>OX336369.1:18039585-19239585 GCA_946902895.1 Fragum fragum | reverse complement strand
TTAAATATTTAATCTCTGGGGTCAAAAATGGCCCCGCCCCTGAGGTCTTAAGTTTGGAAAAATCCTTAATAAGAGCAATTTCAAAAGGCTTCTCCTCTTAAACTATAAGGTCTAGGATATTCATATTTGGTATGGAGCATAACTAGATGGTTTTGTACTATATCAAAAAAAGTTTTCATCCAAGGGTCAAAAACGGCCCTGACTAGGGGTCCAAAAATTTGGAAAAAACGCAAAATTTGAGTATGTTGAAAAAAATTCTTCATTTTAAGGCGGAGGGCATTTATATTTTGAGTGTAGCATAGCCTGGCTGTTATCTATCAATTTTGATTAAATTATGCTTGTAGGTTAAAAAACAACCCTTCCCTGGGTGTCCAAAGTTTGTAAAAATGCTCAATTAGACCATGTTCAACAGTTTTCTCCTCCTAATCTACAAAGTCTAAGGTATTCGTATTTGATTTATAGCATAACCAGATGGTTCTCTACTATGTTAGCTAAAATCTTAGTCCTGGGATAAAACATGGCACTGCCCCAGAGGTCCCAAATTTTGGAAAACACCCAATTAGAGCAACTTCAAAAGTCTTCTCCTTCTGAAATATAGATGAAGGGCATTCATATTTGGTATGTAGCATGACTAAATAATTTTGTACTATGTTACAGGAAAATATGCTCTTAGGATAAAAAATGTCTCTGCTCCTGGGATTGAAAATTGCATAAATCACATTGAAAGGATTCTTCTTAAATAGAAATGGAGAAATTGCTTTCTTTCTCACAATGCTTTTTTAAACCTTTTTCCCTGAGGGTGACAAATTCTGGGATAGTTTGGTAATCAATTAAACTATGAAGCCAAAGGCATTCATTTTCATTTTAAAGCATTACTGGATTGTTTTGTACAAAGCCCAAAATCTTATATTTGTTCTATTTATTTTGCTCAAGTTGTGTCTTTTTTATACAAAAAAGTACTATAATTTGCAGATGCCTCAGGTGAGCGATTTAGGACCATCATGGTCCTCTTGTTTTCTAGAATTACTTTCTTTAGGGTCATAAAAAGGAGGGATTGTGTGGGAATCAGTTAACCCTTGTCATGCTGAACCCTGGAATAGTCCTGCTTTGGCAGAGGGTACAGACAAAAGTTCAGTCTGCACATATGTGCAGTCTCGTCATTATAAGTCTTCACCACCTGCTTGTCCCTTTTTAAACCAGACTTGTTTATAAGATAAACTTTTAAATGAAATATTAATCTACAATTTGTGCTTCCAATGCTCTCTGCTCTTTGGTTTTCATGAAAATCTTTGAGGATTTATAATTCAGCAAGTCTAGGGTTAAAACTGGTTTGTTTTGGACGCCAATTTTGAAATAGGAAATTTGATAGACTTATATGAAGGCCACTAACAACACCAAGTTTTGAATAGGACCTAGGTGTTGACAAATTTAATGATATGGTCGGTTAGCGCTAATGAAAGAAACCAGGACATGTACATAAATCATCAAGAAATTTTGTGGACTATCTAATTCAATAAGGGAGAATTTGTTGGTTTAATATGTGACCCGACATACGGAAAAGACCATTTTAGGTTTTTCGAATTCTGGAAATAATAATTTGAAGCTGCTAACTTCTAGGGGTTAACCCATTCCAACTCAATCCCTCCTTTTTACGCCCCTTTAGAAAAAAGCATTGGAAAACATTGTGAAAAATGAAGAAATTGCTTGTATCAAGCAATTTCTTCATTATCCACAATGTTTTCTATCTTAAAAGACGAAAACATTCAAAATTCCATCAACATGAAATTGTCGTCTGCAGCTTCTTTCAATTTGGATCAGTCTAAAATTTTGCTGTGTTGGAATGGGTTAAGTCTGTTATCAACAGATTGGGCTCCTTGAAAAGCTTAAGGAGTCCCTAATTTAGTTATCAACTGTTATTTAATCCATTCCTACACAGTGACACTTTTGGATGCCTCTCAAGAAAACAATTTGGAAAACATTGTGTAAAATGGAGAAATTGCTTGTAATAAGCAATTTCTTCATTCTTCACCATGTTTACTATTCATAAAGTTGAAAAAAATCCTGAATTTCTTAAACTAAAAATTGTCGTCTGCAACTCCTTTCAATTTGGACCAGTCTGAAATGATGCCATCTGGTAATGGATTAAAATATCAATTTTTTTTAAATGAATATTGAAGTTATAACATGCATGCTAAAGTTAAATGAAGTACTTAAAATTACAGTCTGCTAATATAATACAGTTAAATAAAGAAATTAAAATTATAGTCTTCTACAATTGTTTTCTCAAGTTGGACCCCAGAGTGTTTTATTATGAGACTCACATCAGACAATTTTGAGAGTTCTAGCAGGCAATATTTATTTGTGAGTTACTGAGGTAGCAATAGATCAAGTCTAATGGTCAAAACTTGGGATGAATACGGTAAATGATTCTGGAAATACTTATTTGTTAGTTTCTGAGGTAGCAATGGATCTACTCAAATCACCCTCAAGATATAGTCACAACAAGAGGACTGTTTTAGAACTATACCCTATAGGTCATTAATTCAACCCTTTCCTGTTCAATCCAAGGTTTTTATGACCCCGATTTTATATTCGAGAAAACATTGTAGAAAAAGAAAAATTGCTTGTAACAATATTTTCTACCCTACTGTATGGTTATTTTTCAAGTTAAAAGTACTTTGAATTTTGTCTGCAAAACCTTTGAATATGGACAGGTCTAAAGTTTTGCAAAACAGGAAAGGGTTAATCAATTCCCACACAATGAGGTTTTATGAAAAGTGATAAGGAAATAATGTGGAAAATGAAGAAATTGCTTGCAACAAGCATTTTCTTCATTTTCCACAATATCTTCTACCCAGAAAGTTGAAAAAAAATCTAAAATTTTAAATTGCCGCTTCTTTCAATTTGGACCAGTCTAAAATTTTGTCATCTGATAATGGGTTAAAAGGTCTAGACCATAATAAGGACAGGATTATTGAAAATGGAAATTGTACCATGACGATTGCAGCAGGTTGATGTGGCCTATTGTAAGTCCGGTTGTATGGTCAACAGATGTTTTCATTGAACTACCTTCCATTTAATTAATATTTCATTATACCCACTCCCGTATGCTTCATTTCTCAAAGAAAAAAGAGAGCCTAATACATGAACCTGAGCTCACCTTTGTTGTTTATAAATCAAGGTAAACTGCCTTTCAATGTTCAAGGCCCTTCAATCCCTTTCTCACACAATCCCAATTTTTGATGCCGGCGTTTTATTCCTTCTCTAAATGGGTTCGTAAACAGGAACTATTCTCAAGGCCAAAAAATGTCACTTTTTCCCAAAATCAGGAAGAAAATTTGCAATTTATAAACACAAGCCATTTCTCCTTTCCCCACAATGTTTTCCTAAGTATAATTTTACTGTGGTGTCAAAAGGCGTTATTGAGTGGTAGTGGGTTCAAATGACTTTTTTTCCAAACCATCCGAATTGACATCAATACAAATACTTGGCCAGTGGTCATCTCTTACCTACCAAACTTTTCAGATCTGCCACAAATGGTCAACAGCTTGTCAAATGATAAATCATCTAAATATTTCTCTCTCTCCCATTATCGTTTTACTATGCATACAATGCGCAGCAGGACACAGGTTGGCTTGAAATTACCTCCCGTATCAAATTCAGTAATTTCTAATTTATCATCGGAGACCCAGTGAAAATTTATTGTTATGGCATTTTATATTTTCTGCTTTTCACACCTTTTTGTAATAAATCTACCGTGGAATACCTGTAGCTGGAAGTTCAGACAACAATTATTGGTTGATAAATTTTAAAAGTTTCTTGTGTTTTAGGGAAGGGAAAATTGTGAATAATGGAGAAATTGCTTGTACCAAGCAATTTCTTCATTTTCATCAATATTTTCCAAAGCCTTTTCTTATTAGGTGTAAAAGTGGGGTTGTGTGAGAACAATTTAATACATAAGCATGTTTTTAACCAGAGTATTTCCACTCAATCCCTCGACTTTTTACGCTCTGTAAGAAAAAAAACTTGGAAAACATTGTGGACTTAAAAGAAATTGCTTGATTCAAGCAATTTCTTTAATGTCCAAAATGTTTTCTACCCAAAAAGACAAAGAATATAAGAATTTCATCAACCTAAAATTGGTGCCTGCATCTTCTTTCAATTTGGACCTGTCTAAAAGTTTGTCAAGTGGGAATTGGTTAAAAATAAATTTAAAATAGTTAAAGAAAGAAATGGTATAGCTGTCATAGAACTCATTGCAGCTTGTAAAAGTGATACAGCATGATCGAAGATCTGTATTGCCCTGTATATTTGGCCATGAAGTGCACTAAATACTGATATATGATTGTTGAAAAGTAGTGATAACCTAGACTTTATAGCAACTTCAACAATGTTGTAAATTTTGTCGTCAAATCTCAAAACCAACCAATAGTCAATTTTACTGACAGATTTATTTTGTTTGCCAATGTCTGTTCCTTGTCTCAAACTCAGAGTAACCCAGATACAAATACAACTGAAATTCTGTGAAAAGCAAAACTTTAGAAAAATGTTCTATGACAATTATTACCAGATGACAAGATTTTATAACAGTCCACAGTGAAAGAAATTACAGTTGGTAATTTTAAAGTCCATGAAATTCAAAATTGGTTGACTTTCATGGATTGATCACATGCAATTTCTTTTTTCCCACGGTGTTTGTGAAAAACAAAAACTAATAACATGCAATTTCTTTATTTCCCATGGTATTTTCTTCCATGAAAGACAAACAAATATAAATTTCATAGACATAAATTGCTTACTGGAACTTCAATTCTTTCAATATAGACATTTAGAATCTTGCCATGATCAGGTAATATGTTCTAGAACATTTTTCTGATGATTAGAGCCTCGAGACAAAAAACTTTGGAAAGCATCATGCTTTCCAAAGCTATTTTCTCAGGGCTCATAATGAAATGGGATTATGTGGGAATGGGTTTAAAGTCAGGTAACAAGCCTCCATTATGACTAACAAGTTGTTTATGTATTCTTCATCACAGAAACTTGTTGGTCAAAATTAGTTATTGACAGGTTCTGTCAATTTATATGAGTGATCATGGTCTTGAAGGTGACTGAAAGTTCAAATACTATTGATACATAGATTGTCAATCAAACCTCTGAGTGATGCACGATTAATTAACATGATTTCATATAGGTAATCAATCTGTCTAGGAGAAGTCAAATCTTTCTCTAAACCCTTTCGCATACTATCCCTTAATTTTGATATCTGTAATATACTCTACCAAACATTGTGTAAAAAAAAGAAATTACACTTTCTTCTTTTTCTTCAATATTTTTCTGTTTCTTTGGTAATGCATAAAATGGCTGCAAGCATTGCCATAAGTGCATGGTCGACATCTGCTGATACCCACATCTAGCACAGATCACGGTCAAATATCAAGGTCAAATTTCAGAACAATTAACATTTATACAGTATTTGTCACGAATACAACTTTTTATGCCGTTGCCATGTAATTGCGAGAGATATATGTAATTGCCTCTTTCATATGTATGCATATGGGTACCCAATTCTTATCTTGAGAGTTATCTTTAACTTTGATAAATGGATTTCAAAATAAATTTGCACAGTTGTTCTCCTTGATGAGTGCTTGTGCCTTGTGTAAAGTTCTATTGATACTCCAAATATCAAGGTCACTACTGAAGGTCATGTGAAATCACTTAAGTGTGGGCATCCACTTGTCTGACATATTTCTAATTTAACCCATTCCCACACGATAAAAGTTTAGACCAGTCCAAAATTAAAGAAGTTGCAGACGACAATTTAAAGTTGATTAAATCATTAAAAATCTTTGTCTATTGTGGTAGAAAACATTGTGGATAATGAAGAAATTGCTTGTGACAAGCAATTTCTTCATTTTCCATGATGATTTCCAAAACCTTTATATTGAGGGGCGTTTAAAGGCGTCACTGTGTGGGAATTGGTTAATAGTTTTAACCTACATAGAAATTACTGGATGAATTTTAACAAAATTACACAGAAATATTTTTTGGTGACTGTAATTTTGAGACAATTTAAACAATTTTAGATTATCTCCCTTTATTGTCATCATGTTTTTTCTTGAACTTTTTGCTTGAAACCATTGTAAGCCATCCTTTTTAACAGACATGATACTTTCTTTCATCTTCAAAAAATTCAATATATATTACTGTATTAATTAACCTTCAGTTAAATGGTTAAAAAATTCCTGTTGTTTTATAAACTTATATCAACTGCTTTAGAACATTTCTGCTGAAGAAGTAGAATATTTGATAAGATATTTTTTTGAGCATTTCTAGAAATGTTATGTATCAGTTCTTAAGATGTCAACCAATGATGTTCTTCAAATGTACAGAACTACTAATGGTCTAACTATTATGCAGCTCTAGAACTAAAAGCGGCATAAAAAAGTTTTCTGGTATAAAGTTAGTTTTTACTGCCATCCTATGTCAAAAGCTTAGAGTATAATTACATTGAAATTCTACTTAATCATACAGGACACATTTTTATTGCTAATATAAATTTCAAACTATTAGAATTCGTCATAAATTGGAAATATGATCGGAACTTTTTGATCTTTAGAATAGCAAGGATGTAAATGGATAAAGAATATCGTATGAATAAAATGGCCTGAAGCAGGACAAGAATTTGGCTAACCCGAGACAAAATAATGTGGAAATTTAATCGTTAATATTAAACTTTGTTTATGTCCTATTGTCATGGAAAATAAAACCGCACATTCATGAATGAAACATTCCACCCACCTGTGTCATATTGTAAGTCCAAATAAAAAATTATATACATGTAGACAATTTTCTTTTTTTGAAACCTTCATCAACCTGCTAGCAGACGACAAAATTCTAGACTGGTCCAAATTCAATTCAAACTGCTTTAACCCATTCCCACACTTAATACAACTTTTTGACGCCCCTTTAGAAATTATCTATAAGTTTTAGAAAACATTTTTGAAAATGAAGAAATTGTTTGTTACCAGCAGTTTCATTATCAACAATGTTTTCTACTGAAGAAGACTTAAAGTTTTTAAAATTTTATCAACTACAATTTGTTGTCTGTAACTCCTATCAATTTAGACCAGTCAAATATTTTGTTGTCAGGTATTGGGTCAAAGAATTGAAATAGTGATGTCCGTGAAATTCATTGGCTCTTATAATAAGAAAACATTGAAAATGAGTTTGAGGTAGGCAGTCTTTAATAGCTGATAGGCCTTGATAAGATGTTATTAATGGCAGCACGGCTCATTTCACTCTAATTTTCTACTAACAGGTTGATGCGTAATGGCTAACCAAAACTTGAATTTCTTTAGAAATTGAATTTGGAATCCCTTCTAAATTTAGGTGTCTTATTTTTTTCCTTGCATATATTTTTTACTTTAAATTTAACCCATTCCCACACAGCAAAAGTTTAGACCGGTCCAAATTGAAAGAAGCTGCAGACAACAATGTTAAATTGATGGAATTTTAAATTTTGTCTTCTTTTTGGATAGAAAACATTGTGAAAAATGGAGAAATTGCTTGATACAAGCAATTTCTTCATTTTTCACAATGTTTCAATAGTTTTTTTCTGTAGGGGCGTAAAAAGGAGGGCTTGTGCAGGAATGGGTTAATATGACACTGCTGTTGCAAGATCTTGCAAGATTAATAGTCTAATATTGGTACTTTAACCCTTTCCTGTACAAACCTGGAATTTTATGTTGCTGTGATTTTATACTTGAGAAAGCATTGTAAAATAAGAAAAAATTGCTTGTAAAAAGCAATTTCTTCTTTTTCCACAATATTTTCTACCACATAGGATGATTTCATTTCAAATTGCATCCAATTTTCATTGCCGTCTGCAACCTCTTTCAATTTGGACCAGTCTTAAATTAAAATAAAAAGACAGGAAAAGGTAAACCCATTCCTACACAATGCTGATGCTTTTTGATGCCCTGCAAACTTTATATTGTCGTCTTCAACTCCTTTTAACCTGTTCCCGTACAACAAAATTTTAGACTTGAAAGAAGTTGGTCTTTAAATTGGATAGAAAACATTGTGGATTATGAAGAAATTGCTTGATCCAAGCAATTTCTTTATTTTCCACAATGTTTTCCAAAGCAGATATCTTTAGGGTATAAAAAGGATGGCTTGTGTGGGAATGGGTTAATTTGAACAGTTCAACCAGTCTAAAATTCTGTCATCTGTGCATGGATTCTGAAAAAACGGTTAATTCATTCCCATTTAATGAGATTTTAGACCAGACAGAATTTACAGAAGTTGCAGACGACAATTTAAAGTTGATGAAATCTTTAGAATCTTTGTCTTTTGCATTAGAAAACATTGTGGATAATGAAGAAATTGCTTGTGACAAGCAATTTCTTCATTTTCCATAATGTTTCCCAAAGGTTTTATTTTTGGGGGCGTTTAAAAGCGTCATTGTGTGGGAATTAGTTAATTCATCCATAACCCCTTCATTGATCTTTAATGATGGCAACTGTAACAGAAAACTGACTTTTGATACAGGCCCAACGCAATTTTGATTTGAGTAAATTTGAACAAACATTGTATGTTTTCATTCAATTTCAACGTGGTAGTTATGATGTTTGTATTTCATTCTATATTTGGTGCTCGGGTCAAAAAAATACTATTTCATTGAAGACATTGGGAAAATAACTTCTTTATAAGAAATGTAAACAATCATATACTATAGCTTATCTGACTTCCTATATACAGTGAGCATTGTATCTTATTATGATTTAAAATTTTTATATTTATAAAAATGGCGTCATACAATTTTTTCAACTTGATTTTTTTTATCTAAGCTGTATCTTCATAGGGATAGGAAGCCCTGTTATAACAGATATCATCAATGTGCCCCTGCAAAAAATTTCCAGAACTAATTTTCTAGTTCTAGAACTTTCTAGAAATTCTAGAACTTAAAATATTGTGAGGTTCTAGAACTTTTTGCTCAGCTTTTTAAAACCTCAGTTCTAGAACTTTTCCAATTTTCAAGAATTTATGTTGCTGAACCTTGAATTTCTTGAACTTTGTTCAAGAATCTACAAAGTTTTATAACTTGGTTCAAGAACTTAGCAAATTCTAGATTTGATAAATTTAATTCTAGGACTTGAGTTCTAGAACCTCATAGTTCTTGAACTTTGTTGCTAAAATCTACAAGCAATGTAACAAGCAATTTCTCCATTTTACACAAGTTTTTCCAATTGCTTTTCTTGAGGGACGTCCAAAAACGACATTATAGGGAATGGGTTGAAGGATCATGATTATTAATTGTATCTACTGAGATAAATGATGTATAATCAAGTAAATGGAATTGCCTCTCTCCAACTGTAAAGCTGTAACAGCAATGTTAATTATCTGTGATACATCAAACTATGATTTAACCCATTACCAGATTGCAACATTTTAGACTGGTCCAAATTCAAAGAAGTGGCAGACGATAATTTGAAGTTGATGAAATTTTAGATTTTTCAACTTTCTGGTTAGAAAAATTTTGCATAAAATGAAGAAATTGCTTGTAACAAGCAATTTATTCATTTTATGCAAAATTTTTCCTAATTGTTTATCCTGGAGGGGCGTCCAAAAATGTCATTATAGGGGAATGTGTTACAGGATCATGATCATTTTTGTATTTACTGAGGTAAAAGATATATGATCAAGTAAATGGAAATGCCACTCTCTAATAGTAGCTGTAACAGCAATGTTGATTATCTGATATACATCTAACTCTGAATTAACCCATTACCAGATTGCAACATTTTAGACTGGTCCATTTTCAAAGTAAATTTAGTTCCAGACCACAAATTTTAATTTAATGAAATTTTAGATTTTTCAACTTTCTGATTAGAAATAATTATGGAAATTGAAGTAATTGCTGGTAAAAAGCTGCTTAATTACATGTTACAAGCAATTTCTTGATTTTACACAAAATATTTCCTAATTGTTTTTCCTGGAGGGGTGTCCATAAACGTCATTATAGGGAATAAGGATCATGATTATTGTATTTACTGAGGTAAATGATATATGATCAAGTAAATGGAAATGCCACTCTCTAATAGTAACTGTAACAGCAATATTGATTATCTACAATACATCAAACTCTAAACTAACAAAAGAATTTTCCACTTCATTTCCACTCTCATCAAAAGGTTTTTCAACTTACCAAAAAAAAAAAAATATTTGTAAGGCAATTTCTTCTTTTTCCATAATGTTTTCTTTCCTGAAAGACAAATCCTACGCATGACATTAAAAAAAATATAAAGATGTGTAAAAATGTTGGAAATATAATGCCCCTAAGTTCAATTTTTTAAATGAACTAGATCAAACATATGTGCACTTGATCTGCAAACTTGTAATGCATGGCCTTCAAATTGATTGAATATGGGGTGAACATTGAACAGTAATCATTTCAACATTGATCGACTTAAAAGTCAAAAATAGGTAAAATCCTGACATCTGAACAAAGATTGAGTCATTCACATAATTGAATAAATACAATTGGTATTGTCAATAATCTGTCAATCTTATATGTACATACCAAATCGTCCTTTTGTTAAACTTCGTCAAAACCGTAACTGCAAGAAATTAGTAAAACGGACCATATTTTGTTGGTTTTCAAGCAAAATCACGTAACTACAGCTAAGCTGTGGTTACGGCATTTTGCTTGCGCACCGACAATATATCTTAACCCATTACGACACAAAGCTACTTTTTGACTCCTCAAGAAAAAAGGTTCAGGTAAACAATGTGGAACATTTAGAAATTGCTTGTTAACCCTTTCCTGGTTTTTTAAATTTTAGACTGGTCCAAATTGAAAGAGGATGCAGACGACAATGAAAATTGGATGCAATTCCAAATAAAACCATCCTATGTGTTAGAAAACATTGTGGGAAAAGGAGAAATTGCTTATTATAAGCAATTTCTCCTTTTTCCACAATATTTTCTCAAGTATAAATTCACAGTGACGTAAAATTCCGGGTTTATCCAGGAAAGGGTTAAAATCAATTGCTTCATTTTCCACATTGTTTTCTATCAAGAAGACAGAGAGTTGTCTGCAACTTTCATTTTAGACCAGTCAATTGAGTTTTTTGCGTCTGGTAATCAGAATAATTCTAAGGTAAATTACAGGGTCTTTGAAATTAAAAATTTGGTTGGTACAGGTTTGAATTTTGGATAAAACTGTGAGTTCTACTAGAATTCTTTTAAAAAGCACTACTTTTCGGACATGTACTAGTGAGACAATGAAGCCAGTTTATTACAAAAGTGTTTTAAGCTCAACCTTCTAAAACATTGAGAGATAATAGGGTGTTAGGAATGTATTGATTTGGGTAACTAATAGGAATCTATAAAGTAACATTAATTATATAGTAGATAGGAACACTGAACCTAGCTGGTCTTTAAATCTTGATTTCAACCTTTCCCATGAGGAGGTAATTGCCAAACTTCTGCTGTAAAAATTGGGACTCAGTGGGCTATCGGTGCCATTACAACACAATGACGCCCTGAACATTATATAAGTATATATAAATTATTGCTGGAAGTAGCAGCATCATCATTCCCACTTAATCCTATGTTGAAGGAGCTCATTAGAATCGGCTCATTAAACCATGACCAGACAGTAAAATTTAAGACTGGCCCAAATTGGAACCAGTTGCAGACGACATTTTAAAGTTTATGAATTTTAGATCTTTCAACTTTCTTGGTAGAAAAAATTGAGGAAAATGAAGAATTTGCTTGTTGCAAACAATTTCTTCATTTTACACAATCTTTTCCCAATTGTTTTTCTTGGGGGGCATCAAAAATTGTCATTTCTGTGGGAATTGGTTAAGGACAATTCTAGTGAGACCCTACAACATAGGATTTAGCTTTGATGATTTTAATAGCAAAAATGCCCAATTACATATATCCTTTGTTTTTGAAAAGGGAATTTTGATTGATTAATTTTTTTTTTTATATATTTCAAACTAAGTCCAAAAGGATTCAGACAGAATGAAGCTACAAAGGCTGTGATCTGATTATTTTTGATTGTAAGTGCAAGGTCATTGATTTTTATTGCAATCTAATTCAGACCAGTTCAGTCCATCAAAGCTATCAAACCTGCATTCATTCGTAATTAGCCTCTCCGATTACAACCAACTTAACCGTGTGTCAAGTAAATCAATTCTTAGCTTTATAATCACCTGACCATGACTTCTTTTATCATTTTTCAGCCGATTTAACATTCACATTTTCAAATGGTAATTTGGAAGAATGTGTTATGTGTCTAATACATTGTATAGACACTAGTACAGTGTTGCAATTATTCCTTGATTTCTAAAGCTTGTATTTGAAGTTGACCGCAAGATATTCATTTTAACCCTTTCCAGGTTAATCCCTGGTTTTGTAATTGAGAAAACATTGTGGAATAAGAAGAAATTGCTTGTATCAAGCAATTTCTTCTTTTTCCACAATATTTTCTACCCTACTAAATGGTTATTTTTTAAATAAAATCAACTTTAAATTTTCGTCTGCAAAACCTTTGAATTTGGACAGGTCTAAAATTTTGCAAAACAGGAAAGGGTTAAGAATTGAACAAAGAATATGTGCACACCTTTAATTCTAGGGGATTCTCCCCTCACTAGGGGTCAAATGTTTGACCCATGTGATACAAAGAGACCAATCAGAAGAGATTCGGCTGGTCACTAGAAATGACATTTAGAATGATGGACGAGGATTTGTCAGGCAATATTGACAAAATCTCGCACAAAATAAATGATAAGATGGCCTTAATTAGCCTCCATGTAATATGTTTAGACACTCCTCCATTAAAATGGAATCAATATCATCTTGTTTTTAACTCAGACAAAAAATATTACACTTGTCCAAATTGAAAGAAGTTGCAGATCACAATTCTTAGTTGATGAAATTCTAAAAAAATGATTTGTTTTTAGCTAGAAAACATTGTGGATAATGAAGAAGTTGCTTGTAACAAGTAATTTATTCAGTTTCCTCCATGTTTTCCAAAGTCTTTTTACTTAACTAGGAGCATCAAAAAGTATCATTGAGTCAATTTGAGACTCACAATCTTAATAAACTATTACCAGACAGCAGCATTTTAGACTGGTCCAAATTGAAAATAAAATGCAGACAACAATTACAAGATTGTGAAATTTTAGATTTTTTTAACTTCAAGGGTAGAAAATAATTTGTGGAAAATGAAGAAATTGCTTATTGAAAGTAATGTCTTCATTATCGACAATGTTTTCTACCTTGAGAGAGAAAAAAAGTCTGCAAAATCTTTGAATTTGGACCAGTCTTATAATATGTTGTCTGGCAATTGGTTAAATACATGTATTCAGAAAAAAAAGATATTTTTAAGTACCTCTTTTTTCAAAACCAACACAAAAACAAAATTTCAATTTTAGCACAATTTGAGCCTATGCCTATTTCATCAAACTTATTAATCTTTGTCATTCTGAACCCTGGATGTTTCTGTTTTTTTGTAAGAAGTAAAGTCAAAGATCAGCCTATAGGTATGAGCAGAGATAAACCAATTCATAATTGTCCTGAAACACTTAACTCCAACACAACAAAGATTTTAGACTGGTCCAAATTGAAAGGAGTTGCAGACAACAATTTAAAGTTTATGAAATATTAGGTTTTTTCAACTTTCTGGGTAGAGCACATAGTGGAAAATGAAGAGTGACTTGCAAGCAATTTCTTCATTTAAGACAATGTTTTCTGAATTGTTTTTATTGAGCGGCATCCAAATGCGACATAGTGTGGGAATGGGTTAAACCAATCCCACTCAATGATGCTTTTAGTCGCTCCAAAGAAAAAAAAAACTTAAGAAAACATTGTGGAAAATGTTGGAAGCAACTTCTTCAATATCAAGAATGTTTTCTTCCCCGAAAGTAAAAAGCAATCCGAAATTCTTTGACGCCACTCAAAAAAAACAAATGGAAAAACATTGTGCAAAATGAAGAAACTGCCTGTAACAAGTAATTTCTTTATATTACACAATGTTTAAAAAAATTGAAAAAAAAACCCTCAAATTTCATAAACTACAATTTGTCATCTGAAACTCCTTTGATTTTGACGATTCGAAAACTTGACTGTATCGATAATGGGTTAAAACACCTCTCAACCTCTTTTTAATTGTTGAGTGACCTCAAACTTAAGGCAGATAGCTTCAAAATATCATTGAAAGCAATTTTCGGCTTGGTGAATTCAAATTGAAATTTTTAATGACTTTCATTAGTTCAGCTTCACCTACCTTGATGTAACACTATAATCCCTTTCCTGTATAAACTTTTGGATTTTTCATCGCTGTGATTTTATATGTGAGAAAAAATTGTGGGAAAAGGAGAAATTGCTTGTAACAAGCAATTTCTCCTTTTTCCACAATATTTTCTGGCACATAGAATTCGTTTCATTTCAAATTGCATCCAATTTTCAATGTCATTTGCACCTTCAGTCTAGAATAAAAAAAAAAATATGGGAAAGGGAAAACCTATATCAACACTTTTACCATTTCACTTTCGACTACAGGGCACAATCAGTCAGTAGAATTATTATTCTGTGGATTCCTCTATTACATTAGGGGTCATCATCATTTATTTGACTGGTCCAAACTGAAAGAAGCTGCAGCAAACAATAATTCAAATCACATAGACTCTGGAAAATAAGTTCCAAATTGGGTAGAAAACCTTGTGAGAAAAGGAGGAATTACTTGTGATCCTAGACCTATGTGACATCATTTATTATGATATTTTAACCCATTCCAACATGACAAAATGTTAGACTGGTCTAAATTGAAAGGAGTGGCAGATGATAATTTCAAGTTAATGAAATATTTGATTTTTCATCTTTCTGGATAGGAAACATAGTGGAAAAAGAAGAAATTACTTGTTACAAGCATTTTCTTCATTTTCCACCATGTTTTCTCAATTGTTTTCTTGAGGGTGTCAAAAGGAGTCATTGTGTGGGAATGAGTTAATTGTCAAATTTTGTCTGCCCACAATGAAATAAGTTAATATGATATAAAATATTATGCGATGAAGCATTTAGTGCTCATTATAACCATGAAGCTCATGGATAAGTGAACTTTGCCTTAATATAACTGAACAACTGTAAAACCCCACTTTATAATCAGACTAATTAAATTTACAGCTTCCAGATAATGTAAGCTTGTGCAGGGTTTTCCCTCCACTTTCAAATCAGGGGGTCATTTTGCCACATTATGACCCCTATCAAATAAGATAAAGAAGGCTGTCTAGCTATTTTTGGGGTCATTTCTGAAAAATTGGGGTCCAAATTCAAAGAAGGAGAGGGTCATGGAAAACCCTGCTTGTGAAATGAAATCTTGCAGATGTGCAAAGAAAGATTGTAAGTTTATTAAAAACAGTTTGAATCTGCTAAAGGGGGGGGGGGAAGAGACAGACAAACAGAGAGACAGAGAATTTGTAGAACCAAATTATGCCTTTTTACATCAGTGCATTCAATTCCTAGATTTTGCTGTATATTAATTTTTCTATTATGGCTAAGCCTTTTGACAGAATCTCATGGAACTAACAGTGTTAGTGATGTTGGCATGTTCTCAGGAATTCCATCCCAATGTTTACTGTAATTTTGACAGTTATGACATGCAGACTTTAGACAACAAAGTAGAACATTAACCTATACTGCGCTTGTAGCTGGAGATAAGCAAGTCTTTTAGATATCAGTTTACCTTAACCCATTCCCGCACAACCCCCTTTTTTTCTAAGCCCCCTCAAGAAAATAGTTCAGGAAATCAATGTGGCAAATGAAGAAATTGCTTGTTACAAGCAATTTCTTCATTTTTCACAATGTTTCCTACTAAAAAGACAAATAATTCTTAAAACCAAAACTTAGAACTTTTTTTTTTTCGTCTGCAACTTAATTCTTTCGACTTTGACCAGTCTATGCGGGAATGAGTTAAGCATGAAAGCTAGCATCAGGTTTAACCCATTGCCAAACAAAAAATTTTAGACTGGTCCAAATTGAAAGGAGTTGCAGACAATAATTTTAAGTTGATTGATTTTTTTGGGAGGGGGAGGGGGTTGAAGAAAACAATGTGGGTAATGAAGAAATTGCTTGATACAAGAAATTTCTTCATTTTCCACAATGTTTTCAAAAGCTTATTTCTTTCTTTAGACACGTGAAAGGAGGGTTTGTGCTGGAATAGGTTAAGTGCACGCTAACTGCAGAAACCAGCTTTTACTTGATTATATATCGAGACAATCATGTGACATTTTTACTGTCTAATGACCGCCACTCCTGTCATGTTTCACTTACTATGTGGTATGTTTTGCTTCCTCCATGTTGTTTATTTATATATAAGTTTTGACAGTAGTGTTCACAAGTTGAGCTGCAATCTACTGATTGTTTTACATGACAAATGTCAGTTTTTGTTATTAATACATATTTTGTCAGTCAGGATGTCATTGATAGAGCTTTTAAGGTGGGTTCTTTGTAATATACCAATGATCAAATGGGCTAATGTTAACCCTAAAGTCATGCTGAATCTTTCATATATTACTATTTTAGCAGTATATGCAGTCTCAGGGTCCAAAGAATCGACTCGTCCACTTGTATTTACCAGTAGGAAATCCCGGAGGTCGAGTGAAAATTCGGAGGTGGCCGTCCACCTGGACAAGTGAAAAATAACTTACTGAAAAAATAATTTCAGGATGAAAACGTATAAAAATACCCTAAAAACTGTGTTTGTGTAAATTTAGAGATAAAATCAACACCAATATAATAAACAATTATGTCCTTTGATTTTTGACTCTTTCTGTTTTTTTGGAGGTGGTTGTCTGCCCATATGAGTTGAAAAATAACATACTAAAAAAATAATTTTAGGATGAAAATGTATCAAAATACTCTAAAACTGTATTTGTATGAATTTGGAGATAAAATCTGCACCAATATATCAGAATGAAAACTTATAAAAATACCCTAAAATCTGTATTTGTGTGAAATTGGAGATAAAAGTTTGCACCAGTATATAAACAATTATGTACTTTGATTTTTGACTTTCTGGTTTTTGCATGATATGACCCGGGACCAGAACAGTGTAAAATTAATCGATCAAAAATTTAAGAAAATTATGATGGATATATAACAACAGATTTTGTCTCCTGTCTGACCGGGACCAATTTAGTGGTGTTGAATTGTAACTATCAGGTTTTCATGTACATAATGTGCAAAATGATGCACTTTTAGAGATTTTGTCAGAGAAAAAAAATGCTTTGCGTTTTTTTTTTTCTTTGTTTTTTTATCAAGAAATAGAATAATCATTAATTTTGCATGTAGGATCGATTTATCCTTCATTGAGAGAACAGCACACTTGAGAAAATATAGTTTTAGTTATCCACTCATGAAAATACAGCTTTTGTTGTTCACTCGATTAAACATTAAAAACGATCTAACACTGATTTTTTATAAACACTTATTCTTAGTATAACACATTTTATCCCTTGCCATGCTGAACTCGGAATATTCCGGTTTTGGCAGGAGGTGTAGACAAAGATTAGACTGCACATAAGTGCAGTCTTATCTTAGTCTACAGCTCCTGTCTGTCCTTTTGAATCCAGAGTTGTTTATGAAATTATTTTTCAAAAGAAGTATAATGGACAACTGAACAACAAGTACTACCAGTGCTTTCTGCCCTTTTATTTGATACAATTCTGAAAAAAAAAATACTCAGCATGACAAGGGTTAAATAAGTTATGATTGAAACTTAATGATCATGTGTGTTGAATGCTTGAAAATACACATCATAAAAGGTTTGAAATTCAATTTTAATCAGAATTGTAAAATTCATTATTCTCATAATACTAACAAAGATGCCTTATGAATTTCTTTTTTAAAATCAGGGTCACTTTGATGGTTGACCGCAGTAATTGAATAGCCTGAGACTCCTGAATGGGCATAATCAGGCTTCCTTGGGGTTTTTTAGATGCTTGACAAATCTGTGAAAGCTCTTCACTAATTGGACCTTCCTGTCAGTTCAATTAGACATTTTATGGACAATTTTCATTGTCAAGAGGCTGTTACTATGGGTTTTTCTATCTTTTCTTTTTAATTTGGTTTACCAAAATCTACCAATTATTATTACATGATCACTTTCAAAAACATTTGTAGATTAATTAATTGAAAGGTCCTTACCCATGACCAGACTGGTCCAAATTGAAAGAAGTTGCAGACGACGTTTTTTGCTAATGAAATTTCAAGAATCTGCATGGCTGTCTATTGGGGTAGAAAACTGTGGATAATGAAGAAATTGCTCGTAACAAGCAATTTCTTCAATTTCCACAATATTTTCCAAAGCTTTTTTGTCTTGGAGGTATCAAAAAGTGTCCTTGAGTGGGAATAGGTTAATAAAAAAGCTTGATAGAACAGACAGTAATATAATGAAATCAGCTTGTTCACATTACATCGTGAAAATTATCTTGATCACCTCCTCAAAGCTTCTGAACTCTTACGTGCTGATCCCAGAATATTCAAGTTTTTGCAGGCGCTATAGACAAAGATCAACCTGCACATAAGACAGTGCAGAAGTGCAGTCTGATCTTAGTCTACACCACCTGCTTGGACCTTGCTTGGACTGAATTTATTTGTGAATTTAAGAATTACAAGTCCTCACTATAAGGGCTTCCAGTGTTCTCAGTGATTTGATGTAAAGGTTTTTTTGAAACCCAGTTTTTATTCAGCATGGAATGGGTTAACATTTCTTTTGAACTGCATGTGATGCTGTATCTTTTAACCCTTTCCTGTACAAACCTGGCATTTTACATAACTGTGATGTTATACTTGAGAAAAAACATTGTAGAAAAAAAGAAATTGCTTGTAGCAAGCAATTTCTTTTTTTACGCAATATTTTTTACCCTATTGATTGGTTATTTTTCAAATCAAATCCGATATAAATTTTTAATTTAATTAAATTGAATAATTTCCGTCTACAAAATCTTTGAATTTGGACAGGTCTTAAATTTTGCAAAACAGGAAAGAGTTAATATGTATCAAGAAATAGAAAAAAAAAATTGAGAGGAACAACTTATCTTTGCTGTTGAGTAAGAAAGTAGAAAATTTAACCAGAAAAGAGGAAATAATCCTAAGTTTTTCTTGTGGGTCAAATAAAGAGGAGCCTGTTATATTATCCCAGTGAGATCCACTTTGTTGAGATTGGCCGGGAGCGTTTCTCTGTCTACATTGATCCTGCTGACAACATTGACAATAGTTGTACGCATCGCTGGATTCTGATTAAGTAAATCCGATCTAAGATCCTATGTAATTTGGTCAATTTAGTTATTTTTATCCCTGTCAAGATTGCTATGTATGGACCAATTGTTGCTAAGTAATTTCATGAGATGAGAATTTTGTACTAAATTATACCTTAACCAGTTACTGGGCAAGAAATTGATTTCAAATAAATCAGATTTAAAACTTTAAATATCTTGATTAAATGCTCCCTCAATCGCATAGTTAGTGCAAATAAAAGCTTCTCACAGGGCTATGTAAGTGGTGGATTTAGACGGGGTTCGGGGGGGGGGGGTATTTGAACCCTACTCTGTAGTCTATTTATTCTATTTTCTTGGTTTAAATAAGAAAATAAGCAATTTTTCTTTGTCCCTAATGTTTTCTACTCTTGAAGATGAAGATTACTTTAAATTTCCCAACTTAAGATTGTGGACTGCAACTTCTTACAATATGGACAATTGTCTTATGGTAAGGGTAAATCCATTCCCACTCAATGACCCTTTTTTTAGCCCCTCAACAAAACCAATTTGGGAAAACATTGTGTAAAATGAAGAAATTGTTTGCAACAAATAATTTCCTCATTTTATACAATATTTTCATCACAAAAAGTTGAAAAAATCAAAAGTTTCATAAACTTAAATAGATAGACATCAGAAATTCCTTTCAATTTGGACCAGTTTGAAATTTAGCCATCTGGTCAAGGGTTTACCTATGACCAGACTTCTACATTTTAGACTGGCCAAAATTGATAGAAATTGCAGACGACAATTTGATAATTATGAAAAATTGGATTTTTTCAGCTTTTTGGGTAGAAAACGTTGTGGAAAATGGAGAAATTGCTTGTAAAAAGCAATTTCTGCATTTTCCACAATGTGTTTGAAAGCTTTTTTCCTTTGGATCATCTAAAAGCGTCACTGAGTGGGAATGGGTTAAAGGAATAAATATGGAAATTTGGGTTGAGGGTGCTACTTAAAAAAATCTCATTGAATTAATTAATTTGGAATGGATAAATTCCAGCGTTCTAATTTGACAGAGAAAAAATGTGGCTGTGAGATGAAAAATGGTGGAAAACTTCTGGCTGATTGATTATTAGGTATTTGGATAAATCATCCTTTTTCCAAATAGTCCAATAAACTCCAGATCAAATATTGATACACTACAGAATTCACTTTTAATTTATTGTTTTTTTTTTTTTTTCATGAGACTGGTCCAATTAATTCAAAGAAGTTGCAGACAATAATTTCAAGTTTGTGAAATTTTAAGAAAGCTCAGTAGTTTTAGGGTAAGAACATTGTGGATAATGAAGAAATTGCTTGTAACAATTTTTTTAAGTGGTTTAAAAATACAGGAATGGGGTTGCCAAATGCTCTAATTGTCAGTTTGTTATACCGGTAACTTAAAACTTGACGTTTGTAATCTCTATTGCAATAGCAATCCAATCTCTCAAGGAATAATTGTAAAAATATTTTGAAAGAGTTATGCCCCTCTTTGGACTTGCACATTTCACTAACACCTGCAGTCGAGTATGGTTTCAACTTGTTCTATTCTGCAGTCAAAATTACTGTAAGTTTGGAGTATTAATCATATTTCTAACAAGGTTCCAAAAGTCATCTGCATAACCATTCATAATGCTTTATCTCTTATTGGGTCTTGCAGAGAGTTAGGTGAACTGTAAAAAACCTTGTTTAGGGTGATGGGTGGGGTGATTTATGATTAATGGCCACTTTGTTTGTAGAATTATCAGGATGTAGAACTATGTCCAGAACATGATTTCATTAGCAGATGGAATGGTTCTCCTTCAGCTAGAATCTTTATGCATGAATTATGGCAACCCTCAACCCATTACCAAATTTTTGACTTGCTCTAATTCAAAACAGTTTTCTGTAATGGGTGATGATTCATAAAAGGCTTTTGATTGGCCTAGAACCCTAAATTTTTTATAATTAAATTTCACTACAAAATTTGAAGCTGGGGGTTTGGAAAGGATGTTGTGGTATTATTGGCGTGAAAACTAGGGGAATCCATGGTTAAATGCTCCAGCCGCCGCAGTAATTGATTGAAACACAATTACAAGTGGTGTTAATAACCCATTCATTCACAATCTTGCTTTTGACATCCTTAAAGAAAAACAATTGGGAATATACATTGTGTAAAATAGAAAATTTCTTGCAATGAGCTACTTCTTCATTTTCTACAATGTTTTCTACCAAGAAAAATGAAAAAAATCATTTACTCTAAATTTTTGTCAGCAACTCCTTGCAATTTGGAGCATTCTAAAATTTTGCCATCTGGTAAACGGATTAAAAATTAATATTGTGTAGGGAGAAGTGTTTCAGATGGAATTATTTACATGCTGTCAGATGGGCTGTCATGTTGTGGTTTTCTGCTGTGATTGATAGATGTGCCTCATTTGATCTTTAGAACCATGTAATGATGGCTGTCACTTCCCTGTCCACTTTGTCTGCTGCCTACAGACCACCTAATGGAGATTATCAGCATATTCATGCTGCTGTTTGGCCTAACCCATCACCAGGCTACTAAAAATTAAGATTGGTTCAAAGGAATTTCTTCATTGTCACAATGTTTACAATGCCTATAAACACAGGATTGTGAATTGTCTTGAACAACATATCCTGTATACACCCATAGAATTTCTGGTTGGTTATTCTTCCCATTACCAGAGGGCACAGTTTTAGACTGGTCCAAATTGAAAGAAGTTGTGTCAGTATTTAAAATTTATAAAATTTTGGATTTTTTAACACTTTCTGTGTGGAAAATATTTTGGAAATGAAGAAACTGCTTCTGGCAAACAATTTCTTGATTTTACACAATATTTTCCCAATTGACTCTTTCTTGAAGGGCGTCAAAAAAGCATGGTTTGGGAATAAATGAATTAAGTCAATCCCATCACAATGAAGCTTTTAGACATTCTCAAGACAAAAGCTTTAAAAACATTGTGAAAAATGAAGAAATTCCTTGTTCCAAGCAATATCTTTATTATCCACAATGTTTTCTACCTCTCATGTAAAAAAGAGCAAATTTTCCTTAACGAAAATTTGTTGTCTGGAAGTTCTTTGAATTTTGGACCAGTCCAGAATTTAGTTGTTTGGTAATTGGTTAAATGTTATTTAGGAAAGATTAAAATCAATTTGAACAGATGGATTATATGATGTGAAGTAGAGCAATGAGGGGATCAATGTCTTAAGGGGCTTAAATCCTATTACTGACAATAGAAGATAACTGTTATTTGATTATTTAATTGCCACCCTTGGACGCGGTTGAGAGACAACCGTACTGTTATCAGCCAGACTTATCAACCGTGCCAAATAACTCACTTAATTATTCAATTGGGTATCGTCACTCAAATGTATCTACAAGGGTTGTAGTCCGGCTTTTTGCATGATTTTATGTAGCAAGGGTTTCATTATACAGGTTACAGAAAAGTTTGTTAAAGAATACAAGACCCATCTAAAATACTATGATGTATACAGTTGGACGTTGACAGTATCGATCTTGGTCAGTCCATATATTGTGACGGCCAAGAGTCACTGAGTTAAAGATTGTAACTTTTATGCAATTTACTAATTACCATTAACTTTGACCTGACAAAATATTCAGTTGGTTGAATAGTATAGGTCTAATCTACTGATTATATGAAGCATATAAGTGCCTTTACATTGTGCATGGAAAGCTGCTAAGGTATCATAACCTGTTTCCGAATTACCTGGCGCCAATTAAAACCTCGCGCTGAAACACATGCACAAAATATGACACAAAAATGCAAGATCAAAGAAAGTTGTACAATTTGCAGTAATTGACAATTCTTGTTATTTGTGTTGAACCATGGGAGACTGTAGATACATTTCAAGTGAACTACCTGCTAATTTAACAGCTCATTTCGAAGGATGTATTTCTTCAATTTTTATGAATTTTTCTTTATGTATGATAAATTTTGGTTACACAAATAGTTTCAAGAACTGATTTAAATAAGCTTGGTGAAGGCAAGCCCCTTTAGCTATGTCCCCAGATTTTTAACACCATAGGGACACTGCCCACTTGGTTCCAAGGGAAAATTGTTAGTCACAGTGATATTCATTAATTTTGTAAAATGTCCCCACTTTTCTTAGACTTTGGGGACATCTTCCAAAACCTGATCAGCAGATCACTGTTATACAGTCATTAATTTCATTTTCCATGTGTATACACACTTGACACTTTCCCGTTTTTGGAAATTTTAGACTAGTCCAAATTGAAAGAGGATGCCGACGACATTGAAAATTGGATGAAATTCCAAATAAAACCATCCTATGTGGTAGAAAACATTGTGGAAAAAGGAGAAATTGGTTGTAACAAGCAATTTCTTCTTTTTCCATAATGTTTTCTCAAGTATAAAATCACAGGAACGTAAAATCCCGTATTTGAACGGGAAAGGGTTAAACCAAGTCCAATTCTTCTCACACTTTTAACTTATTACCACACAGATTTTTTTTAAACTGGTCCAAATTGAAAGGAGTTGCAGATGACAAGATTATGAAATTTTCAATTTTTTCAACTTTCTTGATAGAAAACATTGTGTAAAAGAAGAAATTGCTTAATATCTTCATTTGACACAATACTTTCCCAATTGTTTATCTTGAGGGGTGTCAAAAAGTGTCACTGTGTGGGAATGAGTTCAGAAATTCCAACTGGTATGAGATGGTGTCTGCAATGTAAATCAAAGCACTGAAAAGTTACACTGTAAGCTAGCAATTAAAACATTGTTTTGTTCAGTCATGTTATCATGATAAAGAAACGAGGTTAAAGTAACCAAGGAGTTAACCCATTCCCACACAATCCCTCCTTTTTACACCCTTCTGGAAAATCGTTGTGGAAAACAAGCAATTTCCTCTTTTTCCACATTGTTTACTACCTATTTTAGAATTTTCAACAATTTGAAATTGTTGTCTGCAACTTCTTTGAGACTCAGATCAAAATCATTTTAAACAGGTTGTGCTCAAATGAGAAAAAAATACATAGGAGATGAACTTACATGCAGAGTTTGCAATATTCTTGAAATACTTGATAACTACTTTTAATGGCGTATGCATTTAATGGATTTAGTGGTTAAGCCTCCAGTGGCAGTTTGCACTCGTCAAACTTTGAGACGACCTCAAAATTTTGTCTGTTTAATTAAGCTATCAAAGCTGACGCTTTGCTAGCTTATTATATATCTGTACACAACAACAGTTTTGGTATGCAGAAATTGGAGAGCAAATTAGATCTTGGACACAAACTCATTAGTGCAGTTATATTCTGCATCAGGGCTTTGGTAACTGTATTGTGTTTCTCCAGGGAACATTATTCTGGTTCTGCACAGATGGTGAAGTTAAGTGAAACAAGTGCACCCAAAATTAACCTTGTGCATCTTCAGCTTTATGGATGAGGAAGTTAACCTTCAAGAATGATTGATAAAATCCTAGAAAAAAGTCTTGGTTTAATTACTTAATAATATGGTAATAATTTATAATCTATGAAATTATTAATCATCCTTTTGCAATATAATACTTTAAATTTCAAAATGTGATTCAGTTGCCAAATCAGGTGAAGGGCAAAGTAATGACCTCTCATCAATTATGCCCTCAAACTTGTTAAAGAAAGTAGCAGAATTATGGCCTTTGTGGTCCATAATTAATATTTTTTCACATTCCTTTGGACAGCATATGGCTCACATCCAAGAAAAATGCCTTTTGGGTATTTGGAGAAATGTATAATCTTCAGCAGGAGTGTATGAGGACTGCCAGACTTTTGAAGGAAATTGAAATAAGCTAAACTTTTAGACCAAATTTGTTATTTGCAGGTATTAATTTAACTCTTTCCTGTTTGGCAAAATTTGGACCTGGCTAAATTCAAAGGTTTTGCAATCAAAAATTGAGAGTGGATTTAATTTGAAAAGTAATGGTAGAAAATATTGTGGAAAAAGAAGAAATTGCTTGTTACAAGCAATTTCTTATTTTTCCTCAATGTTTTCTCAAGCCTAAAAGCACAATGATGTAAAACCCAGGCTTGACTACTCCTACTTCATTCCCTAATTGGGAATTTTGTGTTAATTAACCCTTTTCATGCTGAACCTGGAATTTTCCTGTTTGAGCAGGATTTATAGACAAAGATCAGTAGTCACATCTTAGTCTGATCTTAAGGCCCGGTCACACAGCCTTCCACGAGTCGATCAAGTGTGATTTTGTCAAATTTTTCATTTTTTTTTTTACACGCGGTGAAAAATCAGCTAAATTGCCTCAAACGTGCTAGACACGCGAATGACAAGTGGACCAAAATGGGGTCACAAGTGATCACACGCAGCGCCTGTGTATCACTTGTGCTCCGTTTGTGGTGCGTGTGCTCCACGTGTGTACCGCGTGTGAGTCACGTGCCGATCACTTAATTGTGCTCCTCTTGTCACCCGCGTGTATAAAAGCCGCCGCGCCCGGTGTTCTGGATCATTACCGATCCAGATCCCGTCTTCTTCTTCTCCTCACTCTTCTACTGGCATCCAGGGCTTGCTGAACCTGAAGTAGCTGGTTCTGATGTCGCTGCAAGAGCATAACCATAGCATTACGATGCGCCGGATCCATGTTGCCTTTTCAACGTCTTAATTACAGCTGATGAAAACTGGCCCTCACTCGATCTTTTTATAGCAGGAATTACTTATAATACAAACATGTTTGGGACATGGACAACACGCGAATCAGTCGTGGTTCAATCGCAATTCAACACGGAAATACGCGAATGGCCTGCGGATGACTCGTGACACAAAACCTGAGAAAGCCTTTTACACGCGAAGCAAAACCCTATCACATGTGCAAGGAAGGCTGTAGACACAAGTGGATCACAAGTGGGTGACAAGTGCTACACACGCAATCACATGAAGAAATTTTGCGTATGCCTGCGAGTGACCACTTGTCGTCCACTTGTGATCCGCGAGTGTACCACGTGTTATTGCGATTGGTCCGCGTTTGTACTGCGTTTACAAAACTTGCGCGACATGCTAATATCTACCAATGTACGAGTTCAAAAGTTCCCAACTAATTTCAATGAATTATTTGATTGGTCGATTGATTCTTTGATTCACATACACAATCTGTGAATTGTTGAATCATATATTCTACAAGATATGTGATGAAAGATTCAATGGAATAGTAGAATGGTTCAAGGTGAAAGCACCTATCCAATTCCCAAGTCACAAATGAGTTGCTTAATATTAGTAAAATTTCAAATTCATTATTTAACAATTGTAACATGATTTTTAACCTTCAAACCCTCTAACACAAAGGATTCTTTGTTGATGTTTCTAAAATCTGCCATAATTGTTTTAAATTGCCTCAAATTACAGGTTCAACTATTTAAAATGGTTGGTTTGAAGTAAGTTTCATCATCCCTTTATTTCACATAAAGCATTGTCCCTTTTCTTCCTTTGTTTGATATGTTTGATTGGGTTATACACGAGGCTATTTTAATCCATAATACCAGACGGTTCATTTTTAGACTGGTCCAAATTGAAAGGAGTTGTAGACAATAATTTTAAGTTGATGAAATTTTAGGTTTTTCCCAATTTTCTGTGTAGAAAACATTGTGGAAAATAAATAGTTTGCTTTCTGCAATCAATTTCTTCATATTTATACAATGTTTTTCCAATGTTAATTCGGAATTGATTTAGTGCGATCCATTAAGCCAAAAGGTAATTCTGGAACTATGCTGAATGATATATGGGTCAAAACTATCATAATAGATTACATGTTAAAAAAAATATCTAGAAACTCCATTTTACCAAATCGTTGGATAAATAAAAGGAAGAATTTGTTTTGTTGCCTTAATAGAAAATAGACAATACAATGTTTATTGTGTTTTTGAAGTAAAATGTTTTGAAGATTTGATTACTGTATAAATAATAAGGTATCTGATAAAATTTAGGATTGTTTTGACTTGGCAACACAATTTGAAATATTTTTCTTTTTGTCTTAAGTAACTTAAGTATTTCTGGTTGTCTGCTTTAATTTTCTCCTAAGAGCCGAACACTTTGACATTATTGTAGTTGGAAAGAACTAAGGGATGCATGGAGATGGCTATTTAAACCATTGCCAAATGACAAATTTTAGACTGGCCCTAGTTCAAAGAGGTTGTACACAATAAAACAAAATGGGTTTGAATTGAAAAATAAGGATAAAATTATTGTAAGAAAAGGATAAATTGCTTGTTAAGTTCATAACTGTGTTCTATTCCTAAAAATTGTCATTACTTTTAAGGCTCTGATTGCATGACATGGCATTTGCATGACGAGTCAGACCCCTTGTGATGAAATTCAAATAAAAACTTGGTCGAATATTAGAATAGATGATGAAATTAGATAACCATGGTTGCAACCTTATTAAAACTTTAGAAAAAGATATCTGGTACAATGTTAAATGAGATCTAATGTTTTAACCCATTCCCTGACAACCCTAAAGAAAAAGCTTGGGAAGGCAATGATGAAAATGAAGAAATTTCTTTTTACAATTTGTCCCATTAATTACGTATCTATAATTCTACAAACTTTAAAGAATGATATGCCTGTTTCAAGTTTTTTATTGAAAATTTGAGAAAAATCGGGACTGAGTTGGGAAGACCATTAGCAGAAGACAAAATGGCTGATAAAATGTAGACAACAATTAAATTTTTAGTTCATGTTAACTGAACAATAGAGACTGTTTTAGTAGAAATAATGGAGAAATTGCTTTATTCTATTAATGTCAAAAGAGATGATTTTGTGGTAATGGGTTAGATTGAAACTGGAAACATAGCGGAAGGAATGTTTAAATTCGTTATGAAAATATTGTTGAATTAACTTTAATTATGAAAGGAATTAATCAGGTTTTCACTTGATCTCACAAATCAAATAATTTGTTCAATCGAAATGTTTGAATGACTTACCTTTAAGAAATTTGAAGGAGTGATAACGAAACTTTGGTTTATACCGTTCAATACTTATTACCCGTTCCTGCACAGTCTTGCTTTTTTACAGACCTCAAGAAAAAAGCCTTTGAAAATATTTTGGAAAATGATTAAATTACTGGATATGTGAAGAAATGGCTTGTTTCAAGCAATTTCTCCGTATACCCACAATGTTTTCTTCACAAAGAGATAAATAATTTTACAATTTCTTCAAGAAAATCTTTGAATTTGGACCAGTTTAAAGTTTCCTTGAGTGGTAATGGGATGATTGATGAAAAAAAAAAAACATTAATACTGCTATAATTATTATTTTAGTACAAATAGGATAATGGCAAAATTATACAACATGAAAACATTGATAGTTTGAAATAGGTTTTGAAAGTATAAAATCCAAAAGTGCATGTATATAATGTAAAAACATATTTATGATATACAAAACATATTTATTTAAAGGAGTCTAAAGTTTTACCTATAATTTTCTTAATCCTTGCCATGCTGAATTAAAATTCTATACAGAATTGCTTTGAAATCAAAGGACTGACAGCACTGGAAAGTTTTATTGAGGGTCAATATTTCTCCTGAAAATTGATATAAACAATTCCGGCTTTAAGGGAACAAACAGGAGGTGTGTACCAAGCTCAGACAGTACTTATGTGCAGGGTGATCTTTGTCTATACCTCCTGCCAATACAGAATTATCTCGGGTTCAGCATGACAGGGGGTAAAATTTACAAGACAGTGACACCCTTAGTTTTACCCCTTCTTTAAACCGTGAACAACAAATATTCATGTCTGATTTTAAAGTTAAAAGATGAAAATTCATATGAAAGTTTTGCAAAAAAATGGTTATTAACCTATCCATACACAATCCTGATTTTCGACACTCTGTAGGATGAAAAACTTTGTTTTCTACCTTATTAGCTTGGCTGTTTTCGGAGAAAACCCGAGGTATTGCTATAGCCTTGGTGTCGTAGTCATCACTGTTGTTGTCGTCATGTGAAAACTGATATTTTGTGATATCTCTGGTTCTACTAAAGGCATTCACTTGAAACTTTGCACACTTGTGCACTATCAAAAGAGAAATCTATACTATCAAGAGGAATATCTCTAGATGCTTTTATCCACTATCCAACATCCAAAAGCCGAGCATAGGCACCCCTTGGTGCTCTTGTTTATTTCTCAATTTCAACACACTCTGAATTGTCACTTGTTACCTCTTTCAATTCAAACCAGTTCAACTTTTTGTTGTTTGTTTATGAACCTTCAAGAAAAATGAAACAGGGAGAACTTGATAGATAAGATGAATAAATCAGGTTTGATTATTCTTTCAGGCTCGGGTCCAAGTAACAGATGTCAATGACACGCCACCACGATTCTCCAAGAATTTCTACACGATCGACGTACCGGAGGACATACCAGTGGAGTCTACAGTAATCACGTTGGTATTTAGCGATGACGATACTCTTGGAGGACTGAAACTGACTTTAAACCCAGAGGGCAGTACCAATCTACGTATAGATCAAAATGGTAAATGTATACATAGCTTAAACCATAACCAGACATTGATTTTAGACTTGTCCAAATTCAAAGATGTTGCAGACGACATTTTGTAGGTGATGTAATATATTTTTGTCTTTTGTGGTAGTAAACAAAGTGGATAATAAAGAAATTGCTTGTCGAGTCTTAGTTAAATAGTTCAAGTGTTCAATATAGCTGACTTAATTTCCAAAATCTTGTAATAGATTCTTTACCAATTTCTAGATGACATTATTTTAGACTATTCCAAATAAAAAAGAAGTTGCAGGCAAAATATAATACAGCTGTGAAATTGAGAATTAGTGCCATTTAGGGTAGAAAACCTTGCTAGAACCTGAAGAAATTGCTGATTACAAGCAGTTTTTCCTTTTTGTCGAGCCCCCTTGAGGTGAGCGAGTCTGTCCGTCCGTCAGTCTGTGCATTCATCTGTCCGTCTGTCCGAATTTGTCTGGACAATTACTCCTACATTTATGGATGGATTTCAAAATAACTTGGCACAATTATTCTCCATCATAAGAAGATGTTCCATTTGAAAGAATTTTTTGGACAGCTTCAAGTTAAAGGTCAAAGCTCAAGGTCAAACACTAAATTCGTGCTTGTCTGGAGCATGATACCTACAAAACTTTGCGGGCTCGACAGCAGTTGTCCTGGGACAACCATCTAGTTTATAAGGTGTTTCAAAGATTTTTTTTCAGGACTAGAAAAACAGAGATTTTGTTGTATTGGGTCAATATGAAGAAACAGAAAAGGTTTTACATTGCTGTGATTTTTTATATTTGAGAAAACAACCAATTTGACCTTTTCTTACAACATTTTCTCACGCATAGGATGGTTTTGTGTCAAATTACATCCATTGTTTATTATTGTCTGCAGTTTTCTCTCATTTTGGACCAGTCAAAAAATTAAAAAAAAACAGTCAAGGGTTAACCCATTCCCACAACATCCGACTTTTATGATCTTCAACACAATAGCTTTGGATAACGTGGAAAATGAAGAAATTGCTTATTACAAATAATTTCTTCATAATCAACAATATTTTCATCCCCAAAAAACAAAGATTTTTAAGATTTCATTTACTTAAAATTGTTATCTTCAACTTCTTTCATTTTGGATCTGTTTGAAATTTTGTCTTCTGGTAATGGGTTAAGACTTGTAACCATCAGGTGTCAGAAAATAAGCCAAATTGGATCGGTTTTGACCTTGATCAGCCTTTACAGTCTTGTCAGTGTCTATGCTTTTTGTGCGTCCAAGATGGTTTCTTTTCGCAGGACTTCTAAGAATTGGCAGTTTATTTTGCATTGTTATTTCATTTTCTGTTCAAAGGTTCTATAATAACTACTGGTGCCCTGGATCGCGAGAGCCAGGAGAGATACACCCTCACTGTAACCGCCACAGATGGAATCCAGTCTACCTCCTGTCAGGTACGGATCAACCTGCTGGATGTTAATGACAATGCCCCGCAATTCTCTCAACCATTCTATACCATTGACGTTGATGAAGATACGGCCCTCGGAACAACAATTGGTGGTGTGAGAGCAGCCGACCCCGATGATGGAGAGAATGGTCATGTGACATACTTCATGACATCAGCATGGGCTAACGAAACATTCTTGTTGGATCCAGTGATGGGAAACTTTGTCCTACGAAGTGTGATCGATTTTGAACAGGTATTTATCGAGAGTTTGAAGAGTCTTTGGATATCATTAACAAGTTACATACCAAGACTGAACCCATTCCCCCTCTGCGACACTTTTAAACACCCCCAAGGAAAAATAACTGTGGAAAACATTGTGGAAAATGAAGAAATTGCTTGTTACAAGCAATTTCTTCAGTTTCAACAATGTTTTCTACCCAAAAAGACGAAAAATTAAAATTGGATCTGCTTGAAATTGTCGTCTGCAGCTTCTGTCAATTTGGACCTGTCTAAAATTTTGTTGTATGGGAATAGGTTAGATATTGAAATTGAGGCTTTTCCATTGTTTGGTTGCATTTTACCCATTGCCAGTTGGCAAAATTTTATACTGGTCCACACTGAAAGAAGCTGCAGACGTTGCAATCCTCATCAAGGGTAGAAAAAAAGCAATTTCTTCAATTTCCACAATGTTTTTTAGTTTTTTTCTCCATGTACATAGAGAAGCAAGAATAAGTGGGAATGGGTTAAAAAACCTGGTTAACACCCTGTTTAACACATTATGGTTAATGATTCAAAACTCAAAAGAAGTTACAGATGGCTGTGTTTACTGAATGAAATTGAAAATATTTTTGTCTTTTGAGGTCAAAACATTGTGAATAATGAAGAAATTGGTTGCAACAAGCAGTTTTTTCATTTTACACTATGTTTTCCAAAACTTTTTTTATGTTTTGGGGAAAAAGCAGCATTTAGTTTGAATGGGTGAATATCTACTTATGATTGCTGAAAACTTTAAATTGTATTCTGGGCATAGACATAATGAAAGTGTTTTTGTCACGATTCACAGAAACTAAATAATTTGAAATTCTACAAGACCAAAATTAATGTTAAGGGAAGGAAATTAGCAAAACCCCTTTAGAAAAGGCTTCAATTATTCATGAAATCCCTATGTTCAACAAAATGCCATCTTTAAACCATGAATGTCAAACAGTGCTCATGAATTATATGAAATTTTATGGGATGTTTGCATGTAAAAAATACCATAATGTAACATAATCAATTAAGTAACAAATTTACATGCTCTCTGGTCAGCAGACATGCTAGTGAAAGAATGTTTGATCACATCATACTAAACACACTTAAAAGTTTGATGAATATTTTTAAACAGAATAGGAAATGAGAATTACATGATGGTACAAGGAACACATCAATGATTCTAGCTTTTGTTTTTGAACTATATCTTTGCCTTGGAGATTGACTTTAAACAGTAATTGTCAAATCAAGAGAAATGACTGGAACTCATTTAGGAGTTTGATTAGACTTTATTAGGACCTGTGCTAGCAGGCAATGGGGCCTTGATTGGTTCATCAACCTTTAACCTATTCCTATAACAAAGTTTAGTCTGGTCCAAAGTGAAATATGTTGCATTTGACAATTTATAGTTAAAGAAAGTTTGAAATTTTTTTGGGGGTAGAAAACATTATGGATAATTAAGAAGTTGCTTGTAACAAGCAATTTCTTCTTTTTTCACAAGGTTGTCAAAGCTTTTCTCCTGAGGCATAAAAAGCATGATTGTGTGGATGTGGGTTAAACAAAAGAATGATAAGTTTTTAGTCACCATTAAATTCATTGTTTGCTTATGCATCAGGGCATATGTTGGTATTATTTTCATTCCAACTGTTTCAAAACATCTAGTGTTCAAAGTTTTCATATGAGAATACGTTAAGTTTCAAAAGATTGCTGAAAAGAAAAAAAAGCATGTAAGGTAAAGACTTGAGTTAAATCTTATGATACCATCTTGCCATATTCAGTAAGATTTGTTGAAATTTTAAGGGAATAATAGGGACTAAACATGGCTGTTGTCATTTCATCAAAGTAACTCAATATGCGAGCTTGTCCTTTTCTTATCGCCCTCTTTTGTATGGGGAGCTATATGATTTCACAGCTAGTGAATAGAAAGATAACAATCTGGGAAAAATTATCTCTGAAATTTGTCTTTTAAATGGGCTACCTTTACTGCAGTTTGAATTGTTTGTAAATATTTTTATGTATCCGTAAAAGAATCATTAGAATCACCATATATGATACTTACACAGAGGTCTAGATAAGAGGGGGGGGTTAAGTGCATTGTAAAATCCATATTTTTCAATGAAACCCTATGTTATGGGTACTCATTTGAATAGTCTCGTCAAGACGATTCAAATGAGTACCTACAACATAGGGTTTATGATAGTATTGGTGAAATATTTAAATCTTAAATTACACTCTCTATCTGTAGCTCTGCTTACACTTGAAAATTCTATGGTGGAAAACTATTCTTCCAATTTGAATGAAGTTAAATTTTATTTGAAATAACTGAAGCCTTGTCATGCTGAACCTGGAATATTCCTGTTTGATGGGAGATATATACAAAGATCAGCCTGCACTTATATGCAGTTTTATATTTGCATATAATTATTACCTGTTTGTTCCTTCAAGCTAGAATTGTTTATAAAATCATTTGTCGAAAGAAATATTGACCCCCAAGTTAGAGCCTTATAGAGCTTTCAGTCCTTTGATTTTGATATCTCTCTCATAGCAAGGGTCAAAGAAGCTGATCTTCAAACATTATGTTTGAGTTATTTAACAGTAGGGATATCCTTGCTTTTTAGCAGAATTTTTTAGTGTCCTTAAATGGATGTGAACACTGATATATAAATTAGAAATATCTAGAAAATACAAAATAATCTTGTGTTCTTTGCTTGGAGCAGAACCACACAGCCATTGTCCATCTTGATCTAAATAGGTTTTAGCATGTCTGTTTTCAAACAACAATAGGATATTGCTGGCCCTGGTGTCGTCAGCTTCTTTAATATTGTTGTTGTTTAAGTTAACAGTTTGAAATTTAGTAATATCTCTTTAATGTCTAATGATATTTACATAACTGCAATATATGTTCATTGTTAAATTTGAAGAAAGAGTTAAAGGAGGTAAAAGCATGTTTTATAACTCCTGTAGTGTGTGTTTTGGAGTTTTTCATTGAATTTGTGATAAGAGAGAAAAACAAATCAATATTATCTCACCTTTGCCTTGTGCTGGAATCTATTTAGTTGTGGAATGTGACAGCTCTGGATTGCACAGTCACCTCCATAATTATGATCTTACCAACTAGCACTGAGTTCAGGGTTCTGAAGAGTTTCCCAAAATTTAACTCTGATTCGCTAATTGAAAAATAAAAGATTACTTTTTAACCCTTCTGAACCCGAAATATTTCGGTTTTAGCAGGAGGTATAGACAAAGATCAAAGATAGACAAAGATCTTAGTCTACACCTCTTGTCTGTCCTTTTGAAACCAGAGTTGCTTATGAAATTAATTTTAAAAGAAGTATTTATAACTGAACAACAAGTAATACCAGTGCTTTCAGCCCTTTGATTTTTATACAATGCTTAAAAGGATTTTATTCAGCATGACAAGGGTTAAAATAATTGTAGTCTGATCTTGGCTTAACCCATTTTCAGATGACAAACTTCTAGACTTGTCCAAATTCAAAGACGCTGAAGACAATAGTTTTTAAGTTGACAAAATTTTAAAGATATTTGTATCTTTGGGGTAGCAATTTCTTCATTTTTCACAATGTTTTCAAAAGCATTTTTCTTGAGAGATGTATAAGCTAGGATTGTTTGATTTTGTATCAAAAGATAAAAGAGTACTTTATAAAATCATCGTAATCTGATCTTGTTTTGAAAATAGTCTCATCATTTTATGGCCATAATGCATTTTTAGAAAATTACCCAATTCCACATTGAAGCTTTTGGACACCCCTCAACAAAAATGATTGGGAAACCATTGTTGAAAATGAAGAAATTGCTTGTAATAAGCAATTTCTTCATTCTTCACAATGGTTTCTACCTCGAAAGTTGAAAAAATCTAAAATTTCATAAACTGTAAATTGTAGTCTGCAACTCCTTTCAATTTGGACCAGATCAAAATTGTGCCATCTGGTAATGTGTTTAATTCATTTATGGTACTTTTTTCCTTTCCAGTTAGGTACCTATTTATTTCAATTATCAAAAAATATTGCTTAACCCTGGTCATGCTGAACCCGGAATATTCCTACTTTGGCCGAAGCTATAGGCAAAGGTCAGCTTGCACATAAGTGCAGTCTGATCTTGGTCTACTCCTCCTTGTAGTCCCCTTTAAGCTAGAGTTGTTTGAATAATCATTTTTCAAAAGAAATATTGATCCTCATTATTATCTTTCAGTGCTGTCACTTCTTTGACTTTAAAGCAATTCTATATGGGATTTATAATTCAGGATGACAAGGTTTAATAGTACTTTTGCGTTGATAGAACTTCAAACCATCCAAAATTAGATTTAGGTAAAACATTATGATTAAGTGTTATTTTCTGAGCACTCATAATTCATTAGGTCATAATGTATGAAAGCATCATTTGGTAGAAGAAAAAAATTCATCAAAAATAATGTGTTTACCTTTCCTTCAATCCTGCTTCATCACCAAGAATTTTATCATACCATAACATTTTCTTAATTCCCAAAGATGATTTTTGACACCTCTAGAGAAAAAGGGCTATGGAAAGTTTTGAGGAAAATGAAGAAATTGAATTTTAATGTGCAAATTATGATGAAGGAAAAGATAATATAAAAATGGCTTATAAGTAAAGATAAGCAAACCTCAGGGGAGACCTGATAAGCCCGAGTTCAAACCAGGTCAAGATAAAAAAATCTGAGCTGTAAAAGATAAGTAACTGCTAATTGGCTTTAATGACAGCTTATGAATGACATTTCATGATTTTTTTCTCAGGGTCAGGAAAAAATGAGATTTATTAAAATTTAGTGTTGAGCAGAATATTGATTCTGCATAGTATTTATATGCCCCTATGTCAATAGTTTTTGGGCATTTTGATTTTTCCCAGTCTTTTTAGCTCTCCTGAGCACTGGTGAGCTATTGTGATCACCCTGCGTCCTTAGTGTCCGTCAACAATTTATATCAACAAGATCTTCTCCCAAGCCACTGGGCCAAATTCAACCAAATTTGGTAGAAATGGTCCTTAGGTGGCCCCTTCAAAAATAGCTAAAAGAATTGAAATCAGTAGAAAACTCTGGTTGTCAAAGCGTTACAAACATGAAATTAAAAAACCCAAAAAACTTTAAGAATATTCAGATATAGCTTAAGAATTGAAATCAGTTGAAAACTCCGCTATCATAATCCTAGCCTTAACATTAAATATGACTATTGAAAGAAAAAGAGCCTTATCTTAGTTGAGAGCACCATAGCCAATGCCCTTTTGTTTTTAATGGTATCAGCTCTTTCAAATTTTTATGAGAAGACCTTTCTATTGGTACTTGCCTCAATTAAGCTTATCTATTGAAGTTAACCATTGCTACCTTTCACAAAACAGCTTGCAAACTTTTTATATTGCATGACGGATGCAAGACAACACTTTTGATGAAATGTTTACAGACTTCTAGTTTCTCTCTATACATTTACTGTTATTCACAGTGAAACATGCCTTTTCAATTAAACATTCTCATTTATAACAGCCTTTTAAACATGTCAAATGGGGAGTTTGACATTTATTCCCACTTACTTAATATTTCATAACCATTCATCCCTTAACCTGGCATCACCAAACGGCAAAATTTTAGACTTACCCAAATTGAAAGAATATGCAGATGACGATTTCAAATTGATGAAATTTTGAAAGTCTTTTGGGCTAGAAAAAATTGTGCATAATAAAGAAATTGCTCGACGCAAGCAATATCTTCATTTTCCACAGCTGCCATCATAGCGCAGTCGGTAGCGCGTCAGACTCCTGATCTTCAATCGTGGGATGTCATGGGTTCGATCCCAGCCGGTGGCACATATTCTTTCTGACATTTGTCTTTCACCAATGGGTGGATAATTCTAAACCAAAGTGGGATAGCAGCTGAAGGCTAGGAAAGAATGTAGTGGTAGTACTGGTGTGAGAAATACCAGGAATCTATTGTTAGGTGCTCCAGCCGCCGCGATATGACTGAAATACTGTTAAAAGTGGTCAAGTTATCACGCTTTTCTACGCACCTCAAGAAAAAAGTTTCAGAAAGCATTGTGGAACATGAAAAAAATTATTTGTCACAAACAATTTTGTCATTATCCAAAATGTTTTCTACCCTATTTGGCAGAGATTTTACAACTACAAAATTGGCTTCTGCAACTTCTTTGAATTTGAACAAGTCCAAAATTTTGATGTGTGGAAATAGGCTAATTGAATCTTAAGTCTTTATTGGCACAGATATGCAGATAATCTACCCCTTTGTTTAACCTATTATCACACAGTGATGCGTTTTGACGCCCTTCATGAATAAGGCTTTTGAAAACATTGTGAAAATGAAGAAATTGCTTGTATAAATCACTTAAGAACACCATTTAAGATACATGGCTCATATTGCGGACATAGCTCCCTTGATTTGATAAGCATCATCTGGTTGCAAGTTTAAGGTCATCCATCAAAGGCAACATCACTTATCAAGATCAACTTCATGAAAAATCATAACATTTTGCTATTACATGTATATAAACACTGTTGAAATATTTAGTACATGGGTTCCTTGCATTTAAAGGCATGGAGTGGTTGTAAGATTTAGGCTATCCATCAAGGTCAAGGTCACTTTCCAAGGTCACATTTCTGAAGAAAAGCACTTGCGTAGGCATGGTGTTTCACAAACACATCTTGATTTCCCTATGATGTCTTTATAGAAAAATCTCTACTTATGAACCTTCACTTCCCAAAATTTTCTTCCTGTTAAATTTCAAAAGTTCATTAACTAAAGATTGTTGTCTGCAACTGTCCTTTTAATTTGGACCTGTCAGAAATTTTATCATTTGGTTTTTCCTGAAAACATTAATTTAAAATTTTGTACCACAACATAGGGTTTTATTTTGGCGTATAATTGTCTGAAAGTTTTTTGTCCCCGCTATTCATTCATTTGGCCTAGTGTCTAATTACTGAATTAAAAATTAACCTGTGTGACGTCACGCTTGCTACCGTCGATAAAAATACTTCACCCATTGTGTCAATAGTCATGATTCCTTTGTAGTTGGATTATTTTTGGTCAAATTATTACAACCCTTTGTGAAATTGTTGAGAATTTTACTGCTTTATGATGATCGTGACTACAACAACTTCTCTTTAACACATTCCAACACATTATTCCCCCTTTCTTTTCACCCTCTAAGAAATAATGTGAAAACATTCTTTGTATCAAACTTATTCATAATTTTTCAGAAAATTGTTTTCTCACAGAAAAATATTAATTTCCATAATTATGTCTATCAACTTGAATTAAGTTATTGTCTTCAATGTCTTTCAATCTGGGCCAGTCTAAAATTTTGTCATCTGGTAATGTGTTGACATAATTACATGTATCTGATCAAGAATCTTAACTGACTGCATCAAGAGCCATGTTCACTTGTAGCTAATTTATCCACTCTTAGACAAAATTTAAACTTGTCAAAATTTCAAGAGTTTGCAAACATTATATAACCCTTTCCTGTCATACCCTGTATTTTACGTCACAGTGATTTTATACATGAGGAAAACATTGTGTGGAAGAAGGAAAAATTGCTTGTGACAAGCGACTTCTCCTTTTCCCACAATATTTTCCTACCACATAGGATGGTTTCATTTTAAATTGCACCCAATTCTTGTTGTTGTCTGAAACCTCTTTCAATATAAACCAGTCTAAATTTTCAAAAAGCGGGAAAGGGTTAATTCAAAAAGGTTGCTTATTGCAAGTGAATTCTCCTTTTCCTATTATGTTTTCCAAAGCTATTCTCCTCCAACATGGAATATGTGGTTATATGTTATAAAAACCTCCAATTAGCTCAGTATGAATTCATTCTTTAGTAACAGAAAGGGTTAAATACCTTATCTTTAAACTGCAATAATTATTTCATTATTATTTTGCATTCTTTTTGAACACTTTTGTACAATATGGAAATCAATAAGCAGCTTGTGCATATTTTGGTCTCATTTTTCATAAACTGCTTTGAAAAGAAATTATAGCTATTATCTTTTTATGCCCCTGCATCTAAAGATCGGGGGCATATCATTTTACTTATGTCTGTCATTCTGTTGGTCTGTTTGCAAAACTTAACCAATAAACTTAACATTTAAAATTATTTTAGCCTATTCTAGACACAAATTAATTTTATGTTCATGATTAGATCTCATTGATTTGCATCTGCAGGTACCAATGTTGAGGTCATGTGACTAGGTCAAGGTCACTAGTATTGAGGTCTCATTTCTGAAAAAAGGCTGTTATTGGGGCATGGTGTTTAACGAACACATCATGTTTAAAGCTGGTAAAATTTAGATTTATTGATAATTAATTTCATTTGTATTCAAGGATATATTTCCTCCTCCTTGTTGGAGGTTAGTTGGCATGGGTAGCATCCATCAAACTACTGAACCAGGACGATGCTCTTATTTATATCTATTGATTGATTACAGAATCAGCTGTATACCCTCATTGTGCGAGCGAGAGACAGTGGAGATCCAGCACTAACTAGTTCTGTCACCGTCTATATCAATGTACAAGATGTGAATGACAACACACCTGTATTTGAACATGGTGTCTATGAACCAGCTGTATTTGAAAACGTAACCATTGGAACCAGCATTCTTCAAGTCCTGGCCACAGATTTAGATTCGGGTACGTAATTCTAACAGTTCATGTGTATAAAAAGGAAATAACTGCTTTTATGATTGGCCCTCGTAGCTGTAACAACTTAAATAACAGTAAACACATGAACAAACACAAAACTTTTTAGACTGGTGGAAATTGAAAGAAGTTTAAAAAATCTCTGTCTTCTGGGTTTGAAAATATTGTGAATAGTTGAAAATTTGCTTGTAAAAAGCATCATTGTGTGGGAATGGATTTAGAATGTCAGTTGACTAATTCTTTTTACTTTTAATCCAAAGAATTTGACTTGATATTTCAAAATGAAACTTCAATATTCATATCAAAAGTATGAAACCCTTGGTTAAAAAAGAAATATTCATTGTTTATATTAGAGACACCTATTTTTTATGTATTTCACATATATCTATAATGAATCAACCCATTACAAGACAATAAAATTTTAGACCAGTCCAAAATCAAAGAGAACTGCCGTCATAGTTGGTAGTGCACCAGACTCACAACTTCAATTACAGGATGTCATGGGTTTGATCCCCGAAGGCAGCACATATCCTTTCCGACATTTGTCTCTCACCAATGGGTGGATAATGGTAAACCTGAGTGGGATAGCAGCTGAAGGCTAGGAAAGGATGTGGTAGTAATGGTGTGAGATATACCAGAAATTCATTGTTAGGTGCACCAGCCGTCGCAATATGACTTAAATACTGTTAAAAGAGGTGTTTAACCCCAATCAATCAACCAAATTCAAAGAAGTTGCAGATAATAATTTTAAGTTGATGAAATCTTTAAAAGGTTTGTCTTTTGAGATAGTAGACATTGTGGAAAATGAAGAAATTGAAACAAGCAATTTCTTCATTTTCAACAATGTTATTCAAAGCTTTTATATTGAGGGGTGTTTAAAAGCGTCAATGTGTAATGGAATGGGTTAATCAGAAATCAATAGTTAGTCAAATCCTACAAAGGTATCCTGTTTAAACCATTCAAACACAATAACGCTTTATAGACGCCCCTCAAGGAAATCAATTAGGATGACATTTTGTAAAATTAAGAAATAGCATGTAACAAGCAATTTCTTTCATTTTGCACAATCCTTTCTAGTAATGAAGTTGAAAAAATCTAAAATTTCATTAATTCTGAATTGTCGTCTGCAGCTCTTTTCAATTTGGACCAGTCTGAAATTTTGTTGTCTGGTAATGGTTCATTATATTCCTAAAAGATGTAGGATTTAATCAAATCTGTAGTATAAGGTTGATCTCATTTTCAAATCTGGGTGATTAAGGATTATTCACGTAAAGCTACTCTAATTAAAGATCTAATTAAAGTTTGAATAAAACCGTACATCATAATTCTGAATGAGGTTGTAGATTGTAATTTAAATGCATGGCGTCATAAAATGAAAGCATGCGATTGATCCTGGCCTGCCGTTTGAATAAATTGACAATAAATTGTGGTAATGGATGTCTCGCCAGGTATAACAAAAAGTTATATAAATAAAAGAATGTTCATAAATTGTTTCCTGTATATCGTATCCTTTACCAACTTTTTTTCAAATTATATAATTATATATAATCCCATTATCACACAAGAAAATTTAAATTTAGTCCAGATTGAAAGAAGATGCACAAACATTACAAATAGCGCTAAGTTTTACATCATAAGTGTCTATACTTTGTATAGACACTTATGATGTTTTTGCACTAAGTCAATAAATTGCCAAATAGGGTAGAAAACTCGATGAGAAAAGTAAAAGTTGCCTGTTACAAGCAATTTCTACTTTTTCAACAAAGTTTTACTTGGTAGTATTTCTTAAGTGGGTAAGAAAGCAATATTGTGTGTTGATGAACATTTCTTAAGTTTTGAATGTATTTTAGGGTAAAAAAAAATGCAAAGAACCTTTGATTTCAATTATTCATGTTACATAGACACTTTCTAATTGGAGTAAGATTAATATTGTTGATAGATGTTCTGATATGCGCTCTTATTATTCAATAACATTTTAATCTGAATATCTATAACGTTTGAAGTTTGACTCGATCGGCCTTGCCCTCGTAAAGAATGAAAAAATAATTAGACAGAACCCTTATCCACCTCTGCGCAAAAACAGACAACAGTTTGTAATTTTTGAAAAAAATGCCTTTCTGTGTAGAAAACAATGTGGAAAAAGAAGAAATTGCTTATCAGCAATTTCTTCTTTTTCCACATTGTATTCCAAAATTATTTCTTGAGGGGTGTATGAAAATGGGTTTATGTGGGAATGGGTTAGATTACACCATTGCTGTAATGAAATGAAAAGTGCATCCTATCTTTCAGTGCTTTATAATGAAGAGGGGGGGGGGGGGGGAACATGACATAAAAGACATGCAATTTGGATGACTTATATGAAGAATTGAGAAGGATATAGTGGGTGACAATGCAGATTTGTTGAATATATATTGAAACTGGTAGAAACTGGTAGAAACTGGTACAGTGAAAAAGGGTACCAGTAGATCGATAGCCTGATAAAAGAGAATACAATAGAAAGGTATCCTAATATATATATTTTGATGAATAAACTTAAGATCTCATGTTTTTCATTTACCACAAGCATAATGTGCCATTTGCATTAACCCTTGCCATGCTGAACCCAGAATATTCTGGTTTTGGCAGGAGATGTAGACAAAGATCAGCCTGCACATAAGTGCAGTCTGATCCTGGTCAACACCTTTCCTGGTAGAGTTGATTTCTAAATTTATTTCTAAGTTGATTTCGATTGATTTTTGAACAACAAGATCTATCAGTGCTTTCAGCCTTTGATTTTACAGCAAGTCAGTAATTTATACAGCATAACAAGGGATAACTTTAGACAGTTTGATGATTTAAGGTTTAAAATAGTATTAGATTTAGAAATTTGCCATAAACATGCTTTTTATTCATTCTGGAAGAAAGTTTTCACCTTCTTTTCTATTTTTTCATATTGACCCAATACAACAAAATATTTCTTTTTCTCGTCCTGATGAAAAAACACCTTGTAGAAGAAGGAAAAACTGCTTGTAATCAAGCAGACGGAATCCAAACACATCATCTTGCTAGAAGTTAAAATATATTCAATTAAAATTTTACAAGATTGCCACTGTGCCAAAATATTTGGATTTCTAATCATTTTGAAGTTTTTGTAGTAGTTAAAAAACTCATAGAAGATAAAATCATCTTGGCATGGATTCATTATTTATCACATTTTGAATAATCTATTCAGATTAATCTGATTTTTTTTTTGTCGTCCAAATTTAAAGGAGTTGCAGACAACTATTTAAAGTTTATCATATTTTAGATTTTTTCAACTTTCAACTGTTTGGGTGGAAAACATTGTGGTAAATGAAGAAATTGCTTGCAATAGGCTATATCTTCATTTTACACAATATATTCCCAAATTGTTTTTCTTGAGGGGGCGTTCAAAAGAACCATTGGGTGGGAATGGGTTAATAACATTCAACAGCTTTCCCACATCTCTCTCATGAGATCCTGTGAATTTTGAAGTTTTTGAAAGACGCTATAATCTTTTGACAGAGACTTCAATGAAATTTAAATGAAGCTGATGAAAGAATTACTCTGGAATTTATGTCAAACTGGCAGGAACTCATATTGCTTGGGTAACTTAAGTACGAGCTCCCATTGCTTACAATTTTTTCCTGGTAGTAATAGGGACCGTATCATTCATTTCTCAGTGATGATATTCTAACAATCTTGCTATTTTCAACAATTCTTTAATCTTGTTTGTGTTCCTAACTGGTCTAACATTTCATAACCCTACCCAGAGCTGGTGCATGTTGAACTAGTTAACATAATGGTCCAGTCTAAAATTTTGCCATCTTGTAATGGGTTGAATATACAGATGACAACTTGAATTTATACTTTCTTGATGATGTATGTGATAACCATTTTACAGTACTGTAGCAAGAATTATTTTTGATATTTATTGATGTTTCTATTGGCATATTCCCACACTGCATCAACATACAAACGACATGCTTAGGAATTAAATATCCTTTGTTCAGAAATTCTTACATCTTCAAAGAATAATTACAGACTGCATTCATTTCTAGGAAAATTCTTTGTATATTTCTTGATGTAAGTTCTTGATGTTGAAGCATTTTCATATGTTTTCTTAATTCATTCGACCTTGACATTCAGTTGGGAAAACATCGCTGAAATTCCTGCTTACAGACTGTAAGTGCTTACATCTGGTTATGATGCTTAAGTGTCAGTCAGAGAAATGATATAATACTTTACAGAAATAGTCGACCTTTCTCTCAGAAATTAACTTAACCCATTACTAGACGGATTTTTTTTTTAGACTCATCCAAATTCAAGAATTGAAAGCATTGTGGAAAATGAAGAAATTGCTTGCAACAAGCAATTTCTTAATTTGCATGTTTTCCTGATTTTATGTCTCTTGGGGTGTCAAAACAGTCATTGTGTGGGAATTGGTAAAGCCATTATATAAAGTAGACTCCTATTCATTCTAATTTACAATGGATGGCCGTTTTCCCTCAACTTAGATCTTTGAGACTGTCGAAATGGTTGAGCCATTCCAACACAATGGAATTTTAGACCAGTCCAAATTGAAAGGAGCTGCAGACGACAATTTCAAGTTGATGGAATTTTGAATTTTTCCGTCTTTTGGGTTAAAAAACATTGTGGATAATGAAGAAATTGCTTGATCCAAGCAATTTCTTCATTTTCCACAATGTTTTCCAAAGCTTTTTTGTTGAGGGGTGTAAAAAGGAGGGATTGAGTGGGAATGGGTTAAGCCATTAACAGCAAAAATATTTTTAGGCTCCAAAATTGAAATGGTTGAGCCATAAACAGCAAAAATATTTTAGACTCCAAACTCAAATCTTGAATTATATAATTATATGTAAGCAACCATGACTTCTCTTTATTTAGCATTAAAACTCTCCATTTATCTATGAAAAGATCATGCTGTCCTTTTTGCTTTGTATAAAAGCATACTCATATTTACTAAATTAACCCTTATGTCATGCTGTATAATTTACCTTACTGAATTGCTTTTAAATCAAAGGGCTGAAAGTGCTGACAAGACTATCAAAGTATGTTTGTTTGCCATGTGGCAAAGACAGTCAGTAAATTGAGAGGTTGAATTTGCCCTCGGGAACCAGAACGATAATAAGATAGATTATGAACGATTGCTTTACCATCTTACCCTTTTTTCTCTTGACAAGGAAATAATCAATTTGTTTATCATTTTTTTACCCATGTCTCATATTAACTATTGTCATGCTGAACCCCGAATATTCCAGTTTCAACAGGAGGTGTAGACAAAGATCAGACTGCACATATTTAGTGCAGTCTGATCTTAGTGTACACCTCCTGTCTGTACTTTTGAAACCAGAGTTGTCTATGGAATAAATTTTCAGAAGAAGTATTTACAAGTGAATAAAAAGTACTACCAGTGCTTTCAGCCCTTCTGTTTTTATTCAATTCTGAAAAGGACTTTATTCAGCATGACAAGGGTTAATCCATTACTATGCAACAAAATTTAAGACTGGACCAGACTGAAAGACTTGTAGACGACAAGTTTATGAAATTTTAAGGGGTGTTTTATTCAATTTTCTAAGAAGAAAATATTTTCGTAAATGAAAAAATTCCTTACAAAAAGTGGGATTGTGTGAGCATAGGTTTTGTTTTCAAAAAGTCAATTCTACTTTGACCCATTTGCAAAATGCAAAATTTTGAACTTATCCAAATTGAAAGAAGATAGGAATGACATCGCAAAGTGCATTTTACTTAAGAAATATGTGTTTAATTTGGGGTAGGAAACATTGTGAATAATGAAGAAAATATTTGTAAATAAGCAATTTCTTCCCTGTCAACAATGTTTGCAAAAGTATTTTTTCTTGAAGGGGGTAAAAAGACGGGAATGTGTGGGATTTGGTAAGTATTGTCGTAAGGTATCTAAATTGTCTGTTAACTTAAGCTATCAAAAGTTCGATTCGCATACAGTATAAACTATGTGCTACATGCCACCATCATAGCGCAGTTGGTAGCGTGTCAGACTCCTAAAAATATCTTACATCATGGGATGTCATGGGTTAGATCCACTGTAGCGGCACATATTCTTTCCGACATTTGTCTCTCACCTATGGATGGATAATCGTAAACCCAAGTTGTATAGAAGCTGGAGGCTAGGAAAGGATGTAGTGGTAGTACTGGTGTGAGAAATACCTGGAATCCATTGATAGGTGCTCCAGCCGCCGTTATATGACTGAAATACTGTTGAAATTGGTGTTAAACCCAATTCAATCAATCAAAAACTATGTGCTACATACTATATAAACATAAGACAACCAGTAAGGCATGTTAATTATAGTTTTAACTTGGGTTTATGTCATTAAATAGAAACCAAAGAATGGTACATATATCATTGGGAATAAAACTTTAAGTGGTCTTTTCAAACCATTTTACTTTAAACAGCTTAACATAATTTGCTCTTCTGTTTCAAACCTTTCTTTGGATTTATTTCTTGGCAATTTAATATACTTTGTTAAAAAATGATTGAATCTACTACAGATTTATTATAAACTTAGTCTGTAACACTGTTTAACCCATTCCCATACAATGATGCTTTTTAATTGCTTCGGGGGGAAAAGCTTGGGAATTCATTGTGAAAAATGAAGAGAAAGAAGAAATTCCTTGGTAAAAGCAATTTCTTGATTGTCAACAATGTTTCCAAAGGAAAAATTAAATTTCATGAACTTAAAATTGCTGTCTGCAACATCTTTGAATTTGGAATAGTCTAAAATTTTGTCGTCTGGTAATTGCTTAAACAATATCATTTCATAAAATTTGTTATTATGAGTGAAACTTTTGAACCTTCCATGGAAACATTCAAGACATCACTATATTCAAATTGTTTAAGGGACACAGCTATAACTTTTTTGCAGACTTAATGCTCATTTGACTATAAGGCAGATTATTTTCTCACACTTGAAATAAAGTTTTATGATCTAATGAGCTATTCCATAATTTGTTTTCTGTCAATGACACGATGTTAGACAAATTCCAGGGAGCAATAAACTCTTTATACCAGTTTCCACTGGAAGATTGTACCACAGTACAGAAAAATGTTAAGATGAGAAAGCAAATCAGTTGAAAATGAATTTAAAATAATTTTAGCCCTTAAATGATATAAGACTACATAAGAGTAAAATTACGAATGAATAAAAACTTTATAGCTTGTAAGAAGATCTATTTTAATAGCATTTCTAAGTTTATTAATCCTTCTTGTGCTGAACCCGTAATATTCCTGTTTTAGCGGGGGGGGGTATAGACAAAGATCAGCCTGCACATAAGTGTGTTCTCACCTTAGTTTAAACCACCTTCCTGCAAATTTTCCTGTAAAACCAGAGTTGTTTATCTGTCATTTTCTCCAGAAAAAAAATAACCGGCAATTTCTGCTCCCAGTGCCTTTTAATCCAATATTGAGCGGTATTTTATTCAGTATTACAAGAGTTGAAATGTCTGTTAGAGGAAAGGATCTTTATTATGCTGCATGTGTGTTGGACGGATCATTATTCTTATTAGCAAGCCAATCAGGCACCCTTCTGTGTAAAATGCAGCAAAACAATTAGATGAGCTAATTTTTTGGACCCCTATCTGTTTCCCAGATGTGGCTCTTTTCTGTTAAAGACTGATCACTCTGCTTTCCTTGAAGAATTATCTCATTACTTTGATGGAAGTTGCAGATGATATTTCAAAGGGTGATCGAAAATAAGTGTCATATATAGGCATAAGAATGAACTGTATGAAAAAGAGAAATTACTAGAAACAAGCAATTTGTTTTGTTTTACTGGTACAACAGTTTTATTAACCATTCCCGCACAAAAATGCTTGTACATGCCCCTAGAGAAAAAAGCTTGAGAAAACATTGTGGAAAATGAACGAATTGCTTGTATTAAGATATTTTAGAATTTCACCAAGTTAAGATTGTCTTCTGCAACTTTTCAATTTAAACTAGTTCAAAATTTTGTCGTCTAATCAATTGGCTAAACATAACATCTTTGATGGCATAAAAAGTTCCGATTGCTTGGAAATGGGTAAAGTAGTATTTACATTACAAACCAATAAACCATCAATTACAATTACAAGACAAATTTTTTTTTAGACTGGTCCAAATTTTAAGAAGAAGCATAGAAATTAATTGGTCAAGGAGAATGTTACATAAAAAATAATGACAGATATAAAATTGGTGGGTGGTAAACTTTTTATGGCTATGGGATTTCAATCCTTTATTCAATTCATTATAGATTCATATGACTTAACCCTTTGCTGTACAAAGCTAGGATTTTAGGTCACTGTAATTCTATGCTTGTAACAAGCAATTTCTCCTTTTCCCACAATATTTTCTACCACATGTCTCATTTCAATTTACATCCTGTTTTCATCGTCGTCTGCACATCTTTCAATTTTGACCTGTCTAAAATTTAAAATCACTCCGAAAAGGTTATGGAAGGAGTTTTCAGAATAATTAGACCAACTAAATGGTCTAGAAAATATATAGTCTCATTGTACAATATCAAGGAACACATTCCACACAATCCACATTTTTTTCCACAGGGTACTCATATTTCAGAAGTGCATTCTCCAGTGTATAAGCTTTCATTTGAGACAATGACCTTGACCATGTGACCTTGACTTTTTCCTTGTATGGAAACTGTATCCCAAAACTTTAACTTTATGTATCTTAGTCTTTTTCATCCAATTAAGTATGCTCATACTTCACACATGCATCCATAGCTAGCTTGACTCCATGCCCTTTCTTTCATGCTTAATGCCGCTTTTAATACTTTTCTGTCAAATTGCGGCGGCTGGAGCTCCTAACAATGGTTTCCTGGTATTTCTCACACCAGTGCTACCATTACATCCTTTCCTAGCCTCCAGCTTCCAGCTGCTATCCCACATAGATTTACTATTATCCACCCATTTTTGAGAGACAAATGTCGGAAAGGATATGTGCTGCTGCCGGGGATCAAACCCATGACATCCGATTATGGAAGATTAGGAGCTTGATGTGCTACCGACTGCGCTATGACGGCAGCCGTCACTCCATGCCCTTTATGCCCTTGCCCATTATCAGTCTGCAAATTTATAGACTGGTCTGAAATCAAGTTTGATGCGTTATATGATGACAATTACAAGTTCATAAACCAATTTTGGTAGAAAAAATTGTGTTAAATGAAGTAATTGCTTGTCACAAGCAATTTCTTCATTTTACACCATCTTTTAAAATTTCCAATTGTTTTTCTTGAGGGCATCAAAAAGGAGTCATTGTGTAAAATTCACCTTAAGCAGAAGATATGTTGTCTTTTGTCTTGCTACATAGTCAGGTCAATGGACACAATTAGACCTTAAAATCTGGGCTCAGGTTTCAAATTGATCCAGTTTTGAAATTTGCATTTAAAATGAGAGTAGGGTAAAGATTTATTTATCTCATCTCTTGTGATTACAAAATAGCTCAAACTATATTGCTAACAATTTAAAGCTATTTTATACCTACTGAACAATTTCAGCAAAAACAGATAATTTCTGTCAGTTATGAAGTATTGATAACTGAATAATCAGCATGTCTGGCTTTTTGAAAAGTGATTTGAGAGTATTTTGATGTTCAAAGTGAATGTTTAATTGGCAATTTAGAAGTTAATTTCTTTATAAATGGCTTCCTGCAGACATTATATTGTACTGCTGTTTCTACAGCTTACTAAATTCTTGTTTTTTTGGAATCTTGTTGAATTACTCTAGGGTTTGCTTTAAATTTACCGATTACACAACAACAAACTTATTACACTGAATTGGAAGAAGTGGTAGGCAACAATCTTAAGGATGAGAAGTTGATATGGTTTTGTATTTCACATTTTGATGAAAACACTGAGGGAAATGAACAAATTGCTTTTTGCAAGCAATTTCTTCATTTGTCAAAATGCTTTTGGTTAAGGTAATGAAAATGTAAGTTGGATAGAATTGGAATGGATTAATTACGTCTTGCAGAATATTAATGGCTGTGATTAAAGATCAGAAAACTGTATCAAGGGGCACTTCTGAAAACTGATATTTTTTTGAAGTTCTATGGTATTACTCCTAAACTTAACTTAAGCCTTGTCATGCTGATTCCAGAATATTTCTGCTTTGGCAGATGGTATAGAAGAAGATCAGCCTGCTCATATGTACAGTCTGATCTTAAGTCTTCATCACAGTCATGTTTTGCTTTGAAAGCAAGAATGTACTATGAGTATCAATTAATCCTTTCCCTTCAAATACAGGATTTTACGTTCCTGTGATTTTATACTTGAGAAAACATTGTGGAAAAAGAAGAAATTGCTTATAACAAGCAATTTCTCCTTTTCCTACAATATTTGCTAGCATATAGGATAGTTTCATCTAATGGCATCCAGTTTTTATTGTCATCTGCAAACTCTTTCAATTTGGACTAGTCTAAAAATTCCAAAAACAGGAAAGGGTTAATCCATCACTAGGTGGCAAAACTTTAGACTTGTCCAAGTTGAAAGGAGTTGAAGATGGTAGTTTCAAGTTCATGAAATTCGAGATTGTTTTAGTATCGGTTATATGATGAAAAGGAAATATATATACATATATATATATTTATTGGACCAAAATTAAGGAACAAAGCATCACTGATTTGAAACATACTGGCTTCCAGGAGTAAGTAATCAGGAAAAATATGGTATACCATTCATGGGTAATCATTTATCATACCATATTTATGATTTTCTAATTCATTTAATACATATTTCATACTCTTCATTTTTCTCTGCATGTAAATGCAGTCATGGTAACAGCATTTTTTGCCATTTGAATCATCAGAAATAGGCATTTGATAAGTTGCTAAATAATTGATCATTATCATACCAGGGTAGAAATCTAAATTTGATTAGTTAGCGTGGATGTCAGTGGCCTACAAAGACTGCATGTCAGTCTGTTTAAATCATTACCAAACGGCAACATTTTAGACTGGTCGAAGTTGTAGACAACTATTTTAAGTCGTTTGAATTTAAAATAATCTTGATATAACTTTTTGAACAATGAAGAAAAATGCTTTTTAGTTGAGGGGCATTAAAACCAAGATTGTGTGGGAATTAGGCTAAAAAAGAATGTAAGATCTATATAAACTAAGTAAGCACATGCCTTACCTTGATCTAAATATGCCCCCCATGTTAATTCGATTTTGAGGCACTTGGATTTTGTCTGTCTATTTGTATGATTGTTTGCTGTAAATCTTTTACTCACAAGTTGTAGAGCCGCCATCATAGCACAGTCTGTAGCGCATCAGACTCCCAATCTTCAATCATGGGATGTTATGGGTTTGATCCCCAGCAGCAGCTCATATCCTTTCCGACATTTGTCTCTCACCAATGGGTTGATAATCGTAAAAATAAGTGGGATAGCAGCTGGAGGCTAGGAAAGGATGTAGATGTGGTACTGGTGTGAGAAATACCAGGAATCCATTGTTAGATGCTCCAGCCGCCTAGATATGACTGAAATACTGTTAAAAGAGGCATTAAACCCCATTCAAACAATGATAATTTGTAGACTTTCATATTTCACATGGTAAGACCTCTCTGTGTCTATTGATGTCATGATCAATTGATGCATTAACACACAAGAAAATTTTAGAATGCTCCAAATTGAAAGAAGTTATAGATGACAAATTCAAGTTGATGAAATTTTAAAAATCTTTGTCTCTTTTGATGGAAAACATAGTGGATAATTAAGAAATTGCTGGTCAAAAGCAATTTCTCCATTATTCACAATGTTTTCCCAAATGTTTTTCTTGAGGGGCATCAAAAAGCATGATTGTGCGGGAATCGGTTATGTTACATCAATTTAATGAAAATTAGCTGTCTGCTTACAAACACGGCGTGTCTAACCAGCAGCCGCCCTTGCTACCATTATGCAATCAACATACTTTGTCGAGGATTCATTGAACTGAGATTATGCTAGTTATATTTTATTGCTCTCACAAAAGTGAAATGTTTTGCATTTCTTCAGAAATAGTTTCACGTGAATTGAACACTGACTGTTTAAGTTTGCAAATGACCCGATCCCTCTGGCTTGAATTTCTATTGAATGAGAAATTAGTATAAATTGAGAAATAATTTGTCAACATGTGACAGTAATGATAGATAGCTCAATTCATGCCCCCGAAATGTTGAGCAAACAGCATATATGCATTTGTTAACCGATTACTAGACGAAAAAATTTGAGACTGGTCCAAATTCAAAGATGTTGCAGACAACAAATTTTTTATTTCTTTATTTTTTGGGTTGACCAGCCTGAAATATTGTCATCTGGTAATGAGTTGATCTATTATCACTCAGTTGACATTTTCATTTGCATAAGAAAAATAAATAGCAGAAGACATTATGAGAAAAAGACAAAATGTTTATTGGAATTGTTAATACATGCTCTTTGAATTGTCATCTGCAATCCATTTTCAATTTGGACTAGTATATAATTTATCGTCAGGAATCGGTTATTTAACCCATTCCAACGCAATGCGGCTTTTTCGCGCTCTTCAAGAAAACCAACTGAGAAAACATTGTGTTAAATGAAGAGATTGCTTGTGACAAGCAATTTCTTCATTTTACACAATATTTTCTACCCAGAAAGTTGAAAAAATCTAAAATTTCATAAACTTTAAATTTCCATCTGCTACTTCTTTCAATTTAGACCAGTCTTAAATTTTGCTGTCTGGTAATGGGTTAACAATACTCTTGCTGTTAACTCTGATGCACATTATGTAAAACTTATGATGAAACTGTAATGGTTGGCTGATAAGCTGTGAGAAATTGCATCTTTTTTCCCTGTAATTGCATGTAAATAATAAGTCTGGAAATGTAATTATGATTTGCACTCTTAGACATATACTGTCTATAATCTCCTGCAGAAATTTTAACCCATTACCTGACAATAAAATTTTAGACTGGTCCAAATTGAGAGAAGTTGCAGGCGATTTTTTAAAGTGGAAAAGTTTGAAAAATGGATGTCATGTTTGATTGAAAGATTGTGAGAATATGTGATTATAATTGTAACAGACAATTTTCTTTTTTCTCTTAGTGTTTTCTGTAAGTTTATTTTTTAGAAATTAAAAAAAAAGTCAGATTGTGGTAATGGGTCACAATCTAACCCATACCCACACAATGAGGCTTTCTTACGCTCCTCAAGAAAAAAGCTTTGGAAAACATTGTTGAAAATGAAGAAATTGCTTGTTACAAGCATTTCTTCATTATCCACAATGTTTTCTATCCAAAAAGATAGAAAAAATTAAAAATTCCGTCAACTTGAAATTGTCATCTGCTGAAAAAAGCTTTGGAAAACATTGTTGAAAATGAAGAAATTGCTTGTTACAAGCAATTTCTTCATTATCCACAATGTTTTCTATCCAAAAAGCTGAAAAAATTGAAAATTTCATCAACTTGAAATTGTTGTCTGCAGCTTCTTTCAATTTGGACTAGTCTAAAATTTTGTTTTGTTGGAATGGGTTAAGTGTATATGTTAGGTGTCACAGGTGTGCTGTACATAGTAATAATTTCCTTTGAATTTCTTACATAATATATCAGAAGTCTTTAGAGTTACTAAAATGATAACAGGATTTTTTTTAAATTCTATGAATTATGGAAAGTTCATGATAATTATTTATTATTTCATCAACTAAGCCACCATTTTGATTACTGGTTTTTGCCAAGAAAATGTCTATTGTAGTAATACTTTAGCAATACATTGTAGTGTTATCCATTTGGGAATTTGGTCCAGGGGCCACTGAAAATGATTGACTGATTTAGATGAAGAATCTTGTACATTATTGGCTTCATTTTCATAATTAACCCATCATGCTTGTGAGCCTGGCAATTTCTTTTCAGTAAGTCCTTTGAGATTTATTGATCAGTGGAACCAAATTTGAAACTTGACTTCTTGTATGGCAGTAAGTAATTAGTATTTCCAAATGGAATGAAAAATCATCTTGGAAAGAAGTTTCAATTTTAGATATATTTCACCTTCACATGTATTTATATAATGCTGGGGGCTTGCACAACACTGCTATATTTTGTGGCAGTATAGATTAATCCATTACCAGACAACACAATTTTAGATTGATCCAAATTGAAAGGAGTTGCAGAACTATTCAAAAGCCTAAGAAATTCCGTATCTTTATTTACTTATATGAGGTAGAAAACATTGTGGACAAGCAATTTCTTCATTTTCCATAATGTTTTCCAAATTAAACCTGTTTTTCTTTGGGGCATCTAAAAGCATCATTGTGTGGGTTAAAGCCGTCTCTCTCGTAAAAAAATTCAGTCTAATCATTTTCTGCTATAATCTTTATTACTGATGAATTTCAAAAGAAAATATTTTGTAAAATTACAAGAAGACAAGAATGTTTACACTTATTCAATGTCTACCAATGTTCAGACTCTGCCAAATTGATGTATTACTTATCACCACTCCAGGCCAACAATTGATTTGAAGCAGTCAAGTATTACCATTTAGATGATTTTCTGTCACTCCGACTTGCCGAGATCAATTTTCCATACCCAACTTTCACTGGCCCTGTCTTTTAGTTCTCTTACTTTGTAAAATAAACTCATTACCAGAATTTCAGACTGATCCAATTTGAAAGAAGTCACAGATGGAAATTTTTAGTTCATGAAATTTAAAAATCTTTGTCTTGGGGTAGAAAACATTGTGAATTATGAAGAAATTGTAACAAGCGATTTCCACAATGTTTTCACAAGCTTTTTTCATGAAGGGGAGGGGGGGGGTGTTTCCAAAACCATCATTACATGGGAATGGGTTAACTCATTACCGGATGAAAATTTTTTAAACTGGTCCAAATTTGAACAAGTTGCACAGGTAACAATTTTTAGTCGATGAAATTTTGAAAATCTCTTATCTTTTGATGTCCCTTGAGTGCTTGCTTAATACAAGTTTAACTGTATAACTGAAATACTGTTGAAAGTGAAGTTAAAACTATAATAAAGATTTGTAGCTACTTTGCTTTGACAGTAGAGACTCTGCTTTATACTCATTCATGAGTTTATTAATTGACATGATGTAACACTGTTACGGCTAGTTAATCGGCTCTGTTTTTACCACTTCCTTAATTGACATTGCGTACATATTTTATATGTTACCTCACAAAGTTTGATGGATCAGTCCTTGTTGAATTGTGACTTGCCTGAGGTGATCCTTTTTATACTGCATGAATGCAGGTGTCTATGTATCTACCATAATGAATTGAAACAAGTACCACTGGGTGCACTGCAATCTTTAACGATTGCTTGATGCATCATGCTGTAAGAGCATGAGCTTGTTAAAACTATCCTAAAAATAAAGATGAAATTGTGTAGGGCAAGCAAAAAGTATCATAAGTTAGTTCATGCAAAAGAAATACAAAGTCTTTTTGTTAATAATCATAGAGCCACGTTATTATTATGTTACCCAATTTCCACATAGTGATGCTTTTTGAGACCCCTCAAGAAAATGAGTTAGGAAAACATTTTGCAAAATGAAAAAAATGCTTGTGACCAGCAATTTCTTCTTTAAACACGATGGTTTCTATCTAGGAAATTGAAAAAATCTGTCATTAAACCTTAGATTTTGACTCTCAGCATCTTCTTTGAATTTGGACCAGTGTAAAATTCTGCCATCTGGTAAATTGATTGATAAGAAAACATAGAAGCCATAGGGCTGTGGTAGCATGTAGGACTCGTATTCATTGGGTTTGATTCCAGGCGGCAGCAAATATCCTTTCCAACATTTCTCTCCCAACCATGGGTATTATATCAGATAATGGTCAAACCTTCATGTGAAGATCAGCTGGAGGCTCGGAAAGGATGTAATGGTAGTACTGGCTTGAGAAATACCGAAAATCTATGGTTAAACAGCTGCAATATGAATGAAATACTGTTTAAAATGATGTTAAACCCCATTCAATCAATAAACATGATAGTATTGCATTTCAAGTTACTGAATACTTGTAGTTCTTGTCAGTTCTCCCAGCCACAAGTGTGTGTCAGACATGATGCAGCACTGTATTATTTTAAACAGTTCACTAAAAATTGACAAAAATAATGGTAGAGGGTTATATAACTGTGTAAGACTGGACTTTGAAGATTATTAATGTCTTTTGCCTCCCCCTTAAAACCTGTTGATTTGATTAAATTTTTTCACATTTTGGCATGAGTTGTGATAAATTTTTACATTTGATGTTGTTTTGTGGGGTACACCCACAGCTTAATGAAAAGCCTAGAGACAGCTTCTAGACTGATTTATGGCTTTACTGGGATTTATATCTTAACTTTGGAAACACCTTTCTTAGGCCAAAATGCTGTTTTAGGCTTGTTTCAAAGCTATGAATTGAATTGATTGAATGGGCCTTGACACCGCTTTTAACAGTATTTCAGTCATTTCGCGTGGGCTGAAGCACCTAACCATGGATTCCTTGCACCTCTCACACCAGTACTACCACACCATTCTCTTCGAGCTGCTCATCACACTTAGGTTTACAACTATCCTCCCATTGGTAGGAGAAAAATGTCTGAAAGGATAATTGCCGGGCTGAGGATCGGACCTGGGTATGATTAGGAGCCTGAGGTGCTACCAATCTGCTTATGGCCACAGGCTCGTAGTTAAAAACATGATCCTTCTGCAGTTGAATAAATTAGAATAGGAACAACACATTTATTGAAAAAAAACTTTGGATAATAGCTCAGGTATATAAGCTTTTAACACACAGTCCTGCTTTTTGAAGCACTCAAGGAGATAAAAGTTGGAAAACATTTTTAGGGGCATCCAAAAGTGTCATTGTGTGGGAATGGGTTAAGAAACAGACAGATAATGAAATCTTTAACATTGATCTGAAGTCCTATCACCCAATATATGTATGCCAAAAGATAATCATTATATTTCAAGTTTTTTCATATAAGTAGAAAAGAGATGATACAGCAATTTCAAGCTCTAGATTTATAATTGTAGAATCAATTAAATTCCTAAAGGATGCTCATTAGAGACAATGATAATAATTTATCTGCCAGACCTGGATGATTTATCTATTAACTCTTCAATAATTGATCAACCTGTCTCTACAATAATTGACTGATAGGAATCCGTTCTGCTTAATGAATAGGTCACTTTGACCGAGGATGTAAGTAAAATAAACACTTCTGATGATTGACCTTGAGGGATTAAAAGATCAATGTAGCTGTCTGCTACTGAAAATTAGGGGGAAATATAATAGTTAAATCTTGCATCTCCTCTTTAACTAAAAAAACACTGGAAAACATTGTTGGAAAAGGAGAAATTGTTTGTGACAATTTTAAACAATTGATAATTTTCTCACAATATTTTCTACCAATTATTTCAGTATTAACCCTTGTCATGCTGAATGAAATCCTTTTCAGAGTTGTATGTCAGATTAAAGGACTGAGAGCACCAAAAGGCATTATTGAATGGCAATACTTATTTTGAGAATTAATTTTTTTTAAACAACTCTGGCTTAGAAGGGATAACCAGGAAGTGAAGACTAAGATCAGCCATACTTATGTGCAGGCTGATCTTTGTCTATTTCTCCTGCAAAAACAAGAATATTCTGGATTCAGCATGACAATGGGTAATTTTTAGTCTAAACAAAATTTGAATTGTTGTAATGCAACCTTTGAAAATTTTGCAAAACAGGAAAGGGTTAACCAATTCACACATGATCCCACTTTTTTACATACCTCACGAAATTTGTTAAAAAGCTTGATATTGCTCGAATAGGTTAATCCATTCCCACACAACAATGTTTTAGATTGGTCCAAATTAAAGAAGCTGCAGATGACAATTTCAAGTTTATGAAATTTTAACTTTTTCTGTCCTTTTGGATAGAAAACATTGTGGATAATGAAGAATTTGCTTGATACAGGCAATTTCTTCATTTTTCACAAAGTTTTCCAAATCATTTTTCTCGAGGGGCATCAAAAAGCGTCATTGTGTGGGAATGGGTTAATTGATATAAACACTAACAAGGAATTCTAGTCAATTTTTATGTTCCTTTTTGCATCACTTCAGGCTGTAGATACATGTATATATAATTTTCAAAGCCAACAAAGTTATTGACCTTCAAGACCATCTCATTGTTTCTGGGACTGTTTCTAAAGGATGCTACATGTTGGTACTGCCATATGAAATATATCATAAAACATTAGGGCTGTGTAGTTTATGATTGTAGTAAAGGTGTTATTTTTCCAGACACTCTATTTATTATAGAACATAAACAATAAACATTGACAGGAAAGATTTTAGGAATATTATAGCAGTCTTTGGTGGGAAATCATCACAAGAACATCTGCAGTATAACAACTTCTTGTATAGTGGAAACAGAGCACTGATTACTGTAAACCCAAGAAAGATACTAACCAATTAGCAGGTGACATAATCTAAAACTACTGTCACATAAACCCTTTGACATGTCAGCAATGCATTACTGCATGACTTTTTGTGGAATCGGTTAAAATGTCAGCGACTAATCGGGGACATGTCAGTGACTGATTGGTGCATAGGCTGAATTAACAGCTAGGGTTTCTAAGATTGGTGATACCTTGGCAAACTTTACCTTAAAGTTAAAAGCTACTGACTTAAGTCGGACGCACATCTAGATTCCTGTAAGTCGACTTGTTGCCAGCAAACGGCTCAGCTACTGCCAATCATGAAGCTCTGGACGATTTATTGCGCATTGTAGATGTATTTGTGATTCTTTTCTAACCTTTTCACTTACTATATAAAGCAGCGTCTAGCTGTCGACATATTGCTGGCGTATCTGCAGTATGCTATGCTTAATTGACCATACAATTGCTGCATCATTGCTGGCCAAGACATTAGTCATTGGTTTAATGTGACTGCAAAATAGATATTTCCTCCTGCAATCTCCAACATCTGTCTGATGCTATGTTTTACCAATCAGAAAATAGGAATTGCTTACGAGTCAGCATCGCTGATTTTTTATGTGCTTAGACAGTCTTTAGATAATGAAATTTGAAAAATATTTTTCATTCAGGTAAGAAAATACATGTACTGAGAAAAATGAGAACAAGTATTTTTATTTATTGAGGATGGTAAAAAGAGTGAGGTTGTGTTGGATTGGGTTTAAAGATGAGAATTAGGATTTGGGAATTTAAAAAAAAAGAATACCATATTTTCACTGTATACTGGTTTTACCCAATCATTATAAGCTAGGGGAAGCTAATGGCCCGCAGGCACCAATATTGATTGGTCAATTAATTATTCAACTTCATTTAAGTGATTAGACCACCATCTTGAATTATTAAGAATTCTCAATCTGTTTCTTGACTGTAAACCACCCATAAAAAAGATCAATAAAAATACCTACTATTCAAGGAACAACTTGTCATTTTTTTTCTCCAACATAGATTTTTTTCATTAAAAAAAAAGAAAAAAAATACATATATTATATATCAGGTGATATATACCTTTTGATCCAAAACTCTTTGAAATATTAACCCTTGTCATGCTTAGCTCGGAATATTCTGGTTTTAATAAGATCACACTGCACTTATGTGCAGGCTGATATTAGTCTACACTTCCTGCTTGTACTTTTCCTGCCAGAGTTGTTTATGAAGTTGATTTCTAAAGGAAATATTGATTTTTGAACAACAAGTTTTATCAGTGCTTTCAGCCCTATGATTTGACAGCATTTCAGTAAGGTAATTTATACAGCATGACAAGGGTTAAGCATTTTCAAAACACATACATACATGTAGGCATGTGCACACTTGTGTGTGTGTCTGTGTGCTGCTTGTGTGTGTGTGTGTGTTGAAAATGCTTAATATTTCAAAGAGTTTTGGATCAAAAGGAATATATTATCTGATGGATTTTAGATATTTTTATAGTAAATCTGCAAGTTTTGATGTTTAACAGAGTAAGGGATTTAGTTAACATGTTATTAATTAACGAAATTTTATAGAAAATTCATCACGTAACTACAATTTTATTTTCATTCCTGAAAGGATTTTTTGTGTGTCTATGTATTCAATCCTTTGTAGCTCTGTCAGAAGGTTTAGACTAAGATCAAGCTGCACATTTGTTCAGTCTGATCTCAGTGTACAACACCTGCTTGCACCTTTTAAGCATGAGTTCTTTATATGATATATTTTAAATAGGGTTTGACCTGCAGTACTTTGATTTCAATGTAATTCTATAGAAGATTTATAATTCAGCATTACATTGGTTAAATTTTGCCATTTCGCTGAAATTCAGGAAAACTCCAAAATATTATACAGATTATTTTTATTTGAATTTCAATATTTAGTTTTAAATTAAGTTATGTTTTATATGACAAGGGTTTTTAACCCATTCCCTTAGCAATCCCACTTTTTGATGCCTCTTACGAAAAAAAGCTGTTGCAAACATTGTTGACAAAGAAGAAATTTCTTGTAACAATCAATATCTTCAATTTCTACAATGTTTTAGCCTGAAAGGCCACCAACTGAAATGTCATTTACAACTGCTTCATTTTGGACCAGTCTAAAATTTGTTGTGGGGTAATGGTTTTACCCATTTAACTGATTGTAACAAGCAATATCTTCATTTCTTCAATGTCTTCTACCCAGAAAGTACAGAAAATTTAAAATGCCATAAACTTTGAGTTGTCCTCCACAATTCCTTTCGATTTAGACAAGTCTAAAATTTTGTTGTGCTCATGGTAATGGTTTAACCCATTCCCACACGAGAAAATTTTAGACTTGTCCAAATTGAAAGAAGATGCAGACGACCATTTTAGGTTCATGAAATCCTAAAACTTTTTGTCTTTTGTGGTAGAAAACATAGTGGACATTTTAAGAAATTGCTTGACACAAGCAATTTCTTCTTTGTCCACAATGTTTTCCAAAGCTTTTTTCTTTAAGGCATAAAAAGGAGGGATTGTGTGGGAATGGTTTAAGGGTAAATAGCCTCAATAGAAACTTGATAGATTTATTAAGCTAAATAAGCAGGTAGATAGTGATGTTCTTCAACGTTTCTTTTGTCATAGTTTGAATGGGTCGAATATCCATTAAAGGGATTTAAAAGGGTTTTGAATAACCTACCCATTTGGGGGCAGGTGTTGAGTCATGTTGCTTTTGAAATCTCGTCTTACACCATCACTCGCAGGTAATGCGTGCATCGGATCTTAATTGAAAAAAAGTCATCATATATATTAACCCATTACCAGACTACCGATTTTTAGACTGGTCAAAATTGAAAAAAGCTGTAGATGACATTTAAAACTGGTTTAAATTTGAAATGCAATTTGAAATGTCAAGTGATATAAGGGATAGAAAATATTGAGGTAATTAAAAGAGATCTCTTTTAAAAGCAATGCCGATTCCCACAAAGTTTTCTTTTAAACCATTCCTGTACAATGACTGGTTTTTACGTCCTTGTGATTTTATACTTGAGGAAATATCGTGGGTAGAAAACATTGTGGAAAATGAAGAAATTGCTTGTCATAAGCAATTTCTTCATTTTCCACAATGTTCTCCCATCTGTGTTTTTGAAGAGTGTAAAAAGTGGGATTGTGTCTGAATGGGTTTACCGGTAACCCTTGTCATGCTGAATAAAATCTTTTCATTAAAAATGCATTGAAATCAAAGGGATAAAAGCACAGGAATCCCTTAACCCTTTCCTGTTCAATCCCTGCTTTTTACGTCCTTGTGATTTTATACTTGAGAAAACATTGTGGGAAAAGAAGAAATTGCTTGTAACAAGCAATTTCTTCTTTTTCCACAATATTTTCTACTCTACTTGATGGTTATTTCTCAAATTAAATCCACTCTAATTTTTTGTCTGCAAATATTTAAAACAGGAAAGGGTTAAGTGTGTCATTATTTTTTGCAAAATTGATGCTTATTAAAGACAATGCTGACTTAACCCATTCCAACACAGTAACGCTTTTGAATGCCTCTTAAGAATAACAATTAGGAGGAAATTGTGTAAAATGAAGAAATTACTCGTAACATTATTAGCAATTTCTTCATTTTCCTCAATGTTTTCTATCCAGAAAGTTGAATAATCTAAAATTTCATACACTTTTAAACTGTTGTCTGCATCTGCTTTGAATTTGGACCAGTCTAAAAATTTGCTGTATGTTAATGGGTTATAAGGTACATAAAGAGGTGATGTAGATCAAAATCAGACTGTGTGTAATGTGCTGGCTGAGCTTTTTCTATACATGGACCTGCCAAATTAGGAATATTCAAGGCTCAGCATAACAAGAGTTAACCCTTTCCTGTTTTTCAACATTTTAGACTTGTCCAAATTCAAAGAAGTTGCAGACGACAATTAAAAGTGAGTGGAATTTGAAAAGTAACCAACCTACAGGGTCGAAAATATTGTGGGAAAAGAAGAAATTGCTTGTTACAAGCAATTTCTTCTTTTCCCATAATATTTTCTCAAGTATAAAAACCCAGGGACGTAAAATCCAGGGATTAACCAGGAAAGAGTTAAAAACTTAAAATTATTATAGACCATTTTGACCACATGATAGATTATCATTTCGAAGTTGAATCAGTTTTGATTAAAAAATTGTCAAATGTTGTAGATTCAAGCACTTATTGTAATAGAAACCAATGGATTCCAGTCTTTCCCATCAAAATCTCTGTGTATAATTGAATTAATAAAATACTGGCAATTCCCAGAGATTAGATTCTAAGAAACAAAAGAGAGCAAATAATTAGAATATAATTACATAGGGAATTGATATGTCACCTTGAATGGAATCAAGGCCTTTTAGATCCTTTATAAGATGGGTCACTAGCATAGTGCTTAAGATTGATGAGATTTTTAAAGGGAAAGCAGCTTAGTCCCCCCCTCCCATTTTACATGGCAAAAGCATTATAAAGCTACACCTCTCTCCATGGGTGAATGTGTGTGATGGTGGATGAGCGTAGGTGGGTGTGTCTAATTCTTGTCCGGAGCATATTTCCTACCTTAATCCATTACCACACAACAAAACTTTAGACTGGTTCAAATTGAAAGAATCTGCAGACGACGATTTTAAGTTGATGGAATTTTTATATTTTTCGTCTTTTCAGATAGAAAACATTGTGGATAATGAAGAAATTGCTTGATACAAGCAATTTCTTCAATTTCCACAATGTTTGCTAAAGCTTTCTTCTTGAAGGGCATAAAAAAGGAGGGCTTGTGTGGAAATGGGTTAATTGATAGATTTCAAAATACAAAATCTGTTACTTGAAGAGTACTAGTGTCATGCATGAAGTTTTGATGGAAACTCCCAAGTTCAAGGTCACAACTGAAGGTCACGTGACAAGCATTTATGCAGGTGCATTCAAATGAGTTCTTAAGTGTCAAACAGTCTCGTTTTCTATTTTCAGGTATAAATGGTGATGTGGAGTACTCAATCAATGATGGAAACATTCTTGGTCATTTTCGTATCGACAGTGACGATGGCACCATATACACTTTGGCACTTCTTGATAGAGAGACGGTTCCCAATTATACCATCTCAGTTACTGCAACAGACAAGGCAGGGGACATGGATAATAGACGATCTTCAGATACTGAGGTAAATGAAAAGAAAATGCAAATGTGGTAAATAGTTAAGAGATGAAGAGAATATTTTTTGTTTTCATGGAGGTATGAACCGAAAACCCTAATCACACAATGTATGAACCAGCTTCACTGATTCATACAGTGTGATTAGGTTTTTCGGTTCATTTAAGAGATGAAGAGAATATTTTTTGTTTCATGGAGGTAAGAACCGAAGAACGAATCACACTTTATGAATACCTGAAGTGGATTCATACATAAGTGTGACTAGGTTTTTCGGTTCTTATCTCCATGAAAACATTTAATAACATCAAGCAAAAAAAGCACAAACTTTACAAATTTTGATACCTTTTTGTAAGGGACTATTTTGTGTGGAAGCATTCAAACTTGTTGTATGCTCAAAATTTTGTTCATGGAGTTATGATTATTATTTATTTATTTTTTTTTACCAATCATAACGCCTGGTTTTGATAGACGGACCTAAAAATTAGATTATACCTCCATGGTAAAATATTCTCTTCATTTCTTATAATTTAATAGCATTGAGCAAAAAAAGGAAAAGCTTTACAATTTTTGATATCTTTTTGTATGGGACTATTTTTTGCGGAAGCATACAAAATCGCTGCATGCTCAAAATTTTGTTCATAGAGTTATAAATAAGTTTTTTTCAACCAATCAGAAAGCCCATTTTTGATAGATGAAACTAAAAATTAAATTGTATATGTATAAAAAACCCATTAGCAGACAACAAAGGTGGATTTAAGATTTCTGTAATGGGGGTTCAAAATTGCCACTTGCAGGTTGGTTTTCCTATTATTGCCAAATTTTCATAGTATTTCCCCACAAATTAAGCTATAGAGGGGGTTCAAATGGCCCTCTTTAAAATCCACCACTGGACAACAAAATGCTTGTAAGCATTTGACTGCCTCGATGGCCGAGTGGTATATGGGCTTGACTCTTGATCTGAAGGACACAGGTTCAAGCCATACAGCAACCAGAGTGTGTTCATGGGCAAGACACTTAATAGCCAGCCTCTGTCTACTGGGTAGCTGTGGGTATAAGCCACTGCCTCTCTTTCAGGGATGTTAAAATATCTGGATTGTGAGTGTTTGAGATCAACTCTATAAGCTTAAAGCTTCCGTCACAATCAAACTTTAGGGGAGGGGGGGGGTCAAAAAGTGGGGAGTGGGGTGAGAATGGGTAAATGAATCAGTATTATAACTTGAGTGGAAACTTATGACTTCCAAAAAATGTCTTACTGGAAATACTCTCAAATATTGATGACAACAAAGTTTCATTTTCAGTAATGCTAGTGGGCCTTATTGGTCTAATGAATATAACTAGCTGCTAATTAGACACCATGTCTGAATTAATGGGGAACATTTTTTCTCACTTTAATGATAGCACGTTCCATAGAATAATTTAGTCATGCCAAACATCTTCACTGGCCAAACAAATTGGTAACCCTTGGGCAAAATGTTTAATTTTTCGAAATCACGTACAAATTATTTAATAGCATCTTTAATAACATTAACTTATTCTTTTTTGAAAGAAAATTAATATTTTTTTGTTAAAGAGTTAATAAAACTAATTTCAAGATACATGTATCAATGTCGAAGTTTTATTGTTGCATTTCCTAGTTTATTAACCCTTCCTGCACAATTCCACTTATGATTTCCATCATGTAAAAGCCTTGGAAAACCCTGTGGAAAATGATTTTATCTTGTTTGAATGAGATTTGATGCTATTTTTAACAGTATTTCAGTCATATTCTGGTAGTTGGAGCAATTTCATGAATTCCTAGTATTTCTCACACCAGTATTACCACCATATGTATACAGCCTTTCCAAGCCTCTAGCTGCTGATCCCACGTACATTTATCGTTATCCATCATTGGTTGGAGCCAAATGATAGAAAGAATGCTTTTGGCGACAGGGGACCAAATCCTGGACCTCATAATTGAGAGTCTGAGATGCTATGGCAAAGGCCTTATTGGAAAATGAAGAAATTGCTTGTAACAAGCAATTTCTTCATTATCCACAATGTTCTATAACCCCAAAACCAAAGAATTTTTAAATGTCATCACCTAAAAATTGACGTACATGTGTATGAAACATCTTTGACTTTGACTTGTGCAAAAATGTGTTGTGTTGTAAAGGGTCAACCCATTCCCATACAAAGACGCTTTTTGATGCCTCTCTAGAAAAACAATTGGGAAAACATTGTGCAAAATGAAGAAATTGCTTGTAACAAGCAATTTTTTCATTTTACACTTTGTTTTCTGCAGGTAAAGTTGAAAAAAATCTAAAAATTTCATAAAATATGAATTTAATTATCCTTTAAATTTAGACCATTCTAAAATTTTGCTGTTTGGAAATGGGTTAACCCATTCCAACTCAAGACCTCCTTTTTACGCCCCTCGAGAAAAAAGCTTTGGAAAACATTGTGGAAAATGAAGAAATTGCTTGTATCAAGCAATTTCTTCATTATCCACAATGTTTTTTATCCAAAAAGAAGAAAAAATACAAAATTCTATCAACTTGAAATTGTCGTCTGCAGCTTCTTTCAATTTGGACCAGTCTAAAATTTTGCCGTGTTGGAATGGGTTAATCTATACACAAATAACCACAGCCAATCATCCTTCATTTTACAATGAAGTTTTCAATGCTTGTACAACACAAGTCAAAAAGTTGATTCAATGGTTTTATAGTCAAATATGGTAATGATAGACTGTAAGCATGAGTTAGACAGGAAGTCATATAATATAGAAGGGATTCAGATGGAGATTTGTGTATGTTATTTGATATCTGTTTGGCACATTATGGTCTTGTTTTATTGGCTGTGGTTCAATTATGGGGAAATGACCCCTGAATTTATTCATGGTCTTTATTGCTGATCAACTTCACTTTAACCTGTTATCAGATGGCAAAGTTGTTGACTGGTCCAAAGTCAAAGAAGTTGCAGACAACTGTAAATGTATATAGTTCATGAAATTTCAAACATCTTTTGTCTTCTGTTATAGAAAATTTTATGGATTATGAAGAAATCGCTTGTAAGAAGCATTTTTTTATTTTCCAAAAATGTTTTTCCAAAGCTATCTTCTTAATTGTAAAAAGGCGGAATTGCGTGAAAGTGGGTCAAGAATTTTCCTTATAAAATCATGCAATTCTGAATATCTGTATTTTACAAGGTAGATTATTCCCGTGTGCCCTGGAATAAAGTCTCAGAAGAGCTATTATGTCATACCACTGGATGTCTGTGTCAGTGTTTGGCATCTGCACTTGGCTTAAGTTATTATATCTTATGACTAGTGCTAGGGGGTCATATTTCACCCATGCACTCTTTAGGTTGTTGGCTTCTATTTGAGACAATGACCTTGACCCTGTGACCTTGATCTTTAACCTTTTATAAAAAGCTTTAACCAAAAACTTTAGTTTTTTCTGTCTGGTCATTTTTATGCCGCACATCGAAAGATCGGGGGCATATTGTTTTAGGGTTGTCCATCTGTCTGTCTGTCCGTCATTCAGTCTTTCTATCTGTCGGTCTGTCTGTCTGTCTGCAAAACTTCACCAAAAAAATTAGCATTGCCAATTACTACAAGCCTATTCAAGATACAATGCTCATATTTGGCATGATGATACATCTCCATAATACGCATCTCCTTATGTCAAGGTCACATACCAAGGTCAAACGTTTAGTCCTGTTGCGGGGCATTGTGTTTCACAAACACAATTCTTGTTCATCTTAGGATACTCCTAGTTGATACATGCCTTTATTAGTTGATGGACTTTCCTTTGAAACAATATGACATTGACCCTATGGCCTTATGAACTTGACCTTTAAACCCATTATAAAACTGACTAGCCCGATACCCTTTATAAAAGAACTTTAACCCAAAACTTTTTTTCTCACCCTAGAGGGTGCTCATATTTCACACATGTATTAATATCAGGGGATGAGGAATGACATTGACTCAGTGAACATGTGCCCTTAACCTTTAATCTGGGTGTAAAAAGCATCAAGAAGGGTGAGCTATGTTGCCTGCAGATAACTCTTGTTCAATTTGTGATTAATTAGTGTTCCACTATTTCAGGTAATTATATCTCTCCGTGATGTAAATGACTATACTCCTGTGTTCGTCTCCCCACCCACTATCTACGTTCTGGAGAATTTGTCAAAAAATACAGTTGTTCATACATTCACAGTACGAGATTTAGATGAAGGAATCAATGGAGAGATACGCTACAGCATTATCTCTCAAACTGGTGGTACACCATTCACTATAGGAACATCAGATGGAAATCTACGTGTGAATACTAACCTTGATCGTGAAACCACTCAGAACTACACTCTTGAGATCGAGGCAAAGGACAGAGGAGATCTGCCACTAACATCAACTCAAGTTGTATCTGTTGTGATTGATGATGAAAATGATAACACACCAATATTTGATCCTACAACGTACACAAGTACAATAGCTGAAAATATGGAAGTTGGAACTACACTTCTTCAAGTATCTGCAACAGATCTTGATATTGGACTGAATGGGATTGTTAGTTATTTTATCGTAGCTGGAGATGAGAACTTTGATTTCTACATGGACCAAAGTAGTGGTGTTTTAAGAATTCAAAAAAGTCTTGATTTTGAACGCGTACAGAAATATAATCTCATCATACAGGCTGAGGATAGCGGTGATGATACTAAATACACCAATGCAACGGTTACCGTAACAATCCTGGATGTCAATGATAACGCTCCAGTATTTCTTGATTCACCATATATTGGATTTGTACGGGAAAATATGGATGTTGATGCCGTGCATGTTTTACAAGTATCAGCTTATGACGCTGATTCTCCTCCATTTAATCAGCTGAATTACATGATTCGTGAAGGAAATAGAGATGTTTTTAACATGAGTAAATCAACTGGTGAAATAATGGCCTTACAGAAGCTTGACAGAGAGGAAACTGCTGAATATATTTTGACAGTAGCTGCCACAGATTCAAGTAAGTAATCAAATATCTCCCTCAAACTTTGATATTCAACTAAGATCGGAAAGAACCGGTATATACAGAAATACTGAACAGCTTACAACTGACCAATTGCTGGCCCTGCCCACTTACTCATTTTGCCATGCCCACTAACTCCAAGGGGAAGTCCCTCTTCGATTTTAAATGGCACTATTTTGCAAACAAAATATATAATAGTTGGTTGGCGTCGTCACTACAGCTTGAATAAGCTGTAGTTACAACATTTAAGTAGCCAAACCAATGAAAAGGGTTAACAAAAGTGGCGCCCAATGTCGGACTTGAAAACTCGAGACTGGTCTAATTAAATGAGTGATTTCATTCTTTGACAGGTTTCTTGATTGACTGAGCCGCATTTGGTCAATTGACAATTGTTTCAAGCAATTTCTCCTTGTCCAGCAAAATTCTCCATGGTGGTACTTCTTGAGGGTATCAGAAATTGTCATTCTTATGGTCAAATATTTTATATGCAATAAGGAAATTATCTTCTGATGTCCAATAATTATATGATATATATTGTTTCTTTTTCTTATGGGGTGGTTCAATTAAACATTCAATATTCAATCAACATTTTCAATTGCGAGATATATATCAAATTCCCATACAAGTGTGGTGGGTTCTTTCACAGGGATAAAAGAGTAAAAAATGGCTTGTAAAGACATCTATAGAATTGTATGATTAAAATTCTGTAAAGCTTATATTTAATCTTTACTTGAATGACAGACTGGTACTTTAGTCCATTAACAGACAACTGTATCATAGAGCAGTCCATATTCGAATAAATCGCAGAACACAATCTAGAATTGATAAAAATTGATAATTTGTGTTATATGTATAGTCACATGGGGCTTCTTACATATGTAACTACCAGTATAAACGAGTTATTATGATATTTTTGAAGTTCTTCAAATATACGCATCATTGCATATAATTATTAAACTTAATCATTATAATATTTTTGAAGTCTTTCAAAGACACAAATCACTGCAAAAAATATTGAACTTAACCATTATTACATTTTTGAAGTCCTTCAAAGATGTACACCATTGCCTATTAACATTGAACTCTAAGTTAGACTAACGTTAAAATATTTTTGAAGTGCATTATATAAGCATATAAACATTATTAACCTATATGTTTTAGAAAATTGAAATTTAATGCCCCTCTTAGTACCAATCAGCATCAACAATTCATTAACTTAATGCCAGGCAGCATCAACAATTCCTTAATTTATCATGAAATTGTATTAAGCTATACTAACAAATGGGTACCCACATCACTGTGTGATTAAGGCCCAGTTACAGTATCTCTGTGTCTAGTTTGACTCCTCTTTCAGCTAAGATTTAGGAGGGTTAAAAAATGTTAATAATATAAGCAAGAAGGAATTCTAAGCCTCTGATTTAGCACTGATTGGAATTGCCAAAAATTGTGTATTAGATTTTTCTTCAAATTGAAATCAAAAGTTCTTAACCTATTTCGACACAATCCCATTTATTGGTGCCCCTCAAAAAAGAAATTGAAAACGTTGTGGAAAATGAAGGAATTACTTTTTCCAAACCAATTTTTATAATCAACTATATTTTCTAACCAAAAATACAAACAAAAAAAAATCAACCAAAGATTATGATATGCAACTGCTTTCAATTTGTACGGGTCTAACATTTTTGTCATCTGGTAAAGAGTTAACGTTGGTATGAGATGTGATTGGCGTATGAAAGTTGTAGTTGATTCTAAACTGATTCAATTTAATAGGATGAGAAATCAAGCTAAAATGATTTAATTTTTTTTATCAGATCACTTTGACTTAAAAACATTTGCACCTTGTCTAGACCAGTTTTATTAGTTATGATATCTTAAATTTGCACAGTCTGGAGTAATTAACTAACCCATTCCCACATGATGAGATTTTAGACCAGTCCAAATTCAAAGAAGTTGTAGATGACAATTTTAAGTTGATGAACTCTTTAAACTCTGTCTTTTGGGGTAGAAAACATAGTGGGTAATGAAGACTTTGCTTGAAACAAGCAATTTCTTCATTCTCCCTAATGTTTTCCAAAGCTTTCCTATTGAGGGGCATTTAGAGTCATTGTGTGGGAATGGGTTAAGTTGAGTTGCAAGGAAACAATTTTAGACTAGTTCAATTCAAAAACAGTAGCAGTTGATGCAAAAATTTATCATATTCTGTTGTTTCTGATGGGTTTCGATTAGAAAACATTGTGGTAAAAGGAAGAATTGCTTATAACAAGCAATTAATCATTTTCCAACAATGTTTTCCATTGTTATTTCTATCCAGTGTGTCAAAAGATGAAAACTTGTCCTGCTTTTACCTCAGACGAATTTTATTCTATTATGGAACATTGTGAAAATGAAATGTATCTTTATTAGCTTGATTAGATAAAATTGTTAAAACATCTAAACTTCAATATTTGATTGGTTGTTCTTAGCATTGAGATTGTAAGGTCACTACCACAAGACAGAAATAACCAAAGGTTCAGATACAAGGGCCATGAGTGCCATTCGAAAATCTTTATTTGTCATCCAACTGTAATTCGATTGTAGAATTATATATAAAGATTGTTTAACCCAATCAAAAACAACAGAATAGAATTTTAGTCTGGTCCAAATTTAGAGAGGTTGCAGATGATTAAATAAAGTTTGTTTGAATTGAAAAATAATGGTCATATGAGGTAGAAAACATTATGAGAAAAGAAGAAATTGCTTGTAACAATACAAGCAATTTCTTCTTTATCACAATGTTTTCCAAGGCTATATTTCATTGGTGAATAAAAATGCAGGATTGTGTGGTAAGGGGTTAAATCTTAAACACTATATCAGATTCTGCACCTATAAATGTGAAGATCCAAAATAAGCAATTTTTTGAAGTAATGAGCAACTATTTTCATGTAGATCTACATTACAGAGCAAATCACAGTGGGTAGCATTGCAGCTGTATATTTTTTCAGTGAAGTGAAAAAAATATTGCATTGAAAAACTCTGGATTAAAAAACCCTTTAACATATTCAATATATATTAGCACTGGGACACTTTGAACTTTGTATATAATTTTTAAGCATGCTGAAATATAAATTACAAATTCAGTTCCTATGTATTCAAAATGATGTCAAAAGGCTCCATAATGATTTAATAAGTTACTGAGGATGACAGAAAATAATTGACCAATCGAGGCTGTCAATCAAGGAATCAACTGACCATTCAGCTCAAACCTGAGCTTTCAATCCGGGCATTAGCAGCCATTTTTGTTAGCTTGGCTGTTTTCGGAGAAAACCCGAGGTATTGCTATAGCCTTGGTGTCGTCATTGTTGTTGTTGTTGTGCGAAAACTTTGACATCTTGTGATATCTCTGGTTCTACTAAAGGCATTCACTTGAAACTTGGCATGCTTGTTCACTATCAAAAGAGCAACCTATACTATCAAGGGGGATAACTCTAGATGCATTTTGTCCACTATCCAGCACCCAATAGCCGAGCTTAGGCACCTGTAGGCGGTGCTCTTGTTTACATTTTTTAATGGTTTGGCTACTTAAAGGTCATAACTACAGCTTGATCAAGCTGTAGTTACGACGTTTAGATTGCCAACCAACCATTTTACCTTTTTGTTACATGCCACTGGCCATTAATTTTGCAAAATAACGCATAACCCTTTCCTGTTTTTGGAAATTTCAGACTAGTCCAAATTGAAAGAGGTTGCAGACGACAATGAAAACTGGATGCCATTTGAAATGAAACCATCCTATGTGGTAGAAAATATTGTGGAAAAAGGAGAAATTGCTTGTTACAAGCAATTTCTTCTTTTTCCACAATGTTTTCTTGAGTAAAAAATCACAGGAACGTAAAATCCTGTATTTGAACGGGAAAGGGTTAATTGGCAGGGTTTATGGAGTCGGTTGGCAGGGCCAGCAATTGGTCAATTGAAGAGCTTAACCCATCACCAGACGGCTAAATTCTGGACTGGCCCAAATTGAAAGATGTTGCAGACGACAATTTAAAGTTTATGAAATTTTGGATTTTTTTCACTTTTTGGGTAGAAAACATATTGGAAAATGAAGAAATTGCTTGTTATAAGCAATTTCTTCATTTTCCGCAATGTTTTCCATAGTTTTTGTCCTTTGGGGCGTCCAAAAGTGTCACTGAGTGGAAATGGGTTAACTGAAGTCTTTCACCTGAAGTATCACTTATCTTCCATTGCAAAATTCTGATTCAAGTTATTTCTTTTTAAAATGCATCTGAAGTAAAGGATTTATAATTTTTAATAGTCAATGTACCATGATGCTTTAGGATGGACCACCCCAATTCATTCATGTATAACACTTCATCTTTTGTCAACCTCTTACCATTGATGATAAAATTTTAGATGGGTCCAAATCCAAATAAGGTGTAGATGACATTTTATAGTTGAAATATTTGTCTTTTTGAGTAGAAAACAATGTGGATAAAAAAGAAATTGCTTTTAACAGGCAGTTTCTTCATTTTAAGCCTTTGCATTTATTAGATAGAGGCATATTGATTTACCAATGTCCATTGTCTATCTGTCTGCATGCAGTAAACTTAATACAAAAATATTTTACATTGGAGTATAGGTTTTTTTCAAAAATACATCTTGTTCCCAATGGTTACTTGAAAGCTGTTTTCTTGACAGGTGCATATAAAGGTTGGATTTTATGCCTTAACACATTACTACAAAATGACGTATTTTGACACCCCTCAAGGAAAAGGCTTTGGAAAGCATTGTGAAAATGAAGAAATTGTTTGTAAAAAGCAATATATTCATTACCCACACTATTTTCTGCCCTGAAAGACAAAGGTTTTTAAAGTTTCATCAACTTGAATTTGTTATCTGTAACTTCGTTCAATTTGGACCAGTCTGAAATTTTCTCCTGTGGCAATGGGTTAATCAATCTGAATGTGGTTTTGCATAAAACCTTATAACATGCATTGATAAAATTTTCGACATTGATTCATATGATAACCTTTCCAAACCATTAACCCATTCCAATACAGCAAAATTTTAGACTGGTCCAAATTGAAAGAAGCTTCAGACGACAATTTCAAGTTGATGGAATTTTGAATTTTTTCTTCTCTTTGGATAGAAAACATTATGGATAATGAAGAAATTGCTTGATACAAGCAATTTCTTCATTTTCCACAATGTTTTCCAAAGCTTTTTTCTCGAGGGGTGTAAAAAGGAGGGATTGAGTTGGAATGGGTTAAGTTATACATGTATGTGGTAGCATACAGGAATCAGTATCGAAACCAAACACATCGTTAAAACTTGAATCTTAAAAAATAATTTTTGAAGTTGATCTCATGAGCTCACTCAATGAAAAAAGAATTAAATGATGAAGCACTAAAAGCTTAATTGTTCATTTTCACAACTTAACTTTTATAGTATCGATCTATAGGTCTAAAAAATGTCTACTGAGTCATAGAAATAGTTTTATAAGAATTAGGACCCTTGGTTGGTATAGTCAGTTTGACTATCTATATATGGTGTATTGTTATATTTATCAAACTTGCTAGGTCAATTAGGTTTGTTTACCCATTCCCTTGAAATAATACTACAAGGCATGACCAAAGGAGATTTTCTATTATTTTGGGTAGCATAGGTCACAGGGCAGTTCTGCTACTGGAGTCACATAATGCTGGTTTGGAATACAAATTTGCTTTACATTGCAACAATTCTAGTTTGAAATGGTGCTAATTTCAACTAACCCTTTCCTGTTCAATCCCTGATTTTTACGTCCCTGTGATTTTTATGCACATTTTTATTTTACAAGCCATTTCTTCTTTTCCCACAATGTTTTCTACCCTTTAGATTAGTTTCTTCTCAAATTGCACTCACTTTTGATTGTCTTCTGCAACTTCTTTCAAATTGGACCAGTCTAAAATTTAAAAAACGGGAAAGGGTTAAATCACAAATTACAATAGTCAATTTACAATCATAGCCTTTTGAGGTTACTCTCACTCCAGAAATTTTAATGGAAAGAAGGACAATACATTTGATTATACATTTTGGACCTAAATTTTAGTTTTGCTTTTCATTCAAGGGTGATTCATTCCTAAGGATAACAAAAAAAAAAAAAAAACATATTCTACAACCCTTGTTATGCTGAATAAAATACTTCGTCCAAAATCACATTAAAACCCTTTCCTTACGTCCCTGTGAATTTATAATTTAGAAAATATTGTAGAAAAGAAGAAATTGCTTGTAACAAGCAATTTCTTCTTTTTCCACAATATTTTCTACCCTACTGAATGGTCATTTTCAAATTAAATCCAATTCAAATTGTCGTCTACAAAACCTTTGGACAGGTCTAAAATTATGTAAAACAGGAATGGGTTAAAATCAAAGAGTGAATACACTGAAAGGTACTAATTGTGGGTCAATGTTTTTATTTAATTTCAAAAATAACTCTTACTTTAAAGTCAAACTGATGGTGTAGGCTAAGATCATACTGTACATATAGGCATGCTGATCTATTCAGGAAATATTCAGGATCAGCATTGTAAGGATTCAATACACACCTATGGGTATAAGGTTAGCCTACAGGGTGAACCCATGTATATAGCAGTGCTTCCTGTCAATGACAAAAAATGAAATAATAAAATTTGAGACTGTTTATATAGATTGCATGTCTTAACCCAATCCCACTTGACAAAAGTTTAGACTGGTCCAAATTCAAAGAATATGCAGACATATACAATTTCAGGTTGATGAAATACTACAATTCTTTGTCTTTTGAATCAAGCAATTTCTTCTGTGTCCACAATGTTTTCCAGAGCTTTATTTTTGAGGGGGCATAAAAAGGATGGTTTGAGTGGGAAAGGGTTAAATTAGCTTAGATAATGAAGAAATAAAGATTTGGTATGATGAACGGAATGTGTTAGATATAATATGCACTGACAAATGAATTTTGAATTTTAATAATTTGAAGAATTTTGAATTTAAATCAATGACATTAAAAAGAAATAATTTCTTCTTTTTTATATAATCCATTAGGCTGGTTCATCCAAAAAAGTGCACTGACTGAAAATGAAAAGATTTAATCTTCATCTAAAAACAAGATGAATCATGTGCTTCATAAGCATATTGGTTTTTGTTATAACATGAAAATAATTGCAAGCGCAACTCTGCTTGAATTATTTCATTTAAATTTGAAATTTATTATTGGCCAACCCAGATACTTCACAATCCTGCAATTCTTCTTGCCAAGAATAAATTATAACAGCACTGGAAAAAAACATAGTGACAAAAGGAGTAATTGCTTGTAACAAGTCATTTTTCCTGTTCCTGTCAAATTTGCAACAGAATTATGCATATATTTGACTATTTGGACAAAACTTTGTCTGCAATTTCTTTGAATTTTGACCAGTCTTATAATTTTGTAGTTTTGTAAATAGGAGTTAACCCATTCCCACACAATAACGCTTTTGGACGCCCCAAAGAAAAAACAGTTGGGAAAACATTGTGTAAAATGAAGAAATTGCTTTTAACAAGCAATTTCTTCATTTTACACATTGATTTCTACCCAGAAAATTTAACAAATCTAAAATTTCATAAACTTTGAATTGTTGTCTGAAATGCCTTTTAATTTAGACTAGTCTTAAATTTTGCCGTCTGAGAATGGGATAAAAGCAATTTGAGCTGTGCAAGGCTGAAAAGATACTTTTATTAATGACATGTACTCTCTTTTATGCAGCCGCCGTCATAGCGCAGTTGGTAACGCGTCGGACTGTCAATCTGGAGGTCCCGGGTTCGATCCCCGACGGCGGCACTCATCCTTTCCGACTATTTGTCTCTCACCAATGGGTCGATAATCGTAGACCTATGTGGGATAGCAGCTGGAGGCTAGGAAATGATGTAATGGTAGTACTGGTGTGAGAAATACCAGGATTCCATTGTTAGGTGCTCCAGCCGCCGCGATATAACTGAAAGATTGTTGAAAGCGGCGTAAAACCCCATTCAAACAAACAAAACTCTCTTTTATTCGAAAGAAATTAAAGAAGGTCTAATAAACGATAGTGTTTTTGATTTATTTGGCTTTAAAATGTATCTATAGTTGAATCATGTAAATGAACAAATCGGCAATAAAACTTGAATAAAACCTGTCAAAGGTAAAATAAAGTTGTAATTCGGATATTGATCAGTGCTCCAGGGTACCTGTCGATCCCCATGCTCACGCTGCGCTAACGCTGTATTTTCACAGTTGAGTAATCTCTCCAAAGGCAATGAAGGGGAGGATCTCTCATTGAAAATCCAACATAATGATATGCATGAGCTATCATTTAAATATTCAAAATCTGCCCATGTCCATCCCTCTAATGTGAATATGAACCCATTACCACATAACAAAATTTTAGACTGGTCTTGCAACAATTGGCAGACAGTAAATTTTAGGAATTTAGGAAATCTTTGCTTTATAGGGTAGAAAACTGTTGATGATGATGATTAAGGTTAAAATCAAGTCTATGGAAAATTACAATTTGTTTACATTCTTAAATTGTCGAAGTCTTTGTTTTAATATAATTCACAGTACATTGCTTATTTCATAAACTTTTAACACATTACCAAATTTTTTTTTTTTTTCCAAATTAAAGGTATTGCAGCCGGTTAATACTTCAATTGAATTGTTTATTAACCCTTTCCCGTTAAAATACAGGATTTTACGTTCCTGTGATTTTATACTTGAGAAAACATTGTGGAAAAAGAAGAAATTGCTTGTTACAAGCAATTTCTCCTTTTTCCACAATATTTTCTACCACATAGGATGGGTTCATTTCAAATAGCATCCAGTTGTCATTGAAGTCTGCAACCTCTTTCAATTTGGACTAGTCTAAAATTTCCAAAAACGGGAAAGGGTTAAATCATTCTGCTTGATCAGGTATTGGGAATGAAATTCAAGTTTTGTTTTCACAATGGTCCTTTTGCTGTATAAGGATGGACCATTTAGAGTATTTTCACCTCAATTTAACCCATTCCCACATAATCCTTTTTTTCATACTCTTCAAGGAAAAAAAAATTGATAAAGAAAAAAATGCTGGTACAAGCAATTTCTTCATATCCAAAATATTTTCTACCCAAAAAGACAGAGATTTTTGAAAATCATCTGTCCGTCTGACTGTCTGTCTGTCTTTCCATCTGTCAGCCTGTCTGTCTGTCTGTAAGCAAAACTTAACCAAAAAATTAACATTGCCAATTACTACCAGCCTATTCAAGATACAATGTTCATATTTGGCATGATTATACATCTCCATAATACGCATCTCCTCATGTCAAGGTCATGTGATAAGGTCAAGGTCACATACCAAGGTCAAACTTATAGTCCTGTTGCGGGGCATTGTGTTTCACAATCACATCTTGTTTCTTTTTTCTTTTTTTAATTTTGCTGTATATATATCAAGAAATGAATAAATATTAGATTATAAAGTTAGGAATTTTAGATTTTTTCAACTCTCTGGATAGAAAATATTGTGAAAAATGAAGAAAATGCTATTTATTACACGAAAAAATATCATTTTATTGTGTCCAAATATATGGACATATTCAATAAATGTTGTCGTCTGCTACATCTTCAACTTGGATCAGTCTAGAATTTTCTCGTGTGATAATGGATTCAGGAGTGGTTGCTCTGTAATGAGATTTACCGTCTATTACTGGATAATTCCATCATTTGTGGCCAGTGGCCTGACATAAATATGTCAAATGAAGTAACAATAATTGGCCCTGCTGATCTTACAGCCTTCACCATCATTCATCGAATGTGGAGTTACTAAATAAGGGAATAAGTGTCCAGGCTTACCTCCATTCTTGGATTTCTAATGAGGATTTGTTTGCCTTTTTGAACTTACACTGGTTTTTGCAGTTTTCTTTATGCTTTCAGAAATCACTAACTTCTTCAGTTTCCAAAGCCTTTTCTTGAAGGGCATTTAAAAGCAGGATTGTCTGGATTGGGTTAAATACTCCAACTTCAATTTTTAACCCTTTCATTTACAAACAGGAATATTTAAAATGCAGTGATTTTATATTGTAGAAAAAAATGCAGAAAAAGAAGAAATTGCTTGTGACAAGCAATTTCTCCTTTTCCCACAATATTTTCCATCACATAGGTTGATTTCATTTCAAACTGCATCCAGTATTCATTGTTGACTTAAACCTTTTTGAATTTGGACCAGTCTGAAATTTAAAATAAAACAGGAAAAGGTAAAGAAGTAAATTGCATAAATACAGTTGAATTATGAATATTAATTTTGTTAAAAAAAACAAAAAACATTTTGGTTATTCTTTAAAAGTGAACAATGAGTTTTAGAAGAAGTTTTGTAAAACATTGCATTAAGACCAGACAATAAATTTGAGTTGGAAAATTTCTCCAATCAAAACCTGTCAGGTTTGGAACAATTTATTGATGAATACACACGTTCATCCTGAAACATGACACCATATTCTGTCCTGTAAAGTATCGAAATGTCCCAAAATTCTCAACTAAATTAGTTTACGTTTTGTTTAACATCCATTTTCTATGTGATTGCCGAATTAAGAGTCTTAATTGCCTTCCCAGACTTCCGTTAATTTCAGCCAATCTGCCAATCAAATAGAGAATTTTGTAAAAGATGGAAACAAGAGCCACTTTCCTGCCAAAAAATGAGGGCAGCTAGAACAGCTTTTGTCATTTTCTTGGGTTCAGTCACATATAACCGTGAAGTATTAGACGGCTTGGCTTGCAAGACTATAAACTCATTCCCACACAATGATGCTTTAGGATGCCCCTCGAGAAAAACAATTGGGAAAACAAGCAATTTCTTCATTTTACACCATGTTTTTTACCAAGAAAGTTGAAAAAATCTAGAATTTCATATACTTTAAATTGTTGTCTGTAACTCCTTTCAATTTAGACCAGTCTAAAAATTTTAATGTGTGGGTTAATTGTTTCAACTACCAAAAGATATATGAGCAGATGCTTGACGTTTCAAACTTTATCTTATAATGCATGAAGTGCAGAATGATATATAGACCCTTGTAATGCTGAACCTGGAATATTCCTGGTTTGACAGGAGGTATAGACAAAGATCAGCCTGCACATATGTGCAGTCTGATTTTTGTCTACACCACCTGTTTGTCCCCTTTAAGCCAAGGATGTTCATAGAAATCAATGTTCATAAGAAATATTGACCATCAATCCAGTGCTTCCAGTCCTTTTGATGTAATTCTTAGAAACCTATTTATTCAGCATGACATTAGGGTTAAACCATTTCCACACAATCCTGCTTTTTTACGCCTCTCATGATAAAAGCTTTGGAAAACAGTGTGGATAATGAAGAAATTGCTTGTAACAAGCAATTTCTTCATTTTCCACAATGTTTTCCGAAACCTTTTTTGTAGGGGTGTCTAAAGCATTATTGTATTGGAATGGGTTAAGAAACTGCACTAATTAGAATGTCTTGCACAACTATATAACTCTGCAATTCGCCACATCAATTTTAAAAGTAATTAGACAAACTTGAGAACATTAACATTCTTGAAATCCCTAAATTTTTCCCCATGGGCTCTTCTCAAATCTTCAATAAATTGTTAAAAATCCAGCAATTTTGTGGAAGTTGATTTATCATATTTGCTTACATCATATCTCTGCTGTCAATCATAAATTTGATCTACCAATCAATTCATACAATTAGAACTTTGAACTCTGACATTGGCAAACATTGATAATAAGACTTTCTGTTTGTTTCATGATTTATATGTCGTAGCTACAGCTTATTCAAGATTATTGTGGATGGCAACCTGACCATATTATTTTTATATCCCCCTTCATTCACAAAATTGGTGGCATATTGCTTTGCCAGTCCCCGTCTGTCTGCGATTTGTAAATTTACCTAAAAAATTTAACATTTTGTCTTATTCAACTCTGTTGCAGATATATGGCTCATATATGGAAAATAGGTTCTTTGGAAAATAGGTTACTTGGCATCACTTGGTTAAAGATTTGGGTCATCAAGTTCAAGGTCACTTATTAAGGTGACATTTCCAGAAAAAGGCTGTTACTCAGGCCACAAACACATGCTGTTGTTGCATGTACTTTATTGGCCATAGATTTTGCAATATTATGCCATTTTATATCTAAGTCCAGCTGGGAATAAGGTCCCAGTGTGGGGCCAACTAGCAATCCATTGATACCCAGGCAAGGTGATGAAAACTTTTGGAATTTCATACATATTTGTTGAAAAGCTAATCATGAAAACAAATCTTTTAGATATACATCATTTGACTGTGATCTTGACCAATTACCAGATAAAAACTTTTTAGACAAGTCCACCTTGAAAGTATTTGCATGATTATGACAATTTCAAGGTAATGAATTGATAATATTTCAAAATTCTTTTAGAAAAAATAGTTGAAATAAAGAAATTGCTTGTAAAAAGCCATTTCTTCATTTATCACAATGTCTTCCTAAGCTTTTCCTTCTAAAAAAGCAAGATTGTGAGGGAGTAGGTTATATCTCTTATTCATGTTGCAAGCGATTTCTGTTTTCCCACATTTCTTTAATTAGATATTGCCACTGTGCAAGAACTGTGTTATGCTATGTTACTTTAGCCCATTCACACACAATGACGTTTTTGAACACCCCTCAAGAAAACTAAATAGGAAAACATTGTGTAAAATGAAGAAATTGCTTGTAAGAAGCAATTTCTTCATTTTACACAATGTTTTCAATCCAGAAAGTTGAAAAAATATAAAATTTCATAAATTTAAAATCTGCAACTCCTTTCAAATTGGGCCAGTCTAAAAATGTGTTGTGTGGGAATGGGTTAAGGGACCAAGTCAGTTCCTTGCTCAATCAGGAGCGCAAAAATTTGGTTTGTTTGGAAACAGGTTAACCCGATTCCCTCACAATGACACTTTTTGATGCTACTCACAAAAAATCAATTGGAAAAAGATTGTGAAAGTAATTAATTGAAGCAATATTTTTTCATTTTCCACAATATCTTTTTACAAGAAAGTTGAATAAAATCTGAAACTTTTTACACTTCTAATTTTTGTCTCCAACTCCTTTGAATGTAGACCAGTCAAAAATTTTGTCATCTGGTAAAGGGTTAAGGCTCTGCAGTCTGGGTGGAGTTGTCTCCTATAACAAAGTCCATAGAATTCAAAAGAGAAAAAAATATCAGTTACCCATTTTGTAACTGATAAGAAAGATAGTTATTAGCAGTCTGATCTGTTATAAATCCTAGAATAATTGCAATTTGACATCATCTTATCTGAGTCTCAATTTGCTTGATGTCTATTCCACTTGGAATATATAAGTGATTATAAAGTAATAAAGCTAGCAGCTGATAAACCTTGTAATGTAATTATTGGATAAGATAAGAAGTATTTATATTAGTACATGTATTAGGTAATATTTGGTAAGGATGAAATCTCTATATAACCATGCCTGAATTTGCCTTCACCCATAACCGAACGACCAAATTTTAGACAAGACAGAATTGAAAGAAATTGCAGATGGCAATTTCAATTTGATGCAATTTTATGAATTTTTGTGATTTGAGGTGGAAAATGTTCAGGATAATGAATTTTTCCACAATGTTTTCTGAGACTTTTTCTGGGGGAGGGGGTCCAAAAGCAGGATCGTGTGGGAATGGATTAACAATTAATACCATAGAATAAAGGCTCAAAAAAAAAAAATAGATAAAATATAATTTTGAGGACAAATATATCAAAAAGGGATTTGTGTATGTTATGGCACAATCAAACCATAACTACACAACCCATATTTGATCCCCCCACTTCTAAGAAAAGCTTTAGAAAACCTTGGAGAAAAGGAACAAATTGCTTGTAATAAGCAACTTCTTCAATTCCCAATTTTTGTGTGACCACTCTTCAGGTCACAATTTAAGCTAAACTTTTCTCAAACTTGTTTATGTTTATGTGGTCCTGGAGAAGATCCCAATTGAAAATGGTGACTTTCTGACCAATATCACGAGGAAAGGGGCGGTTTAAGTTGCCATAGAATGTGTACTCAGTTGAGCGATCTAGGGCCATGTTGGCCCTCTTGTTTTAAATTAACACACTTTTTGGTCAGTTTGAACCAAATTGAATGACAAAAAGGCTTGAAATACTAAAAAGGGTTTCAAGCAAGTTTTCCCACCGCATAGCCTTGGTATTTAAGCCTGTCATCTTATATCTTAATTTATCTGAACAAATAATCATTTATTTGGCTTTATCTAAGACACAAAACCTATTTATTCCCAAAGAAATGGTTTGCATTGTTCAGGCGTAACCTCCGGCAAAAAGGATTGTTTTACGATTTATAATCTTGATAGATAATCATGATGGGAAGACACGATAGAGAGATGTCCAAATTTAAACACTGAGTCATTGGAACTTCGATACTAATTAATGATTTTAAAATTGTAATAAGATCTAAGAATCTAAAAATAGATTAACAGCCTACGTTACGAGGCTATTAGGGAATTACCCTGGTTAATTCTGATAAATGACCTCTGATTTTCGCAAAACTACTTTTCAGAATATTGCAATGAAATAGTATATGAGAGGGAATAAGAATAATCAAAATGTGTGACATGAAAAAAAACTCAATACTCACCTTTAACCCATTTCCACGCGACAAAATTTTGGACCAGTCCAAATTGAAAGGAGTTGCAGAAGACAATTAAAAGTTTATTGAATTTTAAAACTTTCAATTTTCTGGTAAAAAACATTGTGTATAATGAAGAAATTGCTTGTTGCAAGCAATTTCTTCATTTTAAACAATGTTTTCCAAAAGTGTCTTTTCCTTAGGAGCATAAAAAAGCGTCATTGTGTGGGAATTGGTTAACCCATTCCCACTCAGTGACGCTTTTAGACACCCCCATGAAAAAGAGCTTTGGGAAAACATTGTGGTAAATTAAGAAATTGCTTGTAACAAGCAATTTCTTCATTTTCCACAATGTTTTCTACCCAGAAAATTGAAAAAATCCAAAAAGTCATTCACTTTAAATTGTCGTCTGCAACTCCTTTCAGTTTGGACCAATCTAAAAATTTGCTGTGTGGGAAAGGGTTAAGAAGAACAAAGAATGTCTAACTCATCCACCTGAAAAATCCTTCGGAAATTACATGTCAGGTTCAGTTTCAACTTGAGAGTTTTGTTCCTGACAGTTTGAAGAGATCATTAAAATGTTTTTTAAAGATTTTGGCACCAAATAATGTTACAATACTCTGGAGGTTTTTGTAAACAATATGTTAGCTTAGAGTAAAAACACCATAAGTGTCTAAACTTGTCACACTTGTGATGTTTTTGCACTAAGCTACCTAATAGAGTTTTTCAGTGAAACCAAAAGTATTATTAGATAGCCATAGCTTTGAAGATTATGCATTGTGTGCAAAAACTTGGATATTTCAATGGGTTAGGGCGAAACTGTTTTAACTACCTATAAACATATAGGCAGTTAAAATTGTTTTGTGCTGACCCATCGATTTGTGATACCTCTGCTGTTGCTGATGACATCCACTTCCAATCTTTGATGATATACTTATTATCAAAACAGCAATTCATTCTAGAGGGATATAGCTTTAAATGCCTTATAGCACAAGTTATGCCCCTTTTCCACATGGATCTTTAACCCATTCCCACATGAGAAAATTTTAGACTGGCCCAAATTGAAAGGAGTTGCAGACAACAGTTAAAAGTTTATGAAAATTTAGATTATTACAACCTTATAGGTGGAAAGCATTGTGGAAATTGAAGCATTTGCTTGTAACAAATGTTTCACATTGAGGGGGCGTCTAAAAGGGTCACTGTTTGGTAATTGGTTAAACCATTCACAATAGCACATTGAAAAGAGAAAAAATCTTTGAAAAACATTGTTGATAATGATAAAATCTAATAGGAAAAGAAGGAATTGAATGCTTCTGACAGACAAATTCTTCTTTTGTCAAAATATATATTTTCATTAATATCATAATACAAATTCATTTATGGCCTGCATCTTATTGCAACCTATTCCCAAACATTGAAATTTTTGATAGGTTTAAATTAAAAGAGGTTGCAGATGGAAAATCAATGTATGTTTAATTTGAAAATTAAGGCTATATTAGGTAGAAATAATGTGAGAAATTTCGTTACAAGCAATTTCTTATATCATCACAATATTTTCCATAGCTATATCTCTTTGGCGCAAAAAAATTCGGGATTATGTGGTGACAGGTTAAAAATGTTGAAATTCTACAGAAGTTACATAATAAATAGAAAGAAATAGTTATTTTTTCTTAATATTAACCCTTGTCTTGCTGAATAAAATCGACTTCAAATTGCTTTTAAATCAAATAGCTTAAAGCACAAGAAGCACTGATTTTGTGTCAATAATTGTTTTACAAATTATGTTCTTTTAAGTGACAAGCAGGAGGTCTAGGCAAAGATCTTTGCCTAGACTTCCTGTCAAAACAGGGATAATATTGGTCCAGAATGACAAGGGCTAAGACATTAATTTGAGTTCAATATAAAGTTAAGACAAATTTTATTATTTAACACACTGTGCCCAGGAATAGAGGTTGAGTTTTAGAAGATCCACCTTGACACTTTAAGGAGTGCATTTTCCTGATTTTTCTCCACTGGTGGGTCATTAATTCTCTAATTGAAATTCAAGAAATTTGCCTCCTGGGTGCATATATGATTTTCATAACAAAAGAATTAATAATCTACTTTAAGGATACATTTTTAAAGTTCAACAAGAAAAAAAATGCAGTTTAGAGAGCAGTTTGATTACTTTGTACTTGTATATTTGATTTAATTCTTCCTGACCCTTGGAGCCGCCATCAAACCGCAGTTGGTAGAGCATCAGACTCCCATTCTTCAGTCATGGGGTGTCATGTGTTTGATCCCCGATATCAGCAAATATCCTTTCCGACATTTGTCTCTCACCATTGGGTGGATAATTGTAAACCTAAATGGGATAGCAGCTGGAGGCTAGGAAATGATGTAATTGTGGTGCTGGTAATTGTTTGGTGCTCCAGCCGCCGCGCTATGACTGAAAAATTGTTAGAAGCAGCATTAAACCATTTTAACAAAAACTGATCCTTGGATTATTACAAATATCAGATTCCTTGAGGAAACTTTGATCAGGTGAACACTGAAATCACGAATAAACATTCTAAGCTGAAAATCTTTTTTTTTAACGAATTTGATATGTTTGGTATAATTTCCTATAAACAGAAATAAGTGGAAAATTTAAGTGAGACTGATCATATTGTCATATCACGCTCATCTGAAATCACGCATTATTGACAATATCACTGGAGGAAGACCAAAACCTCATTCAACTGCAGTTTTGAGATCTTGGTTGTCCACTGACGATATGCTTCCGTGATCATGTGAATGTACAACATACCTATGAAGAAAAGGGTTCAATCCTGACACCTAAAAACCTGTAATATTTTAAACTATCAACTTAATCCAGGTTATAATTCAACAATGTGAAGTGAATTGCACCATAAATGTTCTTTGACAATATTGAATTTCCTGAGTAATAAGTAACGGCCATTGCCGTATTGATGCTACAGAGACAAAGTGCGCCTACCATGCACAATACCTGTTACAGTACCAGAGTCTGTATGCAAGACAGTCATCTGGCTACCTTTATTAACCCAATACCAGACCACAAAAATTTAGACTGGTCTAAAATCAAAGAAGAATGTTAAATGAGCCTTTGCTAGACAATTCCAACTATTTAGCATTCAACCCATTCCCCCACAACATAATTTTAGACTTGTCCAAATTGAAAGAAGCTGTATAGAAGACAATTTCAGCTCTATGGAATTTTACTTTTTTTTTTTTTTTGTCGTCTTGGATAGAAAACATTGTGGATAATGAAGAAATTGCTTAATACAAGCAATTTCTTCATTTTCCAGTTTGTTTTCCAAAGCCCTTTTCTTGAGAGGGTAAAAAAGATGGATCGTTTGAGAATGGGATAAGTCAAGTCTAAACACTGATCAGTCTTAACAGCTGAGTAGGTCTATGATATATAGACGGCATAGTGATAAGACAGTGAAAATGCCTTGTGACTTTGTCGATGAGGCTGGTCCTAGTCGTCACTTGGTACACATGTAATTATTGGAAAAGTAATGCATTGGATCATAACATTGGTAGAAATCAAGTGAAATTGCAAGCTGAATGTTATATACTTACTTTTCATTTTTTGCATAGCTGTCATTTTATATTAAATCTTAGTCTTTAAAACATATAATGATTGCTGGAACCTAATCAGTTGCTGGTAAATTAACTGCAGGGATGAAATGAATTTACAATTAGTTGTTCATATTTCCAGTACACATTCAAGTTTCATTCATTACTGTAGATAATTTGAGCATAATGATCAATACTAACCAATTCCATCCCAACGGCGGCACTCATCCTTTCCGACTATTTGTCTCTCACCAATGGGTCAATAATCGTAGACCCATGTGGGATAGCAGCTGGAGGCTAGGAAAGGATGTAATGGTAGTACTGGTGTGAGAAATACCAGGATTCCATTGTTAGGTGCTCCAGCCGCCACAATATAACTGAAAGATTGTTGAAAGCGGGGTAAAACCCCATTCAAACAAAACAAACCAATTCCATGATGACAAAATTTTAGACCAGTATGTCCTTAATGAAAGAAGTTTCAGACGTCAAATTTAAAGTTAATATTGATTTTTAAAATTTTTTGTCTTTTAGGGTGGAAAAAATCTGAATAATTAAAAAGAATTACTTCATTTGAAAACCCTTTTCCTTGAAGGAAGTAAAAATCATTTGGGAATTGGTTAAGTCATAGATAATTTTTGTTGAATCATTTTCTTCAAAAGTTCTAGAGGGCCAATAAATTCAACTGTGTAAGCAATATATAGTTAAGCAAACATTGTATACTCCCTTGTTTAAATTATTTCTTTAATTTCATTTGGATTGGATGAAACTAAAGTTAAACTTTTGGGTAGAAATGGCATCTTACAAAATCATTAACTATGAAAAAATCTTAAGTTCAAATGAAGAGCAATAATATATTTTCATAACCGATACAAATTTTTGTTCTGTTTGGGATTGCCCCTCAAATCGTATCTGTTAATGGAAGGGAGACAACTTTTTCTAGTGTATGATTTTTTTCAACTTCTGATCAACAGATCTTTTACACGAAAAAAATGCTAAAAATGCCAGTATGTTGCAGACAAAGCGAGGGAAATTTAGGAATATATAGTATCAGACCAGTTTTACAAGATTTGAGCCAGGCTGTGTTTTACATTTCCAACAATTACACCAGTGCAACAAGTAACAAGTACAATGACCAAGATCATTGCTTGTGCTTCTGATCTGCTTGTTACAAGCAGTTTCTTCAATGTTCGCAATGTTTACAAAGCTTTTTTGAGGGGGGATTAACCTATTACCACTCAATCACTTGTTTTTAAGTAGTTGAGCAATTTATTTGGGGAACATTGTAAGAAAAGACAAACTTACTTGTTAGCAATTTCTTCATTTCTCACAATGCTTTCTACCTATTTGGCATTTAATTTTCAAGTAAGATACTGTGTAATATTCACCACTAACCTCTTTAGTACAAACCAGACACAACCCATCTCCACACAATGATGCTGTTGGACGCCCCTCAAGATAAGCAATTGGGAAAAATATTTTGTAAAATGAAGAAATTGCTTGTAACTTGGAAAGCTGACAAAATTTAGAATTTCATAAACCTTAAATTGTTGTCTGCATCTCCTTTCAATTTTGACCAGTCTAAAATGTTGTTGTCTGGTAATGGTTTAAATTTTATCTTCTTGTAATTGAGTTATAAAAATATTTCTAGGTGTTGAAGTTATAGGTTTGTTTTTAATAGAAATCAATAAATTTCTATCTAATTTCAGCAACAGGACGTGGTCTGACAGGCTCTGGGACAGTTTCTGTGTTTGTCGAGGATGTTAATGATAATCCGCCCGTATTTGAGCACACTGGTACCTACGTCGCGCACATCTTGGAGAACGCCACACTTGACACAGAAGTGATTGTTATAACGGCTACAGATAAAGATGAAGGAGTTAATGCTCAAATTCTGTAAGTCTTTCTCGTAATGCTGAGTCCCATATCAAAATTTGTCTTGGCCTCATTAACCTTCCAATTATCTGGTGTATGGCCAAATCTAATCTTTTACAGGACAATAAAATCTTAAACTGATCAAAATTGAAAGAAGTTACTGAAATTATTTTGAAGTGCAGTTAATCTAAAAATTAGTGTGACATTGAGTAGAAAACTTTGCGAGGATAAGGAGAATTGTCATTTTACAAGCAATTTATACTTTTTCCACAATGTATTCCTTTGCATTATTTTCCAAGGTTGTAAAAATTTCTGACTTTTGGTTAGAGATTAACCCATTACCACACAATACCACTTTTTGACACCTCCTTGTCAGGAATTTCTGCATATTATACATTGTTTTCTACACAGAATGACAGAGATACTTGAATTTCTATCAACTTAAAATTGTCGTCTGCATCTACTTTGAACTTAATTGGACCTGTTATCCCATTCCCACACAATGGTGTTTTTTGATGCCCCTCAAGAAAAATATTTCGGACAAAGTTTGAAGAAATTGCTTGCAATATGTAATTTCTTCATTTTCCACATTTTCTACCAAAAAAGTTGAAAAAATCTAAAATTTCATAAACTTTAAATTGTTGTCTGCACCTTCTTTCAATTTTAATTTTAATGTCTGGTAGTTAGTTTAGGCATTTTCTATTCACATTTAATATTTACTTCAAGAATTCATGCATGCATACAAAATGTGCAGGTGTGGGGCATAGTAAATCTAGTGGATGTTTGATTTACTTGTGTTTCTTTAATGAAAGTTTATTGAAAATGCCATGCGCATGTTTTTCATTTGATTTAATGGGCTTAAATCATGCATTAAAATTTATAATGTGTATTTCATGAAATCAAACCACAAATACTATACCACAGTTTTGATTGAAATTCAGGATTTTAACCATTTCTATGTAACCATAGTTTAACCCATTCCCACACAACGGCGCTTTTAGACGCCCCTCAAGAAAGGCAATTGGGAAAACATTGTGGAAAATGAAGAAATTGCTTGTAACAAGCAATTCTTCATTTTTCACAATGTTTTCCACCCGTTGATAAAATCTGAAATTTCATGAACTTTGAATTGTCGTCTGCAGCTTCTTTCAATTTGGACCGGTCTTAAATTTTGTTGTGTGGGAAATGCGCTGTCAATCAAAAAATGGTTTTACCAATCATATCATTTATATAGCCTTGTTCTCGGACATTTACGTTAAGGGTTTTTTTTTTGTTTGGCGTCTGAGTAATAAACAACATTATCTTTTAAATATTGCTACCTGTAACATAAAATAAAAGGCTGGTTGGTCACAAAATAATCTTGTTGAACCCATTCCCAATGATACAAGCAATTTCTTCATTTTCCACAATGTTTTCCAAAGCTTTTTTCTTTAGGGCATAAAATGAGGGCTTGTGTGGGAATGGGGGTTAATTATTACTATTTCTAGGTCAAACTGCAAAGTAAGAATTAATTGGGTAAGGACTGATCTGACAATTGATCAATCATTATTTTCAATACCACTGTATACACATGTACAGCTGTATACAATATGGCTATTTCTGGATACTGTCTGCAAAGCCTTGTAGAGGCTTATATGGGGGGGGAATGATAATGATGATCCAACATCAAACGGATTAGGTTTAGATTGTTAAATACATCTGAAGAGCCCGGAGTTTACTTAGTGAAAGGAGAAGTCAAATATTAGACTACAACATGAAGTGGTCCCCAAAAAACAGAAGTTTGATTAGACCTCATGATTATCTGTCTGTATACTCTGTGTGCAATCACTGTCAGTTTTGTAGACACTGTGTGCAATATGATCTACGCTCTGTGCAAAAATGAAGATTTTTTTTTTCTCATTAAAGCTATAGAAAATTCTTCATATCAAATTTTATGTTTGTGTAGCTGTAACTGCTTGAGAATAATGTGATCTAATTTCGAAGTAGTTGCAAAGTTTTAAATTGATGAAAATGTATTTCTTTTTTTTTCTTTTTTTTTTTTTTTGTCTCTTTTTTTTTGGGGGGGGTCTCTCTTTTTTTTTTTTGGGGGGGGGGGGGGCAGGGAAGCAGGATTGTGTTTGAATGAGTTAAAACAAAGTAAAGTACCTAGCTGTAAGTTCCTTCTCCTTACCAACAATATTTTCTGCTCTTTACGCTGGAGTCTTTATAAATAGCAAGAAGTTGAAATTAGTAGCAATCATTTGGCCTGGATTTGATTTCTGGCTATGGTGAATATCCTTTCCAACATTTGTCTCCCACCAATGATCATAAACCTATGTGAGATAAGCAGCTAATGGCTCAGAAAAGATGTTGTGGTTCTAAACTGGTGTGAGGAATATATGGTTAGGTGCTTAGGCTACAGTAATACTACTGAAATACCATTAATCCTTTCAATCATTAGGTTATTAGCAGAGATACAATTCACCCTTGTCATGCTGTATAAATTACCTTACTGAATTGCTGTCAAATCAAAGGGCTGAAAGCACTGATAGAACTTGTGGTTCAAAATTCATTTTTTTTTTTTAGAAACCAACTTCATAAGCAACTCTGGCAGGAAAATTACAAGCAGGAGGTATAGACTAAGATCAGCCTGCACATAAGTGCAGTCTGATCTTAGTCTATACCTCCTGCCAAAACCGGAATATTCTGGGTTCAGCATGACAAGGGTTAAGAATGATACATGTTTTTTTAACAGAATTATACATATAGTGAATAAATTTCATGAATCACACATTTTTCCTTTACTGTGAAGGATCAAATAGAGGGTAGCTACATACTTGTAAATTATGGAAGTTGAAGTATTTAAGCAAGCATTTAGCCAGGAGATTATGTGCTCTGATTCAATACAAATTCTCATTCCTACCATGTATGGATTAATATTTCATAAAGCTGCTTTTGTTACCCGCAGTATCAAGTTGCAAGATATAGGGGTGCATTTTATTTAACCCTTTCCTGTTTTTCAAAATTTTGGACTTGTCCAATTTGAAAGAAGTTGCAGACGACAACTAAAAGTGAGTGCATTTTGAAAAGTAACCAGCCTATAGGGTAAAAAATATTTTGGGAAAAGAAGAAATTGCTTGTGACAAGCAATTTCTTCTTTACCCACAATGTTTTCACAAGTATAATATCACAGGGACATAAAAATCAGGGATTGAACAGGAAAGGGTTAAAACTTCTACTTCATTATAAAAATCTTATAACATCATTGTTTCCTCTATTAGTCAATTTAGTTGGGCTGTTTTGGGGGAAAATATGAGGTATTGCTATTGCCCTAATGTTGTCTGCATGTTCGTCATATGAACACTTTTGTATTTTGTAATATATCTCTGTGGTATTACCAAAAACATTTACTTGAAACTTTGAATAAAATTAAAGACTTGTCCAATTTGAAAGAGGTTGCTTACAACAATGAAAATTTGATGCAATTTGAAATTAAACAATCCTATGTGGTGAAAAATGTTGTGGAATTTTTAAAGAAGAAATTTCTTGTTACAAGCAATTTCTTCTTTTCCACAATATTTTCTCAATTATAAAATCACAGCGGTGTAAAATTCAGGGTTTATACAGGAAAGGGTTAATGTAAAGAGAGCCAACTGAATTTACATGTACATGTATATGAAAAGTAATTTTCAACCAATATGAAAAGCAATTTGCCAGGGACACTTAAAGAAAATTTAGTGCAGAGGTTATGATTTCATTTAAATAACAATTGATCCGTTCCTTTGGTTCTGTACTGCGTCTTGATGCACTGAAAATAGAATATTATGGAAAAGGAAAACGCTTTTTACCAACTCCATGACATTTTTTTTTATTTTCATGAACTTGGAATTTTTTTGTGCAAGGTCTTGGTATTTTGAACAGCCTTAAACTTCTATTCTGTAATAGGTTAAGGGGAAATCAAAGCAAATCACAATTTCCTAACTCTGCAGGGAACTTTACTCCCATATTCTAGACAACTGTTGTACTGGAAAATGGACCATCTGAGTATGCCCTAGATTTGATTTTCAGAATTGAATGAAGGTGCTCTGAATGAAGCGTGATTTTTCCAGTTATGAATTCGGCTTTGCCTATCAGGATTCTTTGGGAAAAGGAGCCCTTTTTTGCTGTACATGATTCTCAAATCATTCTAAAAATCAAACTTATCTATGTCGTTAAAACTATTGCCGGTTGCAGCAAATATCATTTCCAACATTTGTCTCCCATCATTGGGTACGTAGTCATAAACCTAGCTTGAATCAGCAACTGCAGTCTCAGAAAGGTTGTAGTGGCAATACTGGTTTAAGAAATACCAGGAATCCATGTTAAGTTGCTTTAGATGCCGCCATGATAGGACTGAGATACTGTTAAAAGTGGCCTTAAACCTCATTCAAGCAGACAAACTAAAGTAGGTCTAAATGAAAGTACCATTAGTATCACATTCTGCATTAAGCATGTATTGTACTAACTTGTAATTAGTAGGAAATGGGGGACTAGCCTATTGTATTTATTGAGATTATATGACTGATATTGTCAGCAGAAATGGAAGTGTCTTATTTATAAAATGATTTATGTGCCCAAGATCATTATGGTAATGGAGTTTATAGTATTAGAAAAAAGAAATGATGAATTTGGTATACCGTGGTCATATTTGATATGAAGTTTGTATGTAAATTTCACCAAAGATTGAATTCGTTGAATTATTGAAATCTCTTCATCAAAACTGTAGATAGGTTTCTTTAATCAAAACAACATGCTGTTAGTTCTTAACCCATTACCACTCGGGAAGATTTTAGACTGGTCCAAATTCAAACAAGGTGCAGATCAAAATCTTCAGAATGTGAACCTTCAAATTCTCTAGCTTTTGAGTTAGAAAGGTTTTATTGATAATGATGAAATTGCTTGCTTTTCCACAATATTTCCATAATTTTTTTTCCTCTGGGGCGTAAATACAAGGGGTCGTGTGGGAATGAGTCAAACAGATGACAGAATTTTAGGTTAGTCTTGGTCCATGGATTAATGTAGTGGACAACAATTCAACATTGGTCAAATTCCTTGGTTGATGTCAAGTATAACAATTCAAGAATGGTCCAAGTCCAAGTTAGATGATCTTTAGGACAATAATTCAAGGTTGGGTGGGGAACAATTGTTCAAGATTTAGGTAGGTCCCCAAACTTCAATGATATTGTGGATAACGATTCAAGATTTGTCTGGATTCTTGGATAATTTGAGGACAACAGTTCAAGATGGATCCAAATTCTTGGAGGCCATTGTGAATTTAGTTTAATTGTGGCCTATCACTTAAAAAAAACTAACTAACTAGGGAGAGCAAAAAATTTCAGACGTAGCCTGACCAGGAACTTTATTTTCATTTTCAGTTATTTTTTTTTTTTTTTCAATTTAGAGATGAAGAGAATATTTTTTGTTCTCATGGAGGTGTGAACCGAAAAACCTAATCACATTGTATGAATAGGCCATATGACTGGTCCAAATTGAAAGAAGCTGCAGACGACAATTTCAAGCTGATGGAATTTTAAATTTTTTGTCTTTTGGGATAGAAAACAATGTGGGTAATGAAGAAATTGCTTGATTCAAGCAATTTCTTCATTTTCTACAATGTTTTCCAAAACTTTTTTCTTGAGTGCCGTAAAAAGAGGGGCTTGTGTGGGAATGGGTTATGTAATTGATTGATTTTAAATTCATTATTCTCTTTGATGAAAACTACTGTCTTGTGTCAAGTTCTGTTTGATACTCCCAAGTTCAAGGCCACAACTGAAGGTCATGTGACAAGCACTGAAGCAGAGCAAACATGTTGGTGACATATTTCTAGTTATCTCATTTTATGTTTTCAGGTACAGTTTTGTAGACGGTCCAAGTGATGTTTTCATGATCTATCCTGACACTGGTGTGGTCTCTACACAATCCAGATTGGACAGGGAGGCCATCTCTGAGTATACACTAGAGATTGTTGCCAAGGATACCAGCATGTTGCCACTCTCCTCGACAACTACCTTGATCGTATACATTGACGATGTGAATGACAATCCACCGGTGTTTGAACAAGACTCGTATGATAGAACTATGCTAACTCCTGTCTCTACAGGTATGATTTCATTTAACCCTTTCCTGTTTTTTTTTTAATTTTAGACTAGTCCAAATTGAAAGAGGTTGCAGACGGCAATGAAAACTGGATGCCATTTGAAATGAAACCATCCTTTGTGGTAGAAAATATTGTGGAAAAGGGAGAAATTGCTTGTTACAAGCAATTTCTTCTTTTTCCACAATGTTTTCACGAGAATAAAATCACAGGAATGTAAAATCCCGTATTTGTACGGGAAAGAGTTAATCTATTACCATACAATCCTGCTAATTTACTCCCCATAGGAATTATATAGAGGAAAATAATGTGAGAAAATGCTGTTGACAAGCATTTTTATGCCTCCTCATGGAAAGATCGGGCATATTGTTTACCGTTGTCTGTCTGTCTGTCTGTCTGTCTGTCTGCAAAACTTAACCAAAAATCTTAATATTGCCAGTTACTACCAGCCTATTCAAGATGCAATGCTCATATTTGGCATGATGATACATATCCATAATACGAATCTCCTCGTGTCAAGGTCAAGGTCCTGTGAAAAGGTCAAGGTCACACACCAAGGTCAAACACCAAAAACCCCTCATGTACGGGGGGCATTGTGTTTCACAAACACATCTATTTTCTTTCTCTCGTTTAACTGTTTTCTGTAGTTATTTTATCTGTATTTGTGTGAGAATTGATTATTCATTACAAAAAAGACAAATTGAAGACTTCATTTTTCATGCAAATGAAAACTTTTTTTTAACTCGGTCAGATGGTGAAGCAAGGTAACATAGTATTCATATTTAAAAAAAAACAAACTTGGTACAGATTCAAAATAAAATTTAACCCTTTTCTGTTTTGCAAAATTGCAGACGTGTCCTAATTCAAAGGTTATGTACATGAGAATTTTAAGTGAATTTAATTTGAAACATAACCATTCAGTAGGGAAGAAAAAATTGTGGAAAAAGAAGAAATTTACTTGTTACAAGCAACGTCTTCTTTTTCTACAATGTTTTCTCAATTATAAAAATCATAGTGACGTTAAAAACCAGGGATTTAACAGGGAAGGGTTAAGAAATTACCCATGTCAAGTACATAATAGGTACTCTAAGACCAGCGCCGAGATAATTTACTAATAAAATGTTTCATTTTCACCCTCTTTCAGGTAGAATTAAACAGAATGTACATCTTAAATTTTGAATGGAATATTGAGTAAATTCTCAATTGAGTACAAAAAAAAGTTTTATAATCTCCGGCCCAGGGAGACAGATAATGTACTGTAAATCAATCTTTTTCAGGTAATTTTGTATGTGGTGCCACAGCCACTGATGTCGATATTGGGGTCAATGGTTTGATCACATACAGTTTGTCCCAGCCTAATCCTGACAGATTTAGGATCGATCCTGTATCCGGAGTGGTTACTGTAGGAGAAACTCTCGTACAGGGTCAAACATACAGCTTTCAGATTGTGGCAACAGACAACGTAAGTGCAACCTTTGTTGTATGAAACAGATTATTTTATTGATGTTAGTACATAAACTACCAAAGGTTGTTTTCCCACAAAAAATAACACCCTTTCTGATACCCCTAAAGAAAACAACAAGAATAAAAAAAGAACCTTGAAATGAATGCTGGCAAATATCAGATTTTAAATTTCACTTTTGGTCTAAATCAATAATTTGATTGGTCAATTGGTTGTTTGAGTTACAACTGCAATCTGTCATTTATACCAGTCTGATTGGTAAACAGTTTAAATAAATTAATTTGTTGCATGCTATTGTTTGATGGACATATGATTTCTTTTATAATGAAAGTTTTCTGTTTGTTTCAGGGGCAAAACCCACTAAGTGCAGCTGTACCGGTTATTGTGACACTAACTACGAGTTCATCTACCCCACCCACTTTCAACAGTATAGACAGTAACATCAGAATATCAGAGAATCCAAGTTTACAAACTCCCGTCACTACTGTGTCTGCCGTACCATCAGTTACAAATGCTCCCATCACCTACAGTATCGTTGGAGGAAATATTGGACAGGCATTTAGTATTGAACAAACAACGGGTAGAATTTACGTGTCGGGTACTGTTGACTACGAAGTTACTCAAGAGTTCCGTTTATGGGTGGAGGCCTCTCAGTCTGGCAGTATATCTGTGTCAAACTATGCTCAGGTTGTCATTGCTGTTGATGATTTGAATGATAACGCTCCGAAATTCTCCCAACCGTTCTACAATGCTTCGATCATGGAAAACTATCCCCTAGGATCACCATTACAGGTCACCATTACAGCAACAGATCCAGACTCTGGAGATAACGGGAAGATTGTGTACTCGCTTGATGGAGCAGACAAAGACATGTTTAAAATCGACAAAAACTCGGGAAGGATTATCACATTTACTTCCCTTGATAGAGAGACCTTGGACTCGTACAGCCTTATTGTTGTGGCAACTGATGAGGTATGGATGAGATTCCATTCATAATAAAAGACTAGGCAGCCAAATTTTAGAATGGTCGAAACTTTAAGGTGTAGCATGCAACATAATAAAGTATGTCTGTATGTATGTTGGATAGTTCGAGGAAAGGAGAAATGCTTTTCAAACGTTCGAATGTGCATAAACAGACCATAAATTTCAGATTTGTCCAAATTCAAAGAAGTTTTTGACAAGATTACAAAGGGCAAGTGAATTGAAAAATAAGGGTCATTTAACCCTTTAACAGACAACAAAATTTGAAACTGGTGCAAATTCAAAGCTGCAGACAACAATTTTAAGTTGTTGGAATTTTAAAAATCTCTGTCTTTTGTTGTTGAAAACATTGTGGGAAATGAAGAAATTGCTTATTATAAATCTCCTTTCCACTATTTCAATTGCTCTATTATACATGTGAATTGTGTCAAAATGTAGGAATTGCTAAAGTTAACTTAAATATGTCATTTATATGTCTTGGTCAATCTGCATTTTTGAAAATTCTCCAATCTTTTACGGTTTTCAGTATTTTCATTACGGATTCTACATAAAGTAATTCATATTTTAGTTAACATACCTGTCTGTAAGAAGAACACTTGCAAGAGAAAAACTAAGACTAATAAATACATGTACCGGGTAATGTATTTGTATTTGCAAAAGGTATTGCAGTATTATGAAACCTTATACAAAGCCAAAGGCTCTACCTTGAAGTTCTGTGTTTCTCCATATATAGGCTTCCTCCCTAATAGTAGCTCCCCAAGTGACATTTTCTAAAAATAAACTCATTTCCACACAACACAATTTTAGACTGGTCCAAATTGAAAGAAGTTGCAGATGACATTTTTTAGCTGATGGTATTTTTGAAAATTTGGTCTTTCAGGATAGAAAGCATTGTGGATAATGAAGAAATTGCTTGTGATATTTTCCACAATGTTTTTGTCAAGCATTTTTGTTGCAGGGTTTAAAAAGATGGGATTGTGTTGGAATGGACTAAACAAACAATAGTTTAATGGAATTAGAGGAAATGGAACCAGAAATATTCATAGGAAGAATTGTTGCTAGAAAAATAATTCACAAAAAAGGAGCACCCTGTCTTGGTTTTGCATACCTACCTAAACATATAGGCAGTAACAACTGTTTTGCGCTTTCCCATCAATTTATTGGAATACATGTTGTATATTTCTGTTATCTTTCCAGGGATCTCCAAAGAAGACTTCCACTGCTTCTGTTAGAGTCAACGTTTTGGATGCCAACGACAACTCACCCATGTTTACTCGTCAGTTCCGCATAAAGATACCAGAAAACATGGAAGTAGGCAGCTTTGTTATACACATCACAACCTCCGACAATGATATTGGAATAAATGCTGTGGCCAAATATTCGTTCACCGAAGATGCTGACGGGACATTTACAATAGAAGCTATCAGTGGTAATATAAGTCTAAATAAACCTCTTGATGCCGAAAAGACCCAGAATTACAATCTCCGCGTGAGAGCTTCTGATGGTGCTAATGTTGTTTTGGGTAATGTTGAAGTAGAGATCAGTGATGTAAATGACAATAGTCCTGTCATCCTTCAGCCATACAGCTTTAACTTCCCGGAAATGAGCCCCTCTGGTTCCTTTATTGGTCAGCTGAGTGCCACGGATAGTGATGTGGAGGAACCAAATAATAAAGTGTACTTTGCGCTGAAATTAGCATCTGGGTTTTTCCATCTTGACAGTGATACAGGTCGACTTACCTCCCTTGAAACCCTGTATTTTGACCCCAGTGTACCACCAACCTTACCTCCTAATAGACATGAGTTGTTAGTGGTAGCCAGGGACTTGGGAACTCCAGTTCAGTCCTCTGAGAGAATGATCCACATAAACATTATGGACTTCAACGATCATGCACCCGTGTTTGAAAAGCCAAGTTACAGAAGTGCTGTACCAGATAATGCTCTTGTAGAGAAAAGCATCCTCCAGGTGGTGGCTAGGTAGGGAATCTTTAATATAAACCCTATTACCAGAAGACCGGTTTTTGACTAGTCCAAAATCAAAGAAGATGCAGACAACATGTTTTATTGGCTTGCAATTGAAAAGTGGATTCCACAGAGTGGAAAACATGTTTGGAAAAGAAGAAATTGTTCGTTACAAGATTATTGTCTTCTCCTACGTTTTCAACAGTTAGTTTAATTCCGTGCTAGAACAAGATGGAATGTGTAGTGATTGACCAATCACTGGCCCAGCCCAATTATTCCATTGGCCCAATCCATTGTCTCTGATGGGAGGTTTAGCTTTGATAATTAATTTAACCCAATCCCACACAATGACGCTTTTAAACGCCCCTCATAGTTAAAGGTTTGGAAAACATTGTGGAAAATGAAGAAATTGCTTGTTACAAGCAATTTCTTCATTATCCACAATGTTTTTTACCCTAAAAGACAGAGATTTGAAGGATTACATCAACTTAAATTTGTCGTCTGCAACTTCTGCAACTGGTCCAAATTTTTTTCATGTGGGAATGGGTTAACAGCACTATTTTGCAAAATTTATGGTCAGTTGCAATTAATAAAAAAGTAGAATGGTTGGTTGAATACCTAAACATCATTACTGCAGCTTGAATTAGCTTTAGTTATGACGTTTAAGTTGCCGAACCAACAAGAAAGCTAAAAAATGGGGCCAATGTCGAAGTTCAAAACTTACTTCTGTTCAAAATGAATGATTTGTTTGGTTGACTGATTATTTGATTGGTCAATTTGTTGACAATTAGACTGAATTCTAAACTGTTTTAGGTGTAAAGAAGTCACAAATACTTTTCAATGTTTTAGATCTTGAAATAACTTCCATATAGGGTAAGAAAATTGTGAGAGAAGGAGATATTGCCTTTAACAGTTTTTTTTTAACTTTTCCTATTTGTTGATTTTCCTTACTATATTTTATTCAAAGGCCATGATATGAGTGAATGCGTAGAAATGCATGATACCTATTGCAATCAATTGAAAGTTTTAAAAATCTTGAGCAACTATATTCTAGTAATCAAGTTCATGAAAGACAAATAATTTCAGACCTTTATATGTGAATCACCGAAAATAGGGGCAACTTCGATTTAATGCCTGATTGTGTACTTACTATTTCTTCTAGTACATTTTTTGTTGCCATTTTTTACAGCATTAACCCACTACCAGACGGCATATTTTAGACTGGTCTAATTTTAAAAGATGTTGCAGATGACAATTTTTAGCTGATGGAATTAAAAAAAAATCTTTGTCTTTTTATAGAAAACATTGTCGATGATGGAAGAAATAGCTTGTAACAAGCCATTTCTTCATTTTCTAAAATGCTTTCCAAAGCTTCGTGAGAGGCGTCAAAAAGCGGGATTGTGTAAGAATTGGTTAAAGAAAGGTCATAGGCATATACATACTCACAATTTTTAATGGGCTTTCTCAATGTTAATTACATGGTATTATTCATATTTTCCAGAGATGAACTAGACTACGGAGAAAATGCTGTGATTGAATATTTCTTGACTGATGGAGATGGACAGTTGTTATTTCATGTGAACAGGTTTAATGGTAATGAACTATCTTATGACAACGTCTTATGAACACTTTGCCAGACAACTAATCTTAGACTACTTAGTCCAAATTTAAAGAAAGTATGGACTATGATTAAGTCAGTAAATTTCCTGTAATGTGAATAAAAGCTTGTGATACTTGATTATACCCCTTTGTATTATGAGCAGCTCAGGTTTATCGGGAAATGCTTAAGTCTGACTAAATGTGAAAAAATTCTTGTGATACTTGATTATAACTCCTTTATCCTATATTGTCTGAGCAATTCTACCTGTCAGGGGCCGCCGTCATAGCGCATCAGAATTCCAATCTTCTATCAAGGGGTGTCATGGCCCATCGGTTCGATCCCCTGCAGCAGCACATATCTTTTCCGACATTCATCTCTCACCAATGGTTTAATGATTGTAAACCTAAGTGGTATAGCAATTGGAGGCTAGGAAAGAAGGCAATGTGTGAGATATTCTAGGAATCCATTGTTAGAAGCTCCAGCTGCAGCAATATGACTGACAAATTGTTAAAAGCAGTGTCAAACCCCATTCAGACAATCAAACTTGTCAGGTTTTACGGGAAATGTTTTAAGTCCGACTTAAGAGATATACATCAAGTACATGTTTTTAATGATGATACATAAAGATATGAGATAGTTTATGATATGCCAAAGCTAAAACGACCTATGTAGAAATATCATATCTTGAGCAAAGGTGATATGATAAGTTAGCTTGGATTTATCAAGTGAGCTATTGTTGTGGCTTTGTGTCCTCTGTCTGTCAATTATTTATCCCATTACCAGATGACAAAACTTCAGACTGGTCCTAATCAAAAGGAGTTGCAGACAACAATTTCAAGTTTATGTAATTTTTGGATTTTTCAACTTTCTGGGTAGAAAATATTGTGTAAAATAAAGAAATTGCTCTTTATATTACACTATATTTTCCCAATAGTTAGGGGGGCATCAAAAAACGTGAAAGTGGGAAAGGGTAAATTATTGTTCATCAACAACCATGAGGAAAAATCTAAATATCATGCACATCAAAATTTTTGTACTACTGTAGGTATTGTGTCAGTTGGGAGCAGTCTATCAGGACATCGTAATAGAGAATACACGATTACCGTAAAAGCCGAGGATAAGGGAACCCCACCTCAGTACACAACAGTTGATGTGACACTGGTTGTTACTGATATCAATGTACACCCACCTAAGTTTGATGTCAACATGGCGAGAGAGAAAACTGTTGATGAGAATATTGCTGTTGGGTCGGTGATTTATACTTTTACAGCCACTGATGATGACACAAGTATGAATGCCGAGGTTGAATATGAAATTATAGGTGGAAATGAAGACAATCTATTTGATTTGGATATGGAAAGTGGTGTGTTGACAGTTAAAGAACCGCTGGATTATGAACTGGCTCGTCAACATATTCTGAATATTACTGCCAGTGATAGAGCCCTCAACAAAAAACAAGTAACCATTTCATTCATTGTTAGACTGAATGATGTAAATGACAATGATCCAATATTCAGGACAACTGACGATAAAGTTTTTGTTGAGGAGAACACCCCTATTGATTCTTCTGTGTATCAAGCTTCAGCCTCAGATGCAGATTCGGGTATTCATGCTAAAATCCACTATGCCCTAGTTGGTGATGCAGAGGCTCAGGGTAAATTTAGAATCGATGACGAGACGGGGATTCTCTACGTTAAAGGTGACCTGGACTATGAACGTAAGACCCAGTATTCTATAACAATTATGGCCCTAAATCCTGACTCCAGTAAGAAGAGTACCATGTCCCTAACTGTCCATGTGGAAGGGGTCAATGAGTTTGTCCCAAAGTTTGTAGAAGATACTTACTACTTCAGTATTAGTGAATCAGCTGCTCTAAAAACATCTGTGGGGTCTGTTTCTGCCACCGACAATGATGCAGGGGAAGATGGCATCATTTTCTACTTTCTGATTGGTGACAGTAACGCTAAAGGATTTAAAATAGACAGTAGAACTGGCATTATATCTGTGTCTGCACAACCTGATTATGAGAATTCTAACAGTATAACACTGAAGGTGTTGGCCAAAAACTGGGGTAGTGTGAAGGGTAATGACACTGACACTTGTGTTGTACATATATCTGTGGAAGATGCGAATGATGCTCCCAGATTCACAGAGGATATTTACACGGCACACGTCATGGAGAAGTCTGGTGCTGGTGTAAGTGTGATCACAGTGTCTGCAGAGGATACTGACTTCGAGATCTCTGATCGTACCTTTAGTTACCTTATACTGGATGGAAACATTGGAAATGCATTTCAGATTAACCCTCAAAACGGTTTGATATCAACCACCGGTAATGTAGAGCTGAACAGAGAAGTGATCGCTGTCTACAACCTGACAGTGGGGGCCAAAGATACAGGAGCTCCACCTCAAACTGGTAGGTGGATTTCTCTTTATACTCAAATTTCTCAAGATGACAGCTTTTACTGGTAGCTTGAATAATATAGAAACATGATTAAGATATTAACATATTTCTAAGTTCATAATATAATCAACTAAAACAATTGAATCAACATAAAATCACACATTGCTTCTTTAAAACATCATCTGTATATTACTAAAATCAAGCTCTAGGGTAGAAGAAAAATGATATCTGTATGGCCCACATCAAAAGATGGTTGATATATAACACACTCTATAACACAATTATATCTCCAAGCTATGCATTTGCCTGTTACTTAAAAAGTATTCCAAATACAATGATTATATATAGCATGTAGGCATCTCTCATGGGTATATTTCTGCTAATGTCAGGGTCACCTATTGTGAATGTAATCTATTCAGGTCATTCTTAAAAAAAGAAAGAAAAGAAAGAAATGTTATTTTAGGATTTCAGTGACATATGTGTTTTGTTTGGAAATATTGTGAGTTTGGAAATACATGTACTGTGAGTTTGGGTTTAGTCTGAACCATTTTATGTTCATCATGTAAAAATCACACCATAATCAAATCAAGTACTAAATCTGGTGATTTTCTCTCCAGGATCGGCTCTAGTACAAATACATCTGGATCCATACAGAGCTATATGTGGTGACACATTTTGTGAACATGGTGGATTGTGTGTCAACGATGTGTGTCAATGTCCATCAACGTGGACTGGGCCAGGATGTACGACAGATGTCAACGAGTGTGACAATAATATCTGTAGACAGGGATCAACCTGCCAGAACCTACCAGGCTCCTTCAAGTGTCACTGTCCTATTGGTCTCATAGGGGTGTACTGTGAAAACGTAGAGAATTTCTGCCAGTCCAGTCCTTGTGTTAGGGGCAACTGTGAGAACACGATTCTTGGTTATGTGTGTATCTGTCCTTATGGTTACTGGGGACCAGAATGTCAGTTTAACAGTACAGGGTTCCAGACTGGTTCCTACATGGAATTCCCTACTCTAACTCAAGTGAATGAGGTTGTTGTTACGTTTGCCACACTGAAATCAGATGCTCTGTTGATGTACAATCCATCATCCTTGTCTGGTTCCACAGAATTTGTTGCCCTGGAAGTGGTTAACAGGCAGATCAGATTTTCCATAGCTGTGATTGGTGGAAGCTCTGTGAGGATTTCTACAAGTATCCCGGTGAATACTGGAGAATGGTTCAAGGTCAAGGTCACCAGGGATTACAATGTAAGTTGTCATCATACTATTAGTAAAGCTTTAACCCATTCCCATACAATTGTGGTTTTTTATGCCCCTCAAGAGAACTACTTTAGAAAACATTATGGATAATGAAGAGATAACTTGGGACAATGAATTTCTTCAATGTCCATAATGTTTTATACCTTAAAGGCAAGTTGTTTTTAAATTTCACGAATTCAAATTTGTTGTCTACAACTTCTTTCAACTTGGACAAGTCTAAAATTCTGTTGTGTGGAAATGTGTTAACATGGCTTAACATTCATTTGAAATTGCACATTCCTATTCCCATGCAAATCTGCTTTTCATGATCCATGACAAAAAAGCCTTGGAAACCATTATGGAAAATAAAGAAAGTAATATTCTCATTTATCACCTTGTTTTCTTCCCCGAAAGATAAAAGAAAATTGGAATTTCATTTGATCTGAACTGTTGTCTACAACTTCTTTCAGTTTGAACCAGTCCAAAATTTTGTAATTTGATAATGTTAATTGGTATATATTCTTGGATCCACTTGAAGATTTTTTTATCTTTGATATTTCCCACAAAATGTTATCTATAGCTATTATTTTTGTGGTCATAAAATGCGGGATTGTTCATGAATGGGTTGAATCCTACCATACTCAATGACTATGTGGTTAGCTATATGTCCTAGAACAGAGCCCAAAACTACTGAAACTCGGGAATTATCAAACTTAGCTATGATATTAGATTTTTTATGGAAGTCAGTTCTCAATGAGGACAAAAGTATCTTTAGCTTCTGCTCAGAGGGTCAGTTTGATGAACTTTACTTGATGTACTCTATATAAGCTTGCGCCATCAGAAACATATTAAGTTGTTAATCCTCGTAATGCTGAATAAGAATTGCATTAGAAAAAAAGGGCAGCAATCACTGGAAGCACTAACTGTTGGTTAATATTATTTTTGGAAATCATTTTGAAAAGATCACTGACCGATAAGGGTCAAACAAGTAGTATAAACTACAATCCAACTACACAAAAGTGCAGGGTGATCTTTGTCTACTCCTCCTGACAAAATAGGAATATATTCGGGACCACCATGACAATATTTAATGTGATATTTCAGATTTATACACTTGAAGTCCAGAGATGTCCAGAAGACCGGGCAGGCTGTGTGGATTGTCAGACTGGATCCTGCTCTTCTCAAGGTCAAATTCCAGCCAATCAGTGAGTATTCTTATTGCCAGACAACAAAGTTAAAAAGCCATTCTTCTAACAACACTACGTTATTCTAGACCTGTCCAAATTAAACGAGATTGAAAGAGACAAAATGAAAATTTTTTAGACCATTCCTGGTAGAAAATATTAAGAGAGAATTCTTGTCGCATTTTTAGCCTGGCCCGAGGTATTGCTATAGCCTTGGTGTCATTGTTTTCGTCGTCGTGCGAAAACTTTGACATTTTGTAATATCTCTGGATCTACTAAAGGCATTCACTTGAAACTTGGCACACTTGTTCACTATCAAAAGACCAACCTATACTATCAAGGGGGATAACTCTAGATGCATTTTATACACTATTCAGAAGTCAATAGCCAAGCGTAAGAACCAGTAGGCAGCGCTCTTGTTTTCACAATTTGTATTTTTTATGGCAAAATTTTAGACTGGTCTAAATTGAAAGCAGTAGCAAATGACAATTTAAAGTTTATGCAATTTTAAAAATCTTTGTGTTTTGAGTTAGAAAAATTGTGGATAATGAAGTAATTGCTTGTAACAAACAATTTCTTCATTTTCCACAATGTTATCCTATGCATTTTTCTTCAGGTGCGTAAAAAAAAAAAGAATCACTTTGTGGGAATGGGTTTATGAATGTTTTAAATTCAGAGGCTGCATATTATAGCTCTGTCCACAACTGAGCCCAGGATCATGGGCTATTTCTGCATAATCCTGCATTTTGATGCCTCAAATACAAAGAAAACAGTTGTGGAAAATTGTGTGAGATAAGAAAAAAGAGTTTGCAATATCTAGCACTGATTTTTAGCTTGGTTGCTTTTGGAGAAAACTCGAGGTACTGCTATAGCAAGGTCGTTATCTGCCTCTGTGTCTCCTTCATCATTGTCTGAAAAATTTGATATTTTGTAATATATCTGGTATTACTGAAAACATTACTTGAAACTCAGAATGATGTTCACTATCAAAAGAGCAATTTAGTCGAATAACTCTGAATGCGTTATTAAATGGATTATGCCCCTTTATTGACTTACACGTTTTACCCACTATCAAGCACTTGAACAATTGAGCATTGGCATCCATATACTATGCTTTTGTTTTTTAATTTCTTTATGCTCCTTGAATTTCTTTATATTTGGACATGCCTGAAATTTTGCCTAGTAATGGTTGAATCCTAAGTTTTCAAATATAAATCAGGGTTCGGCTGTTTTTAACTTCTGTTTTACTAGTATTGGACCAACATCAAGTTCAGCTTGTCAGCTTTATGTATTTTTAAAAAATGAAATGTGGTTGCTATACGAAGCTTTTCAAACATAACTTTTGAGGTCCATTAATCTAACAATTTCAAAAGAATCATTTCTGAATTCCCATACTGTGGTTGTCATGAAAAACTGCCATTTGATTTAAAGTTGATTATCTGTGTATTCAGTTCATGTTATAGCTTTGTAATACACATGGATTAACATTAATCTTTAGCCATTAACAGGCAACAAATTTTTGACTGCCCCAAGTTGAAAGAGGTTGCCTATCTGATAACAGTTGAATGTTTTCAATTAAAAAAAAAAGAGTATAAAATAGGGTAACAAAACAAATAGGAAAATGAGAAGTTGCTTATTAAATCCAACCAAACCCACAAATTGTTGGACTTGTCTAAAATCAAAGAATCTGCAGATGACAATTTCAAGTTGATGACATTTTTAAAAAATCTTTGTCTTTCTTGGTAGAAATCATTGTTGATAATGAAGAAATTGCCTGCAAGTTGTTTAGAGCTGTTAAAACAACTGATTGCACTGGAAAGGGTTAACCCATTCCCACACAGTGACACTTTTAGACGCCCCCAAGAAATAAAGTTTTTGTAAACATTGTGAAAAATGAAGAAATTGTTTGTGACAAGCAATTTCTTCATTATCCACAATGATTTCTACCCCAAAATAAAAAAAAAAAATCCTAAATTTAATAAGCTTTAAATTGACGTCTGCAACTACTTTCAATTTGGACCAGTCTAAAATTGTACCGTCGATAAAGATAGGTAGATTGTTCTAGGGTTTTCAGTGAGCTAGGTTGTTTGGTAACAGGGTATTGGAAATATCTGGTATCTACAATGTAAAAATTCTGCCCAAACCCCTTTCTTTTGATGCTGCATTACTTGATAGTGAAGAAGATAGACTGAAGATGCCTAGTCACAGCTTCGAATTGTGGACTTACTAACCCATTCCCACACAATGACACTTTTTAACGTACTTCAAGGAAAAACAATTAAAAAATATTCTGTAAAATGAAGAAATTGCTTGTTGCAAGCAATTTCTTCATTTTACACAATGTTTTCTTCCCAGAAATTTGAAAAAATCAAAATTTTGTAAGCTTTAAATTGTCATCTGTAACTTCTTTGAAAGGGCTTATATGTTCTTAGCCCATTCCCACACAATGACGCTTTTTTACGCCCCTCAAGAAATAGGCTTTAGAAAGCATTGTGGACAATGAAGAAATTGCTTTTAACAAGCAATTTCTTAAATGTCCACAATGTTTTCTACCTTAAAAATTTTTCTAAATAACACCCACTTGAAATTGTCGTCTGCATCCGCTTTCAATTTGGATCAGTCTAAAATCTTATTGTGTGGTAATAGGTTAAGCAAGATATATCAGAGTTTAGTACTCTTAGTACTTGGAAGTAGGTGAATAGGTGAAAATTACCTTGATATAAGTAAGAAATCATTAAAAGACTAAAAGAGGCATTAAACCATTCCCACTCATTGAGGCTTTTGGAAGCAGCTGAAGAAAAACAATTGGAAAAACATTGTGTAAAATGAAGAAACTGCAATTCCTTTGAATTTGGACCAGTCTAAAACCTTACCATCTGGGGATGGGCTAAAATAGACACAAAGATTTAAATGAACAATAGCAACAATTTCATTCAGCTTATGAGAGAAAAATGATCAAACAATTTGATTTGTTGTGTTAGGATGTCATTGTGAGATTAAAGGCCTAATGCCACATGATTTATTTCCCTAGCAACAATGTAACTTAGATATTTAAAGAGTCATGAAAAAGTCCACAAAGTATTAATGGATTAACTTTTTATTCTGATAAAAACAAAAGAAACATTTATAAGAGATTCCTTGTTAAAGATTTCCCATGATTTTTCGCTTTAATGGTATTTATAGCAGACCTAACCCATTCCCAAACAGTGACACTTTTTTACTTCCCACAAGAAAAACAATCAGGGAAAACATTGTGTGCATTGTGTGAAATGAAGAAATTGCTTGTAACAAGCAATTTCTTCATTTTCCACAATGTTTTTCTACCCAAAAAGGTGAAAAAGTCTGAAATTTGATGCACTTTTAATTGCCGTCTGCAACTCCTTTCAATTTGGACCAGTCAAAAAATTTCTGTCTTGTAATGGGTTAGAACACTCTGTAGTTCAATGAGTAAAATGAATTTGTAAAACCCTTTCCCTTATGATCCCTCCTTTTTTTAGAAAAAAAAAGCCATAAAAAGCATTATGGAGAATGAAGAAAATGCAATTTCGTTATTGTCTACAATGTTATCTATCCCTACAAGACAGAGAATATTAAAATTTGATCAACTGGTAATTGTCATCTGCAATTTTTTTTTAATTTGAACCAGTCTAAAATTTTGTCTTGCAATGGATAAAGCAATCAAGATTTGTTTTCATAACCTTGAAGAATGGTCAAAAGGTTTCTTATTTTGCTTTCGTAATGTTTTGTACACATAGATAATTGTCTACACTGATTAATCATTTACCAGTCAACAAAATTTTATGTTGATCCAAATTGAAAGAAGTTGCAGACAACATTTCAAATGTGTTAAAATTGGAAGATAAGTGCCAAGTAAGATGGAAAACATTATGAGAAAAGGAGAAATTGCTTGATACAAGCAACTTCTCCTTTACCCACAAAGTTTTCCATGACTAAATTTCTTCTGGCGTCAAAACGTGAGTTCGTATGTTAATTAGCTGCAACTTCTTTATTTGAGGTTCTAAAATTCATGCTTTTCATACTTTTCTTTCAGGGTTGTTGACCTTGGAACGCATCCCCTTTACATTGGTGGAGTGAAGGAAATGTCGACAATTCTCAGTCATCCAGGCCAGGTTGCTTCACATGATTTTGTGGGCTGCATGCAAGGATTTATCATCAATGGTGTGGATAAACTCCAAGACACACCAACTGATTCCTACGGAGATTTCTCTAAATGTCCGAGAAGTAGCAACGAGGATGTGTGTGCTACAGAGCCATGTTTGAATGGCGGAAACTGTACAACCCAGTGGGAAGGGGCAATCTGTCACTGTACAGCTAAATATTCTGGAAGCGTTTGTGAGAAGGGTAAGTTTTATGATGTATCGTAGTCTGTAAGAATCCTTCACCTTTAACCAATTTCCACACAGTGGAGCTTATGAACGCCCCCTAAGGAAAACATTTAGAGAAATCATTGTGTAAAATGAAGAAATTGCTTGTAACAAGCAAGTTCTTCATTTTACACAATGTTTTCTAACAATAAATTTGATAAAATCTAAAATTTCACAAACTTTTAATTGTCGTCTGCAACTCCTTTCAATTTGGACCAGTCTAAAATTTTGTTGTGCGGGAATGGGTTAACAGAAAAATTGTAAGCTACGCTGACTTTTGTGCTGGATTTCTGACCACTCCCACTAACCTCTGAAATGTCAGTTGACATTAATTTGACTGACATAAAACAAAAAGGCAAATCGTTGGTGGTGACCTAAACCTTGTAAATACAGATTGAATAAGGTATGGTTGCTATGCTTAAGTTAACAAACCAACAAAAATACCTAACCCATTTCCACACAGGGACACTTTTAAACACCCCCCAACAAAAAAAGCTTTGGGAAACATTGTGGAAAATGAAGAAATTTCTTCATTTTCCACAATATTTTCTATCAAGAAAGTAAGAAAAAATCTAAAATTTCATCAAACTTACATTGCCGTCTGCAACTCCATTCAATTTGGACCAGTGTAAAAAATTTTGCCGTCTAGTAATCGGTTAATATAAATGCAGAGTCTTAAGTTCACTTTAAGCGTGAATTTTTTTTACAGTAATAGGCGATCTGTCAATTCCTTGAAATTTGGCATAAACGATGGCATATAGAATAAATATTTCTCTTTTTTCTTGATAAGTTTAAGCCTTATCCATTTCAAAAATGGCAAAATTTTCGTCTGGTCGAAAATGAATTAATTTATAGACAACATTTCAAAGTGTGTGCATTTTGAAAAATTATGACTATACAGTTGAACCTGTCTTAAGCAAGCGGTCAAGGGAATTGCCAAAATCGCTTGCTTAAGACAGGTGCTTGCTTAATACAGGTCGGCCTGATGGCCGGATATTTGTATAACAAAAAGATAGGGTGGCTAGAAAGTATTCATTTTCAGTAAATAAATAACAAGATAAAAGCTCATTCAAATACATTTTTTTTAATTTTGGTAAGAATACAAGTAGGCCTATATACTCATGAAGTGGATAAGATTATGAATCGAAATTAAAAAGGTTAATATCGGATAAAATTACTCGATCGTTCGTGATTAGTTTTTGCAAAGATCCAACAATTGACATAATATCGGCCGGTCAATTGAGGATCAGTCTGCGCGTTATTTTTTATTATTGCATAAAACACTATATTTCAATATAATTCCAATTAGAATCTAGGCAGAATTAGTCTTTGAGCGAGTTTGTTTACTCATTTCTCACCTCTAAAACTGCAAACAAACTGTACAAATACGAAAATAGATTGGTTTCCGAGAACAGTAATTTCGATCGTCATACTCGATTAAACTTTATTGATAAAGTTTGAATATCAAATGCATAAAATTCAATCACTGAATAAGAGCAAAATAACAAAACTGGGCATTTTGATGACTTCGTAGTTATCTACAAAACACCTGTTAATTGGCGACGCGTATGAATGTTTATCTGATTTTGACACTTGAATAGATAATCCGAAAACAATTATGCGCCGTGATAATTACTTATCCGTGAAAATTGCCATCGGCCCGAAATTGACCGTAAACTCAGGTTATTTCAAAGAATGGGACACGATTTTGACAGCCGTTGACCGCGTTTTAGAGGTGCTTGTTGAATACAGGTAAAATTTAGTGTAAAAAGATCGGGGGGACATTGAACTGGCCGTTTAAGACAGGTGCACGCTGAATGGAGGTGACCGGATGACCAGGTTTGACTGTATATGGTAGAAAACAATGTAGGAAAAGGAGAAATGGCTTGTTACAAGCCATTTCTCCTTTTCACACAATATTTTCCATAGTTTAATTTTATAGGGGTGTTAAAAGGCTTTATTTAGTGGTAATTGGTTAACTTCTAGCCTTCAGTCATTTGTAAAAAAAACAACTTTTTGGACCACTATAGGTACCTCAGGTTGTGAAATAGCAAGCGTGTTCTTACAGATTAACCCATTACCAAGGGACGAAATCTTAGATATTCTTCCCGACATTTGTCTCTCACCAATGGGTGGATAATCGTAAACCTATGTGGGATAGCAGCTGGTGGCTAGGAAAGAATGTAGTGGTAGTACTGGTTTGAGAAATACCAGGAATCCATTGTTAGCCCTTTGCGTCGACTTAGGCTAACAAACTTTAAACTTGGTCATATCTCTGTTGTTATTGAAGATATCCTCATGAAACATAGCATGTGTATTGACAATCACAAGGGCTATCTATACTATCAAGGGGGATAACTATTAAAGCATTTTTGTAAGAGTTATGCCCCTTTTTCCACTTAGAATTTTTGCATTATCCAGCACCTGCAGCCAAGTGTTGGCACCCTAGGGCGGTGCTCTTGTTGTCTTATGAGGTTTAAAACATTATGGATAAACAAGAAATTGCTTGTAACAACTAATATCTTCATTGTCCACAATGCTTTCAAAGCTTGTTTTCTTTGGAACATAAAAAAGTGTTGTTGTGTTGGAATGGCTTTAGATCAAGATAAACCACCATAGCATCTTTCCATCTATCTTTGACTAGAAATTCAAGTGAATGTTTTTTTACAAAATTTAAAAAAAAAATCACTTCCTGATTGACATTAATCTGTTTTTTTTTTATAATTGAACTTTTGTTGTAACATAAATGAATGAAACACAAAATCGTTTGTTGATTTTGTACAGTACATTAACCCATTTAAACTCTGTGATACTTTTAGACGCCCCCATTGAAAAAAGCTTTTAAAAACATTGTTGAAAATGAAGAAATTGCTTGATACAAGCAATTTCTTCATTTTCAACAATGTTTTCTACCCAGAAAGTTGAAAAAATCCAAAATTTCATAGACTTTAAATTGTTGTCTGCAACATCTCTCAATTTGGACCAGTCTAAAATTTTGCCATCTGGTAATAGGTTAACTCTTACGAATTTCTACAGTGAATTCTTTATATATATAAATTCAGAGTTACAGCCATTTGGATTCTCAAATGATGCCTTTGTGAAGATTTCCATGAAGGATGATGTTCGCAGAGATGCACAACTAGCAGCCATTAGTCTGCAGCGTAAGAGACGAGCAGTGACAGAGTCGAGTATCATGGTGCGGTTCAGAATCACGGCAGATACTGGGGTCCTTGCGTTTGCCTCAACAACCGATGCCAATGGAAGCAAATATACCTTACTCTCTGTAAGTTATCAAAGATTTAACCCATTCCCACTCATTGACACTTTTTGACGTCCCAAGAATAAAAAGCTTTAGAAAACATTGTGGAAACTGAAGAAATTGCTTGTTACAAGCAATTTCTTCATTATCCACAATGTTTTCTATCCCATATTTAGAAAAAATTCAAAATTTCATAAGCTTTTAGTTGTTGTCTGCAAATCCTTTCAATTTGGACCAGTCTAAAATTTTGCCATTTTGTAATGGGTTAACGAAATGCCAGACAACAAAGTTTTAAAGTTGAAAGAAGTTGCAGAGGACAACTCGAGGAGGGTTTGAATAATAACAGTTAGTAACATATAGGGAGTAAACATACTGAGAAAAGGAGATTTTGCTTGTTACTAGCAATTTCTCCTTGACCCAGAGTGTGTTCCTCAGTTTGGTTTATTAATAGTATCAAAATATAGGCCGGGTTCGATTCCCGACGGCGGCACCCATCCTTTCCGACTATTTGTCTCTCACCAATGGGTCGATAATCGTAGACCTATGTGGGATAGCAGCTGGAGGCTAGGAAAGGATGTAATGGTAGTACTGGTGTGAGAAATACCAGGATTCCATTGTTAGGTGCTCCAGCCGCCGCGATATAACTGAAAGATTGTTAAAAGCAACGTAAAACCCCATTCAAACAAACAAAATATAGGATTGCTTTTTAATGGACTTATGATCATTGTAAGTTAACCCATGTCATGCTGATCCCGGAAGATTCCTGCTTTGACTTTTGGAGGTGTATAGACTAAGATCAGCCTACACTTCCTGCTTATTGCTGTTGTTGTGAGACAAATCTTGAATACATAATCGATCTAATAATGTCAAACTATTTAAATATAGTGATAAGAGGAAAAATGTTTAGCATGACAAAGGTTAAAACCATCTGAAAAATCTGAAATAAATTACTAGTGCTACTGTCCAGTAAAGGTAATCATGCTTTATTATCTTTTAGATATACATTTTTGAAATACCTTTTGTACAAGAGAAAGCTAAATATTTTGATTATATTCTGCTTTTCTGCAGAACAACAAAATGTTACTGTTTAGTAGATGAAAGTATCATTAAGATTGAGCTATAACTGAGGCCTCTAGAGTGTAAACATTTTTATTGTCAATAGGAAGTTGGCACCACAGACGACAGACATTCAAGGATCACAAAAGTTCACCATGAGCATGTTGAACTCAGTTGTGCTCAGAAGGAATAATTGATTTAAACAAGCGATTTCTCCTGTATCTGCAATACTATCTACTCTCCCTGGCAAAAATTTTACTAATTCTGCCACAAATTATGTGTTACTTCTTTTAGTTTAGATGAGACTAAATCTTAGTTTTGTCATGTTGGGTGAACCATTTTCAAAGTAACCAATAAAAACATATTTTTTTATATCATCTGTTCTTTTTCACTCCAGGTTATAGACAAGAAGCTTTCCTTTACCAGTTACCAGTATGGTAGACTAGAAACCATAAGTATGGAACAGCCAACTGTGTCAGATGGGAACTGGCACAATGTTACAGTCACAATAAAAGGTGTGTAGAATAATCTTTATTTCTTCTTTCTTTGATCATAGAGTGTAATAGCCTTCAGCTGTTTTCTTGAAAATCATAACACTGATCAGAAGTTCTTTTTTGGATGCATAAGCTATTGCAATACAAAGGGAATATTATTATGCAATAGAGATACAGCATCTTGTATTTGCTTTGAGCTGTGGGGGAAAGATTTTGATATTTCACAAGACTGAAGGTTGATTGGAATATCAAATTTTTCTCTGCAGCAAGAAGCAATACAAGATGTTATATCACTATATTAATTTATCATTCCATTTACTATATACCTATTTTTTTGTAACAAATTTAGCTATGATTACGTTTTATTGAATTATGACGTCAAATACAGAATAAGAACGACGCCATCTTAGACTACCTTATATGGTATATGTAACAATATTAGAATATATTTCTAACTTGTTTTATTTTGTCAGTGCAGAATGTGTATATTTTACTACTAATATTGATAAGTATATTTATTTTATGTGGTTTGAAGTGGCTCTTATTCCATGCAATCAATCAATAAAAAAAATTCCTAAAATAATGAGAAAATAAAAACAATCACACTCAAAATTATTGGTACCACTTATATATCTGGAAACCCAAACTTTTTTTAATAATTCTATTATTCTTTATTGGTTAGCTAATTGACCTACCTATGGCTTTTTCTTATTTCAGATAATTCAGTTGATGTAAGACTGGATGGTCTTTACTTTGAGACGCTTTCAGCACAAGTTTTTCTCTATAACTCACTCGACGTTAAAGAAATTTCATTGGGAGGAGCTTCAACATCTGTCTCTATTGGTAACAAGTCCCTTAAAGATTTTGATGGATGTATTTCCGTGTTCAAATTGGATGGAAAAGAATTACCTATGAACGGCACAACTGATATTTACAATATTGAGATAGTAGGAGGCGTGTCTAATGGTTGCTCTGCCCTGTGTGGTGGTGGGGCTTGTGAAGGTAATGGATGTACTGTGAATGGAGAGGCAGTAGTGTGTAGTATAAATGGTGACAGTGATAGTGTTCTCAGTATTGGAATTATTGTAGTGATAGTATTCTTTGCTCTGGTCATCGTTTGTATTATTGTTGTGTTTATAGTATTTCGACAGAGACGACGATTATGTATGAAAACAAAGGAACATACAAAACAGAATGGAACGAATTTGAGTAAAAGTGCAAACAGCAGTGGTCATAGTCATCAGGATTCTGGATATGGTGAAAACAATATTGATGAATTGATAATTCGTAATCATATAGCCCAGGAGTTAGCTCACAATAAATTCCACACGGCCACAAATGGTCGTCTAATGACGCCTGACATTATTGAATCTGATATCAGTCGTCATCCAATGCCTCTAGAGATAGAGGACGGAACTGTGATTATAGACAATGCAAGTGATTTGACTCACTTGCGCGATTTAAATGGTGATATGCCAGAACATTATGATCTGGAAAATGCCAGCAGTATTGCCCCGTCAGATATAGATATAATTGACCATTATAGACACTTCCACGATGGCGGGAGACACAGACATAAAAATAAATCACACTCCAATCATTCCCATTCCAATTCACAGCATTCTTCCAGACATCACCATAGTAACCACAGCAATAATCATTCTCATATGATGAGAGACAGTCCGAACTTGCTAACAAGTGTTCCATATTTGAATGATCTTGCCAGAAGCAGTCCAAATCCAAGGGCCAATCAGAGTCCTGTTAATCAATTGTCACGACAAAGTCCCAACGTAAGACAGAGTCCCCTAACTAATGTAAATATGAAAGGTATGCCTGTTACAGATTTGAATAATGGAAGTCGAACTCAGTCAGAACGCAGTCTTGCCAGTCAGAGAAGTAAAAGTTCAACTCCTAATAAACCTAAACGACAAATGTTGCCAAATGGGCCACAGAAGAAAATATCAAATAATAACTATGAAAATAAACAATTTTTGTCTTTAGAAGAAGTAGAAAGACTAAATGCCAGACCAAGGCAGAGTCCCGCCAGTCTGCAAGAGGCAGTGTCAACATCTAGTGAAAATAACACTCGTAAAATGCAAAAACCATTTGATAGGTACCAAGACACTAGTGTTTTATTAGAACCGCCGGATTCCAGTTCTGATGATAGTGCAAATGATTCCTTTACGTGTTCCGAGTTTGAATATGATAATGACAAACAGAAAAACGATTTTGATCCATCACGCAGGATCTTCTCAAATCTTCCAGAAGCTGATAATGAAGAAGACGGTGCTTATCACAATAAGACTTTTAAATCAGATGGTTTAGACTCAGGGGGCAATTCTTTCTCCAGTAATAAAGATTCCTCTGATGAGGGTCAATCAAAATCAAAGTCACTTAACAACGCATTTAATTGGGATGATTTACTGAATTGGGGTCCAAAGTTTGAAAAACTGGTAGGGGTTTTTACTGATATAGCTTTGTTGCCAGATGCAGACAGCCCGGAATTCGGTGAGACTGACGGAAAGACGGGTGATCGTGAAGAGTATGTGTAATCAATGTATCGGATTTACTCAGGAATTCCAGCGATGCAATTTAGCCATAATATCAAATATTCTATATTTTGCTACTTGAATTCTAAACCATTAGAGTTAAAGTTTTAGCATTTTTAACCCATAACCAGACCAAAAAACTTTCGGCTGGTAGCATTCAAAGAAGCTATGGATGATAACTTTTATATAATGCTTTTTTTAAAACTGTTTGTCTTTTGGCATAGAAACCTTATTGAAAACGAAGAAATTGCTGTATACAAACAATTCATTTTCCATGTTTTACTTTTCTTTTTTTTTTCTGAAGGGGTATAGAAAAGCTAGCTTGTGTTCTGAATATTGGTCAAAAGAGATACACATTTCATGACAATTTTCTTTTAACATATTTAGAGATTACAAACAAAAAGATAAAAGTTGGAATGAATTGCAGCAAATCAGCACTGAAATTTGCAAATATGAATGAAATACAAGCAAATTCCATTTTCCTCACAGTAGTTTTCACATTATTTCTTTAACACATCAAAATGTAGGATTATTTTGCATTGGGTATGCCATTGATGACATTAACCCATTACCACACAGCACAATTTTAGACTGGTCCAAACTGAAAGAATTTGCAGGCGACATTTTCAGGCTGGTGGAATTTTATTTTTTTTGTCTTTTTGGGTAGAAATCATAGTGGAAAATTAAGAAATTGCTTGTTACAAGCAATTTCTTAATTTTTCACTATGTTTTCCAAAGCCTTTCTTCTTGGGGGTGTTTAAAAGCGTCACTGAGTGGGAATGGGTTAACTAAACTATACCAAACTTCTAACATAATACTAAAGACTTGTAGATTGTATTGTTTACCAGTTACCAGATTTGGGTATTTATCAATTTCTTCATTAACCACAATGTTTTCTAACAAAAAAGATGAAAAAAATAATAATTCCATCAACTTTAAATTATCATCCGCAGCTTCGTTTAGCTGGGATGAGTCAAAAATGGGTGAAAGAAATGGGTGAAAGAAAGGCAAAAAAAAACTTGTCTTGCTTCCAGTCAATTTTCTAGAGTCCCTTTTCTTCCTATGGACTGCCTAAAAGTAAAGCGTTAGTATTTTTATGAGCATTTTATGACTAAATTCCTTTTTAAAGGGAAAAAACACTTTATATTTTTAACAAATAAACATTTAATGAGACAAGTGCATTTCAAATTGTATAGAAATCAAATTGTACAAAAATATCTATTTGTCTATCTAAATTGTATATTATGGGTGTATTTTATCTTTGTTTTAGTTCTTTCCCCTCTTTTGGAAAAAATATAAAAGATATATGGTATTAAAATCAATGTAAGGCATTTTACCTTTTATGATTTCAGGCCAACATGGACTTTGGGGAAATCTCAGTCGAGGGTCTTATATTATTTTAATATTATCAAAAATCAGTAAATTGTACAGAAGATTTTTTTTTGAAATTGTACATAACACTTTTTAAATTAAACCCAGTTCAAGAGAACTAAATTCAAGAATGGTCAAAATCGAGAACAGTTTGAGACGACATTTCAAGTGTTTTATGTGCAAAGTAAGTGCCAAATTTGGCAGAAAGTACTGTGAGAAAAGAGAATTTGCTAATTATAATCATTTTCTCCTTTTTCTCACAATGTTTTCCTGTACTGTCTCTTCTCAGCGCGTAAGAAGACGGGGATTGTGTTTTAATGGGTTAGAGAACAATACTGGAATATGGCAGAGTATAATTATAGGTTCTATGAATATGTTTGAAGATCAATCATTCCATATGTTGTATGTAAACGAATCAATTATGCAAATTAGCTAGTTGTAGACAATCACATTGTCAAAGTTTAAATGTTGTGGTGAATGTTTGTGATCTATACTAACTGATGACATGTTAATGTTAACAATTTTCTTTTTTGTCATGGTACGGTTAAGATTTTCATGCAGACATAGTATTCAACAGGTTTTGCTCCTATAGACAAAAAGAATCAGACTAGTTTTATATGAAAGAAGTTGCAGATAATATCTTGAAGTAAAAGTAAAATAGGACAATAGATTCCTAATATTTTAGAAATTCACTGAGAAAGGAAAAACTTTCATCCTTTCCAATTTCTTTTTCATTGAGTTTTCTGAATGAGGCTCCAACTTGGAGCAATGAACTAAACCGCATAGTTCTTTTCACTGTGCAAAGTGAAATTATAAGATGGTTATTATTGAATTAAGAAATAAGAGCTATAAAGAGTTGAAAACATGGAGACAAAAGTAGAAATTGCTTGTCCTTTTCTCTCAATGTTTTCTATAACTATATTTCTTTAACCCTTTCCTGTTTCTTGAAATTTTAGACTGGTCCAAATTGAAAGAGGTTGCAGACGACAATGAAAATTGCATGCAACTTGAAATCTAATCATCCTATGTGGTAAAAAATATTGTGGGAAAAAGAGAAATTACTTGTTACAAGCAATTTCTCCTTTTTCCACAATATTTTATGAAGTATAAAATCACAGTAACGTAAAATCCTGTGTTTGTCTAGGAAAGGGTTAATGCATCAAAAACAGTATTGTGATATTAGAAATTGAAGAAACCTGTTAGTTCCTGTGTCATTATAGCAGACTTTAAATATTTTAAAGCACAGTGTCTTTGGGTGAGTAAAATGTTGTAACTACAGCTTTATTACAGCTGTAGTTACAACATTTTACTTGCCCACAGACAACGTTCTACATATTGATACCTTTTAACCCATTCCCAGATGTTGAAAAGTTAGACCAGTCCAAATTCAAAGAAGATGCAGACGACAATTCTAAGTTGATGACATCTTTGAATTCTTTATCTTTTGGGGTTGAAAAATTGTGGGTAATGAAGAAATTGCTTTTAACAAGCAATTTCTTCATTTTCCGACATGTTTTCCAAAGCTTTCATATGGAGGGGCATTTAAAAGCGTCATAGTGGGGGAATGGGCTAAGTAATTGTTCATCATGTCTTGTCAGACCAGTATTTCATTCATCTTTTATTCACATTTCATTTATTTCCAAAAGTTATTTAGAAGCAGTAGTTGACTTGTCCTTATTTCCTTTCATTGCGGATTTCGAATGAGAGTCTTAGATTGGTCCTTATTTAGGCAAAAACTCCACTAGTTCATTTGTTTTCAAATTTAAAAAAAAAATCAAGAGAAAGGTTAAAATTTTGGCAAATTTCAGCATAGTTGAAATATTGAACAGTCAGAGTTATTGTATGTGGAAATACTGTAAAACTTGTAAATGGCCAAGATTGAAAACATTGAGGGAAATGAAGAAATTGCTTGGTACAAGCAATTTATTTATTTTCCACAATGTTTTCATGAGCATTTTTTTTTTTTAAAGAGGCTTTCAAAAAAGCAGGTTTGTGTGGAAAACAAATAAGAAGGGTAGATTTGATATATATTTTTGAGTTAAGTGGTGAAAGATATATTGGCACTTAACCCATTACCAGATAGCAATATTTTAGACTGGTCCAAATTGAAAGAAGTTGAGATGACAATTCAAAGTTTATGAAATTTTAGATTTTATAACTTTCTTGTTAGAAAACATTGTGAAAAATGAAGAAATTGCTTGTAACAAGTAATTTCTTCATTTTCCACAATGTTTTCCCTGTTGATCCCTTGAGGGAGTACAAAAGCATCATTGTGTGGAAATGAGTTAAGTGGTGATATATTGGCACTTAAAACAGTTTTACAATGACCTTTAGACATGTGTTAACAACAGTTTTGTGCTAGTTTTGTGCTATCACCATATCACTCTCTCAATTCATCCCCCATTTTTGTACAGATCTGACTATATTTATATGCTCATTTTTTCAGAGATATTTTGTATTACTGTCTGTTCCATTTTTATTTACTTTTATTTTGAGTATGAAAAAGAAATAAAAATTATTTAATGAATAAATCAAGAATATGTTTTTCTCATCTTTGTGTTTACCCTTAATACCATGATTGGTCAAAATATGGTCAACCAAATTCTAAAAAGTTACTGCTCACCCAAACTTTAGATTGTGTTTAGGGGGATCTGAAAGGTCTGGACAAAACAGAAATAAAGAAGAGTTCATTCAAAGGATAATCTCTTCTTAACCATTTGGCCAATTCAAACTGAATTCAGTAAAAATGTTCCTTAAATTGTTCTCTTTTTCCAAAAAAGATGAAAGAATTGAATTCTTTCGGCAACAAAAGTGAAAAAAAAAAATGTAAAATTTTATATTTATCCAGTGGATCTAGAGCCTTGAAAAATTTTGCATGAAGTATCAATGCATAAACCTCTTTCAAAAACCCTTTCCTGGTTAATCCCTAAGTTTTCACGTCCCTGTGATTTTAAAATTGAGAAAACATTTTGGAAAAAGAAGAAATTGCTTGTGATCAGCAATTTCTTCTTTTTCCACAATATTTTCTACCCTACTAAATGGTTATTTTTCAAATAATATCAACTTTAACCCTTTCCTGTTTTATGAAATTTCAGACTGGTCCAATTTGAAAGAGGTTGCAGTTGACAATGAAAATTGCAAGCAATTTGAAATCTGACCATCCTTTGTGGTAGAAAATATTGTGGGAAAAGGAGAAATTGCTTGTTACAAGAAATTTCTTCTTTTTCCACAATGTTTTCTGAAGTATAAAATCACAGTGACGTAAAATCCCTAGTTTGTCCAGGAAAGGGTTAAATTTTCATCTGCAAAACCTTTGAATTTGGACAGATCTTAAATTTCGCAAAACAGGAAAGGGTTGAACATCTCTCAAATTATAAAGCCAATTTGACCTAATTTGGATGAAAAGCTCCTTAGGTAAAGAAATAAACTCTGATTGCAATTGCAACAAAAGCAAAATTAAAAAAAAATCTCTGCCAGACCAAGTAGGTCTGAATTCTTGATTTTGCAATGAAAAATCTATCAGTTCATGGAATTCTTTGAACATTGCTAAATTCTTGACTTTCTGATCCCATGTGGCAAGACCACTGTTTGGGTAAATATATAAATAAAGAATCCTTATGCCTATTTCTATCATAATCCTCACCTTGAAATCCGGACAAGATTCAAGTATGAAAAACAACAAAGGGCAATAACTCAAAAAATAGACCAGGTAGAGTTATGGTTATTGAGCACTGCACTCCGTATTGATGAGAAGAATATAACTGCCAAGTTTAAAGTCAATCGGACTTACGGTGACAGAGTTATGCTTCGGACAAAGAAGTGGACACCGCCGGACGCCCGGACGCCCGGACACCACGGGTGATCCCATAATACGTCCCGTCTTCGACGGGCGTATAAAAAGGATGCAGAGGGCAATAAATGAGGGTGCAATTTGAAAAACCATATGTTGTAGAAAATATTGTGAAAAAGAAGAAATTGCGAGTTGCAATTTCTTCTTTTTTAACGATATTTTTGAAATAAAAAATAAAGGGGATATAAAATCTAGGGACTGTACAAGAAAAGAGTTCTAGAAGAACAAGAATGCTATATTGAAAATCTATGCCACCACATTAAGGTCTCTTTTCCTATGATGCAGTCTAGAATGGTCAAGGCTAGGTAATATGCACAAGGTCGGGTGACTAGGAACATTCTGTAAAACTTCATGCTTCTCTGTCCAGAAATAAAAGAGGTGTTACGATAACCCGAAATTTCGCATTAAGACCCCCTTTTTATTTGATGTAGCCTAAAAGAGCAGGGCTCTGACAGTACGTTTAGGGTCAGGTTACTTGGAAAAATCTGTGAAAATTTCATTCAAATTTATCCATAAATAATTTAATTTTTAGTTTCGTCTATCAAAAACGAGCGGTCTGATTGGTCGAAAAAAATTATTCATAACTCCATGAACAAAATTTTGAGCACTCAGCAATTTTGTATGCTTCCGCATAAAATAGTCCCATACAAAAAGGTATCAAAATTTGTAAAAATTTTGCTTTTTTCACTCGATGCTATTAAATTATGAGAAATGAAGAGATTTTTTTTTGTTTTCATGGAGGTATGAACCAAAAAAACCAATCACACAATGTATGAATCCGCTTCGCGTATTCATACAGTGTGATTATGTTTTTTGGTTCATACCTCCATGAAAACAAAAAATATTCTCTTCATCTCTTAAATGTAGGAGGAGATGTGGATGGGCTTGTGTTGGAACAGACAGAGATGATACCACTATTATCTACCTGCTGTGGGTATAAAGATGAAAAACGACAAATATCTCATTTTGTTAAAGAGATATTTTAATGACTTAAAGGCACAAAATGTACATACTAGAATGACTGAGCATCTGTTAACCCTTTCCTGGATAATCCCTGGTTTTTACGTCCCTGTGTTTTCATAATTGAGAAAACAATGTGAGAAAAGAAGAAATTGCTTGTAGCAAGCAATTTCTTCTTTTTCCACAATATTTTCTACCCTACTGAATGGTTATTTTTCAAACAAAATCAACTTTAAATTTTCGTCTGCAAAACCTTTGAATTTGGACGGGTCTAAAATTTTGCAAACCAGGAAAGGGTGAAATGACTGACTGACTGTACAACATTAAACATGACAAACATGTGATTAGTGGATATAATATAACCCGTCATCAAACTCACTAGACTCACTCAATGCTATTGTTTAGGGATGACAATACTCAGCCGTAGGTGCTTTTTAACTTACCATTACAACACGATAAAATTTCAAACCAGTCCAAGTTGAAATTGCAGACAACAATTTTAAGATGATGAAATTTTATTTCATTTTTTTTTTTTTTGTCATTTAGGTTACAAAAGATCGTGGATAATGAAGAAATGGTACACAATTTTTTTCCAAAGCTTTTTTTCTTGGGATTGTCACAAATCATTATGACCTTGACCAATGACCTTTAACTGTATAACAGCATAAAGGTCTTGTTACAAGTAATAAACATTTGAAATATGAGATCCCCAAGTTCAGAGAAAGTAGAAATAAAGGAAAATGTCGAACTTTTTAGATGATAAGCAACAAGCAATATCTCCATTTCCTGAAATGTTTTCTACCCAGAAAGACAAAGACTTTCAAATTTCATCAATTTGAAATTGTTTTTTTCAATTTCATTGAATTTATTGAATAATATTGTCCTACATAATACATCATGATGATAAACATAATACAGGACACATAAAAAAATGTCATTGCAGTGGACTCCTATTATTTGCAATTTTTCAAGTTTCAAAATCCCAAATTTCAATGAAATATTTGTATTTGTACACACCTGGTAAATAATATTATACTATTAACTGATAGTCCTGTCTACAAAAGCATGTGTAATGCCTTTAACTAACACAAATGTGTATGACATTTTACAATTGTTGTGTAAACCGATTTCAAGATACCAGAACTTCAGACAAATCCAATTTGATGGAAGTTGCAGATGACAATTTAGAGTTTATGAAATTTTAGATTTTCTCAACTATCTAGGTGGCAAACCTTGTGGAAAATGAAGAAAATTGCTTGTTGCAACCAATTTCTTCATTTTCCACAAACTTTTCCGAATTGTTTTCCTAAAGGCGCATCCTAAAGCGTCATTGCGTGGGAATGGGTTAAATCCTGTCAAACATGTGACTGAAACACAATACTAGCAGAAACAATACATGCAGATTTCAGTGGTTCCTTGCTTTGTAAAGCAGGAGGTCCACTTTAAGGAAAGCCGAGAAACAAATCTTACTGTTGTAAGTTTATACAATGCAGATCGATATGCAGTTTCTAACATTCCAAACAATCATTCAATAGAAGACCCTAATGGCCAAAACAAGTTAACATCAAATACTGCTGATACATACATAATAACTTTTTTTAGAGAAACACAATTTAATCCAAGCCCGTGAAATCCTGCTTTTCTATGATCCTCAAAAACCAAAAAGGGTCAAGAAAACAATGTTGAAAATGAACAAATTAATTGATGCAACCAATATCTTCCTTTTCTGCATTGTTTTCTACTTTGTAAGGCAGAAATATCTAAAATTTAATCAACATGAAATTGTTATCTGCAATTTTTTCTATTTGGACTAGTCTAAATCTTGGTTGTCAGGCAATGGAGAAATACTCAATTTTCGTGAGAGTCACCTGAGCATACAAATCTGATAGAATCATTGGTATACAAGCATAGTATTAACAGCTGACCTACAATTCAATATTCAAGGATTAATCCATTATAAGACAGCAAAATTTCAGACAGGGCCAAATTGACAGAAGATGCAGACGACATTTTCAAGTTTAGGAAATTTTAGATTTTTTCAACAGCTGGGTGGCAAACCTTGCGGAAAATGACGAAAATTGCTTGTTGCAAGCAATTTCTTCATTTTAAACAATGTTTTCTTCAGGGGTATGAAAAAAGCATAATTTTGTGTTAAAGGGTTAAAGGGTTGGATATTCAGTTGCACAGCTTTTTAAGCTGCACACAAGAGACATATAAAATATGAAAATTAACAATGCTTTATATCTTAGTTGAACTCCCTGTAGGAAGTCAGTGGGTGTGGCCTGCAATTCCTATGATCAAACATGGCTGTCAATCAAAGAACCAATTGACCAATCAAATCAAATGCTTATGGCCAAATATTTTTTGTTATTTCAATCATGGTATTCAACACATTTCCTCCTACAAATTATTAAAACAATAAAATTTCCAAAAACGGGAAAGGGTTAATAAACACTTGATCCATTCCAATACAATCCTGCTTTTTGCCACAGCCTAAGAAAAAAGCTTCAGAAAACATTTTCGAGGAAGAAATATTGTGAATAATGTGGATAATGAAGAAATTGCTTATTGTAAGCAATTTCTTCATTATCCACAATTTTTCCCCATGAAAAAAGGAAATTTTTTTCAAAATTTCATCATCTAAAAATTGTTGTCTGCCGTTACCTTGAGTTTGGACTATTCAGAAATTTTGTTGCCTGATAATGGGTATAGATAATTTTGCAATTATCTATCTTAACCCATTACCAGATGACAAAATTTTAGACTGGTCCAAATTGAAAGGAGTTGCAGATGGCAATTTAGAGTTTACGAAATTTTAGATTTTTTCAACATTCTGGGTAGAAAACATTGTCTAAAATGAAGAAATTGCTTGTTACAAGCAATTTCTTCATTTCAAACAATGTTTTCTCAATTGTTTTCTTTGACGGGGCGTCCAAAAGTGTCACTTAGTGGGAATGGGTTAAACAAATTTTGATTCCTATAAATATCTATGGCACAAATGGACTAAAATCTATTGGGACTATATTCTGCCGGGAATTCAAATCTATGCTGTCCGTCTCCACCTATTTTTGGTAATGTTCCTGCATTCGGTATAACATTCCAAGATAACTTCAATGTCACATTTTTGTTGGCTCTGAAATAGAATATATCACAAAAGATACATGCAAAGCTGTAGTTAATGAGTATAAATTACCACATAAAGAAGAGACTAGCCGAACTTCTACAAGTTGCAGCCTACATTTCAAATTGCACTATGATTTGAAAATAAGTGCCAAACGAGGAAGAAGACATTGTGAGAAATAGAGAAATTGCATGTTATAAACCAATTCCTCTTTTCCAACAAAGTTTTCCATGATAAAATTTCTACAGAGTGTCAGAAAATGTCATTATGTGGTAACGGGTTAAGATAGGGTCTTTTGGGATGCTGCCTTTCCAACAAACTGTCTTTGTTAGCCACATCCTTTGAGTCATCTTCATACACAATAGCTTACCAAAGAAAGAAAACTGATAAGCACTTTCACAAAGATCTAAATACTTGGCAAAATTAATTGTGAATAAAGAATTCTAACATGAAGAAAATATTGTAGGGAAAAAGAAACTGCTTGTAATAAGCAAAGCCAATTGGGATTTGGCAATTGGTTATTTCTTGGAGTATATTGTCCAAATACAATGACAAAGAGGTCTTTGTTCTTAAATTACCTATATGAGATAATGCTCCAGAAAATAAGTATAACCAACTACTTTGACTTATGACTTATGTTGCACCATACTTTTAATTGATAACAAAATGCCTATGTTAAACACACTCTCTCACCACAGGCCAGTTTTCAGAAATGTGACCTTGATATTTGACCATCATCCTTAATATAAACAGTAAGGTTTTACCAGAAACTTAAATTGCATATCATGTGTCATCTAAGACCTCCAAATCAGCATTTTGAAACTTGGTATTATACTTTCAGTAATGGCCCTACCTAATATGTGCTATGGATTATTTTTGTTCTATTACAACCAAATTTCTTAAGTCTGTTGTTACATTCTTTGTCATTGACAGCAATTTTTTCTACTATTCTTGCAGCTTTATGATGACAGAGTGTTTGTTGGAATACAGTTCAACGCCACTATCAACTGCATCATAGTCATATTGCTGCAACTGGAGCACATAACAATGGATTCCTGGTATTTTTCTCATTAATACTACCACTACATCCTTTCCGAGTCTCCATCTACTCATTCATATTGTTCGTGCAGATCTAGATCTTAACCCAGTCCAACACAATCTTGCTTTTGACCCCCCTCAAGAAAAGAGAATTAGGAAAATAAAGTGATAGGTATCTAACAGATGTGATAATTAGAATTATCACTATTCTTTTAACTGTTTTGATAGCGAAAATTATAGTTAATTTATTATTAACCCTTTCCTGTACAATCACTGGTTTTTACGTCCTTGTGATTTTATACTTGAGAAAACATTGTGGGAAAAGAAGAAATTGCTTGTAACAAGCAATTTCTTCTTTTTCCACAATATTTTCTACCCTACTGAATAGTTATTTTTCAAATTGAATCCACACTAAATTTTTGTCTACAAAACCTTTGAATTTGGACAGGTCTAAAAAAAAATTAAAACAGGAAAGGGTTAATCAAAGACAGTGGTAAGATTATCTCTAGTAATTTAAAATTTAGACAGCAATATCTTTGATCTAAATTAAAACAAATAACTTTTAGGGGCATATGAAAATAATCTGGGTATACAAGTTACAGTAAAACCCCTCCTTACGACCACCCAGGAAATACGGGCACCCCGCTATTACGACTGATTTTTTAAAGAACGGAACTTTTTGTTCTTAATTTTAAATAGTCGCGAACCCCTCTCAAACGGGCACCCCGCTATTCTGAATTACGACCACTAAATTCAGTACCAACTATAGCCAATACACTTTTTTGAACCCCACTAAAACGACCAGTAACTTCACACATTTAGACCAACCACCTGAATTTCACACTTGATAAGAGCGACACTAATTAGGTACAAATACATTGTAAATACATTATCGGATTTTTGATTATGTGATATCGAACCCTTACTATAATAGGTGTTATGATAAAAGTAGCCGATCACTTTTAGAAATTAAAGCTCGTATTATTTTTAATTGTTATTTGAATGTGTCACAGGTTTTGACTCGAGTAATAAATTGTGAAAACGTATCCGAGAAGTTACGATTAGTTTATTTACAGAATTCCGAACAGTTAATTAGCAATTAAATTTTTCAATGTAATTGATGCTTGGTATTCGCATTGTAAACAGTTTGACACTTTGAACCTGTACTTACGCATAAATAATCTGAGGTCGGACTTCTGAATCAGATGGATCAAAAGGAGAATAGGGAAAGTAGAACTTATCGAAGATCGTAAATTTGAAAATGACATAAGATTCTGCTGCAATACACGTTCTTATAGTTTCATTTATGTATTTATAGTATTAATATATTCAAATAACGAAAATTAAGTAAACATGAATTACTTGACAACAAACGACCAAACCTCAGTATTACCACCACCCCTCTATTATGACCACTTTCAGAAAGTACCGCAAGTTGTCGTATTAGAGGGGTTTTACTGTATATTTAACCCATTCACACACGGCAAAATTTTTAGACAGGTCCAAATTGAAAAGAGATGCAAACAACAATTAAAAGCTTTAGAATTTTGGATTTTTTCAATTTTCTGGGTAGAAATCATTGTGGAAAATGAAAATTTTGCTTGTTACTAGCAACTTCTTCATTTACCACAATGTTTTCCACAAGCTTTTTTCATGGGGGCATCTAAAAGTGTCATTGAGTGGGAATGGGTTGAGATGAAGTCTTAATTGATAATAGTAAAAGGGGATCTTAAAAGGGAGGGATTTGTCCCTCCATGAATTGAAAATATCAAGCCTTTGCCATAAACTCCAGGGAATCCCACACCCTAGGATAAACACTGCTAAAAAGAGGCTCTTTTAAGGTTTTTTTGGCTTTACCTAAAACTTTTTTATTTATCAACGAAAAGTTTCTTATCCAGAGAACTAAAAATCAAGTTTAACTCAATACCGAACAACAGAATTTAGGACTGGTCCAAGTTGCAAGAATTTGCAGATGACAATTCATTTATTTTTGTCTTTTGGGGTCAAAAATCTTTGAAGGAATCAGAAAAAGGGTCACCCTAGAACCATTTCTGTGAAATTTGGTTGAATTCTGTTCAAAACTTTCTTAGGAGATGATTTTAAGGTAAAAGTTTACCAACAGACACAATCACAACGGACACCACACCATGACAATAGCCCCATGGCTTTCAGCAATTAGACCCAACTAGATGGTTGTCCCAGGACTGTTGAGACCACAAAGTTTTGTAGGGATCATGCTCCGGACAAGTACAAATTTAGTGTTTGACCTTGAGCTATGACCTTGACATTAGAACTTTCAAAAAAAAATTCAAATGGCACATCTACTCCTGTTGGAGAATAATTGTGCCAAGTTAGTTTGAAACCCATCCATAGATGTAGGAGTAATTGTCCGGACAAACGAAATTTTAGTGTTTGACCTTGAGCTGTGATATGACATTAGAACAATCCCAAAAATTCTTTCAAATGGCACATCTACTCATGATGGAGAATAATTGTGCCAAGTTATTTTGAAATCCATCCATAAATGTAGGAGTAATTGTCCAGACAAACACAATTTTAGTGTTTGACCTTGAGCTGTGTCCTTGACATTAGAACTATCCCAAAAATTCTTTCAAATGGCACATTTACTCATGATGGAGAATAATTGTGCAAAGTTATTTTGAAATCCATCCATAAATGTAGGAGTAATCAGGGCTCCCGCTGCTTATCGCCAATGGGGCCGAATGCAACAAAATAAAAATTCAGGCCCCAAAATCATCGAATTGGCAATTTTACTGGCGAAAACTTACAAATAAGGCAAACTGATGTTGAGTCCATTGAAATGATTAACAACGCGAAACTTTATCATTCATACATCTGCTTACATGTTTGGGAGACACGCAACCCTCAATATCCATTGCATATCCGTGTCAATCAAGACAGATTAGTAACACATCACTGACCTAATTGATTCTAACATCACTTGAGTTATTGGGGTTTTCCCAGCACATCGCCGGGAACCATCATGTAAACCAAGATGGCGGATAGTCACATTGCTTGGGCTAAAAAATCAACGATCTTTACTCCATGATCACTTTTTATGATTCATTAGAGTGCTGAATAAAAAGCAAAGACAACATTTTCTTATCTATTGGTGATTTAAGTAACAAAGTCAAGTGAATTTCTAAGAAATGAGACATATTGGACATTAGTAATCAAAGTACTGCGGACATTAGTAATCAAAGTACTGTGGGTTTCCAAATATTTGACTTGTCTTCCGGCATAGCTCTAGGCATTCTTGGCATTTTATTTTCAAATGACAATTCTCTATTTTTGCACCTTTAACCCAATTCATTCAACATAATATATACAGATAACAGATTATTTGTTTTCAATATAGTAGATTTCTTTCATTCACTTATTCATACTGGCTTCACTTTTGTCTCCAATTGGCACCAAGTGGCCCCAAATTTTTGCCATTGGCGATTTCATTGGCGCAAGAATAAAATTTCCCAGGGGGAGCCCTGGTAATTGTCTGGACAAAGACAGACAGACGGACTGACTGACAGACAGACTAACAGACAAACGCACATACACTGACTTGTCACAGTGACAACTATGTCTCGCTCACTGCAAACAGGCTCAACAAAAATTATCTTTACATTGGCAAATAACCTAAAACTTGATGTCAATAGAAAGGAATCAATAATAGAAATACACATGTGAGATATGAAGGGCCTTACACTAGTTCTGGCAATTTCTTTATTTCATTGCATATAAATGACCTTGAAAAATTGCTCTGACCTTAGTAGATGACCTTGACTTTGGTTCAAACAGAAAGGTCTTACCACAGAAAATATTAATACCATAGTACATACCTGTTAAAATTTGTGGCTGTCAGATGTATTAACTAACAGGACCAACACTATATGTCCCCCAACTTTCAATGCAAGGGAAAATTTTTTTAAAACCTATTAATGTTTGTGAAGAAATAAACAAAATCCCTCTCACCTTAGACCATTTCCATAATCCCAAAAATAGTATTTAGTATTCATCTGTCTGTAATCTAAAATTGAATTCTCTCCCCTACGTATTATCTTGTCCCATATAACCACCTGATTCAATTTCTGAAATGAAAAGAAAATTTTATTTTTCATTCTGGTAAATATCTATGAATATTTTTTTCCACAATATTTTCTACCCTACTGAATGGTTATTTTTCAAATTAAATTCCTTTTTAATTTTTGTCTGCAAAACCTTTGAATTTGGACAGCTCTAAAATTTCACAAAACAGGAAAGGGTCAATAAGTAACGAGAACCACTTGATTTTAATGAATTATATTTGACATAGTGACCTTTTACTTACCATGACCTGGCTTGACTAAAAGCAACCATATACAAGACGACAAAATTTTAATCTGGTCCAAATTCAAAGAAGTTGCAGACAACATTCTAATTTGATACTAACAAGAGGGCCGTTGACCCTATGGCGCTCACCTGAGAAAAAGGCACCTTTTCTTTAAACAGTTTAATTTCATTTTAAGGTTAGGATTATAATACAAGTGGGCCATACTTACATATATAGACTATGTACCTGGGGATCCAAAACTCTAAATAACAAATTCCAAGGCTTTAGGGCAAATTTGGAAGAAGGAATTAACTTTTTTCTTCCTCTGGATCCATGGGATATAATTTCAGAAATAAGAATGAATTCTGTGAAATGACACTTCATACCTATTACCCCCCTCCAAGGGCTCGGCCCCAGGTGACCCAAGGATCATGAATTTAGCTATTTTGAAAGAGGTCAATATACTGATGCTTCATGCAAAATATCAAGGCTCTACGCCTCCTGGGTCAAGGGGAGAAGATTTTAAAAGATTATTTTAAAATTTCACTTCTGTTGCCATGGCAACCAGAGTTTTAAACGGATTTCATTTTTTTTAGCTTTCTAGGGGACCACATAATCAACATTTCTGCCAAATTTGGTTCAAATTGGCCCAGTGTTTCAGGAGGAGATGTAAAATTCGTTCTTTATTTCTATATAAACCCCACCCCCCTGGGGCTCCGCCCCTGGGGACCCGAGGATCATGATTTCAGCTATTTTGAGAGAGGTCAATATATTGATGCTTCATGCAACATAACAAGGCTCTACGCCTTTCTGGGTCAGAAGAAGAAGATTTTTAAAGATTATCTTAAAATTTCACTTTTGTTGCCATGGCAACCAGAGTTTTTAACGGATTTTAATTTTTTTTGCTATTTTTATAGGGGTTTACCTAAGAATCATTTTTGCCAAATTTGGTTCAAATTGGCCCAGTAGTTCAGGAGGAGATGTCATTCTTTATTTCTATATAAACACCACCCCTCTTGGGCTTTGCCCCTGGGGACCCGAGGATCATGATTTTAGCTATTTTGAGAGGTCAATATACTGATGCTTCATGCAAAATATCAAGGCTCTACGCCTTCTGGGTATTGAGGAGAAGATTTTTAAGGAGTATTTTAAAATTTCACTTTTGTTGCCATGGCAACCACAGTTTTAAACGGATTTTATTTTTTTTTTTAGCTATTTTTAAAGGGGACCACCTAAGGAACATTTCTGCCGAATTTGGTTCAAATAGGCCCAGTAGTTTGGGAGGAGATTTTGTTTAATGAAATTGTTGATGGACGATGGACAGACGACGGATGATGGACGAGGACAGACGAAAGGTGATCACAATATAGGTGCTATATAGGGTACAAAATATAATAAGAATAGGATTATTACAATCTACAATAAGAATAGGATTATTACAATCAGTTTCTCTTTTTCACAATAATTTCAAAGGTTTTTCTTCAGCTCATCAAAATGTTAAATAGCGTGGTAAAACATTACATTTCTATTTGAAGTAGTATTATATTCAATTTTTCAAAAGCCTTTTCATTATAGACATTGAGCAGGCTAGATTGTTACGAAGGTCAAGTAAACAAATAAACAACTTACATGGTCCTTTGATTCGTATTCAGCAAAGAGGTAGAGGAAAAGCTGCTTCACATTCCAGTTAAATATACTGGAGAGATGTACAACAACAGTTAAGGAAAATTAAAGATTCATTTTTTGAGGATTCAATTAACAGGATCTATCTCACATTTGGCTGTCAAGTACTTGCTAGGGATAAAAAGATTAATCCATTATCCTATGACAAAATTTTAGGCTAGTCCAATTCAAAGGAGCTCCAGACAACAATTTTTTAATTAGGAAAATTTAAAAATCTCTGGTCTTGTTTGTTGGGCAATAGATAATGAAGAAATCGCTTTTGAGGGAATGTTGTCGGGCGTCAAAATGTGCCTGAGTGGTATTGTTTGGAAATGGGTAAAGTCAATGAGGGGCATAATTCTTACAAATATGTATCAAGAGTTACATCCCTTTTGACTAGTTAACATATATTTTCCCTAGTTCATTCAATAAAAGAGATATCACAAAACATAACTTTTATCAAAATAATCTTTAAGACTAGGACAACCTCAACAATGACTCTTTGGCAGTTTTCCACACCAGTTTGCCTACATCTGCCTAAGTAAAGTAAGTACAACCTTGAATTCTACAGTTAAATACCTAGGGGTAAGCTTATTTCCAATACGGAAGGTCATAGAAAATCAGCCTCCATAGCAATAGGTTACTATTGATTGAATGGGATTTAACACCGCTTTTAACAGTATTTCAGTCATATCACAGCGGCTTGAGCACCTAACAATGGATTCCTGGTATTTCTCACACCAGTACTACCACTACATTCTTTCCTAGCCTCCAGCTGCTATCCCACTTAGGTTTACGATTATCCACCCATTGGTGAGAGACAAATGTCGGAAAGGATATGTGCCGCCGCTGGGGATCGAACCCATGACATTCCATAATTGAAATTAGCAATAGGAAATAAGATGTGTATTAACCAATTCCCATACAATCCCTCCTTTTTACACTCCAAGGGAAAAGCTTTGGAAAACATTTTGGAAAATGAAGAAATTGCTTGTTTCAAGCAATTTCTTCATTATCCACAATGTTTTCTATCCAAAAAGTAAAAAAAAAATGGAATACCATCAACTTGAAATTGTCGTCTGCGGCTTCTTTCAATTCCGAACAGTCTAAAAATTTTTTGTACAGGAATGACTTAACGACAAGTACCTGCATACAAATTGATGAGTCACTAGCCAAACCAACTGACCTCCAGCATGACGGTTCAACTGATGTAACAAACATCATCATTTTGTAAAAACTGTTGTCTTTGACATAAAAAACTAAAAAGACTACCGCCCGTGGGTGCCAACGCTTGGCTGCAGGTGCCGGATAATGCAAAAATTCCAAGTCAAAAATGGGGTATAACTCTTACAAAAAAAGCTTTTACCCCTTGATAGTCGAGATAATTCTTGTGATGGTCAATACACATGCCAAGTTTAATGAGGATATCTTCAATCATAACAGAGATATGACCAAGGTTAAAGTTTGTCACACCAAAGCCGACGCATGCGATGCCAAGGTGATCACAATGCCTCGGGTTTTCTCCGAAAACAGCTGAGCTAAAAAATGTGTGTCAAACATGGATACCTCCAGTTAACCCATTCCTATTTAGGGGCGTAAAAAGGAGGTAATTTGTGGGAATGGGTTAATTGCTTGCCAAATAACCCTCAGCTGTGACCTTGAACCTGTAAGTATCCGACAGTACTTTATGCTAGTGTTCATCAAGAGGAACAACTGTGCTGAGTTATTTCGAAATCCATCAATGTGGATGATATGCTCTGGACAAGAAATAGACATACACACTAATATATACACACACACAACCATGTACACACTCACACGCAGACAGAGGGTCAAACTCTCTATTATGATGACCAGAGTTTGATCCCTAGTTATGGCAAATATCTTTTTTGACATTTGACCCCAACAATGGCTGGATTATTGTAAATTAAGTGGGATGAGTACCTGAAGAGTCAGAAAGAATGTAGTGAAAATACTGGTGTGAGAAATACCAGGAATCCAATAATGGTTGGGTGCTCTAGTTGCCCTGATATGACAGAATACTGTTGAAAATGGCGCTAAGATTGCACACAATTGCAGGCTGAACATTGTCTATACATCCTGCCAAAACAGGAAAAGTCCACGTTCAGCATGACAAGGGTTAACAGACACATGACATACAGTAAAACAATGTGAGCCGGATCTTTGTAGTAAAGAGATAAAATAAGTTAAAAAGGATATCTGTTTGCAAATCAAAAATAATGAAGCCAAGATCATTCTTCTCCCGAGATGCGCTGTAATCTGGAATATTTTTCCTGAAATGAGAAATTAGGAATAACTTAACCTTTAACAATTGATAAATTCTAGACTGATCTCTTAACCAATTACAAGAACACACAATTTTAAACAGGTCAAAATTGAAAGGACAACAGACAACAAATGTAAGATTTTTTTCAATTTTCTGGGCAGAAAACATAGAAAACCAAGAAATTGCTTGTTACAAGCAATTTCTTCATTTTACACTATGCTTTCCAAATTGTTTTTCTTAAAAGGCATCAAAAACATCAGTATATTGGAATGGTTTAGCTAATTCCAAGAACACAAAATTTAAGACTGGTTCAAATTGAAAAAAGTTTCAGATGACAATTCTGGGCTGAGGAATTTCAACTATTTTTTTCTTTTGGGCTGGTAAAGTTTTTGATAATGAAGACATTGCTTTTATTAATTTAAGTAATTTCCTAATGTTGCATATTTTCCAAACATTGGGGCGTCAAAAAACATCATTGTCTTTTACTTTATATCTTTTTGTAAACAGGGGTTGAAAAATTACTTCAAACCTACTAGTCCTGTAGGACTAGTAGCTCTGAATTTCTACTCGCTCTTAAGGCAACCCAACTCGCCCTTAAAGATGAAGAAAGTTTTAGACTGTTGCATTGTTATGCAAATAACATAACTCTTTGACTCTGTTAATGTTTAGGTACAAATAAAGCACAAAAATGTCCGATGTTCCAGCCATGAGTTTTAAAACAGATGAATTTTATCTTGATCGACGTATTCTCGCTTTGCAATACACATTACAGTGATCATTCAAGCGTTAAAGATACAGAATACTATGCAGGCTAAACTGGAGATCCTGTCTATACATTATCGTGTATTTCGACATAGTCTCCAGTCTACAAATCAAGCGTCTATGAAGATTGATCAACATAAAAAGGGAATGGTCTAATTTTACAGCGAATATTATTGTTTCCAATATGAAGTTGTTTGAAATAAATACAGTCAAACCTGGTCATCCGGTCACCTGCATTCAGCGTGCACCTGTCTTAAACGGCCAGTTCAATGCCCCCCCCCCCGATCTATTTTACACTAAAATTTACCTGTATTCAACAAGCACCTCTAAAACGCGATCAACGGCCATCAAAATCGTGTCCCATTCTTTAAAATAACCCGAGTTTACGGTAAATTTTCGGGCCCATGGCAATTTTCACGGGTAAGTAATTATCACGGCGCATAATTGTTTTCGGATTATCTATTCAAGTGTCAAAATCAGATAAACATTCACAGGCATCGCCAATTAACAGGTGTTTTGTAGATAACTTCGAAGTGACCAAAATTCCTAGTTTTGTTATATTGCTCTTATTCAGTGATTGAATTTCATGCATATGATATTCAAACTTTCAATAAAGTTTAATCGAGTATGACGATCGAAATAACTGTTCTCAGAAAGTTATCTATTTTCGTTTTCGTACGGAGTTTGTCTGCAGTTTTAGAGGTGAGAAATGAGTAAACAAACTCGCCCAAAGACTAATTCTGACTAGATTCTAGATTGGAATTTTATTGAAATATAGTGTTTTCCACAATCATCAAATTATCGAGCAGACTGATCCTCAATTATCCGCCCGATATTATTTCAATTGTTCGATCTTTACAAACAATAAACACGACCGTTCAAGTTATTAATCTGATTTGAACCTTTCAATTTCGATTGATAATCCAATCGATTTCATGACCATATAGGCCTAATAGTATTCTTACCAAATTAAAAAAAATAATGTTTGAATGAGCTGTTTTCTTGTTATTATTTGCCCTGAAAATGAATACTTTCTAGCCCCCCACAATCTTTTTGTTATACAAATATCCGGCCATCACCTTGACAGACCTGTATTAACCCTTGTCATGCTGTATAAATTACCTCAATGAATTGCTGTAAAATCAAAGGGCTGAAAGCATTGATAGGACTTGTTGTTCAAAAATCAATATTTCTTTTAGAAATCAATTTTATAAACACCTCTGGCAGGACAAGTACATGCAGGAGGTGTGGACCAAGATCAGACTGCACTTATGTGCAGGCTGATCTTGGTCTACATTTCCTGCCCAAATCGGAATATTCCGGGTTCAGCATGACAAGGGTTAAGCAAGCACCTGTCTTAAGCAAGCGATTTTGGCAAATCCCTTGACCGCTTGCTTAAGACAGGTTCGACTGTACTTTCTTTTTCGATCCTTTATTTTTTTCCCTCAATCAGCATGATTCAAGTCCTAAATTTGCACTCGCCCCGTCGGACTAGTTCGTCCCCAAATCTACTGGCCCTACGTCAATTTCTACTCGCCAATGCGAGCGGCTGAGTGGATTTTTCAACCCCTGGAAAATTATTTGATTATTCTTTAAATGTACATGTATACGCATTCAAAGAGACCCACAGGGAAGACTTAGTTTAACCAGATTATCATCCTCTCTAATAAACTCTTCATGATTATTATAATTTGAATCCTTTGATCAAACTGAACAAGAGCTGTAAGTAGACAGTAAGCTAGACTAATCTAAGTGCTGGATAGTACAGCAATCCAGTGTCAAAATATATGGCAAAATTCTAAATGAATGTTAGAGTTATCAATACTTTCCTAGAAATTTTGATGAATCAAGAAATAAGATACGCACAACATTTCAGATCAGTTACCTTGTTACAGAGATGTAATATCTTTCATGTAAAACAATATATTTTACAGACAATCAGGTGCAAAACAAAACCTTAACAATATCTGTCAGTCTGATGGCCAGTAGAGCTAGTCAAATTTGACCTCTTGTATATAAATTGATCTGTAAAAGCGGTCACACTAAAACAAGCCCTACAGAGATTTATAGCCCTACAGACGCCCTACGGAATTTGTACACGTCCTACGACTATAGGACCTATAAAAGTGAATAATTTTGAGTTAATAGGATTAAAAATAACATATTTTTTCTTACTCGAAAAGATTTCTATGAATCTTGCTTATTTCTGATGATATTGATGTTTATAATATCACATAATTTGACTGGAAGTACTTGACGAAACGCCCTATCGTTTAATTGATCGCCCAACAAATTCATAAGCAAATACCTGACTACGTATTAGTATTTTTGATAGACAAATTATTCATGTTCTGATTTTTTTTCTTTCTTTTTGCATAATTTCATGTTAGAAAAGACATTTTAGATACAAAGTGATCTCAATGCAATGCAAGGGAAGCAACTCATTTTTTTGCAATCAAAATAGACTGGAAAGTCCTTTTTATTTAATATAGTATTGGGCGTTTAGCTTAATGAGACTCTATTTGTTACAAGCATTTTTTTCGCAATGTTTTCCAATATTCTTCAGTGTCGCAAAAAAAGGGATTGTGTGGCTGGGTTCAATGTTTATTCTCAAAAAACAGAATTTATTTGTCTTAAACAATTCAATATGATTTAACTCAGACTTTAATGCTAATGATATTCATGTGATCGGTAAGCGATATAGTTAATTCTTTTCTTGTAGTATGACAGCCTTTGTTTAAGGGGAATAAAAATTCGTTATTATGATGGTAACTGAATTTTATTGCATCTCGGAACTGGCAGCATAATAAATTTGTTTTTGGCATGTGTTGATGAAAGAAATGCTGACAGGATGTGCACCTTAGTGAAAATAATAATAAAATTTTCAGTTTAATGATGCAATATCCAAAAACTACAACAACTGAGGAGTTGATTTTATAAACGCTTTTATATAGTATTATTCCATTTCGTAAAACAGATAAAACAGATAAATAAAAAAATAGAAAATAAAAAAAGGGCTCAGAGTAGAACCACGTCCACATCGTTGAGTCTGGGAACATTTCATACCTAATTGAAATTCTGAAAAACGGAAATATAAACAGATGGGTTGATGGTTAAGAGTTCTACAGGAAAAATATTTCCATTACATTTTTCACGGTATTAATTCAATTGCAAAATATTGTCCAAATGTATAGCCACTTGACTATCAAAACATTTAACCCTAGTTCAGTATTTTGTTCATCATGTTATATGCAACAAGTACAAAAAACAAAACAAACAAAAAACCTGGTTTTTAATTCTTTACTTACTTCAACACGATCCCGTATTGAACAATACAAGGACCTAACCCTTTCCTGTACAAACCAGGGTTTTTACATCGCGTTAATACTTATGAAAACATTGAGGAAAAAGAAGAAATAGCTTGTGACATACAATTTCACCTTTTTCCACAATATTTTCTACCATATAGGATCATTTCATTGCAAATTTGCAACCAATTTTAATCAACAACCTCTTTCGATTTGGGTTTTAAAACATTTTAAAGGGGTTTACATTTTAAAATAATGCGAGAAAAGGTGAAAATAATTTCTTTTCTAACAATGTCTACATTATCAGGCACTTGAAATTAGAACAAGCTTTCTCCGGCAAGGCAACATCTTTCCAATTTTGTCATTGGTATCCATCCTATAGGCTTCTAGCCTATGCTAAATTGAGTTGCCTCCCTTTTCTTAACAATTTTCGGCTCGAAAAAATCATTTAAAACCTGAAGATAAGTTCTGAAATAATTTTATATCAAATAACCTATTCCTTTTATAACTGAGGGGATAAGTACTTTAATAGAAATTTGACCTAAGATTTGAGGGGCACCCCTCATTTAATGGTCTGAGGTTTCCTTAACTTACTTCCGGTCAGGTTTCGGCATTTATTAACATCAAAATCATCATAAATAACATAATTTCACAGAAAATATTTTGAAATATGCAGAAAAATGTAAATTTCAATCATATTAACTAAAAAATATACACCATTGTCGATCAAATTCTCGTAGGGCTTTAACAAATTCCGTAGGGCGTCTGTAGGGCTATAAATCTCTGTAGGGCTTGTTTTAGTATGACCCTGTAAAAGCAGCTGGCAACCTTGTTAGATATCAAGTCGTAAAATGTTTTTACACAAATTTCCTAAATCCAGGGGCATAAGCACCCATAAAGCAGGTCCCTTGCTGTTGAACTGATTCACTTATCAGAGAGCGGTAGGTGGGCTACAGTTTAGATATCTATGCTCTGGAATTAGACAGACGATCCGATCCATATGCCGGTTTACTCGAGTGTTTTTGGTGACTTACACAATAACCTTTCCTGTTTTAATGGAAACAGCTGATCTATGTTCGTTGAAGAATGTAGACATGAAGCAAAGAAATGTTAAAGCAGCCATCACGCTAAGCGTGAAGGCGAAAATTGTATTTAATCTAGCCAGAATCGTGTTCATCTTTCTTTATTTTCCCGGAAGAAGACGTGTCCTAGACGGGTTTTCGTTTCAATTAAATCTTGAATATAAAAAGCTGTAAAACAAACACGTAAACTTGATTGAGAACCCGACAAATGTTGGGGGAAAGCTTTGAAAAAAGAAACCGAGCGTCTCATCTATACTGATTCTTGTCACGTGATAGTCATGTGATACGGGAAAATGTTGGCCGTACAAAATATTTTGATTATTTCCATTTCCTTGATGTTCGGCAGCTGTGTTGCTCATCAGTCATATCAACTTCACAAACAATACAAACAGAGACAAATACAAACTAATTATCAATACAAAACACATTTCTTCAAACAAAAGGTCAGTTACGTTGAGTTTCACCCTTTCCCCCCATATATTATTTGTTACTAATCCTCTTCTTGTTACTTGGAAACTGTTAGCTCTTAAAGCTCTTCTTCTATGTCTCCTCTTTTTATTAGTATTTCCGGTATCATAGACTACATTAAAATATGCATGGTACAACTAGTGTTAAAATTTGTAAATATCTTCTGTATTGTACTTCTGGTAGAGCAACATCGGGTAATATCGACCGCTTAACAGTCCGGTACATGCTATGTCGATGATACCCTATACTTTTGCGAACGGAAGTCAAAACTGGTTTATTTCAAAACAAGTCTCTTGGCATGACTTCATAGGATGTTGATACACGACACGCATAACAAATAATACCTCTCTTTAAATGTTAAGTGTCTGGAGGGTGTTATCGGCATATTTGGGCATTTATCGACATGTTCAATATTTTTCGTCGTCAAGGCAATAAAAATGTGGCACAACTTAATCTGGACCATTTCATGGTTAAATTGATTCATGACCAGCTACGGAGGCGTATTTCTGCCACTAGAAATATGATCTTTATTATAATAATAATTATTATATATAGATATTATTATTATAATAACTATTGCGTTAGGCCTTCAGTTGAATCGAAGTTTCTATGAAATTTAAGCTAAATGCGTGTGAAAAAATCAACCTAGGTTATTGCAACAATACCACCAACCACGGAAATTAACTGTTCCAATAATAAGGCATCTTTCTCTGTCCGCTGGTGGCGCGATTACATTATGTAATGTAAGTTTTGAGTTTGAGATCCGATCAGATTGTAGCGTATTCTCCGTACAGGTGATTTTTAACCTTAGAAGACATTATCACACCAGTCCTCACTACGTTCCGCAACTTTGTTGGCTCTATAAAGGGGGCCGAATTCAGAAAAATTATCTGGGTTTCAAACTTTTGCTAGATCTTATACCCTTACTACGGTTCCGGAAAGCCCTAAGCTATTTTAATCACATTGTTCTCTAGTAAGTTACAAATTTACTTCATCTACAACAATTTCAAGCTTGGAGCATGCTTACGATTCGTATTATCCTTTCTAATTACGCCCTGCACAGTCATCTTAAATTTTTTGTAGGAATGTTATTTTTATAACATATATATATATATATTGTTATTCTTTGAACACAGAGGTCTTACTTAAGGTCTGGACTCTGAAAGCTTGTCTCACTAGAACTTGGATAGAAAGAAATTCACCTACGGAATTTAAACATCTGTGTGATGCATGTGCAAAGTTTATCAACATGTCGAAAACTACATAATTTCGGTCTCACGCCAATGTGATTTACCCAGTTGTTATTGTAAACTGACCACTGGCCAAGTGCTTGAGTCTAATAAACAACAGTTATTGTTCAATACTAAGAAGACCACCATGTTTCCAGTGCGTTTTCAGGATCAACTACGTCAATCGGCACAACTTTGCCATGCTTGGATTTTTGTCTGTAGAATTAAAAATGGCATTTCTTGTCCCTCTCTTGTGTCCGAGGGAGAGAGCGGAAAGGGGGGGGGGGTTTGGTGACTGAGAAAAAACACGCTCGAAAACTATGCTGAGAAATTCGAGAAAATCATACGCTTCGGGCTCATCTTGAGCATTCGTTGTTTAAATACCGGGCGTATAATTCCAAGACAACAGTAAGTTTATATTTGCTGTTCAATTGATTTATGTAACAATGTGTAACAATGTGTTTCTGTTTTGCAGCTACCAGTATTACCACACCAATTTATGCAAACTATCCTACATGGTCATTTAGATAAAAATCCAGCGTGATGGTATTAATAAAACCTCATGACCCCCATCTTTTTCCTATCTTGTGGCAGGAATGTGTCGCTGTACTTTTTCTTTTTTCATGTATGTCTGAGGCTATCTGACATCTTCATTATTCTTAATAGTGATGTCTAAAACACGGTCGATATTGGAAACAAACATTATTCCATATATAAAACGTATCTATGAGTAAAAATAAACCTAATTGAATATGATATAACTTGTATGACTCCACTTCAGAAAGGCTACCCTTCTTATCCTTTACGTTAACACGGCGAAATTTGTGAACTTGATTTTTGAGGGTTTCTTCTTTTGATTTTAAAACCACTTATTTTGACATGCTATCGGGACAGATAAAAAGCTACCGTTGTGTTTTACGTCATATATATTGAAAGTACTCGTACTTCTTAAAAACAAAGGTCTGGTTGAAAATTGGCGATAACTACCGACTGGCGATAATACCCGATGTTGCTCTATCCCATTTAGTTGTCTAATAATGCTTTAAATTGAAGAACTGTTGAAGAATGAGCTATGACTTTCGGTAATTTATTCCACTTGTCAATAAATCTTATACAGAATGAGTTTTGTCTGATTGTTGTACCCACACGAGGTTTGACAAGTTTCATATTATGACCATGGGTTATTGTGTCAGCAAATTCAAAGAGTCCACTGGCAGATATGTTGTCAATTTTGTTAAGAATCTTAAAGACTTGAATCAAAGCCATACACTGTCTACAATAGTGAAGTGTCGTCAGATTTAACGCATATAATCTGTCTTGGTAAGAAAGGATAGATAACTCTGGTAAAATTGAGGTCATTCTCCTTTGCGCATTCTCGATACAACGTATATTCTTCTTAAAAGTTGGGAACTATATAGTATTTCCATAATCAAAAATTGGTCTCACCAACATTTTATACAAAACTAAGAAAGATTTTTCAACCAAGTATGAGAAGGAACATTTCATAAGACCTACGAGTCTATTTGCCTAATTCACAACTGTATTTGTCAAATTTGAGATCATGCTGAATATGAATACCTAAGTCTTTCTTAACTTCCACTGTCTATAAAACTTTAACACTGCCATGCTTATCAGTCATTTCATATTCAAACTTTGGGTTATCTTTACCAATGTGCATTACTTTACATTTGTCAACATTAAAAACCATTAAGCATTTTACTATCCAATCACAAAGTTGATCAAAATCGTTTTATATCGTTTCAAAGTCGTTTAAGCACAGTAGTTCTTTAAATAACTTTGCATCATCAGCAAAGAATCTACATTATGACAACACTTGAAGTGGTAAGTTGTTGACATATAAAATAAAGCGAAGGGACCCTAGGACAATGCCCTGGGGTACCCCACTAGTAACATTTATCTACTCTGAAGAATGACCATTAATAACTACACATTGTTTTCTGTAATCCATTTAAAAACATTACTGGAAATGCCAAGCTTCTCTTACTTCCCATATACATCTACTAGGTAACTCAAGTAATCAACTGTCGATTATAACTTCACAAGGGTGTGGTAAAAAATCTGAATTTTCATGAGAAAAAGGAATTAGTATAAGTAAAGAACTGGGTTTTGGAGAAGGGATTTCTTCTTTTATCACAATGTTTTCTCAAGTATAAAATTACAGTGACGTAAATCTCGGGTTTGTACAGGAAAGGGTTAACCAATATACTAGCACTACTTGTTTTCTGTTCTAGGTTGATCACTTTGGATTTTGGAATAATGATTTGTTTGAACAGCGTTATTTGATAGCGGACCAATACTGGAATGGAGATGGTGGCCCAATTTTCTTTTACACTGGAAATGAAGGAGACATAGCTTGGTTCTGCAATAATACAGTGAGTCTTATTGATACTGAGCTCTGAAAAAATAGGGAATAACATCATTCTAAAATCATCACCCTGTCTTTTTTGAACTCCTGCAAATCATCTTGAGGAGACAATCCTGACAAGTACCAACAACATAAGTTTTGGTAAACTGTTAGAGTTTGCAATTAAAATCACTCCCACAAATTATGGATTTTTTGTAGCATTATGATTTCCATTTTGTGCCAGACATTTCGTACCAAAGTGTGAATTATTTCATGTATTTTTATTTCATATCTGATGTATTGAACGTTCTGTACCATGTGTTTCTAATTTCATACCATATTGTGGCCTAAAGTTCACAACCCTTGGTGAGAAGGACCAGTATTAGTGTGGAACTCAGGTCTCTCACACTACTTGAGTCCTAAATCTATTCATAGACTTTCATATTTCAGCTTTATAAATTATAGTCCTAAATTCATGCATGAACTTTTACATGTCAGCTTTATAGTCCTAAATCAATGCATGGAATTGTTTGTAAATCGAAACACAGAGTTCCATATGTCAGCTTTGGTCCTAATTCCATGCAGGCTGATATACGTCAATATCATGTTTGCCCAATGAAAATATTATTCATGGAATTCAAATAATTTAACCCTTGTCATGCTGAACCTCGAATATTCCTGTTTTGGCAGGAGGTATAGTAAATATCAGCCGGCATATATGTGCAGTCTGATCTTAGTCTACACCACCTGTTTATAGCTTTTAAGCAAGAAATTTTAAGAAGATAAATTTTTGAAATAACAAGTAACCCCTAATTAGTACTATCAGTGCTGTCATCCCCTTGATTTCAAAGCAATCTGCAGAGGACTTTATTCAGCATGACAAGGGTTTATTATGGTTTCTGGTATATACATAAAGAGAAAAAAAGAAATAGAAAATGAAACAATAGAAGATAGTTAACTAATACAACAAATGTATTGATTCTTGCATCTTTATTTATTTGGTTTTGTATAAATATGCCAAGCAGTACACATTTTGTTTATTTTTTAACCCTTGTCATGCTGTATTAAAATAACCTCACTGAAAATTGCTGTAAAATCAAAGGGCTGGAAGCACTGATAGAACTTGTTGTTCAAAAATAAATATTTCTTTTAGAAATCAATTTCATAAACAACTCTGACAGGAAAAGAACAAGCAGGATATGTAGACCAAGATCAGACTGCACTTATGTGCAGGCTGATCTTTGTCTAAGCCTCCTGCCAAAACCGGAATATTCCGGGTTCAGCATGACAAGGGTTAAAATCAGATTTCTCAAATTATTTCAGGGATTTATGTGGGACATAGCCAGTGAATTTAAAGCTTTGCTAGTGTTTGCTGAGCACAGATATTATGGACAATCAGTGCCTTATGGGTCAGAGGCATATAAGGTAACATTTTAGATGTTCAGTGTTGTACTTTATAGCTCCACTGGTTTGAAACCAGCAAACTACTGTTGAGGCGTTGTGTTGGTGTTGTGTCTGTGCATGCATGCATCCGTCCATCCGTAAACTTTTACTTTAAAAATCTTCCCTTCAGAAAGTACTACACAGAATTCAACCAAGTTTCACAGGAATGATCCTTGGTGACCTTTAATCAGATTCCATCTGTTAATTTGTTAATAATTTAATTTTTAGTTTCCTCTATCAGAAACAAGCGTTCTGATTGGTCGAGAAAAATTATTCATAAATCCATGAACAAAATTTTGAGCACACAGCAATTTTGAATGCTTCCGCACAAAATAGTTCCATACAAAACGTTATCAAAATTTGTAAAGCTTTGGGTTTTTTTCCCTCGATGCTATTAAATTATAAGAAATGAAGAGAATATTTTTTGTTTTCATGGAGGTATGAACCAAAAAACCTATTCACACAATGTTTGAATCCGCTTCGCGTATTCAAACAATGTGATAGCCGCCGTCATAGCGCAGTTGGTAGCACCGGACTGTCAATCTAGAGGTCCCGGGTTCGATCCCCGACGGCGGCACTCATCCTTTCCGACTATTTGTCTCTCACCAATGGGTCGATAATCGTAGACCTATGTGGGATAGCAGCTGGAGGCTAGGAAGGGATGTAATGGTAGTACTGGTGTGAGAAATACCAGGATGCCATTGTTAGGTGCTCCAGCCTCCACGATATAACTGAAAGATTGTTGAAAGCGGGGTAAAACCCCATTCAAACAAACAAACAAATCAAACAGTGTGATTAGTTTTTTGGTTCATACCTCCATGAAAACAAAAAATATTCTTTTCATCTCTTTAATAACATTTTGAGAATTATATTTTTACTAAGAAGCAAAAGATCTGAATATTATATGTGGCCAGATTGTTTATCACATATTGTTGTCTTTTAGCCTCTTGTCACTTTTTCGAAGTTCCAGTCTATAAAAATCATCATATGGAACTTTTTCACCTTACATTTCACATTTTAGTTTTGAAGGTCAGGTTTGGAATGGCCCTTTATTTGAAAATTGAGCCCCTTGATTGATGGTTGTTGCCCCCCAAAATGACAAGCTAGATTCAACACTAAATTACAAATGATTCAAGCTCTAGTAACAAAGTAAAGGATGGCCACTGATGATTGGGTCTTTGTCTTACCCCATTCCCACACAACAACATTTTAGACTGGCCCTAATTGAAAGAAGCTGCAGACGACAATTTCAAGCTGATTGAATTGTTATGTTTTTCATGTTTTGGGGTAGAAAACATTGTAGAAAATGAAGAAATTGCTTGTGACAAGCAATTTCTTCATTTTCCACAATGTTTTCCATAGCTCATGGTATGGGATTGGGTTACATCCTCAATCATATATAATGCTGTTTGATATAACGGATAATGGTCTTGTCATAGGTCAGGGGACTTGGCTATTGATCTGTTGATCCACAACCTTGAATTTGTTAACCCTTTTCCACTCAACAGGGGTCAACACTAACTTTGCTTCAGTGGGATCCCAAAGGGAAACCTACCTATAACTTCAGGGTTTCCTCCAGATAATCAAGGATCCCTCCTTGATATAAATTAACACATTCATATGCAATCCTGCCATTCTAAGCCAAACTTGAAATAAAGCTTTGGAAAACATTGTGGAAAATGAAGACATTGCTTGTTACAAGCAATTTCTTCATTATCCACAATGTTTTCTACAGAAACAAGCAAGCAAAAAAATCAGGAGCATTAGTTGATGTGTTAAGATCTATTATACTGGAGAAATATTGAAGGATCCAGAGGGAATCCCTAGCCTGAGATTGCTGGGGTTCCTTCCAATTTTTAGGGATCCTCGGGATCCAGGTACACTGTTAGTGTTGTCCCCTGCTCAATTACACCTTTGAATCCCTTGTAAACAATACATGTAAATTTTTCGAAAAGGAGAAATGGCTTGTTGCAATTCATTTCTCTTTTTCCTTAAAATGTCCCCTACCATATTCAGTCATTATTTTCCAAATTACCCAGTCTTTGAAATGTAGTCTGAAACTTCTTTCAACTTTGACAAATACAAAATTTTGTCGTTTGAGAATGGGTTGAATACAAGCATTAATTGAAAGGGAGAAATTGCTTGTGAGACAACTTATTTTTTCCACGACGTTTCTCATCCTGTATGATACTTATATCTTACTTTCAATTGTTGTCTGCAATATCTTTCGACTTGAGCAAGCCTTGATATTTTGTTATCTTGGAATGGGTTATTACCATCCACATGGAACTTTAGCAAATATTAAAATCATATCTTATTGTGGCTGTCACTCAAAAGATTTATTGACCAATCAAATTATCTATTATGACAAGAAGTGAGCTTTGAACTCTGCCATTTATGTCACAATTTTTCTTTTGTAACTATTCAAGCTGTAGTTAGAACATTAACCTATTCCCACTCAATAAAATTTTAGACTGATCCAAATTCAAAGAAATTGCAGACGACAATTTTAAGTTGATGAAATTTTTAAAATCTTAGTCTTTTGGGATAGAAAACATTTTGAATAATGAAGAAATTGCTTCCCCAATATTTTTCAAAGCTTTCATATTGAGAGGCGTTTTAAACTATCATGGTGTGGGAATGGGTCAAGGTCTCAAACGAACAATTTGGCGTTTGTTTAATGTGCCCAACCATGTATTTGCAAACTTGCATCATTTGATACATCAGACAAATTTGCCATGTTGGCAGTCATCATACGTGGACAACAATCTATCAATTCTGGAATTATAATGTAACACTTTTCTCTAGGAGTTTTGAAAACAACTGATGCAGCTTTTACTACGCACCTATTTTGTGAAGCAAAACCTCTAGTTTGATAGTCATTTTCTCTCAACCCATGCCAAATTCATTCAGTTCAGTTAGTATGATGCAATATACACTCTTTAAATAAATCCTGGTATCATGAGTTCAAACAAGCTTGGCGAAGATTTGACAAAAGTCATCAAAGCATGTGTCATTGGTCCCTCACAAATAGACAAATACATGTATAAGTTTTGTGCACCTATGTATGCTGAACAGCTGGTGATTTTGATCCAATGTGCTTGTTGTATTATTGAGAGAAATGACAGGAAGTCCTAGTAAGTGGGGATGGAGGCTACTTTTCATGTTTATGGCACAAAAATCTTTCATTTTTATGTACAGATGATATGCAATTTTAGAAAACATTTAAGAAAGGAGAAAATTGTTGTCTCTACCCTGTTTCTGTTTAAACAGTCAACTAAAAATTCAACATGCAGATAAAATAGAATTACAGAAAACTTTGCGAGCAAAGGATTAATTGCTTGCAGCAACAAATTCCTTTGCTTGCAATTTATACATAAATATATGGCACTTATTAACTCACCTGAGGAAGGAATGCTCTGGGTGAGCTATTGTGATGGGTCATCCTTTGGCATACTTCCTTCCATCTGTTAACAATTACAAAAAATTCTTCTCCTCTGAAACTAACCATGATATTTTAACCAAACTTTACAGAAATGATCCTTAGATCAGGGGTGTGGAATTCCCATGCCCGACTTGTCCGACACTAGCTTTTCTACCTGCGGGCAAGTACATTTTTCAAGGCTACTTGTCCGTGGACAAGTAAATATCAGGGCAAATCTTTGAATGGTACTAAATAGATAGAAGAGATTTCAGAGCACAATGTTTGTACCTAAGACTAGAAAACATTGTTTTAATGAAGAAAATGCTGAATTCCAGCATTTTCTTCTTTAAAAATAATGTTTTCTCAAAATTTATCTGTTCTTCATCTTTTCACGGGCAAGTCCAATTTGAACCTGGACAAGTAGAAAATCACATTTTACTTGTCCATGGACAAGTAAAGAAAACCCGTATTTCCACATCCCTGCTTAGATCATGCTCTTTCAAAATGCTTAAAAGACTTAAAATCCATGAAGAACTTTGGTTGCCATGGCAACCGAGTAAAAAAAACTTAAAAAATCTTTTCCTCCCAAATCATAAGGCCAAGAGCTTTGCTCATTGGATTAAATCATCATCTATTGATCTTCTTCTTCCAAACCATAAGGCTTAGAGCTTTGATATTTGGTTTAATTTATCATCTGTTTACCCTGTACCAAAATGCTTCAAAGAGTTACCATGCTCTGAAAAATAGCCCTTTTCTGCGTGATCTCTGATTTTACAAAGAAATAAAGAAGGAAATCTTTGAAAATCTTCTTCTCCAAAAAAACAATAAGGCCTAGAGCTTTGGTATTTTGTCTAAATCATCATCTATTGACTCTTTACCAAAATACTTCAAAGAATAACTGTATCTTGAAAAGATAGTCCTTTTCTAAGTGATCCCTGATTTTACATAGAAATAAAGAAGGAAATCTTGAAATCTTTTTCTCCTGAGTCATAAGGCCTAGAGCTTTAATATTTCGTATGTATCAATGTCTATTGAACCTTTACCCAAATGCTTCATAGAATTACCGTATTTGGAAAATAAACCTTTTTCTGTGCAATTCTTGATTTAAGTAATGAATAAAAAAGGATATCTTTGAAAATCTTCTCCTTCCAAACAGTAAGGCATAGAGCTTTGATATTTGATATGTATCAATGCCTATTGACACTCTACCAAAGTATTTTAGAGAATTACCACACTCTGGAAATTAGGGCAATGTGGTGGGATATTCAATATACCAAGGATTAAAGGAGAAAACCTTCTCCAAAATGAATGCGTGTAGGGCTTTGATATTTTATATATATCATAAAGCCTTGAGCCATCATTCTCAGGGGAGCAATTTAGGACCATCATGGTCCTCTTGTTAGCTCACCTGAACACGGAGTGCTCAAGTGAGCGTCGTCCATCAACAATTTCTTTAAACAACATCTCCTCCCAAATCCCTGGGCCAATGTGAACCAAATTTGGCAGAAATGTTCCTAAGGTAAGGTCCCCTTTAACCCATTCCCACATGACACAATTTTAGACTGGTTCAAATTGAAAGAAGCTGCAGACGACAATTTGAACTTGGTGGAATTTTAATTTTTTTCATCTATTGGGATAGAAAACATTGTGGACAATGAAGAAATTGCTTGTAACAAGCAATTTCTTCATTTTCCACAATGTTTTCTAAAACTGTTTTATTGAGGGGCGTAAAAAGGAGGGATAGAGTTGGAATGGGTTAAAAAGGAGCTAAAAGAATTGAAGTCCGTTTAAAACTCTGGTTGCCGTGGCAACAAAAGTGAAATTTTCAAATAATCTTTAAAAACTTCTCCTCCTGACCCAGAAGGCGTAGATCCTTGATATTTTGCATGAAGCATCAGTATATTAACCTCTTTCATAATAGCTAAAATAATGATCCTAGGGTCCCAAAGGGCAGAGCCCCTGGGAGGTCGGATTTTTTTAGAATAAAGAACAATATTTAAATGACATCTCCTCCCAAATCACTGGGCCAATTTGAACCAAATTTTGCGGAAATGTTCCTTAGGTGTATCCCTTTAAAAATTGCTAAAAGATTGAAATCTGTTAAAAACTCTATTTTCCATGGCAACAAAAGAGAAATTTTAAAATCATCTTTAAAAATCTTCTTTTCCTAACCCAGAAGGCGTAGAGCCGTTATATTTGGCATGAAGCATCAGTATATTGACCTCTTTCAAAATAGCTAAAAAAATGATCCTTAGGTCCCCAGGGGCGGAGCCCCAGGAGGGTGGTGTTTTTATAGAAATAAAGAACAATTTTTAAATGACATCTCCTCCCAAACTGCTGGGCCAATTTGAACCAAATTTTGCGGAAATGTTCCTTAGATGGTCCCCTTTAATAATTGCTAAAAGAATTGAGATCCTTTGAAACTCTGGTTTCCATGGCAACAAAAGTGAAATTTTAAAAAAATCTTTAAAAATTTTCTATTCCTAACCCAGAAGGCGTAGAGCCTTATTATTTGGCATGTAGCATCTGTATATTGACCTCTTTCAAAATAGCTAAAATCATGATCCTTGGGTTCCAAGGGGCGGAACCCTGGGAGTGGGGCTATAGGCATGAAGCATCAGTTCACAGACTTCTTTCTTATTTCTGACCAATTATAACCCATGGATCCAGAGGGAGAAAAAAGTAAATTCCTTCTTTCAAATTTCCCCTTAAGCCTTGGAATTTGTAATTTCGACTTTTTGATCCCCAGGTACACAGTCTATATATGTAAGTATTGCCCACTTGTATCATAATCCTAACCTTAACATGAAAGTAGACTGTTGAAAGAAAAGGTGCCTTTATCTCAGGTGAGCGCCCCAGGGCCAACTGCCCTCTTGTTTTTGCATTTGAATTCCTTTCTGTATCCTCTTCATTTGAGGCCAGTGTAACATGCAGAGCTCATTTACAAAGCTTATCTGTTCAGATAAATGGACCCTCAACTCTAAATTAGTCGACCGTCTCAGTATAGAATACAAATAGTCTTATGTCTCTCTGGAAGTTTGCTAGTTTGCATATCGCTAAAAGTACCTCCTCTAAAACCAGCACACTGGTCAAAAATTTCCTTCTTCATTTCCTACTTTGTTTTCTACCCAGAAAGGCAAAGAACTTCAGAAATTCATCCACTTGAATTTGTTTTGTGGAACTTCTTTCAATGAGGTCCAGTCTCAAATATTGTCATCTAGGAATGTTTTAACACATTCCCTCACAATGACTCTTTAAACAGCTCTCAATATGAAAGCTTTGGAAAACAATGTGGAAAATGAAGAAATTGCTAGTCACAAGCAATTTTTTCATTATCCACAATGTTTTCTACCCTAAGAGACAAAGGTTTTAAAGATTTCATAAACTTAAAATTGTCGTCTGTAACTTCAATGAATTTGGACTGGTCTGAAATAGTGTTGTGTGGGAATGGATTAAAGGAGAGAGCTTCTATAAAGAGATATATAGCACACATACCTTTCTTTCAGAATGGATCGCAGCTTAACTACCTGACATCAGAACAAGCTCTTGCTGACTTTGCTGTGTTGATTCGTCACCTGAAATCAACAATTCCTGGTGCCCAAAATAGTTCTGTAATTGCATTTGGAGGCTCATATGGAGGCATGCTGTCTGCTTGGCTGAGAATGAAATATCCAAATGTTGTTGTTGGGTAACTTTTGTCTTTTTCCACTTTTTTCATATTTTTTGCTAGGCATGTCTCTAACCCATTACCACAAAATCCTGCATTTTTTCGCATCCAGGAAATACATGTATAGCTATCGGAAACATTGTGAGAAAATAAGAAATTGCTTGTAACAAGCAATTTCTTCTTTTCTCACAATGTTTTCTGCACAATTTTTTATAACCCTTAATTTTCAATTCAAACCAACTTTCTATTGTTGTCTGTAACCTCTTCCAATTTTGTCTAAAATTTTGTCGTTTGAGAATGGGATAATCAAATTAAAGGAAACTCTTCTCTTCCCCACATGACCCTTAATTCTGGCTCCAGTGGCCAAAGGCTATGAGGGCTATTATCTTCATCCTGCATGCTTGCATCTGTGGGAATTTGTCTAATCATAAGTATTTTCCTTAGACATTTTCCTCTAGGAGACTTATGAATGGATTTCCATGAAATCATACAAGTTGGTATTTAGGTGATTTATTGTGCAATATGAGACTCTCAAGTAAAGATGCAGGGGAAATAAAGTTGTGTCACTTATCCAATTGGCAGATTGTCCCTGTCAATCAAAAGATTGATTGACAAATCAAATCATTCATTTAGACTTGACATGGACAAAGTGCTCTAGAGAGCTATTGTGATTGCCTTTTGTCCAATGGTTTATTATCCCCCGCTGTTTTGGCAAAGGGGATCTGTCATTCAATCACTAAGCTTGTCCGGGAAATATCTCCTAAAGTACAAATTCTATCAACTTGAAACTTCATAGGTGGATAAATCTCATTGAGGGGAAGTGTACTGCACAAGAACCACAACTCTTGCTTGCATAATTTTGGAGTTATTGCCCTTTGTTGTTTTAAAGACTAAGATTTTGTCCGGAGCATATCTCTGAAAGTATAATAGCTATTCACTTGAAACTTCATAGGTGGATATATCTCGTTGAGGAGAAGTGCAGTGCACAAGACTCACAACTCTTGCTTGCATAATTTTAGAGTTATTGCCTTTGTTGTTTTAAAGACTTAGATTTTGCCCAGCATATCTCTGAAAGTATAATAGCTATTATCAAACTCATTGAGAAGAAATACAGTGCACAAGAAGCCTGAATCTAGATGGCTTCAGTTTACTATCAAGCTTTTATGGTAGGGGGATGGCAATGTCTGACATGGCTCTTGTCTGTCTGTGAACAAATCTTTAAATCTTTTCCTTAGCTACTAGTCAGATTTTAATGAAATTTTACAGAAATGATCCGTGATTTTCTAAGCTGTTTTCTTGATGGGCTTAGAACAGTGTAATAACTCGCGTATAATGTATGCCATATACAGCAACATTTATTACAGAGCCCTAGCTGCTTCAGCCCCTATCTGGCAGTTTACTGGAATAACACCATGTAATGCTTTCAATGATGTTCTAACAAAAGCTTTTCTGAAAGAATCAAAAGAATGTGTTGACAATATCAGAAATTCATGGAAAGCTATCAGTGACCTTGGGGATATAAGTAAGTCATTATTTTATTTTGTCATTCGAAATTGCAGAGAGAGACATTGAATTTAACCCATAGATTGTGATAAAAAGCATGCAAGTTAGAATTTTCCAATTTGCAATTGCCGAAAGCAGAGGTCTAGATAAGAGGGGGTAACAGCATTCTAAACCCGTTCCCACACAATGACGCTTTTGGACTCCCCTCAAGAAAAGATTTGGAAACCATTGTGTAAAATGAAGAAATTGCTTGTGACAAGCAATTTCTTCATTATACACAATGCTTTCTACCCAGAAAGTTGAAAAAATCTAAAATTTCATCACTTTTGAATTGTTATCTGCAACTCCTTTCAAATTGGACCAGTCTAAAATTTACTCATGTGGCAATGGGTTAAATCCTTATTTCTCAATAAAACTCTATGTTGTAGGTACTCATTTGAATTGTCTTGTTGAGACAATTCAAATGAGTACCCACAACATAGGGTTTATAGCAGTATTTGTAATATCTAAATCTAAAATATAAATTACGCCCTCTATAACTCTGCTGAAAGATGTCAATATAACCATACTTTTTTAAATCTCTTTTTTTTTCTCAATTATAAAGTCATAGGGCAGGGATAAACCAGGGATTGCACAGAAAAGGGTGGAATCTGATTCAAATACCAGATATAAATTTCACGCATTTCTAAGAATGCTAATAAAATTTGCCATGAAAATCTACATGATCACCTCCATCTTGTTTCATCGCTGACTTAGAGATAACTTGACTTAGCAACAAGCAACCACACCGCAAAATCTTAGACTGGTGAGGGAGTTGTAGAAGACAATTTAAAGTTAATGAAAACTAAGCCATAAAATTCAGACATGTCTTAATTCAAAAAGTTTCCTACAAATAAATCAAGGTGTGTTGAAAAACTAGTACCGGAAGCTGTAAAAAGAATTGTGAGCAAAGGAGGAAATACTTGTTACAAGGAATGTCTGCTTTTCCCATAGTATTTTCCTACTTCAGCATGTCAAATGATGAATTGTGTGTCATTGGGGAAGCATAAACAAAATTTCCATTTCAAATTCAGGTGAAGGCAGGTCATTCCTTTCTAGTGAGTTCAAACTGTGTTTACCCCTGAAGACGACCGACGATGTGGTCAGCCTAAAATCCTGGTTAACTAATGCCTGGACAAATTTAGGGATGGTCAATTATCCCTACCCAGCAAACTTTCTGGAGCCCCTGCCTGGATGGCCTGTTAAGGTAATTTGATGTTTGACAAAGGCTTTTTATCCCCGGCCGTTTTGGCGAAGGGGATATAGTAATGGTCTCCGTCTGTCATTCTGTCACTAAACTTGTCCAGAGCATATCTCTGAAAGTATAATTGCTATCAACTTGAAACTTCATAGGTCGATAGATATCATTGAGGAGAAGTGCAGTGTACAAGAATCACACCTCAGTTTACTATCAAGCTTTTACAGTGGGGGATGGCCTTGTCCGACATGGCTCTTGTTTGGTTTAATGATACATTGAGTTCAAGTCTAATCTGTTTTTCAGCAATGAATAAGTTGCAGATCTATAGAGGTTGCTCCAAAATTGGCCATTTTGGTATTTATGCAATAATGTTGTAGTTAAATGCTCAAAGTCTTACTTTCACCATATGATGATTTCTTTAATTCTTTCCTGTATAATCACTGGTTTTTACATCCATGCTATTTTATATTTAAGAAAATATTGTAATAAAAGAAGAAATTGCTTGATACAAGCAATTTCTTCTTTTGTCACAATATTTTCTACCACATAGAATGGTTTCTATTCAAATTGCACTCACTTTTCATTGTCGTCTGCAACATGTTTCATATTGGGCCAGTCTAAAATTTTGAGAAACAAGAAAGGGTTAACCCTTTCCCGTTTTTCAAAAATTAAGACTGGTCCAATTTTAAAGAAGTTGCAGACAACAATTGAAAATAGGTACAATTTTAGAAGTAACCTACCTACTGGGAAGAAGATATTGTGGGAAAAGAAAAAATTGTTTGTCACAAGTAATTTCTTCTTTATCCACATTGTTTTCCCAACCATTTTTTTTCTTTTTGAGGGGCTTAAAAAGAATGAATGACTTCTTTTTCCACAATATTTTCTCCAGTATAAAATCACAGGTGTGTAAAAACAAGGGATTGTACAGGAAAGGGTTAAAGGTGTGTGTAATACCACTCTACCCTGACTTTAAAGATCATGTTCAATGCCAAACATCTGTGTTAGCATGAATTCTCTTAAACTCAGTGAGTAATGGACTGAAGACTTAATATTTCATTTATTTGGTATGACATCTCTGCATGGGTTTTAAGCTGGCAAGTGTCATATGTTTTTCATCTTTGCATTTGTTACAAATTTTTTTTTGAAGATTAAGAATTTAAGTGTATTTCTAAATTATTTTGTTCAATTTTCAGTATACAAACCTTTTCTCAAATATATGCCAATGAAATCATGCAGAAAAACCTCAATATCTCCTTCCATAATTTACAATATTGACCTAAATCTATTGTTCTTAAGCACAAACATTAAGTGTAGGAAGGAGCTCAGAGTATTCATTTAAACAAGTTTATGTAGTAGTGACTTTTCTTACACTTTGTATTAATAATGCAATGTTTCTCTTCAATTTTCATCATACAGGAGGTGTGTAAGCAGTTATCTTTACCGGCTAGTGGTCAACAGTTGATTGCCAAAATCGCTGCGGCAGTTAAGATTTATTTCAATTATACTGGACAAGCGTCATGTCTCAACATATCCCAGCAGGCCACAGCTGATCTTGGGGATCTTGGATGGGGATATCAGGTACACTGAAATACCACATTATATGTAGAGTTATGTAAGTGGATGCATTAGTTCTGTAATGTTGGTAAGAAACTGTCCAGTATACAGTGACTCATTACCAGACGGCAAAATTTCAGACTGGTCCAAATTGAAAGGAGTTGCAGAGAACAATTCAAAGTTTATGAAATTTTGGATTTTTTCAACTTTCTGGTTAGGAAACAATGTGGTAATTGAAAAAATTGCTTGTTACAATTGTTTTTCTTGAAGTGCCTCAAAAGCGTCAATGTGTGGGAATGTGTTCATTATTTATGGAATAAGAGGATATATTTCTTAACCATTAGACTGGTCCAATTTGAAAAGTAACCAGGCTAGATAGTATATTGTTGTATCGAGCAATTTCTTCTTTTTCCACAATGTTTTCTCAAATATAAAAATCACTGACATAAAAACGAGGGATTGTGCAGGAAAGGGTTAAAGTAACAATGACAACTTTGAGGAAAAAGAGAAATCAATTGTATGATTTTTAGGTCCATATTGAGTTATAGTCCAGAGATGAAATCAATTTTTAACCCATTACCAGTCAACACAATTTTAGACTGAGCCAAATTCAAAGAAGTTGCAGAAGAAAATTTTTTGTTTATGATTTTTTTAATATCTTTGTTTTTTTGTGTAAAAAACATGGTGGATAATGAAGAAATATTATTTCTTAGTTTTTTTCTGGGGGGCTTCAAAAAGTGTCATTGTGTTGGAATGTGTCAAAAAATACCAAGCAATAAAGTAAAAAACAAAGCAAGCCAATACTGACTGAAAGAAAATAAGGGTAACATTTCACGTTGGTGAATTTTTATGCCCCCACATTGATAAGATCTGGGGCATATTGTTATACCATGTCCGTCTGTCGGTCTGTCCATCTGTCTGTCGGTCTGTCCATCTGTCTGTCCGTCTGTCTGCAAAACTTAACCTGCCAACTAAACATTTTTCATAACTTCAACCCTGATTAAGTTACAATGCTAATACTTGGTATGTAGATAGGTCTCAACAAGGCACAACTGGGGAAGGTCATTTCATCAAGGTCAAGGTCAAAATTTTAACCCTTTACCCGTTTCTAAAGAATTCCTGTTTGGGGGGCATAGTGTTTCACAAACACATCTTGTTTTCTCTCTCTCTCTCTTTCTTGGTAGAATTCAGTGTGGAAAATGAAGAAATTGCTTGTTTCAAGTAATTTCTTCATTTTCCACATTGTTTTCCCAACCATTTTTTGAGGGGCTTAAAAAGTCTGAATGACTTATAACCACCACATAGAGTTTTTTTTTTCATCGAGCTTGTTAACCAGAATGGTTGGTGAAAACTTACTTTTAAGTCTAAAAGTTTGTTATCTGGCAAAATAGATTACCTGCCAGTCAGGACTTCTACCAAATATATTTCCTTTGCAGTCCTGCACAGAGATGGTGATGCCTATATGTTCTAATGGAATAACTGATATGTTTGAGCCTTCACCATGGAACTTTACAGCTTTTAGTGAGAGTTGCAAGAAAACATGGAATGTGACTCCAAGAGAAAATTGGATAACAACACAATATTGGGGCAAGAATCTTCAAGGAGCTAGCAATATTATATTCAGGTAGTGTATAGATGGCTGATTTTGTCTGTTTATACATGTACAAGATATCTTAGACTCGTCTTTTAGCCTATTCCTGTCCAATTCCTGGCATTTATGTTCCTGTGATTTTATAATTGAGAAAACATTATATAAAAAAGAAGAAATTGCTTGTAACAAGCAATTTCTTCTTTTTTCCACAATATTTTCTACCCTACTGAATGGTTATTTTTATGCCCCCGCATCGATAGATCGGGGCGCATATTGTTTTACCGTGTCTGTATTTCTGTCTGTCTGTCTGCAAAACTTAACCTGCCAACTAAACATTTTCCTATAACTTCAACCCTGATTAAGTTACAATGCTAATATTTGGTATTTAGATAGGTCTCAACAAGGCACAACTGGGGAAGGTCATTTCATCAAGGTAAAGGTCAAAATTTTAACCCTTTTCCCTTAAACAAAGAAAAAAACAATAAAATCATCCGTTTCTAAAGAATTCCTGTTTTGGGGGCATAGTGTTTCACAAACATATCTTGTTTCTAATTAAATCCACTTTAACTCATTCCCACACACTGACCCTTTTAAACGCCCCTCAATATTAACGCTTTGGAAAACATTGTGGAAAATGAAAAAATTGCTTTTTACACAAGCAGTTTCTTCATTATCCACAATGTTTTCTAGCCTAAAAGACAAATATTTGAAAGATTTCATTTACTATAACTTGGGGTCTGCAACTTCTTTGAATGTGAACTGGTCTTATCTTTGGGTATGGGTTAAATTTTCGTCTGCAAAACCTTTGAATTTGGACAGGTCTAAAATTATGCAAAACCGGAAAGGATTAAGAGGAAAAGACAAGAAAATATATGAATATTTTTAGAATAACAGATTGAATATCATGCACAGTCTTACGAATTAAGAGAAACAGTTACAAATGTATGTGTGTCGCATAGGGAGACAATGAAAAAAGCAACATTCTTTTAAAACACAAATGATTCAAGATGTTAAAATGAAATATTTTCATTTACAAAACATCATGGGTTGATACATTATGATTCAAGATTTACACATGTCAAATAAATATAATTGAGGAGATCATGCATGGCTTGATGATTAGGATAGCAGATAACTAATCTGAGAGGTATTGAGGGTTGAAGGTTTGAGTCCTGACTGAGCAGCCAGTCACATGTACATGTCCTTGGGTTATTCATTCAGTCTTACTGATGAAATCATATGAATAAGTGAACTTGGCTATGATGTTCAAAACAGTGAAAAACCCTATTTAATCAGGGAATATTTTTAGTTCTTGGCCACATGTTAATTCCAAGAGAGTTTCACATAAAAGGCCAGAGAGTTGGGACAAAATAAAAACATGTTAAATAGTCTGGATTCCATCATGATAATTCTGATATGAATTTTCACTGATGGATACTTGGATCTAATCATGATTTATCTAATGTATATTTTCAGCTATGATGGCTGTAACCCATCATGACAACTGATGACTATAACTACTGTATATACTATCAGTAATGGACATCGGATCCTATCATGATATAACTATGATGTATATATTTCAGTCGTGAACACTGTGATCCAATCATATATTGAATGTATACTTTCATTTATGATTGCTTGATCAGATCATGATATAAATACTGTATTGATTGCAGTAACAGACAGCTGGATTCTATGATTTGATAACTAAACTGTATATTTTCAGTAATAAACAGCTGGATCCTGTCATGATGTAACTGTTGTATACTTTCAGTAATGGACAGCTGGATCCCTGGTCATCAGGGGGTGTTCTAGAGAGTACCTCTCAAAGTCTGGTGCCCATCATTATACCAGATGGTGCCCACCATCTAGATCTACGAGCTTCCAATCCCCTTGACCCACCCACTGTGATAAACGCCAGGACTGAAGAGAAAAATATCATGAGAATGTGGCTTGGCTTGCAGGAGACCAACTCAGCTGAGAACTTGATAAAATACACCAAAAATAAAACATTCCCCAGAGCACTTTTTAGGAAGAACAACAGGTATCAGGTATTTCGGAAGGTTACAGAAATGAATCAGCCATAACCTGAAAATTCTTTTCATAGCATTATGAAGCCTAAAACTTTCTAAGCAAGCCAAATTGTTGATATTGAATAATGAATGAATATATTGATCAAACAATTTCTCCTTTCATATAATGTTTTCTGGAGAGTTCTGTGGACGATACAATGCCTATATTACAAATACATCACAGAATTATCTTTTAGATTGTATTCTTATAAACATAGACTCAATAAAAAAGTGTCAATATCAAATTATTATTATGTATCTTACCAGTGATGCATGCTTATAAGACTATAAATTGGAGGCACACATTTTTTGGCCTGTATGTTTTTCTGATATTCAGCTTTTCCTCAAAAATAGTTTAATCTATTACAAGATGACATAATTAAAGACTGGTCAAAATTCAAATTGGTACATGTTTATAGGCATGAGTAGTTCACAAACACTTTATAATAACTTTCGTGTACAATCCCTTTTTATACCCCCGCAAAACAAATGTTTTGAGGGGTAAACTGGAATCAGCCTGTCTGTCCATGTGTCCGTCTGTCTGTGTACAAAATACTACCAATTTTGTGTCTCCTCCTTCTGTTTCGCTTCAAAACCACTGAAACTTTATACAAAGATTAACCAATTGTTGAAGTTTTGCAAGACGCAGTTTTGAAGTCTTGATTCTCCCTGGTTCAAGAATTATCTCCCCTTGAACTTAGACAATATTTATGCTTTGTAGATATATACAGCTACTTATACTACCAATTTGTGTCGCAAACTCCTCCTTTCTAGAAAAGCAAAATCAGTAGCTGTGTCCTTGTATTGTTAAAGCTCCAATTACACTGAAAGCACTTGTCAGGGTATTGAGTCACATGCTGTGACAAGTTCTAGTTTTTAACATCCCTGTGATATTATTCTTGAGAATTTCGTCTTTTATATATACCTCAGAGTGTTTTGTATATTGCACTGGTTAGTTTTATACTATGCATGACAAAAAGATGGGAAATTTTCTCCACAAAAAGCTTGATATTTTGACGTAATCTTCATTGTACAAAAATCTTAACCCTTGTCATGCTGAACCCGGAATATTCCCGTTTTGGCAGGATGCATAGACAAAGATCAGCCTGCACATATGTGCAGGCTGATCTTAGTCTACTGCACCTGTTCTCCCTGTTGAGCAGAAGTTGTTCTAAAAATAAATTGTCTATAGAAATATTAGCTCTCTGTAAGAGCTTGTAGTGCTTACAGTCCTTTGATCTAAATGTATCTTTTTGAAACATATTTTATTCACCACGACAAGGGTTAATATTTTATAGATTTTCAGTTATTTTTCACACAACTGAGCACACGGTTAGAGGTGAGCCTTGTCTGTCTGTCAATTTATCGAGATTGACACTAACTGTGTCTTAGGATCATGAGGATCAAAAAAGATTGGAAGCGAACCCAGTCAATTCTGTCAGGATCTTTCAGCATTTTTCAAGTACAATTTAACCCATTCCCACAACATCCCGCCTTTTTACGCCCCTATCCACAATGTTTTCTACTCCAATAAATCAAGATTTTTAAAATTGAATCAACCTAACAAGTCATCTGCTTATTCTTAGAATTTAAACCATTATATAATTGTGTCGTCTGATAATGGGTCAATGTATCAACTAATGCTTATGATTTCCTGAAGATGTTTCAGTAAATTTAAACTTGCTGTTTCTTTGACATTTGACCAATTACCAGACGACAACATTTTAAATTGGTCCATATTCAAGAATTTGCAGATGCCATTTTTAGGTTAATAGAGTTCTGAAAATGTCTCTTTTAGTTGGTGGATAATCGAAAACCTATGTGAGATAGCAGCTGAAGGCTCAGAAAAGATGTAGCTGCAGTACTTGTGTGAGAAATACTTGGAATTCTTGGTTAGGTGCTCTGGCTGCTGAAATTTAACTGAAATACTATTAAAAGTGGCATTTAACCCCATTTAACCAAACATTTTTTTTGGCAAAAAACATTTTGTTCTATAAAGAAATTGAAACCAGCAATTTCTCCATTTTCCACATGGTTTCCTTTGATTTTATTCTGAATGATAAAGGTTAACAAAAATGGTCTGAGATATGAAGGACTAGTGATTGCACAAAACAATATGTAGAAAGAACTTTTTACTTGTCGAGTGTAGAACATACTTAGGTGCTAATTTATCAATCAAAGACCTGTGAGAGTTTAACCCATTACCAAACGACAAAATCTTAGACTTGTCCAAATTGAAAGAAGTTGTAGATGCCAATTTTTAGGTAATGAAATTTTCATCTTTTTTTACTTTTAGGATAGAAAACATTGTGGATAATGAAGAAATTGGTTGTAAATAGCAATTTCTCTATTCCACAATTTTTCCTGCAGTTTCATTTCTTTGGGGCGTCTTAGTTTGGTATTGGGTAAACTCATTACCAAACAGCCAAATTTTAGATTGGTACAAATTGAAAGGAGTTGCAGATGAAAATTCAAAGTTTATGAGATTTTAGATTTTTCAACTTTCTTGGTGGAAAACATTGTGGAAAATGAAGAAATTGCTTGTCACAAGTAACTTCCTCATTTTTCACAATGTTTTCCCAAATTGATTTTCTTGAGGGGAATCACGATTTTTGGAAGTGCAATTGAATTGAAAATCAAGCAATTTCTCCTTTTGTCTTGATGTTGTTGTATTTTTCAAAAATATTGTTCCTTATTGGTAAATAAGGTCAGGATTGTGTGGTAATTTGTTAACCCATTCCCACATAATGACGCCTTTTGACGCTCCTCAAGAAATATAATTGGGAAAACATTGTGTTAAATGAAGGAATTGCTTGTCACAAGCATTTTCTTCATTTTACACAATGTTTTCTATCCAGAAATCTGAAACAATCTAAATTTCTGTAAACTTTAAATTGTCGTCTTCAACTCCTTTCAAATTGAACCAGTCTAAAATTTTGCCATCTGGTAATGTGTTAAACTTTGTACTTTTAATTCATTCAGAATATTGAATGTGATAAGTTTTGTTATGTTCTTGTTCAGGGATTTTATATTAATACATAAAAGTGCTTTTTTTTAACAAGTTACTCTGTTGTTATTTCATTTCTGAAACTGGCCATACAATTATCCAAGTCATCGTTTTAATCTCAAAAATGATTTTCTTACACCGTTTGGATACTCTGCTTTTGGTAAAATGGCAGACTGAAAATGCATTGATTACAAAATCCAGGCTGAGAGCACATTCCATAGCCCAGTTATTCAGTTATGATATGAAGAAAATATTTTTTGTTTTCATGGAGGTATGAACTGAAAAAAACTAATCACACTAGATGAATCCGCTTCACGTATGAATACGCACAGAGGATTCATACATAAGTATGATTAGGATTTCGGCATACCTCCATGAAAAAAAAAAAAATATTCTCTTCATTTCTTATAATTTTTTACAGCATTGAGCCAAAATAGCCAAAGAAATTTACACATTTTGTTACCTTTTTGAATGGGACTATTTTGTGCGGAAGCATAAAAAAATCGCTGCATGCTCAAAATTATGATTTTTTTTTACCAGTCTGAACGCCCGTTTTTGTTAGACTAAAGTAAAAATTGAATTATTTTGAGGTAACATACTGTGCTCCAAACCTAGAGTTGTGAGTTAAAATCTTGGCTTTGCCAAAATTCTTTTCTGTGGGTTGTATTGGATAGAGAGATTAGAGAAATGGTTAGCTACACCAGCCATTGTGATATATACCTGAAATACTGTTGGAAGTTGTGTCAAACCACATGCAATCCATTCACTTATGTAATTTTCATATTGGTATTAATTTGACTCAGTGAATGCAGAAAAAAAAGAGTTTTCATTAACCCTTGTCATGCTGAATGAATTTTTTTCAGTATTTCATTAAAATCAAAGGGCTGAAAGCACTCGTTCAATGGTCAATACATCTTTTGAAAAATAATTTCATGGACAACTCTGGTTGAAAAGGAAACGCAGGATGTGTAGACTAAGATCAGACTGCACTATGTGCAGGCTGATCTTATATACACCTCCTGCTAAAACCAGAATATTACGGATTCAGCATGACAAGGGTTTGGGATGTTTTCTTATCTCATTTTCAACAATGACACTTTCTGAATCCTTAACTCATTTCCATACAGTGACGCTTTTGGAAGACCCTCAAGAGAAACAATAAGGAAAACATTGTGTACAATGAAGAAATTTCTAGTAAAAACACAGTATTTTCTGTCAAGAAAATTTAACAAATCTAAAATTTCATTAACTTTAAAGTGACGTCTTCAACTCAAGAGTCCATTCAATCAGGACCAGTCTAAAATGTTACCATCTGGTAATGGGTTAAAGCAATATGAGTTTGGAAAACTTCTTGAGAAAAGGAGAAATTGCTTGTAACAAGTAATTTCTCCTTTTCTCCAAAAGTTCCCTACCATATCTGGCACTTTATCTGAACGCAGTTAGTAATGTTGTCTGCAATCTCTTTAAAATTGGACAAGTCTTGAATTCGGACCGGTCTGGAAATAGATTAACCCTTGTCATGCTGAACCCAGAATATTACGTTTTTGGCAGGAGGTGTAGACTAAGATCAGACTGCACTTGTGTGCAGGCTGATCTTAGTCTATACCTCCTGCTTGTACTTTTCCCACAAGATTTGCTTATGAAGTTGATTTCTAAAAAAAATAAATGATTTTTGAACAACAAGTTCTATCAGTGCTTTCAGCCCTTTGATTTGACAGTGATTAAGTAAGGTAATTTATACAGCATGACAAGGGTTAATTATATTGTGGCGGTTTTACAAACAATGGTTAATTGTCCTCAGAAACTAGTGGATTGATTTTAACAAAATTTAACATGAATCACCACTATCTTTGGTGAATCCTTTTCAGCATCTATGAAGATCAGATCATTGTCTATTGATCATCCTGTGCTCTATACAGATCACAATTTGAGTGAATATGTCTTGAAATTTTGTCAAAATGTTTGTCTGTATTATCTTGGACAAATTAGATATTAAATAGGCCACTACATTAATTTAATTTTTAGTTTCTTCTAACAAAAAGGGCGTTTTGACTGGTCGAAAAAAATCATAACTCCATGAACAAGATTTTGAGCACTCAGCGATTTTGTATGCTTTGCGTATTCATACAGTGTGATGAGCTTTTTCGGTTCATAGACAAAAATATTCTTAGAAATACCTTGTATAACTTACAATCTAGAGGCCACATTTACGCCTCAGATGTCCTGATATTTTGTCAGAATGTTTGCTTTTATGGTATCTCATATAAATTCTGTGTTGGATTACATTTGGTTAAAAAATGGTCACTATATATGACTTTGTCAAATCTGACATGCAATCACTATAGAAGTCACAACTTTACTTAGAATGTCTTGACATTCGGTCAGAATCTTTAACTTCATAATCTTGGTCAAAATCATGATATTTTTTGTAACAAGCCTGTAATTTGGTCTCATTTGACAAAAACGCAGGGCCCAAGCCATAGTGCAGTTGGTAGCCCATCGAACTCTCAATCATAAGTTCTAGGGTTCAATCCCCGGCCATGGCAGATACTTGTCTCCCACCAATGGATGGATAATTGTTATGCCTTTAACCCATTCCCACACAACAAAATTTTAGACTGGTCCAAATTGAAAGAAGCTGCAGACGACAATTTCAAGTTATATGGAATTTTAATTTTTTCCGTCTTTTGGGATAGAAAACATTGTGGATAATGAAGAAATTGCTTGTTACAAGCAATTTCTTCATTGTCCGCAATGTTTTCCAAAGCGTTTTTCTTGTGGGGCGTAAAAAGGAGGGCTTGAGTTGGAATGGGTTAAGTGGGAAGAGCAGCTGGAGGCTCGGAACTTAAAGGATGTATTGGTAGTACCAGCGTGAGAAATACCAGGAACCAATGATTAGGTGCTCCAGCTTCCGTGATATAACTGAAATACTGTTCTGAAAGTGGCATTAAACCGTATTCACACAAAACAAACAAACGAACATTGATTGTCAAGATGTCTGGCCACGCCCGCTGACTCTGCTGGCCATAGATTCCACTAAGTTTTGCAGAAGGCAGTTAAGTTTTTTTAGAAATATGCGACATCTTCAAATTTTTGATTCTGCTGTTAAACCATTTTTATACTATGGGGACCAACTATTGGGGCGCTAAGTTATCCCACACAACAAAACTTTAGACTGGTCCAAATTCAAAGGAGTTGCAGACGACAATTCACAGTTTATGAAACTTCAGATTTAATCAACTTTTTAGGTAGAAAACATCGTGGAAAATAAAGAAATTGCTTCAAAAAAGCAATTTCTTCATGTTCTACATGGTCTTTTATAGCTCTTTTTCTTGAGGGCGTCAATGATTCTCATTGTGTGGGAATGGGTTAATATCGTTGAAAAAATAGAAAAAGTCCTAATTCATTTCTGCAGAAAAGTATGTAGCCTCTCAGGTCACTCTTGCCGCGTGAATGCTATAGCGCTTGGTGAACATGGTGGATTACCGTTTTGTACATCTTATTGGCTCACCTGAGCACCGAGCTGAAGGTAAGCTAGCTATTATGATCGGAATATGTCCGGCATCCGTCTGTCCATGTGTCTGTCTGTCCGTCCATAAACGATTATCAAAAACTCTTCTTCCCTTAAACCATAAGGCTTAGAGCCTTGATGTTTGGTACATATCATCACCTATTGACCCTCTACAAAAGTACTTCAAAGAATTGCTGTACTCTCTCTGTGCTATTGATCATTGATTTTACAACGGAAATCTTTGAAAATCTTCTCCTCCCATATCATTAAGCCTAGAGCTTTGATATTTGGTAGGTATCATCAACTATTGACACTATACCAAAATGCTTCAAAGAATTACTATATATTCTTAAAATAAGCTCTTTTCTGTGCGATCCCTGATTTTATAAAGGAATCACGAAAGAAGAAAATCTTTGAAAATCCGTTCTTCTCCAAAACCATAAGGCCTAGAGCTTTGATATTTGGTATGCATCATCACCTATTGACCCTCTACCAAAATACTGCAATGATGTATAAAACATCATTGGAGAAGGAGAAATTGCAGGCTCGGCACTATTGTCCGACATAACCGTGATATGCTCATACAGTGACTGCATGGCCAAAAGAACACCTATTGAACTGTTAACCCATTCCCACACAACCCTCAACAAAAGTGCTTTCGGAAATATTGTAGAAAATGGGTTAAAGCAATTTAGTTAAGTCTTTATACAGAGAGATCATGGGACGTACATTCATGTAGACAGAAAAACCTTTTGCCGTTCCAATAACTCTCATATCAATGTGTCCGTTTTTAAACTGGCATCATTTTACCAATCCTATGACGCCGTCATAGAGCGCATCAGACTCCTAATTTTTCATAATAGGATGTCATGGGTTCGAGCCCCGGCGGCGGCACATATCTTTTCCGACAATTGTCTCTAACCAATAGGTGGATCATGAATTATGAACGTAAGTGGGGTAGCAGTTGGAGTCTATAGGAAGGGATGTAGTGGTAATACTGGTGTGAGAAATACCGGGAGGTGCTCCAGCCACCGCGATATGACTTAAATACTGTTAAAAGAGGCGTTTAACCCCATTCAACCAACCAACCAGACCTATCAATTGGCGGACTATCATGGGGACGAACGGGAACGAACCGGAATGTTATTACTTCCCTTTAATTTATGTCTATTTCTTATGTGTATAATTGACTGCATGTGCAGAAGTATGCCGATTATGGATTGATTTGAAATCAACATAGTAAAAGGAAAATAGCTGAATATTTAAGAGTCCAAATACGAATTTGTTAGATTTTTTTTCAATTAAATTAAACTTGAGGCAAAGTAATCTAATGTTTTATTTTATATCCAGACCGCTCTAGGTGAATTGACGAGATTCTCTCTTTGACCACCGAAGGGTCAACATCGTGTTTCTTGTGATTTAATCCTTTTTTATAACAAGCAGATTATCCTAATTGTATTTCTTTTACATTTATATTGTGTCAATATAAATCTGCCAAAAATTATTTTAGAATAATAAGCAATAATAGTAATAAAGTGAACTAATAAATCTTAAATTGTGAAAAAAATTATATTGGATTATCAAGAGAACAGGAAAGGAGAAATAAGGTGTTGATGTTCAACAGACTGGTTTGGTTTAATTATAACCCCTACTAACTTTCACATTGTTTCAAATCTGTTTCTTTAAATTGAAAATTCACTATCTAACAACCATCCTCTAAGATATCTCACATAAAAAAACATCACATTTTGCTATAAGATGGAATCTGACAAATTGACTCCTATGACCCCCTTCACCCCAAACCAAAGAGTAGAGAAGAGACCCTATTCTGAGGTGGCCAACTCTTCTTCGTCATCTTTTGGATCTCCAGATGCCAAACAACTTTTATTGGCAGACTCTTCTGTGGAATCTTTAGACTCCACAAACTCCCTTGAATCATACTTAGGGCGCTATTCAAGGGCTGTCACTAGCACTCCAACAACTGTGCATCAAGGAGGTTCAAAAGAGGATGAAGATGAAGGTTGGTCGATTGTCCAAGGAAAGGGACAAAGACAAAACAAGGCCCAAAGTAAAACACCAATATGGCTTTCCTTCACAATTATAGTTATTGGTGCAATGGGGACTCAAGCGGGCAAAATGGGTGAACTTTTTACAGCCCTTTTAAAAGAATTCAGTTCAAGCCATATCAAAATTCTAAGTAACATAAATAACGTGAAAAATAGCGTCAGAATAAAAATACGAGAAGATAAAGTAACTCAACTGAAAAATTTTAAATTTGGACAATTTGATTTAAAAATTCAGGATGATAAACCAGGCTTGGCTAGGGGAATCATTGAAATTAGTGACAAAAACCAAATTGAAGATATCAAAAAGAGGTTAGCCAGCTCTCAAGGTGTATCTAAAGTAACAAAAGGCCGCAATGATACAAATCTAATTGTAACTTTTGATTCCCCAAACCTTCCTGTGAATATTGCTGGTCACCAGATTTCACCTGCATTAAGATCCGTATTTCGATGCAACAAATGTCAGGGTTTTGGACATACTAAAAGCGTGTGTTACAATGAACTACATTGTCCACACTGCGCAGGCAATCATTCTCATGAACAGTGCAGATCGAGAGCAAAGAAATGTGCTAACTGCTCAGGTGAGCATAGCGCTGCTTATAAAGGTTGTCCAGCATACTTTAAGTATTCAAACAAAATTCAAAACCTAAACTCAAAAATTATCAACCAATATACAAGTAAATGTAAAATAGCTGGTTTAGAAATTCCAAAAACTTTACAAGTAAAGAAAATTTCAAAAGAAATTAATGAGTCAGATTTACATCAGATAGCGAAACTGTTGGTCGGAAAAAGCGAAACTGAAATACTGGAAGTATTAAATAACAAGCTTTTTAAGAATCATGAAATAAAACAATGCACCAAAAATAGTGAAAATCAGAGCTCTGAAGGGACAAATAAAACCCAGGATAAAAAGGATTATAGAAATCAAAATTCTTATTCAAATCGGCGTCTTCAAAATAATGGAGCAAAGCAAAAAGAATATAGACCGAAATACACTCAGAATGGAGGAAATGGACATTTCAAGGGTCAGGGCTCTCCGCAAAGATTTTATAGGCCGCCATTCCGGGCACCTGGTGCTTACTTTCCGTTCCCCCCTCCATTTATGAATCGCCAGGATGGTTTTAGCTTTCGTCCTCATCACTACCTCAGCCGCCATTAATAGTTTTATTACAAAAATATAATAATGTAAAAGTAACGACTACAAATTAATTATAGACCATGGCGGTGAAAAATAATAACAATTCAACTATAAATAATGAATACGGACTCGCCGTCATGTCATGGAACGCAAGATCAATTAAAGGCCAAACAAGCCTGAAAATGAATGAACTTCAAAATTTCATAAATAATACTAGAGATCCAATACATGTTATTTGTATCCAGGAAACATGGTATAAGCAAAATGACAAACCATTCAATCTCAAAGGGTATCAAGAACCAATTAATAAATTTAGACAAAATAGCGCAGGTGGGGGTTTATGCATTTATGTAAAAAATGGGGTCCAATTCATTGAAAAATATGTACACTTCACAAACCAGATAGAATTATGCGCAATAACAATTTTTGGAAATTCCCATAACATTGATGTTCACAATTTACATGTCATAGACAAAAAAGGAATTACTAACCAAAATTTGCCAAATATATTCCAAAACCTAAATAATTACAGCATAATTGTCGGAGACTTTAATCTTAAACATTTAAACTGGAACCCCCCTGGAGATTATAGACATGACGGCGAGGCAGAAATCTTATTAGAATTTCTTTCTGCAAATCAGGTTAACATACTAAACGATGGCCAAGTGACTCGAATAGATGCAAGTGCAAACAAAGCAAGTGCTATAGACTTGGGCCTAGTGTCTGCTAAATTACATCCGTTTAGCGAATTCAGTGTTGTTGACAACTCATTTGGGAGTGACCATCTGCCAATAGTAATTCATATAACATTAAGGAAAAGGCTAGGTACACTCACTGACACTGTAAAGTCAAAATGGAACTTTAGAAAGGCTTCAGAAGCAGACTGGGAAGATTTTAAATATGAATGCAGTTTAGAATTCAATGAAAGCGCTTTTGACGAAAATATAGAAATATTTTTCAATAAATATTGTAAGAAACTAGAAACAACACTAAACAAAACTATACCTCAATCAAAATTAAATCTAAAAAAGAAATATCAAGTGCCCTGGTGGACAGACGATTGCTCCCGTGCAATTAAAAACAGAGAAAATTTAAGAAAAAGACTCCGATTTAGCAAAACTAAAGTTGATAGAGATCTATACACACAAGCAAGACGCGACGCTGAATATACAATACGTCAAGCAAAGCGAACAGGTTGGCAAGGTTTTTGCTCCAAAATTACCGATAGAACAAACTCAAAGGAAGTCTGGGATTTTGTCAGAAAGATTAAAGGAACTACGCCACAAACAAACCATCCATTCGTAATAGATCAGAAAGTTGTTACAAATGCAAAAGAAAAAGCGTCTGTGCTTGTAAAACATTACGAAAAGGTCAGTAGCAATGATGGTTATGATAATGATTTTCTAGAACAAAAAGCAGAGGCCGATTTCATTCTGCGGGGCTTTTCAAGATCCGGTTCATGAAGCCGATGTGGGTAAGAATTTGCCCTTTAATTCGGAATTCACTATGTTTGAATTGGACCAGGCTCTGCAGGATTGCAAAAATGGTGCTCCTGGTGATGACGGAATACATTACTCTGTTCTAAAAAACCTGTCACAAAATGCTAAATCCGAACTTTTGTACCTCTTTAACAAATCTTGGAATACAGGTAAAACTCCAGATTCTTGGCATGAAGCAACCATAATTCCCCTGCTTAAACCAAATAAACCCAAAACTGACCCAGCGTCGTATAGACCAATATCTCTCACAAGTACTTTTACAAAGCTCATGCAAAAAATGATTAAACCGAGACTCTGCAGTTATTTAGAAAAGAATAATCTAATATCAAATTATCAATCAGGCTGCAGACAAGGACACTCTTGTGAAGATAACTTAACTAGATTAGAGACCGATATTCGACGCGTTCAAAAAAGCAAACATTTTCTAATTGCTGTATTTCTGGATTTGACTGCTGCTTTTGACAAACTATGGAATTCTGGAGCAATAATTTATCTAAAAAAGATAGGCCTTAGGGGTAAAATTTTGAACTGGATCAAAGATTTTTTAGAAAGTAGAAAAATAAAAGTTAAATATCAAGGTCATGTTTCTGAAACTGTTGAAACATTGAACGGGTGTCCCCAAGGAAGTGTATTATCGCCCATCATTTTTTCACTCGTCATGAATTCTCTTAGAGATAAAATGGATAGACATAATAAGACAGAAAACAATACACTTGACAACATACAACTCTCTCAATTTGTTGATGATAGCGCAATCTGGATGGAATCAAAATGTCCAAAATTAGCAGTTAAAAAAGCCCAAAAGGCTCTAAACTCGATCGACAATTGGAGCAAAGAAAATGGCTTTCTAATAAATCCTATAAAAACACAGGTAGTTATGTTCCACCTAAAATCTAAATTAAAACCACCCGAACAAGACCCGGATTTCCCTAAATTAAAATTAGGCAAGAATGTTCTGCAATTTAGCTCATCAGCATTGTTCCTCGGACTCATCTTTGATAAGTATCTTAACTGGCAGGAGCACATAAATAAACTTACCAAAAGAGTTGATAAAGACATAAATCTCTTAAGATCAATCAAAGGCTATAGTTGGGGATCTGACAAAAAATCCCTATTTAACATTTATCAGAGTTTAATAAAATCCAAACTGAATTATGGCTCTATTGTTTACAACTCAGCAAATAATAGTGTGCTTGAAAAACTCCAAAAATTACAAAATAAGGCCCTTAGGGTCATCACAAATTGTCCAAAACACACACCCATAAGTACATTAATAGCAGAATGTGGTGACCTACCCTTACAGCAACAAAGAGAAATGAACATGTTAAAGTATTGGGCAAGATCTATAGGCCATGGCGCAAATCTACCGATAAATGAAAAAATTGAGACTGATCCAATCTTTCTCTTTAATCCAAAACGGGTCAAATCGGTTAAAAATCCATACTCTCAAAAGATTCAAGAGTTGACCTCAAAATACAATTTAAATGCAAACGATCTGGTGCAACCGTATCAAAGAGACATTTATGAAATATGCAAACCAGACATAGATTTAGAACTAACTCATCATATCTCAAAGAAAGACAATCACAGTCTCCAATTACATAAAGCAAAAGAACACTTGTCAAAATACAGAAATTCAATTAAAGTGTATACAGATGGCAGCAAAGACCAAGAAAAGTATATAGCAGGGGCCGGGGTTGTTATCTTTGATGAAGAAAACACTGTCATTTTGAATAAAGGGATTAAAATGGACCATGGTTTGTCTATATACACATGTGAAATGAGTGCTATTGACTATGCACTGGATTGGCTTAAGAAAAGGGATACCCATTTATTCAAAACCTCAAATATAACGATTTTTACGGATTCCCTGAGCTCGTTACAATCTATGCAGTCAGGTAAATCCAAATCACGCCCTGAAATCCTAGATAAAATATTACTTTCAATAAAATATTTTAAAGAAAGAGAATTAAAAACCACGTTTGTATGGATCCCAAGCCATGTGGGTATAATAGGGAACGAAATAGCCGACCAAACCGCTAAAAAAGGAGCGACTTCGGGTGAAATTAACAAAATCAAACTGAGTGTTAAAGAAATGTACCATCTCATTGAACAGAACATTAAAAATGAATTTAAGAAAACGGACTTATCAAAATACGGTTATTATGATCAACCATCAGCTATCACAGTTTACAGTTCTAACCAAGTCCATGACACAGTTTATACAAAGTTAAGGCTAAAGGTAAGTCGTTTAGGAGCAGAAAGATTCCCAAAGGTTAATTGCGAACGTTGTGAGATAGAACAAACCTTTGACCATGTTTTCTTTGAATGTCCGTTATATAGAAAAGAGAGGGTCGATTTTAGAAATGAACTACTATGCCTGGATATACCAGTTATAAGTAGAAAAACCCTAATGTTCCCAGAAAACAAATTGGCGCTTCAAACTAGAAATGCTGTCTTCAAGTATTTGAAGAACATAAAATTAATAAATAAACTGTAGTGAATTTGTCTGGATATTGAAGAATAAGATTGGGGAAACAGTATAAATAAAGTAAAATTTTAAACAATACAAGTTCAGCAGTAAAGCAACAGTTTAGTCTGATGGCGCAAAATGTGCAGATTGGGATGCTAAATAATTTAACCAATTTAATTTAACCGATATAAAAATAACAATCATAATAATAGTTATAAATTTGAATAACGTCTATGGGAGGTCAGCATATGGCTGCTCCTTTAGAAATTGAAATTGATAGATAAGGCTGTAACACTATTGCTAGAATATCAGAATATATAGAAACATGATTTGGGATAACATATTAGAAATACAAATAATACAATATTATGAAATTGAGTAACCATGGGCTTATATAATAAAACTTAATTTTCTAAAGTTATAAACATAGGACTGTGCTAAACAGCCTTAAAGCTGCGAATTGTCCTCAAGACTTAAAGGGAGGTCAGTAAATGGCTGCTCTCTTGATAGCCCAGGATTAACAACAGATTTAGTTCTTGGTTATTTTGTATATATGAAACAAATTAGTTTTTGCCATAACATTGTAAATAACATGTGCTTATTTTTGTTATAAATACATTACTAAATTATACTGATTAAAGAAAAATAAAAATTCAAAAAAAAAAAAAAAATATATATATACCCCCCCTAAAAAAACTCCATTGTGATAACGATAAAATGAAAAAGAAACAATAATAATAACTACTAGTAATTGATGGTTATTGCAAACACTAAAAAAAAATCAACAACAAAAAAAACATTGTTTCAGGGGGAAAGGTAGTAAATGTTGTAGAAGAACAAGGGATTGCTTGTTACAAGAAATTTCTTCTTTTTTCACACTGTTCAAACATAGGTACACAGAACTTAAAAATCAGGAATTGAACAGGAAAGGGTTAAAGATAAGGGGGATTGAAGGTAATCAGCAAACTTGATAAGAAACAAAAGTATCAAGCCGAAATAATTTGAGAAATCACACTTTGAACCATCAAGCTTGTAAGTTGTTTGCACTGTGTTTTATGTATGTTTGAAAATAACGATATACAAAAGGTATTGTCTAACAATGCCTGTACAACAAAAACAATGCAAACAATGTCCAAGCTAGATTTTAGACACCATTTAAGGGAGAAGGCAATACCAAACTGAGAATTTACTCTTCTGATTTTATAATTTACCAAAGGAATAAAGCAATGTTAATCCTATTAATCTTGGTATTATAAGCCATCCACTCTATCAGATAAAAATTTGATTAGCCAGTTTTCCTTTTCTTTACCATATGTAATATCAATAAGCTTTATTTCTACTTCTCTTGCCACATTGTTTCAAGGGGGAAATTAGAATTTTGCCAAGACTGCTTTAAGCAGCTGACTTATTTTGTATATAAATGATTAGAACATTAAAAAAAAACACAAAAAAACATTGTTTCAAGGGGAAAATTAGAATATAGACCATACTGTTTTGTACTGGTTGGTTATTTGTATATATAAGAGATAAGAACAATGTAAATAAAAATGGTGATGGTAATAGAAAAAAAAAAAAAAAAAAAAAAAAAAAAAAGAGAGAGAGAGAAAAGAGAGAAAGAGAAATCAAAAAAAAAAAAAAAATGAAGAGTTTACACTTAAACAAAGTATACACATAATGTAACTAGGAAAAAAAATATATATATATAAATGATTAAAACTTGAATTTGACACTTTAAAGAAAAAAGAAATGATAAAGAAATAAATCACACACACTCTTATAGCGAAGTGTAAATCCACATACCTAAACCTAAATTGATGAAAGAAGTATGATTAAAAGGGGGGAAATAGTGGTAATGGCAATGCAAAATCGAATTCTAATAGCAAAGGTTATAAGAAAAAGAGAGAATAAAAGTAAGGCCCTAAGATCAGGTTGATCACGTGAACAATAAAGGATGTTAATCTTTTGTAACATTATAGGCCTACGGGCACCATGGGTACACACTTTGCTAAATTAGCATCTTGTATCCTTAAAATTTGGCACCCAAATTTGTCCTTTTGCTGAGTAAGAGAATTGAAACTCATTTCTCATCAAATCTCAACCCTTTTCGATGTGAAAAAGTCTTTTAAACGGGCTGGTGGGTTGCAGCCTGGGGTCCATACCATATATGCCTCGAGCACGGAGGGACCTTATAAAACTACAAATACAACGGTGAATTGACGACAAAATTTTAGACTGTTTGACCGTGGCACCTTCCACTATGTGGGATTGGGTGGATGCGTTATTTCGCTAGCCACGATTTGTGAAGGATAGACTTCGGTCTGTCTACATAAATTTATGAAACTCAATAGCTGACCAAAGCATGAACCAAATGAAAATGCAGACAACAGTTTGGTGACGGTTGTTTGTCTTCTGCAACAGAAAACAATTGTTGGTGGGAAGTGAACAAGTTGCTTGTAAAATCACTTTCTTCATTTTCCTCAGTTTTCAAGTCTTTTTTTTTTCTGCGGAAGGGTCGACAAAAAGCGTGATTGTTTGTGATTAGGTTAATGAAACGTAATTGATGGGGACCTGATAAGCGGTACTTTTTGTAAAGATCGACAGAAAAAATATTTATTCATGTAAGTTGATTCATGATTCCTGCGTGGTCCGGTCTCAAAAACAGTTATTTGCGTATATGCTATAAGTTCTTCGGCTGGTGATAGCATACAGCAAAGTTATGTCTTTAATCGGCTTTGATAAAACAGATTTTACTATCGTTTTAGTAGAGTTCTGGATACTTTACACGCTAGCACTTGATCATTAAGATATTACTAAATCTGACAAAGCCAGTGACCTAATTTACATTCTTACTCTCTAGCATTATACACGTATTATCATCTATAATTAACTTTTCTATATCATACTTGGGTAAATGAACCAGCAAAATGTATTAAGATCAAGTGCCAGTGACTTTACAACCAGTTCGAGATACATGTAATTATTTTTGCTGTGATATTAACTAAACGCCGTTATAATACGATATTTTTCTCAAAATTTGAATAGATCTATAATGTTTTTGCTGTTTTTTTCCCCAAAATTAAGCTACACCCTTAGAGCATTTAGTATCATTTACCATTTAAATAAGTTACAAATATATTGTATCCGAAATACATCTTTGATTTCAACTGCCGGTCTAAGCTTCCATTCATTGACAAGTGTGAAAGAAAGATTTTTAGCTCGACTATTCTAAAAACAAGAGGGCCGTTGGCCCTGGGGCGCTCACCTGAGATAAAGGCTCTTTTTCTTTCAACAGTCTAATTTCATGTTAAGGTTAGGATTATGAAACAAGTGGGCCGCAATTACATATAAAGACTATGAACCTGGGGATCAAAAAGTCTAAATTACAAATTCAAAGGATTTAGTTTGAAAGAAGGAAAAAACTTTTTCCATGGGTTATAATTTCAGAAATAAGAAAGAAAGTCTGTGAACTGATGCCTCATGCCTATACCCCCCCCCCCCCGGGGGTCCGCCCCTGAAGACCCGAGGATCATGATTTTAGCTATTTTGTAAGAGATCTATATACTGATGCTTTGTGCAAAATATCAAGGCTCTGCGCCTTCTGGGTCAGGAGGAGAAGATTCTTAAATATTATTTTGAAATTTCATTTTGTTGCCATGGCAACCAGAGTTTTAAACGGATTTCAATTCTTTTACCTAATTTCAACGGGGACCACCTAAGCAACATTTCTGCAAAATTTGGTTCAAATTGGCCCTGTGAATTGGGAGGAGATGTCATTTAAAAATTCGTTCTTTATTTGTATATAACCCCCCCCCCCCCCTGGGGCTCCGCCCCTGGGGACCCGAGGATCATGATTTTAGCTATTTTGAAAGAGGTCAATATACTGATGCTTCATGCAAAATATCAAGGCTATACGCCTTCTGGGTCAGGAGGAGAAGATTTTAAAGATTATTTTAAAATTTCACTTTTGTTGTCATGGCAACCAGAGTTTTTAACAGATTTCAATTCTTTTAGATATTTTTGAAGGGGACCACCTAAGCAACATTTCTGCAAAATTTGGTTCAAATTGGCCCTGTGAATTGGGAGGAGATGTCATTTAAAAATTCGTTCTTTATTTGTATATAACACCCCCCCCCCCTGGGGCTCCGCCCCTGGGGACCCGAGGATCATGATTTTAGCTATTTTGAAAGAGGTCAATATACTGATGCTTCATGCAAAATATCAAGGCTATACGCCTTCTGGGTCAGGAGGAGAAGATTTTAAAGATTATTTTAAAATTTCACTTTTGTTGTCATGGCAACCAGAGTTTTTAACAGATTTCAATTCTTTTAGATATTTTTGAAGGGGACTACCTAAGGAACATTTCTGCAAAATTTAGTTCAAATCAGCCCTGTTGTTTGGGAGGAGATGTCATTTAAAAAATCGTTCTTTATTTCTATATAATCCCCCCCCCGAGGCTCCGCCCCTGGGGCTGAGGATCATGATTTTAGCTATTTTGAAAGAGGTCAATATACTGATGCTTCATGCAAAATATCAAAGCTCTATGCCTTCTTGGTCAGGAGGAGAAGATTTTTAAAGATTATTTTGAAATTTCACTTTTGTTGCCAAGGCAACCAGAGTTTTTAACAGATTTCAATTCTTTTAGATATTTTTGAAGGGGACCACCTAAGGAACATTTCTGCCAAATTTGCTTCAAATTGGCCCAGTGGTTTGGGAGGTGATGTCGTTTAAAGAAATTGTTGACGCACGACGCACGACGGACGGACGCCGGACAAAAGGGGATCACAATAGCTCTCTTGAGCACTACGTGCTCAGGTGAGCTAATAAGGGGGGGGGGCTATTCCGGTCACCCAGGCGTCGGCTTCAGCGTCGGCGTAATGATTTGGTTAAACCTTACGAGAAAGTGTCATATCTCAGTTTCTACTACTGCTATTGCTCTCAAGCCGCCGTCATAGCGCAGTCGTTAGCGCGTCAGACTCCTTACCTTCAACCATTCGACGTCATCAGGGTTCGAGCCCCGGCAGCTGCACATATCTTTTCCGAAATTTGTCTCTAACCAATAGGTTGATAATTGTAAACCTAAGTGGGATAGCAGCTGGAGGCTAGGAACGGATGAAGTGAGAGATACCAGGAATCCATTGTTAGCCGCCCACGCCACCGCGATATGACTGAAATACTGTTAAAGTGGCGTTAATCCCCATTCATTCAATCAATGAATATTGCTCTCAAACCGTTTGTACATGCTTTTGTCTTAAAAATATCAGCCTCTAGACACGGATTCAATGCTCTGACATTCATTTTAGTGGAATTTTAACCCATTTGGACTTGGAACTTCTTGGTTAAACCTGCATGCAACTAAAATATATCTTTCATAACTCCCTTTCTTCCAGTGCATTTGCTCTGAAACTTTGCAGATGATTTTGTGACCATAATATCATTTTCTAGAGAAAGACTCCGATGATTACAATTACATTTATCATAATGGAGTTTTGATTAACCCTTTTCAGACGTAGAAATTCATGGTTAAACCTTACGTGCAACTGTCATATATCTTTAATAACGTTCGTTTCCTACCAATGGATTTGCTTTGAAACATTTCACGTGTTTTTGTGGCAATAATATCAGCCCCTAGTTACATATCCAATGCTCTGACATTCTTTTTTAGTTGAATTGTAACCCTTTTCGGACTTAGAAATTCTTGGTTAAACCGAACGTGTATCTGTCATATATCTTTAATAACTTTCTTTCTACCATTGCTAGCCGGCTTTGAAACTTTGCACAGCCGGGTTTTTTGTGACAATGATGTCAGCCTCTTGAAACAGATTCATCACTCTGACATTCATTTCAGTGGAATTCTAACCCTTTATGGCCTATAAATTCTTGATTAAACCTTACGTTCAACTGTTACATATCTTTAATAACTCTCTTTCTGCCAATACTATTGCTCTGAAACTTTGCACATACTTTTGTGACCATCATATCAATTTCTATGCAAAGATTCATTAAAAGTACATTTATTATAGTGGAGTGGGGTGTAGAAAATGACCAGGCATGCATTTATTCTAGTTGATTTTTAACCCCTAGATTCTTTTTTTACTAAAAATTTCAATTTTTGATTTATATCTATTACTACTTATGTATTAAGCCTAATGTCGACATTGAATTGTTGTTACTATCCAGCACTCAGAATAGTCGAGCGTTGCTGTCCTCTGACAGCTCTTGTTAAACTCGGGCCCACTGCTTTTTGTTCTTTTAATTAGATTTGAATTCCTTGGCTGAACTGCTCTTAAGTTCGAAGAATGACAAGCAACATCTTTCTACAATATTTTCTCAAGAATAAAGAAAAAGCCAGGAATTGTACAGGAATCGTTTAATGAATAGCTTTATCCTCTTCAAATCAAGCAAGTCGAGGCCATGGAACTGCTGGTAGCGCATCGGTCTCTCAGTCTTGAGGTCCACGGTTCGATCTCAGCAAATGATGTAACAATTTCGTGTGATGGAAAGAACTTAGAAATGTTTAAAAGGTTTATAAAATCTCTGGGTGAAAAATAATGGTAGACCTTTTAAAAATAATAACGAGAAAATACGTTCAAGACAAGCATACCTAATTTTTGAAAACAGTGTTTTTAAGAATGAATACTATGACTTGGCTATCGGTTCAACTTGAATGCTCATAAAGTGAGTCTGTACTAAAGAACATCAATTGAGAGGTTAACCCATTCCCACACAATCCCTCCTTTTTATGACCCTCTAGAAAAAGGCTTTAGAAAGTATTGTAGATAATGAAGAAACTGCTTATATCAAACTATTTCCTCATTGTCCACAACGTTTTCTATCCAAAAAGACGAACAGATTTTAAATTCCATCTACTTGAAATTGGAGTCTAAAGCTTCCTCCTGAATTTGGACTGGTCTAAAATGTTGTGTGGAATCAGTTAAACCACTAGTTAAGTCTTGTACAATAGCTCTCATATTAATGCGTCGGTTTCTAACAGGCATTTAACCCCATTCAATCAATCAGTCTAACTAATATACTGAGCCAATCATAGGGATGAGCGTGAACGAACCGGAATATTATTACTTCCCTTTAATTAATCTTTATTTCTTATATCTATAATTGACTGCATATGCAGAAGTATACCAATTATGGATTGATTTGGTATTAAAATATAAAAGGAAAGTAGCTAAATACTTAAGAGTCCAAGAACAACTGAATAAGATTTATTTCAATTGAAGTAGGCTTGAAGCAAAATAATTAAGCGATTTTATGTATACCCATAACGCCTCCTTGTTTCGACGACAAAATTTTAGACTGTTTGACCGTGGCACCTTCCACTATGTGGGATTGGGTGGATGCGTTATTTCGCTAGCCACGATTTGTTGAAGATAGACTTCGGTCTGTCTATATACAATATGGACAAAATACACTCAGAGAAAAAAGTTTAGCATTTCTTTTGGTCCTACATTATTTTTAACGTAAATGTATAAACCTTATAAAATCAGTCTCGTTTGCAGTTTTTAAAAGCCAACTAATTATGCATTAAGAGCACGTTTTCATCGCTTCTAAAGGCTGTCTGACGCAATTTTGCTGAAACACGTTCTGCACGTGCTTCCACATATACGTGAAGTCTATATCCACAATATCTATCCCAGTCAATTGGTTAGCATCAATAACAAGATAACTCATTAAAACATTTAACTTAGACCAACGGAACGTAGCCATCGGTATGCTGGCTGGTGGTATGATGGTAAAAGAGGTGGCTCAACATTTTAAGGTTCCATTTCAAGACTTAGAACAAAGTATCGTCAATTAGGCACCGTCAAAGACAGGTCCGTGACGTTCAGGCAGGCCACGTAAGACAACCCAACGTGAGGACAATTACATCGTGACGTGTTCACGGCGTAATCGCTTCCTCAATAGCACTCGTATAGCCGGTTTGGTCCGAAATGCAACGGGAACACGGGTCTGTGCTCTTACTGTAAGTAACAGACTTCGTTCGGCACGTTTACGCGCACGTCGAACTTACGTTGGCATCCCTTTGACACGTGCACACAGACATGCAAGATTGAATTGGACAAGGGTACACCGTCGATGGCCAAGACGAATGTGGAATCAGGTCCTATTCACAGACGAATCCCGTTTTAATTTGATGTTTGCGGATGGCAGGGTGCGTGTTTGGAGGCGTGATGGCGAACGGATGGATCCCGCCGACCGTTTTGGAGGCGGCAGCGTCGTGGTCTGGGGTGGTATATCATACCGTGGCAAGACTGACTTGGTAGCTATCATGGAAACTTAAATGCCGTTCAATACTGCACCGAAATTGTCCAGCCAGTGGTATTGCCGTTCTTGCTACAATTTTTCAGCAAGATAATGCCCGCCCACATGTCGCTCGGCACACGTTGGACCTTTTACAGACTAATAATGTTGATGTGTTGGATTGGCCAGCCAAATCACCGGATCTGTCTCCGGTCGAACACCTTTGGGACCATCTGGGTAGGAGAGTAAGAGACAGGAATGACGTTAATAACGTTAGAGACCTGGAACGTGTTCTGCGTCAGGAATGGGGTCGTATCCCTATGGCCATTAATCGTAGGCTCATTTCCAGCATGAGAAGACGCTGTGATGCCGTTATTGGCGCAAACGGTGGACACACACGATATTTAATCTTTGAGTTACTTTTACTTCCCTACCCCTACCATGTTTGACGCTGTACAATAAACACGTATGACCTTGAAATCATCTGATTTTTTTAAATACTGTGGCTGACACATAAAAGATTGATGTGTGAAAATATGGTTTGAATCCAAAGCTAGACACCGGAGAAATTGGCTGTAACTTACGAAATTGCTAAACTTTTTTCCCTCAGTATATATAAATTACCAAACTTGCGATCATGGTGAGCTGATAGCCAACACTTTCGTATTCAGCCGCGAAGAAAGTATGGTCTTTTCAGTAGTGTCTCGGTGTCATATTCACATTTTGCTTTCTTTTACACCATTTTTCCCCCGGCCACTTTCTTTTCTTGAACATAAATCTGTGTTGCATGTTTTAGCGATTTTGAAAAGAAAAAAATACTAGGACGAAAAAGAAACGCCGGTTAACCTAAAATGATTGTTTTAAGGGATAAATTATATTATTGGATTATTATATTCATTTTTGTATAAAATGTCATCTGTATGGAACCAGCTGTTGAAGTTTCAATCGATTTCCGTTACTGATTATGTAAAAAAAAAATACCCCCTTTTAACGATGACCCTTCTTGTTTTGCATAACACGGCCGGACATATCAGTATGTTGCGTGTCCTCCACGCGAAACTGTGGCAGCCCTGATTCGTCTATGCATAGAATTCACCAGGGTGTTAATCATGGCCATTGGGATGTTATTCCATTCTTCATGCAAGGCATGTGTGAGTTGGACATGATTAGTCGGGGCATTTGGACGTCTCCTTACCCACCTATCCAGTTCGTCCCACAAATGTTCAATTGGGGACAAATCTGGACGGAATGCTGGCCAATCGAGTGGGTGTATGTTACTGTTGGCAAGAAATTGCTGGCAAACTCTGGCGACATGGGGCCGGGCATTGTCCTGCTGCAATATCAGGTTCCGTGCTTGCAGGCATGGGACGGCATATGGGCGGAGGATTTCGTCTCTATACCTGACGCCGTTTAAAATTACCGTCAATCACGATCAATGATGATTTAAACCCATAGGAGATGCCGCCCAAACACATATCGAACCACCGCCAAACCTATGCCGTTCAACGACGCACGCGTCGGTGTAACGTTCGCCGCGACATCGGTATACACGACGTCGGCCGCCCGGACGGTAGAGAGTGAACCGGGATTCGTCGGTGAAGACTCCCCGTCACCATTGCCTTATAGGAAAATTCCGTGGTGAGCGTGCTTGTAACAAAGCCAAACGGCGTTGGCGACGCACAGGAGTTAGCGGAAGACCGACATAGGGACGCCGGGCTCTTAGGCCATTGTCGCGTACGCGGTTTCGAACTGTATCAAGATAAATATGGCGATTATGACTACCTATAGTGTTATTTGCAGTTTCGCTCGCTATGAGATGGCGACTACGTGAGAGAAAGTGTCATAAACCGATCCTGACGTGGCGTCGTGACGCGCGGACGTCCACTTCGCAGTCGGTCGTTGACCCTCCTTGTCACTCGCACACGTTGAACAAGACGTTCTTTAGTTCGAATATTCACACCAAAATGTGCAGCAACCTGCTGTTGGCCTTGACCCTGCACAAACATTGCTATAGCTTGTCCCCGCTTACTTCCGACAATCACTCAATTTGAAGTAATCTCTGAATACTTGAACAGTGTCAAATAGACTGAAATTTTCCTTGGGCAACTGAATGACCTTCCCCTGCACGGGATTCTTGCATTTGAGCACGTGCCTCTCATGGTGCGAAGAGGTAAGGTATTGTGTAGTTTTAAACGTGTGTACCGTTCGACAGCGAACAACAAATAAATTTGAACGAATTTCATTATTCTAAGCCAAGCAATAAAATATATGTTGCATATTTTATGTATCCCGGCGTTTCTTTTTCGCCCTAGTATATATTTTTGCTTTTAATTTTTATTTCATTGATTGCTTTATTTATTGTATTCACAACACTTGCCGCTACTCTTTTGTTGTGCTTTCATTTTTGATCTCTTCCCTAGTTTGTGTAAACTGTCTCTTGAGTAAGAAGAAGTTTCATAATCTTGGGTCCTGATTGAACACACAAATTTAGAATATTGCTAAAACCATTTATTGAACTGTAAACTGGCGATGGTAGTGTATATTGCAAATCTTTTCATTCAAGAACTATGTTACAATAATATGTATTAATCCCCATATATAATTACTGTTTGACAGAACATCCCCTCCCAACCCACCCCTTTCCTCTCTCTCTCTCTCTTAAAAACTGTAGAGCAGAAACAAGTTTCACTTTAACATTTCAAAGGCTATAAGGTCCTTCTAGGGAAGAGATCAAAATGAAAGCACAATAAAAGAATAGCAAGTGTTGTGAATACAATAAATAAATGAAATAAACATTAAAAGCATTTTTTTTTCAAAATCGCTATAACATGCAACACAGATTTATGTTCAAGAAAAGAAAGTGGCCAGAGGAAAATATTGATGTAAAAGAAAGCAAAATGTGAATATGACACCGAGACACTACTGAAAAGCCCATACTCACTTAACAGCTGAATATGTGGTAGTAAGTTTTGTACGAAAATTTGTGTTTTTGTCCTTAATGTATATAGACAGACCGAAGTCTATCTTCAACAAATCGTGGCTAGCGAAATAACGCATCCACCCAATCCCACATAGTGGAAGGAGCCACGGTCAAACAGTCTAAAATTTTGTCGTCGAAACAAGGAGGCGTTATGGGTATTTATAAAATCGCTTAATTATTTTGCTTCAAACCTACTTTAATTGAAATAAATCTTATTCAGTTGTTCTTGGGCTCTTAAGTATTTAGCTACTTTCCTTTTAAATTTTAATACCAAATCAATCCATAATTGGCATACTTCTGCATATGCAGTCAATAATAGACACAAGAAATAAAGATTAATTAAAGGGAAGTAATAATATTCCGGTTCGTTCACGCTCATCCCTATGATGCCAGTTAGATTGATTGATTGAAATAGATTTAACACCGGTTAGAAACCGACGCATTAATATCAGAGTTATTGTATAAGACTTAACTAGTGGTTTAACTGATTCCACACAAAATTTTAGACCAGTCCAAATTCAGAAAGACGCTTCAGACTCCAATTTCAAGTTGGTGGAACTTAAAATCTGCTCGTCTTTTTGGATAGAAAACGTTGTGGACAATGAGGAAATAGTTTGATATAAGCAGTTTCTTCATTATCTACAATACTTTCTAAAGCCTTTTTCTGGAGGGTCATAAAAAGGAGGGATTGTGTGGGAATGGGTTAACCGCTCAATTCGGATGTACAGGTCATACAGCCTCTCTGTTGTATGATCATTCAAGTTGAACCGATAGTCAATTCATAGTTTTGGGCGTTTTTTTTTTTTTTTTTTTTTTTAGGAAAAAACGGTATTTCATATCGATCAACCGGAAACAAGTTCTCACACATTTCCGCCCATTTCCACGCATGCTCATAAACGTGAAGTTAAAATCTATGTGATCGCCTCCATCTTGTTTCATCGCTGATGAAGGAAATAACTTACCTGCTGAATGCCAACGGCCACCTTTTAATCATGAATATCCGGGAAAATGGTTTAAAACTTAATATATCCTTAGTAAATTGTCTAATGAATTGTCAAAATGGGAGAAATAATTTCCTCGCGTTTCAAGATAGAATCTAGGTCAATGGTTAGTGGAGTTAGCGAATACATGTAAACTGTCTGTTAGTGTTTTGACCTGGCAGGGCTGGGCAAAATTACACCCCGCATACACAGTATATGTAACACGTTACTACCCTGTTATAGGCGCGCCTATTAACCCCATCGAATAAAACACCTTTTACCCCTCGAATTCGACTAAATCTTTGAAACGGACATTTAACTACTTCAGTTGTGAAAATTATATGCTCAACGAAAAAAGAATTGAATGTTAGCTTTGATTTCTTTAACTTTTATCATTTAACCTTTTACTACACAACCACAAATTTTCACGCACTTAAGAAGAAAATGTTGCGATTAATTCAAAATAGCGATTTCGGTAAACAGTAATAGGTCATGATTGATTGAATAGGGTTTAACGCAACTTTTATTAGTATTTCAATTATATCGGGGCGTGTGGAGCTCCTAACCATGGATTCCTGGTAGTTCACACACCAATACTACCATTACATCCTTATCAAGCCTCCAGCTGCTCCTCCTACTTAGGTGTACGATTTACTCACTCAAAACCGCTCTCAGGACTTTCAGTCCTTTGATTATCTTTAAATACAAGTCCACACTTGAATACAATCGAAAACGTTTTTCATTTACACTCGGGATTTATCCGATTAGACTGGTACCACTGTCGACTTTAATAAAGGCTTTGTTAAAGTCGACGGCGGTACAGGTCTAAAAGGATAAGCTTGGGGAAACCATTAGGGACATATGGACAAACATTCTTGTTACAGACTTATGCCATAAATGAACGCCCAAAACCAAAATGGCCGACGTCAACTAAAATTAAATCATTATAAACAAAACTGTTTAAACACTTTCAAAACAAATAATTTACTTTATTATTTTGTTTGTTAGAATCGGGTTTTACGCCACTTTCAACAATCTTACAGTTGGAGCGCCTAACAATGGAATCCTGGTATTTCTTACACCAGTACTACCATTATATCCTTTTCTAGCCTCCAGCTGCTATCCCACATAGGTCTACGATTACCGACCCATTGGTGAGGACAAATTGTCGGAAAGGTTGAGTGCCGCCGTCGGGGATCGAACCCGGGACCTCTAGATTGACAGTCCGACGCGCTACCAACTGCGCAAAAACAGCTACAATGGCGGCTACTTCATATTATGTAATGTATCCTTTTGATTTAAACTGACTCTGTATCCTCTTCGGTATGCTGGAATATAAGTTCTTAATATATTCATGTAGTATCTCTATTGTCCGCACCATGTATTTTAGTTGGTAGGTATGCAAGGTAGTACTATAGCCGGCTTAGAAACTCAAATGCCGTGACAAGAAAGGATTTAACAATTAAATACAATAAACTCTCAAAAAAGGTAAACATATACCTACCTTAATAATTAAGAGGACATGCAACGAGGTCAGTTTTCTTGTCGATCTTTATCTCCACTTTATTTTCATGATTTCGTTGTCGTGCAGCTAAAAGCAAACCTTAATTCAATGTCATCCTGGCTGCTTATCACAAGATGAACTTAGATTAAGGTTAGATACAAAGCTCCTATCGCTAAAAGTCCTCCTCACTCGAATAAAAGATAGGCCTAATCCACCCAGATTTAAAAGTAAGCGTGTTCATGTCAACAAGTATTGATACCGCATACGTCATGATTCTAAATCTTAGCCTACGTCGTGAACTACGTCATCGATAAAATATTGGCCAAGTTAAATATTAAGGTCATGTAAAAAAAATTAAGCAGATACATTATACAAATGAATTTGATTTTGTCTGGATCGCTAACACTAGATCTATTTACCTAATGTGAATTCGTGACATTATTGTATATCAACACGTTATCATTCATTTCACAGACATTGCCGCTTAAATCTTTCACATGGATTTGAACGATTTCAACACGCATTTTCGTGTTTGATCGGGTCCGATGTCCAAACTTTGATTCAAATTTCTATTCACAAACGGAATTATTTTTGAAATCTATCACCGGCAACGGATAATATAATCATTTCTATGTGGTATGAAACTCTGGACGTTTTGGGAAAATGTATAATAGGTTAATAGGAGATCAAATTGTACGCGAGGTGCACTGTTTTCCTTACCTTTTCTGTTCAGTTCCGGTCCTTGGCTCCATATCGGAAGTATCATTGTCTCCATTTTGCACTGTTCTCCAAAAAGAGATGGAGCCCGAGTTACAAAGAGAGATCATCCCTTTGCGTTCCAACAGATCTCGTACTAATGCGTCCGTTTTGTTACCAATATTGGTGACGTATTGGTGGACCATTTACTAAGCAAATCACAGGGAAGGACGGGAACGAACCGGAATGTTATTACTTCCCTTTAATTTAATGTTGTCTTTAATTAATTGCATGTTCAAAAGTGTGCATATTATGAAATCTTATAACATTAACATATAAAACATAAATAGTTAAGTATACCAGTGTATAACTACAAGTTTGAAATATTTGTTTCAACTAAAGTAAATTGTAGGCAAAGTAATTGAACGTTTTTATTTATGCCCGGAACGCTTCTTTCTTTCGATGACAAAATTTTAGACTGTTTGACCGTGGCACCTTCCACTATGTGGGATTGGGTGGATGCATTATCTCGCTAGCCACGATTTGTTGAAGATAGGCTACGGCCTATCTACAAATAAAATAGAACTCAACAATGGACGTCTACAGTGCCACTGAACCGAACTAAAAGATAAAGCAGACGACAATTCTTAGTGGGTGATTTTTTTTTAAATAGAAAATATCGAAATGAAGAAGTTGCTTTCTACATTTTTCCTCAAAGTGTTCAAGTCTTTTTTTGAGGAAGGGTCGATAAAAAAGCGTGAATGTGTGTTAATAGGTTTATGAATTTATTTGTTTAACGTCGCTATTAACGATTTTTCTGTCATATCCTGGCGGCTGGAGCACCTAACAGTAGATACAAGGTTTAATCTCACCAGAACCACCATTACATCCTTTCCTAGCCTGCAACTGCTATTCCACTTAGATATACGATTATCAACCAATATATGAGAGACAAATCATCGGAAAGGATATGTCCCGCCGCCGGGGATCTAACTCGATCATGACATCCCATGATTCACCAAGTTTGACTGTTTAACCCATTCCCACTCAATGACGCTTTTAGACGCCCTTCAGAAAAAAGGCTGTGGAAAACACTGTGGATAATGAAGAAATTGCTTGTCACAAGCAATTTCTTCATTGTCTACAAAGTTTTCTATCCAAAAAGACAACAACAACAACAACATTTTTTTTATTTTATTTTTAATATGTCATACAAAGAGCAGCGAATGCATTACTTATCTGATTATCTTCTTTTAGTAAGAGCAGGGAACACTCTACGTATCAGGCTAACACTCTATCGCAACAAGGGCGACGATTTATCTACTTGCAAGACTGTCTATACTAGGCTTCCATGCGAAGAAATCTCCTCCACTTTAAGTTTGCATTGGCTAACGGACTTAGCGTTATCGATACACCTTTCTTGCAGCGGCCAGTCAATGTGAAATAAACCAGACACACATTAACTTTTAATTAACGGTCAGTAGACGACCACCTCAATAAAGGGATAGAAATATGCCGTCTGTAGTTTTAATCGATGGATGATTCCGTTTTCATCTGTAATTCTCAAACAAATATGACCCGGATTAACCAATTACCAGACGACAAAAGTTTGCGCTGATATATATAAATTGAAAGAAGCAACATATATAAATTCAAATTGTTTTGGAGCTGCAAAGAAGGGGATAAACACCGTACAAATATTGTGAAAGAAGGAGAAATCGCCTGATTACAGCAAATTCTCCTTTTTCACATTTTTCCTAAATTTAATTTTTCACGGGTGTAAAAAGGCGGGATTGTGTGGGAGTGAATTAAGCCTCGCAGAACTTTGACTGTTTTACAAAATCATTAACGACATCATAAATCACATTTTTTTTTCATCAGAATTATTTTCTATCTAATGATTGGAATATGTATGCCAACATACTTAACATACTTTTTTTCAAAATCGGACTAATTGTAAAACATAAACATGATCAGAAAAAAAGGGAATTATTAAGAAACCAACGGTCAACGAGCCTCCGAAACGTATTAACTAAGGGGGATTTTAACGAGTGGTTAAGAGGTAAAGTATTGACTTCACGATCAAAAGGTCCAGAGTTCGATTCTTTTGAGCATCTGTCGACATTAAGTCTGTTATATGTCCACATAAATGGTGCGGGTACTGCTGTTTCTCCAGGAAGCAGAATCGAGGCTTGAAAAGATTGTTTCCTACTCGATGTAAAATAATAGGTTAAATTCTTATCCAATTTCTGCTCAGCTGTAGTTACGTGGTTTCATCAGCCCACCAAATGGATATGGAATGAATGTTAGATAAAAACGAGTTTTTTTCTATCTAAAAAAATGCCAATGGCTTAATCACCGATTTTGAGCCAACGTAAAATAAAAATGATAATAAAAGTAAAACATATCGTCTGAAATTCATGAGGAAAATGAATAAATAAGAATGTAAAATATTTATTTATACTCAATGGTAAATTAATAATTGTTTGTAATTGTACACGGCGGGCTATTTGACGATTTGAAAGTTCTGTGTAAATAGTGGCTTTACTTAATAAGATGTTTAAAATGAGTCCCAAAGGAGATGGAGAAGTGTGAGTTGCTAATTAACTGGTTCCCCGTAACACTCAAATAGTCAAATTCAAATTGTAGTTCATACTTTTTGGTCTTAGTTTATTTATAGTAAGGATGGATCTTATTAATTCTGATTAAATATATTAAAAAGTGTATCAAATGTCGCAGTTGTGCAACCAAAATGTCGCAAATACAGCTTTTATTCAACCTGTGTTTACTATATTTTGGTCGCATACTGACAACACCATATCCTCCTTGACAAAAAAGTAACTTTTTGTGCATAAAGAAAAGAACTCATTGGAGGTGAAATGGGCTGCATAAGCTCCGAGATCCAGATCTTAAATAGAAGTAGGATTAGCGATCAACATAGAATCTGAAAAAAGAACAAAGATTCGACCACGGTCAACCTTTATAGTTGGCACAGTCTGATCAGATTGGAACATTTAGCAACTCATTTCTTGTATCTTTTTTTTCCGGAACGATTCACATTTCTCCATATTATCTGAAATTACGGGACAACTGAACACTTTGCACTTTATTTATTCTATTTTGAAAATAAAGATAATAATAATAGGAAGAAAAAAGTTTGGTCTTGCGCACGTGAAAGAGGAAATGCAATCCAAACTGAAAGCATAGTCTGCATAGTCAGGTAGGTGGAAAAACTTGGTAAAAAATATAATATTTTGATGCCAGAAAGCCCGCGCAGTGTGACCATGGACGACGTTTAAAGGGCGAAGTCCCGATATGTCAGTTTGGCGGATCACAAAAACGGATCATCTCGGAAGAGCAAAAAGTTTCGTTCGTTTTACGACCTACTATATTCTGGTCATAGATAGGGCATTCTACCTTGATATACATTCAATTTTGAAAAGGAAACAATTGTGATTGGCTTGTGGAAGGTTTCGAGGCCTAGTTATAATTCACGGGCAAGCTATATATGTATATCTACTTCCGAATTGTGATTCAAAATCACCTTACTTTTAACTGAAATCAATATTGTTTGATTGTCTTCGCATTAGATAGATGAGCGAATTGACAAAATCAGACAAAACAGAGAGATAATAGCTAAAGAATAATAGTTTGTGAACATGTAGGGCCTACATATAATTTAAATCGTAGTCATAATGCAAGGAAGGTTATTTTAAGTGAGTTACTTTGTAAGATATGTTGTCTTGGACATGAATTATGAACAGGCAACATTTTGGATGAAGATCTTAAAGTCGTATCTGCGGGTTGAATGTACTGTAGTTAAAACGTTTAGGTCGTCAAACCAACAAAAAAGCAAAGTTCACACCCGGCATAAATGGACGATTTTATCGGTAATCCATATTTGATTGTCAGACGTGGTCCGTCACTTTACAACCCTCCTTGTACTAAATTGGTTTTCCATGCCTCTTTAAACCCTTTACCAGATGTCATTGAAAGAAGTTGTAGGCAGTACATGAATATATCATGTAAGAATAACCATCTCGATATGTCCACTAAGACAGGCGAACACTTGAAGATGTTAAACATTGAGAAAGAATCGAGAAGGGACCTAGTTATTTCGGACAGCAAGGTTGGTTCCCATGGTAACTCAAATACGACTGTCATTTTGATAGTGATGTATGTTTGTACGATCATTAAATTCTAATGTCTAAAGCATCTGGTTTTGTATGCACAGAGTGCAGAAATAGTTCTAATGCATGTTACTTAGCGAAAGTCGTTCATTTCGCGTTCTTATTCTAATCTCAAACTTAAATCCTTTGAATCCAGCAATTTCCGGTTGTAGTTCTTTGGTGTAATCGTCCAATCATTTAATGATGAATATCGGCCATGAGAGATGAAATGCCTCAGAGAAAGTTATTATCATTGTTGTGGGGGGGGGGGGTTAACGCCAATTTTGATAGAATTTCAGCCATATCTGAAGCACCTAACCATAGATTCCTGATATTTCTCACACCAGTACTAATACTAAATCCTTTCTGAGCCTCCAGCTGATCATCCCATTTAGGTTTATACGATAAATCAACCATTGGTGGGAGACTAATGTCGGAAAGGATATTCGCCGCGACCAGGGACCGAACCCGGGACCCCTTGACTAGGAGTCATACGCGCTAACACTGCCCTATGGACGTGGTCACAAAAGAAGAGTAGGATATGGTGTAAGAGAGAGCAGGCTGAGAGTATGTGTTTGTGACGGGGCTTAATATAGCTTTGAACTATCGTAGGGAAACTCACTTCCAAATCAGAGATAGAGAGAGGGAGGGAGAGAGAGAGAGAGAGAGAGAGAGAGAGAGAGAGAGAGAGAGAGAGAGAGAGAGAGAGAGAGAGAGAGAGAGAGAGAGATAAAGAGGCAGACATAGAAAAAAGCAAAGAAATAAACTTATAATATTAATCGTTTGAGGACGACCAAACTTTGTTCTGGTTCGATCCTAGATGCAGCGGGAAATTTTCGAAGCAGTGTAAGTTTTATCTAAGAAAAATAATTGTCTTTTTATCCATGCTTTTTTTTCGTCCCCCAATCTTTTAAAGCCCCGGTGACATTATGGATCGAACGGAATAATTTGGAAAATGCTTCATATTTTAACGTCTTATCCCAGCATTAGATAAAAAAAGTATCTACAAGTTTAATTTTGAATTCAAAAACTTTGAAATATAGCATGAAATATGCTGAACGGCAAATAGGCATTAAATATTCGGGCCAAACTAAAAGTTACTTGGACTTTATACTAACCGGGTTGTTATGATCGGAAGTAATTTATGTTATACTCGTTCATGATATACATAAGAGCGTGAAAACGAAACACATTTTTTCAAATTTTACTCAGTTTGATTATCAATGTACATTGCCCCAACTTCCAGGTGCCTAGAAAACGGGTATTTAATGGTCAGACACTCATTAGTTTAGCGTATGCCAGTGCAATGGGACAGTCTTGGAGGTGTTTCCATGGTAACGGGGCTCTATGGTAGCATTCTTTGATTACCAAGCTAGTGGAGATATTTACACATTTTTTTCCTAACCATGTAAAAGCATAACTTTTTCCGCATGGATGTCCTTGAATCTGTTTGATCTGCATTTTAACTAGCATGTATCCTCTTTGACCAAGTTAAAATCGTAACTAGCATATATCCTCTTCAGCCAACAGTGTACCTACAGCTGCTCTGAGACACAGTGAGAGAGACAGACAGACGCTTTGAAAAATAGATCGGATCCAGTACAAACCATCCACATAGGTGGTATTTCAAAATTGAGTGTATATCAAGGTAGAATAACCAATCTACAATTGTAATTAAGCGATAGGGAGAAGTCTCGATCCTGGTAAGCCTGATCACTCCGCACAGTACCTCTTAATGCGATGGAAACTGTTTGCGAGATTATCCATTTTTGTCTTCAAAATTCATCAAACCAGCATAAATTTGCCGGCGGCGGATCTCGGGACTCACGACGAATTTGAAGTTTCGTGTATGGTCTCCCTGCGCAGACTGACCGGAGGTGAAAACATTTAACTTTCGCCGTGTTTCTTTAATTGCTGTTGTTGTTGTTAAACCTCACGAACTCATTTTACATTTGGACTTCATTATATGAAAATATAGAGAGGTCTGAATCGTCACGGGAGAAAAGTAGTTGCGAAAATTTACGATCTGATCAGACTGAGCGAACTTTGACGGCTGATGGTTGTCTTCTTTAACCCTGATTTATTATATGTCCCCTCATCTTTCAAAGGTAGGATGAAAACTATTTAGTAAAAGAATTGCACCCCGGATGGTTATAGTTTGGAGTACTATATTTATAAATGATACATTCGCAATATCGCAAAATTCACAATATGTGTCGTACTTGTTCATGACTGAAATAAGAGCTTGAAACCCAAACACATTTTCTCTAGGTTCCACTATATCCCCATACCCCAGTCATTCTCTGTGAATGCGCCAACTTCCAGCTGCCTGGAAAATTGGTAATTAAAGGTCATTATTTTTGTGTATACCAGTGTAAAGTGCCAGTCCAAGATGAGTTTCTTGATCCTTCCTTGATCGCAAAACTAAATATTCTCGTTTTCTCTAATAATAATCTTTTTAGTCTGTCTATCTGTATGTTTATCTGTCTTAACAGAAAAATCAAGATACTTGCCATTGAATTATATATTCTTTATAGAAATACAACATACCACTTAAATGAATGTCACAAAATACTCTCTCTCTCTCAGTCTCTCTCTACCTCTCTCTGTCTCTCTCTTTTTCTCTCTCTGTCTCTCCCTCCCTCCCTCTCTCTCTCTCTCTCTCTCTCTCTCTCTCTCTATCTCTCTCTCTCTCTCTCTCACTCTCTCTCTCTCTCTCTCTCTCTCTCTCTCTCTCTCTCTCTCTCTCTCTCTCGTGGAAACGAATAACTTGGATAGTGAAGAGTAACATGTTTCTTTTGTTGTTTTCTTTCCATAAGTTCTACAAAAATATCTCTGTTTGCACATGTAATAGATGTACATAATCAGAAAATAGCAATCTTTTTAGCCGTGTCGTCACAGATGCCGCATTGGGTTTTCATGGCAAATCGGATTTAAGTGTTCCACATTTGTTCCACATTTATTGCGTTCTTAACACTTTAGAATTGATCTGCAGACAAACAACTGTACAAATTGGTACAATGACATGTAATACATAACAAAGCGTAATAAATTTAAATAAAATGACAATTACAATACTTTGTCTTACCATTTTAAGTGATTTATCAAATGGAAGTGACAACAAAGGATTTATAAGAAAGTGTTAGCATTTATTTTGGGAAAAGTCAATACATAGAAATGATGATGAAGGATTGTAGCTAGACCCGCTCCCTGTCTCACTGATACTTATATTTTAGTTGAAAAGTTTCTTTTCTCTAGCTGTTATCTTTTTCTGTTTTGCTGATCAGTTTGTGAGACGTAAGGGGGATAATTTAAAGGAATGAAATGTATTTGCATGGTTGATGTATCTTAGTTACTTTCAAACTTAAGCACTTACTGACAGCCTGGAAGACAGACTAGTTTGTAGCTAGCACATATCCTCTTTGACCAACATGACGAAAACTAAATGCATTTTCTCAAAAACTGATTTATGCGATAGACCAATCTATGTTTTCTGATTTCTCATTAATTTACCTTTGTTATTGAATCCTATCAAAAAATATTAATATAAAAAAGGGAAAAGAAAAAAATCGGAAATGTTTTTCTTTAAAGTGTGCTCGTTCAAAGAAAATATTTCGGCTATTTTCATACCAGTCACTTCCAACCAGAAATTTCACGAAGAAAGTAATTGTAAATGAAATTTCTTTGTTCATCTATGACCAATCCCTGTTTTCTGGCTATTTCTCATTAAACTACCCTTGTATAATGAATCGTATTAAAAAAGCGGGAAATGTCTTTCTTTTAAAATTAATAGTTCGGCTATTTTCATATCAGTAACTTCCAACCAGAAATTTCCCGAAGAAAGTAGCTGTAAATGAATTTTCTATGTTCATTTATACAAACTTGCCCTCAATTCACCCCAAGGTACAAGATAGTTTCTTCGTGGCCCATGATGTAATGTTGAGTAACTTGAATAAAACTGCTGGTTTTCTAAAGGAACTTAAATCATTAGCTATCTACAAAGCGAATAGTGAGGGCTCTGGTCAGACGGTGCGGCATCTTATCGTACCAATAGCGTCGAACGTTCTACTTTTCTAAAAGATATCTAAAATATTAGCGGAAAAGATGATCTCGATATCCCTTCACTAATGAGGATGACGGTGTGGATGCACATGATTATCTGGGCCTTTATTTGGCGTTCATGGGAAATGGGTGGAAAGGCAACGCGCAGACTCACATAAACTATATACGACAAATTGATTTAGGAAATTAGAGCTGATATTCGATGCCCCACTGAACGGTCAATAAAACTATTGTCGGTGGATTATCATCCTTACGAGTAAAGGGATATCGAGATCATCTTTTTCTCTAATATAGATAAGTAGAACGTTCGCTGCCCTTTGTACGACAAGATGGTGGGTTATATAAGCAGGTACCAGACTTACGACACTTACTTGTTTTTAGCCCGAGGGATGAAGAATCTCAAGAGAATTGTTTGCAAAACCTAATGGCCCTAGATTTTCTATCTTAGACCTGTGTATTCCTACAGAACTACACTTGAATAAAAAAAACTTCTTTTGTATGATGGTTAAGATAGATATTATAATAGAAGATATATCTCGTCTATTGTATATACACGGGCCCAATCGTGATTTCTTTGCTTTCAACACTTTCATATATCGTCGTTAGGCGATCAATGATCAAGCTGTGGATACGAGGTTTTGGTTGCCAAACGACGAAACAGAAGGACTGTCGTTATTATTTATAACAAATGAAGCTTTTCATCATTAACTATCAACTTGAGCAACTCACATTTCACCTTAACCTATAAAAATATCCATTTGTACTATATTTGTCCTCGGTATGAACAATTCTTTTATGTATTCTTCACTAAATTGATCTTTCAATCAATTCTAAGCATAGGAATAAGTTAATACATTCATTGAACTAGTTCTAATGAAATATATCTTTTAGGGGGTCGGGTTTTTTTCCGGATATTTGAATATGTATCATAAATAGATAGATTATGAAATTCATCTTTGATTGCGTATGTATTGCGTATCAAAAGTTCTTTGATCATTTTTGTCCTATTATTTTTATGTCTCCCTGATTTAATTCGACAAAATGTTACGAAACTCTGAACTTTTTAATAGAAGTATAGTAGACCATTTCAATAGCTTTCAAATGAGTATTTTGGTGAAAATAGTCAACCATTTCACAAGAAATCTTACGATTGACACAGAATGTGCAGGGTGGCCAGATTTAAAACTTCTTGTGACAGTTCTGTAGAAAAGGACCACCCGAAAGCCCTATGAGACAAATATTTAAGATATGTCATATTCAGCAGAGGTCAATTAGGTTCATAATTAGTGCAGTCTGATAATAAACTCGTCTCAGTTCTAATCCCTGTCTGTCTGTCTGTCTCTATCATATTTTTCGTTTGAGCTTAGTTACAGACCACATCGATAATCAAAATAAACTAATAATAATAGTAATAATAAGGCAAATATTGTAACAATCATTATAATAATGTTTATCGCGCTAGACCTGGATTGAGATGGGTTATGGTAGAGAAATTATCTTAGTCGAAAGTGCTACATACCTGACTTAGAACCAGACTTCGGTTAACGGCGCTTTTACGACCCTGCAGGTAATTAAAATTGAATCAATTATTTCGAGAAGGCATCTAGCTATTCGCTGCCGACTTTTAATGAGATGTTAACGGACAAATAGCTAGATAGGATCTTTTGGCTGCAGTTTCTTAAAGTGGACTTTTGGTACTTACTTTTCTTGGCATGGATGGCCAGTGAGAACTTGAAGACTTGAAGGCATGAAAATGGGATATAATTAAGGCAGTGGTGGAGTATGAAACCTTTCCATACCATCCATTGGGAACTTGAGACCGTAGATTGACATCATAAGAATTTAAGTGCCGCCAACCAGATTACTTTAGTTTAAACCTATTTATTTTACATCGATTAGAACTGAACAAGTTCTTCCAAATTAAATGAACCCCTTTCGATTCTGCTTCATGGAGATTACGCCAGTACTCGCTCCGATTATGTGGGCCAATGATAGAACCAAGATCAAACCCGGGATCCCTTCCGAGGATCGAGAGCGGCCGACGCTCTACCTCTCGACCACTGACTCCACAAAATTTCCAGTAGAGTTCCCCTCAACTGAACTTTCTCCCGTTTCCTGAGAAGTTACGGAACGTAAATCTCTGATTTAAGTTTTAAAATAATAAATGGATGTAAAAATCTAATATTTGACTGTTCCGGTATAAGAAACACTCTTGGAACTAACATGATTAGTACGAACGTAAATTGACACGAAACAAGTATGATCGAATTTATTCGCCCCAAGTCTTGTCCGTACATTTCATATTTAGAAAAAACAATCAATCAGAAACTACGTCAGAAACAAGATCAAATCGATGTCATTTCTTTAACAGGATCAGATCATACAAAAGTTCTTTAGGTTAGTACGATACACTGCGTTATTTATTAAATACGTGAAATCTTCCTTACTTTTTCCAGACCAAACTTTGCACTCATCTGCTCATTTTCTTTTCGTAAATGGGTGCATGAAGATACAAATTCTTCCTTTATTTCTAAATTACAGTAATTACATAAAGTAACGATAAATTAATCTTGAAATTAAGATGAATGTATAAATACTATTGATAAAAGTAAATCATATTGATAATAGATATCTTGACCCACTGAAATGAATTAAACAAACACACACACGAAATGTACAAATGAAAATCACGTATTTAGCCTATTATCTGTTCATATTGATATCTGATTAACTTTGTTATTCTATGTCTCTGAATTCATATTCCTATTAAATTAGGTCCAGTTCTGTTAACTTGTACAAGAAATTTAATTTTAAAGAAGCCTTGTTGACCCTTGAGAAATTTGGATAGCTACTGCTGTTTACAATGTTACATGCGCCTTACAAAAAAGAGTGTCCATGACTACAAAAAAAGAAGCAAAATAATAATTTCAGTTTTTGTCATCAATCTTTGCTTCAAACAACTTACTCCGTGAATTCATTGTGTGTAAAGTCAAGTTCAAAATTAATGGAACCCAAGCTAAATCTATACTATGGATCCTGATTTTGTAAGCACCTGAAAGGTGGCACTGGCAGCAAAACATACTGCGAAAACAATTAGGTCATCAAAAGTCACTGAGGCTCCTTAGTGCACGATTACATAGGTATGCATGATAATTGATATTTGGCAATATTGATATTCATGCAGTGGTATACCCTAAGAAACAACTTGAATATTAAATCAAACCCACTACCAGACTCAAGTGATAGACTGACTGCTGTGGAACTGGATACAATCCCAGTCAGAGGAAATATGTCAAGTAAATATTCCAGGGAAATCACCCAAGAATTAGAAGAATTTTTAACCCATTCCCACACAATGACCCTTTTGGACGCCCCTCAAGCAAAACAATTGGAAAAACTTGTGTAAAATGAAGAAATTGGTTGTAACAAGCAATTTCTACATTTTCGCAATGTTTTCTATCCAGAAAGTTGCAAAAAATCTAAAATTTCGTAAACTTTAAATTGGTGTCTGCAACTCCTTTCAATTTAGACCAATCTTAAATATTACCATCTGATAATGGATTAAACAAAAAACACTACTTCCCATGCAGTCTTCATTTGTGGTGACTTCAAGGCCTCAATCTCAAGAGAGCCCCCTAATACATGAGATACTTGTCTAAAATAAGTTATACCCGGTAATTAATGAAGGTATACACCAATCCAATCTATCTGATCATGTCCCTCTTTCAACTAAAATCAATATTGGTTTAAATCTTAGAAAGCCCATGAGTACCATACAACCAAAGGCACAATGGGAAGAATGTGATAAGATTGATTCATTGAATGGTGATTATTGCTACTTTTAATACATTACCACACCACAAAATTTTAGACAGGTTGAAATTGAAAGAAGTTGTAGACTTATGTTTATGAAAACATCATGCAATCAATTTCTTTATTTTACATAATGTATATCAATTGTTTTCCTTGAGGGGCATCAAAATACGTCATTGTGTGGGAATGGGTTCACAATATTTCAGCCATATGTTGGAGGCTGGAGCAGCTAACAATGGATTCCTGGTATTTCTAACACCAGTACTACCACTACATCCTTTCCAGGCCTCCAGCTTCTCAATGCACTTAGGTTTACGATCACCAACCCATTGATGGGAGACAAATGTCGGAGAGAATATTTGCCATGGCCTGGGATCAAACCCTGGACCTCATGATTTAGAGTCCGATGTGCTACCATCTGCGCTATGGCTATGGCAAATTATGTGATAGGGAGTCCCTAAATTCACATGCAGAGACAATTAAATCCGCTATGGTTGACAACATAAATGAAAGCATACACAAGTTTAATACATTCCCACTCAGAGATGCTTTTAGACACCCTCAAGGAAAAACACCTTTGGAAAACATAGTGGAAAATGAAGAAATTGCTTGTAAAAAGCAATTTCTTCATTTTTCACAATGTTTTCTACCTAGTAAGTTGAAAAAATCCAAAATTTAATAAATTTTAAATTGTCGTCTGCAACTTCCTTCAATTTGGGCCAGTCTAAAATTTAGCCATTTAGTAATGGGCTATGGACTTTCTTTACTCTGCTGCACAAGAAAGTATTCCTGGATTTGACCTAAACATTAGAAAGAAGCAACTAAAAGCTTTCTGCCCAGGCTACAGTGGCTTCTTCAATAGAGAGTAAAAAGGCATGGTGGAAATAGGAAACAAATGGATCTGTTGCCAGTCCTGAGAATCCTTTTTGGATTAATATGAAAGATCAGAAAAGAAAACTCAAACTAGTCCTTAGAAGGCATTCTGCTGCAAAAAAAATTAAAACTAACATATGAAATCATGGATTCAAAAGACACAGGAAGAACAATCCAGTCTACAAACTCTCAGGGACGTGAAAACATCTGGATAGTGAGTGTTCAAGAGTGACTCTTAAACCATTACAAGATGACAAAATTTTTAGACTGGTCCTAATCTAAAGAAGTTGTAGACAACAATTTTTTGTAGATGAAATTTCACAAATCTTTCTCTTTTGGGGTAAAAAACACTGTGGATAATGAAGAAATTATTTCATTTTCAACAATATTTTTCCAAAGCTTTCTTTCTTGGGGGAATCCCAAATCGTCATTGTGTGGGAATGGGTTAAAGCTTTCGTTGCAATCAAACTGAAATAAATTAGTAAAAACTAAACCCATTTAAATGCAGTGATCCACCAAAGAGATAACAACAAACTTCCATAACCCATTCCCATGCAATGATGCTTTATTGATGCCCCTCAAGAAAAACATTGGAGAAAACATTGCTGCAAGAAATTTCTTCATTTTTCACAATGTTTCCTACCCAGAAAGTTGAAAAAATCTTTCATGAAGATTTCATTGTTGTCTATAACTTCTTCCAATTTGGTCTATTCTAAAATTTGCTGTCTGGTAATGGGTTAAACTCAAAGGGAAGCTAATGACAACTGACCAGGAGATAGCAGATGGCTTGGTAGACCATTTCAAACAGCTTGTTTCCCATTACCAAACTACAAAATTTTAGACTGGTCTAAATTGAAAGGAGTTGCAGACGACATTTTAAAGTTTATGAAATTTTAGATTTTTTCAACTTTCTGATACATTGTGTTAAATAAAGAAATTGCTTGTTACAGGCAATTTCTTCATTTTACACAATATTTTCCCAATTATTTTTCTTGAGAGGCATCTTAAAGCGTCACTGTGTGGGAATGGGTTAAACCTAATATAAACTATATAAAATGTTGATGACTTTCTCAATAAAGCCTTGGAAGATATCAACCCTTGTTATGCTGAACTCTGAATATTCCTGTTTGAGAGGGAGGTATAGACAAAGATCAGCCCGCTCATATGTGCAGTCTGATCTTTGTCTACACCATCTGTTTGTTCCTTTCAAGACGGAATTATTCACAAAATCAGTTTTCAAATGAAACATTCACCTGCAATAAGTGCTTCCAGTAATTTCAGCCCTTTGAGCTTGGCACAATTCTAAATAGGATATTTATTCAGCATGACAATGGTAAAGGTTATAGAGACCCTAGACTCCGAGTCAAATACTATTAAACCAGCTACTGAAAAGGAAATCACAGTTGCAACCAAAAGACATTGTGGAAACATTGTAACAAGCAATTTCTTCATTTTTCACAATTTTTACCAAAGCTTTTTACCATGGGGGTATCTAAAAGTATCACTGAGTGGGAATGGGTTAATTGAATGGACTTTACTACCACTTCACCAGTATTTCATTTATATCAAAACTGCTGGTGCACAAGTTGCAGTGATAACACTATGTCATGTTGTTGGAGAAAGAGAGCTATGTTATCAAAGCAACTGGTGCACCTACTAGCCATTGCTTCTTGTTGTTTCGCTTACAAGTACAACCTCAATGAAATGTATTACTACCTTGAAACCAGTTAGTAAACTTATTCATCTTCTATTTGCACAAATGGTCACAATTACATTTCGTAAACAGCTACTATGATTTTCCATTAAGGTTCAATTTTGCTAAAAGTAATTCAATAGTTTAATAATCATGCTTTTCCTTTGTCATTTCTTAGGGTGATGAGGCATGCAAAGACTTTGTACAATGTACTGCATTTAGTCAACAGATTTTATGTGGAGTGAAGTGGAGTTGTGAGTGTGTGTGTGTTTTTATTTAACCAATTACCAGATGGCAAAATTTTAAATTGAAAGATGTTGTAGACAACAATTTAAAGTTTATGAAGTTAAGGATTTTTTTCAATTTTCTGGGTAGAAAACATAGTGGAAAATGAAGAAACTGCTTGTGACCAGCAATTTCTTCATTTTTCACAATGTTTTCCAAAGCTTTTTTTCCTTGGGAGCGTCACTGAGTGGGAATCGGTTAATTTAAGCCATTACAGACAATTTTTTCAGACTGTTCTTAATGGAAAGACAATAGAGACTTTATTTCAGTGTCAAGGAATTACCATAGGTGTATAAAGAAAACCGTATCATGGCAAATTCTGGGGAATCATCCCCCTTCCCTGTGATTGAGACGGTTCCCCTTGGAGAACATCTTCCTGCTTCAGAGAGAATAATTACCAGTAAACGGAACCCAGCCATTGATGGAGTGATTGATTTTATGGGAGGAACAATGGGTATGCCTTCTATTGACTCATTTTAAAACAACAAAATTTCAGAATAATCAAATTGGAATAAAACACAGATAACTAAAAATGTGGACATACCTGTAAATTTTTTGTTAGAAAATATTGTGGATAAAAGAGAAATTGATTTTTATAAGCAATTTCTCATTTTTCACATTTTTTATTATTTTTTTTTTTTTGTGTGGTGCAGGATTTATTGGTAAAGGATATTTAATATAGAATAATTCTAAATAAATAGATAATAAATGAATTTAAAAGTTTGATATTTAACCTTTGTCACCTTACTGAATCGCTGTAAAATCAAAGGACTGAAAATATTGATAGAACTTGTTCAAAATCAAAATTTCTTTTAGAAATCAATTTCATTAAAAACTGCGGTAGGAAAAGTACAAGCAGGAGGTAAAAACCAAGATCAGACTGCGCTTATGTGCCGGCTGATCTTGGTCTACATTGTCTGCCAAAACCGGAATATTCCAGGTTCAACATGACAAGGGTTAAGATGTGTGCTATTAGGAATTCGAATAAAAATGATTATATTAACCATATTTGTTAAACTTCTGCATTATTGCATGCTAAAGAAATACAGATTCGTAAAAGATTGTGAGAAGAAGAGAAATTGTTTGTTACAAGCATTTTCTCCTTTTCTCACAATTTTTTTTCTTGCTTATAATTTAATAGCATCGAGCGAAAAATGCAAAATCTTTACAAATTTTGATACCTTTTTGTATGGAACTATTTTGTGCGGAAGCATACAAAATGGCTGCGTGCTCAAAATTTTTTCCATGGAGGTATGAATTAAATTTTTCGACCAATCAGATCACTTGTTTTTGATAGACGAATCTAACAATTAAATTATTATGGAAAAGTGAAGAAACTGCTTGTAACATGCAATTTATTAAATTTCCACAATGTTTTCTACCCAGGGATACATGAAATCATCGTCTGCAACTTCTTCAATTTGGACCAGTCTTAACCCTTTCCTGTTTTTGGAAATCTTAAACTGGTCCAAATTGAAAGATGTTGTAGACTACAATGAAAATTGGATGCAATTAGAAATTAAACTACTCTATGTCATAATGTGGCAGAAAACATTGTGGGAAAAGTAGTAATTGCTTGTTACAAGCAATTTCTTCTTTTTCCACAATGTTTTCTCAAGTAAAAAATCACAGCTGCGTAAAATCCCGGGTTTGTAAAGGAAAGGTTAGACTAAATAAAATGAATTAATGATTGGTTTGGTTTAAAAAGATATTTTGAGCTGTTTTAGAAAACTCTTCATGATAAGATGCATTTGTTTCTAAATGTGTAGGAAAAGTGTGCATAATTGTGTTTTGAGGCTCACAACTTGTGTAAATGTTGTTGTTTTTTATCAGTAGTTTACATTGAAAATAGGGGAAGCTTTGTTAAAGAAGCCCCAATATATGAATATTACTATAAAAGATGTTTGATTGTGTTAAATATGTTAAACAATTAATTACCAGCCGACAATATTTAAGAACGGTCCAAATTTAACAAAATTAAGTACATGTAGATGAAATTTTATTATTTGATCCCTCATACTTAACGTTTGCGCCTAGGGTATTTTTCCCAATTTTTGGATAGCTGAAAGGTTAAGGTCGCAGTTCAAGGTCAATGGTTAAAATTGATCTTGTCCACAGCATAGCTCCTTCAATTTTGGATGGATTTCAAATAACTTTGCATAATTGTTGTCTGTCATGAACAGTTGTACCATTTTAAAAATATAATCAGATAGCCCCAAGGTCAAGGTCACAGCTCAAAGTCAAACTTTGAAATTCAGCATTTCCAGAATATAGCTCCTTCAATTATGGATGGATTTCAAAATAACTTTACACAATTATTCTCTAACATGAGTAGATGTGCAAATTGAAACAAATCTTCAGATAGATCCAAGGTCAAGGTCACATCCCAAGGTCAAAAGCTAAAATTTAGCATTTCCAGGGCATAGCTCCTTCAATCATAGAAGGATTTTAAAGAACTTGGCCAAATTGTTCTCAGTCATGAGAAGATATGTTATTTGGGAAAAAAGCCATGATAGTGTCAAGGTCACAGCTCAAGGTTAAATATTGAAAATAGCCATGTCTGGAGCATAGCTCCTTCAATTATGGATGGATTTTGAAATAACTTTTACACAATTGTTCTCTATTATCAGTAGATGTGCAATTTGAAACACTTTTTCAGATAACTCCAAGATCAAGGTCACAGCTCAAGGTTGACTGTAAAAATTCAGAATTTCCAGAGCATAGATCCTTCATTTATGGATGGATTACAAAGAAAATTTGACTCATTGTTGTCTATCATGAATAAATGTGCCATTTAAAATAAAATGTATTCATATAGTTCCAAGGACAAGGTCACAGCTCTAGGTTGAACATTAAATTAAGCATGTCCAGAACATAGCTCCTTCAATTAAAGATAGATTTCAATATAACTTGTCACAATTGTTCTTTGTCATGATGTGCAAAAAGAAGATAAAAAAAATCAGATAGCTCAAAGGTCAAGGTCACAGCTTTTGGTCAAACATTGAAATAAAGCATATCTGGAGCATAGCTCCTGAAATTCCTGATTAATTTTGAAATAGATTTGCACAATTATTCTCTATTGTGAGTAGATGTGCTATTTGAAATAAATTTTCAGATAGCTCCAAGGTCAAGCTCACACCTCAAGGATGTATGTTAAAATTTAGCATGTCTGGAATATAGTGAGCATATACCCAGTATCTGCGTCTGACAGTCCATCCAAACCCCTTTCCCTGTTTAGTCTATATTTTTTGTAACAGGGCTATATTGGGGACTTTTTTTGACAGGGCTTTATTGGGGGAGCATAATCCATCTCTGACAACTCTTGTTTATTAATCTGTTTTCAGGAGGAATAGCTTCAGTTTATGTTGGACAATCATTGGACACTGTCAAAGTAAAAATGCAGACATTTCCATCATTGTATAAAAATGCATTGGATTGTTTTGTGAAAACTTACCGACAAGACGGTATTTATCGTGGTTTATATGCTGGAACAGTGCCTGCTTTAGCAGCAAATATAGCGGAGAATTCCGTCCTGTTCATGTTTTATGGAATCTGCCAGAAAGTGATAGCATCTATTGTCAGAAAGGAGGTGCCGAGGTTGAACCCGCTAGAGAATGCTATGTCTGGAGGTGCCGCAGCTTTTTTTTCATCCTTCACTCTATGTCCAACAGAACTCGTAAAGTGTAGATTACAGGCTATGAGGGAAATGGCTTCATTAGGAAAACTAGAAGGAGGAATGGACAGACTGAAAATGTATGTGTATTTAATCCATTACCACTCAATAAAAGTTTAGACCAGACCAAATTCAAAGAAACTGCAGACGACAATTTTAAGTTGATGAAATCTTTATAATATTTGTCTTTTAGAGTAGAAAAAATTGTGGATAATGAAGAAATTGTTTGTAACAAGCAATTTCTTCATTTTCCACAAAGTTTCCAAAACCTTTTCTCTTGGGGGCGTCTAAAAGTGTCATTGAGTGGGAATGGGTTAATCAAGTCCATATTATAAAGTTCTACTATAGAAAAAGAGCCATGAAAAAGAGCCAGAAAAGGAGAAAGGACAGGAGAAATTGCTAATTGCAAACCATTTCTCCTTTGCTCATGATATAATCTATCATATTAGCAAGTTGTACTGTTCAACCCTTTCCCACACAATGACGCTTTTAAACGCCCCTCAACATAAAACCTTTGTAAAACATTGCGGACAATGAAGAAATTGCTTGTAACAAGCAATTTCTTCATTATCAATAATGTTTTCTTTCCCAAAAGACAAAGATTTTAAGAATTTCAACAACTTAAAATTGTTGTCGGCAAATTCTTTGAATTTGGTCTAGTCTAAAATTTTGGCTTGTGGGAATGGGTTAACCTGTTCTCACACAAGCTCTCCTTTTTATGCCCTTTAGCTTCAGAAAAAAATATGGAAAATGAAGAAATTGCTTGTTACAAGCAATTTTAGAATCATCCACAATGCTTTCTGTCCTTAAAGTCATTTTAATCAAAATTCCACCTACTTTGAATTGCATACTTCAACTTCTTTGAATTTGGACCAGTCTAAAAATTTGTCGTCTGGTGATGAGTTAAATCCTTCATGAATTATCATCTGCATCTTATTGGACAAGTCTTAAATTTTGTTATCCATTGAAATAGATTAATTTCCCAAAGACTGTTTACATTCATTCAGATAAACCAGGGTGTTAACCCTTTCCTATACAAACCCGTGATTTTACGTTGCTGTAATTTTATACTTGAGAAAATATTGTGGGAAAAGAAGAAATTGCTTGTAACAAGCAATTTCTTCTCTACCCACAATATTTTCTACCACAAAGGACTATTTTTTATCAAACTGCATCCAATTTTCATTGTCGTCTGCAACACCTGTCAATTTTGACCAGTCTGAAATTTAAAAAAAGCTGAAAAGGATTAACGAAAAAAAGACACTACTGTAGTGTCACATACATTAATTAATTTAACCCATTATTGAATAACACGATTTTTGCATGGTCAAATTTAAAAGAAACTGAAGACAATATTTTAAATCCATTCAAAGCGTTTGTCAATTGAAAAAAATAAGCACCAGATAGCAGCTTTGAAAAACAGATGATAATCTGATATAAATTGGGAAGCACAATTAACCCATTCCCACACAGTGACACTTTTAGAAGCCCCAAAGAAAAGAAGCTTTGAAAAACATTGTGGAGAATGAAGAAATTGCTTGAAATAAGCAATTTCTTCATTATCCACAATGTTTTCTACCGCAAAGGTAAAACTTTTTTCAAACTTTCATAAGCTTTAAATTGTCCCTGCAACTCCTTTGGACCAGTCAAAAAGTTTACTGTCTGGTAATGGGTTAATTGTAGCAGGTTCAGAAAATTGGGAAAAAAAACAATGAAAAAACCCAAAAAAGTATTCATTTTTAGTTTATGATAATCTATTTTAGTTTGATTGCGACGAAAGGTTAAAGCTTAAAGAGTCGCTCTCGAATACACAAACCAGATGTTTTCATGTCCCCGAAAGAGAGGCAGTGGCTTAACCCCACTGCTACCCATTTCCACAGCTGGGTAGACAGTGGCTGGCTATTAAGTGTCTTACCCATGAACACACCCAGGTGATGGTGGGGCTTGAACTTGTGACCTTCAGATTACGAGTCAAGCACCTATACGACTCGGCCATCGAGGCAGTATTTATTTTTCAAAATGCATATCTGTAAAAATTTCATTGCAGAGGTCCATTAGGACTTACCAGAGAGATCTTACAGCAGGAAGGTATTAGGGGATTATTTAAAGGTTTGACAGCAACCTTCATGAGAGAGATACCTGGTTATGTGTTCTTCTTTGGAGGATATGAACTCTGTAGAAACATGCTCACACCAGCTGGAAAAACTAAAGATGAAATAGGTATATTTGTTATCTAAGAAATGAAGAGAATATTTTCTGTTTTCATTGAGGTATGAACCGAAAAAACTAATCACACTGTAAGAATACGTGAAGTGGATTCATACATAAGTGTGATTAGGTTTTTAAGTTCATACTTCCATGGAAACAACACATATTCTCTTCGTTTCTTATAATTTGATCGCATCGAGAGAAAAAAGCAAAACTTTACAAATTATGATACCCTTTACTATGGGACTTTTTTGTGCCGAAGTATACAAAATTGTGGCATGCTCAAAATTTTGTTCATGGAGTTTCGACCAATCAGCACGCCTGTTTTTGATGACGTCACTAAAAATTAAATTATTGTCAAATTATTTCTAACATATGTGATCTACCAGGCAAAAAAGGAACTACATGGTGGTTAGTAAAACACAATTGTTAACCCCTTGTCATGCTGCACCTTGATTGATTGATTGATTGTTTGAATGGGGTAAAACGCCACTTTTGATAGTATTTCATTCATATCGTGGCGGCTGGAGCACCAACAATGGATTCCTGGTATTTCTCACACCAGTACTACCACTACATTCTTTCCTAGCCTCCAGCTGCTATCCCACTTAGGTTTATGAATAATCATTCCTGTTTTGCAGTCTGATCTTAGTCTATACCACCTGTGTGTCAATTTCAAGTCTGACTTTAATTTTAATTTATTATCAACAGAAATAATTAACCCACAACTAGAACTTTCAACCATTTGATTTGAATGTGATTCTGAGAATGATTTCATTCAGTATGACAAGAGTCAACCCATTCCCCAACAGCAAAATTTTAGACTGGTCCAAATTGAAAGAATTTGCAAAGGACAATATTTAGTTGATGAAATCTTAATTTTCTTTTTCTTTTGAGGTAGAAAACATTGTGGATTATGAAGAAATTGCTTGTTAATAGCAACAACTTGAAACTTGGTATGCAGGTTCAAGAAGCTGTGCTATGTTATGCGTACCAAATTTAGGCCTGAAAGTTCTCCTTCCGATTTTAAGACGTAAGTCTTGTATCTTGGTATATTTTTGTCACATTTTTATAAGCAGCTTTTAAAAGCATTGATTTGAAAATTGCTATGAAAGTTCAATAAGGTGTGCTTTATTGAGCCTAGAGAATATTTTCCAGTAAGGGAGAATTTCACTTTTGCTGTAGTTTGCTTTGTAGGGCAAGTGGGGTTATTTCTGCTTATGTAACATCTGTTTTATACTGAGTTGTTTCTTTAGTTAGTTGATAACTTTACACAGTGAATCTTGTATTAAGGGACCACTCATGGAATGACCAAAGGGTGGCAGCTAAAATGGTGGCTTAAAACACATTTTTCTGAAATATATGAAGGATTGACTCATTTGCATACATATATTATTACGGAATTCTTGCTAAATCTAATGTTGATAGAACTTATTAGAATTGTATCACCGAGACAATTCTAATGAGTTCCAACAACATTGGATTTATTTATGATATGTTTTTAGAAATTACAACCACTTATGAGAGTGTTTGATTTTGAAAAGGGGATTTCAATTGTGGTTGCTTAATGGAAGTGGTTGCTTAAATGAGGTGGTCGTTTATATATATATATTAACCCTTGTCATGCTGTATAAATTACCTTACTGGATTGCTGTAAAATCAAAGGGCTGTAAACACTGATAGAACCCGTTGTTCAAAAAGCAATATTTCTTTCAGAAATCAATTTCATAAACAACTCTGGTAAGAAAAGTACAAGCAGGGGGTGTAGACGAAGATCAGACTGCACTTATGTGCAGTCTGATCTTGGTCTACACCTCCTGCCAAAACCGGAATATTCCGGGTTCAGCATGACAAGGGTTAATACCTATAGGTCCAGTCAGAACGATTGTTGCTGGAGGGATTGGGGGTGTGTCATTATGGGTAGCCATATTTCCTGCTGATGTTGTCAAATCTCGAGTACAAGTAGCAAGCACAGCTGGTACAATAGAGCCAACATTCCGAGCTGTGTTTAGTCAGGTGCTCAGGGAAGAAGGTGAGTCCATGATTGTAATTGTAGTTAACCCATTTCCACACAAAAAGGCTTTTTGACGCCTGGTAGAAAAAAGGCTTTGGAAAAACATTATTGACAATGGAGAAACTGCTTGTTACAAATTATTTCTGCATGGTGATTGGTACACCCATTCCCACACAGTGACGCTTTTTGACGACCCGCAAGAAAAGCAATTGGTAAAATATTGGGTAAAATGAAGAAATTTCTTGTAACAAGCACTTTCTTCATTTTATACAATATTTTCTATCCAGAAAGTTGAAATAATCTAAAGTTTCATCAACTATAAATCGTTGTCTGCAACTCCTTTTAATTTGGAACAGTCTAAAATTTTACCACATGGGAATGGGTTAACCAATCATAAGATGCCAAAAAGATAGACTGGTCTGAATTGTTGTCCGAGTTGCATACAACAATTCAAAGAGCATTGCATTGCACTAACGTTTGAAATTATGTTAACCCTTGTCATGCTGTACAAAATCCCTTATGGAATTGCATAAAAATCAAAGGGCTTAGAGCACTGGAAGAACTTGTTGTTCAATAATCAATATTTTTTTTTGAAAAAAATAATCATGACTTCTCTGGCAGCAAAAGTACAAGCAGGAGGTGTAGACAAAGATCAGACTGCACTTATGTGCAGGCTGATCTTTGTCTATACCTCCTGCCCAAACCTGAATATTTTGGGTTTAGCATGACAAGGGTTAAATCATGACTTTAAAAATTTTCATTCTGTTACTTTACATCTTATTGTCAGTCCAGGCTTCAGTTTTCTTAGTCTTGTAGATGTTCAGATTTTTAATGGTGTGTGAGAGTGTAATAATGATTTGGAGATCATGGTTGAATTAAAGAAAAAATAGTTAAGTTTGTTTTATAAACTCGGGGCTTGTTCAATGACTTTACAGTAATTAACTCATTACCAGATGGTACTTAACCCATTCCCAGCTACTGATGCTTTTTGACTCCCCTCAATTGGGAAAACATTGTGTAAAATGAAGAAATTGCTTGGTTCAAGCAATTTCTTCTTTTTCCACCATGTTTTAAAACCAGAAAGTTGGTAAAAGCTATAATCTCATTCGCTTAAAATAGATCTTTCACGCAAAGCGCCAGATGACTAAAAAGTCTGTATCCGCTAGACGCTTTTAAAGAAAAACAACAACAACAAATTTCAACTGCGGGGAGGATATACTTCCGGTTTTGTGTTTCGAAAGCCCTGTATTTGCGCCTAGTAATTTTAACTTCATTTTTCGATGATTTACGATGAAAGCAGGGACTAAATAATGTAGATTATATTGTTGAAAATGTAACATCTGTTTGTAACAATATTTCTTTCTCCGCTATTCAAGTAATGTTTCTCAGGAAGCATTAAAAGTACTCTATATTATCGGCCTTAAGGAATAAATGATGGGTGTTTGGGTTCATGATCTTTGTTTCCTTATATTCAATAAAATGTATCATAACCTGGTATATAGTCTATCTTGAAACAAACGCCTGTAATTAATGAAGGGGAATGCATTATTGAAAGGTCACTAACTCATTTTGTCTCCAAGAAACATCAGAATCAACAAAAGTCCTGTTCTTTGCCTCCGGGAATATTAAAGCTGTGATAGTTTGTATGAGAAAAGGTGAAATTAAAGCTCATTATGGTGAAGACATTATATCGTCGGGTTGGTGACCAAAATTTTGAAACTATTTTTTATCTCAAATTATATTTAAAACCCTTTGTTAGCCCATCCATGATATTCTGGTCATAATATGAACATTGGCACTTTGATCAACTAGTAAAGCTAGGTATTTAAATATTGAAGCTAGAATTTTGACAATGAAAGCCTACCGCGCAATATATTCTGCAGCGAAATATTTTTTAAATCCATTCAATGAAGTTCATTTGATTCTGGAAAAATGCTTAAAAGATGATCACCATGTTATGATAATACCGTACCAATTGAAACAACGGCCGGTTGCAACCTTTGATCAATCGACAAGAATTAGTATTAGACGGCATATCTGTTGAAACATAAAAGATCAGGTTTGTCTCATCAAATCATAAATTCTACTAATTAACTGTAAGAGTGTTTATCAGAATCTTTGTGACATGTTGCCGATTACATAATAACCCCATATGTATCATGATTTACCGAGGGGAACCCTTTACACCAAGGCTTTTACCAGATCATTCTTCTGATCAGCTCTATCTTATCATTATCATTACTTTAATCAAGTCATTTTCTGAGATTTTTTTTGCACTATAGCATCGTCATTATCAATTGGGTTTATGTTATTCATTCATTCTCGAAATAATGCTCCCTGTATTCGCAATACAATATATTCTTTAATTCATTTTTTGGCACTTTTTACAAAAGGATGATTATCAATATCAAGAAAGTGCTTTCTCCTTTTCTTCGACATCTATATTGTTACATCGAAGCAAATATCTAAAAAATGAAATGTTATTCTGCGGGCGTGTTTGATATTAATAAAAAAAGAGAAGAGAGAGAGAGAGAGAGAGAGAGGAAGTGAGAGAGAGAGAGAGAGAGGAAGTGAGAGAGAGAGAGAGGGAGGGGGGGGTGATATCTACATTGGTGGACACACAGACAGAAACAAATATTTCAGAAACAGCATGCTTGCTTTGTTCTTTATTGTCATAATGTTTTAGTTTAAACACCTAAACTTTGTAACAACGAACTTTCAAAAAAAAAAAAAGAAGCATATGCTTTTTGGTGAAGACTTTTGGAAATTGGTATCCACACTTTTATGGTATACATAAAGCAATACTTATCTGCATCTTTCCAAAATGTGGTAAATAGTATTTAAATTCACTAAAGATAAAACAATTAATTTAGCCAATCATGTCAATCAGGATAATTGTCACTTGTCCGTATGATCAGGCTATGCAAAGAGTGGGTATTGCCATGATTCACGTGCCAATGATTGAAGCATATTCGCAAATTTAACCAATCAGTGTCCCGGAAAAATCGAAAAGGCTTATTTCTTTTTCGTAGTGTTGATAGTTTTAAATATTGCAAAACAATTGATTTCCAGCAACAATAACTTAATAGTAATTTGTTTGATATTATAATTAACCAAAGTGATCATTCAATGTTTGTACCAAGTGTTAAACTGAACTTTAAATTTTTTCTGTTCCTGTATGTATGTGAGGGGTAGAGGGTGTCAAAAATATTTTCAAAAAATCTTATTGCATTGGAAATATCATTGTATGAAAAAATGATTATTTCCAAAATCAAGGTATGTTATATTTCATATGGCATAGATACCAGGCCGTTTCAAACCCACTTTGATTGCAAATTCATGATGATATCATCAAAATGACTCGCTTCAATTGGCCTGCATATGTCTGCTCACAGGTTGAAACTGTTTTTTCATCGAAATTTTGATTCTTAATCTTTATTTTTGCTCGTTCAAAATAGCCAATTTATAAAGGTTTATATAGTGATAATTTATCGACTCCCCGCAATGGATCAAGTGATATAGTCTCGGGCAGATATATAGCATTTAACGAGATTACTTTTGACGCATGCACAGAGAGAGCGTGAAAAGGTCTATTGTCGTCCGCAACTTTCAATTAGGTCCATTCTAAAATTTTGTCCTCTGGTAATGCATTATTATAGTGCAATGGACTAACACTGAAATTTTATTTTTTGTAAATGAAACTACCCTTTCCATTTGCAGCTCAGTTATTCCATCTATTGACCCCTTACCAGATGACAAGGTCAAAATTGAATGAAGTTGCAGAAGACATCTCATGAATATGATTTTGTTACAAGCAGTTTCTTCATTTTCTATGATTTCCTAGGTTTTTTCTTGAGGATCATGAAAAAGTGGAATTGCATTAGTTTTTGTACACTCACCAGTGTTGTTTATACTTAGGTATTATCTTTCCAGGGGCCCAAGCATTATATAAAGGTTTAGGACCAACAGTACTTAGGACATTTCCAGCTACAGGTGCTCTGTTTTTAGCTTATGAAACTACGAAGAAATATCTAGGTTATGCGGCAGATCAAGTATTGACTTGATCACAACAAAATATGGTTGTTGTTTTTAGGAAAAATAACAGTATTAATACATTACCTTACATTGACACTTTCTGATGCCCCGAAGAAAAAAAAATCATGGAAAGCATTGTGGGAAAGGAAGAAATTGCTTGTGACAAGAATTTTCTCTTGTTTTCACCATGTTTACTACTCATTTTGGCACTTATTTTCCAATTTTAGAGCAATTTTAGATGTCGTCTGGAACTTCTTTCAATTTGGACCAGTCTAAAAAAATTTATCATCTGTTATTGGTTAAACAAATTACCATTTAGAACATTACTACAAATTCTGCTGTGAAGGATATTATGTACAGTAATATTGTGCTAAATTCAAGAAATTGATTGTTATAAGAAACTTATCTTCATCTTTTTTTCTTTTGTACAAAATTTCTACTTTTTTGTGTGAATAACACCAATTTACTTCTGGTATGAACCCATTCCCACACTTTGATGCTTTTTGAAGCCCTTCAAAAAAAAAACCCAAAAAACAAATAAACAAAAAAAAAAAAAAAAACAATTTTGAAAACATTATGTAAAATGAAGAATTGCTTTCTACCCAGAAAGTTAAGAAAATATCAAATTTTTTAAAAAAAAACCCTTTAAATTGTCCTCTGCAACTCCTTTCAATATAGACAAGTCTAAAATTGTGTTGTCCGGTAATGGGGTAATAAAGTTGAATACTCTTAATTACAATCAAGATAATAGTAACTCATTGTTTAACCCTTTCTTGTTCATTCCCTATTTTTTATGTCCCTGCGATTTTATTATTGAGAAAATATTGTAGAAAAAGAAGAAATCGCTTGTGATAAGCAATTTCTTCTTTTTTCACAATATTTTCTAACCCATTGAGTGGTTATTTCTCATATTAAATCCTTATTAAATCTTCATCTGCAAAACCTTTGAATTTGGACAGGTCTAAAATTTTGCAAAACATGAAATGATCAATTGCAATGGACTTATGCACAAACAGATTTAACCCTTTCCAACACAATCCCTCCTTTTTACACCCCTGAATTAAAGGGCTTTTGAAAACATTGTGGAAGATGAAGAAATTGCTTGTATCTAGGAATTTCTTCATTATCCACAATGTTTTCTACCCTAAAAGACGAAAACAAATAAAACTCGATCAACTTGAAATTGTCGTCTGCAACATCTTTCAATTTGGACCGGTCTAAATTTTTGTTGAGTGGGAATGGGTTAAAGCTCCTTTCAATTGCAACTTCTGGTTTATTGCAACACAAATATTGACAGAGTGATGTTGCAATTTACAGGATTTTGTAAACTAATCTATTACAAAAAGATTCCTCTTTTGATGTTAGCTCAAGAATGAATGGGGAATAATTTATTTTAATGAAGATCCAACACTTTAAACTGGGAAGAAAAATTTTCATTCTTTAACCAATTTCCACACAGTTTCTCCTTTTTAAGCCCATCAAGGAAAAATAATGGAAAACATTGTGAAAAATGAAGATATTGATTGAATCAAGCAATTTCATCATTTTCCACAATGTTTTTTGCCAAGGTAGATGAAACTATCTAAAACTTCATAAAATTTATTTGTTTTCTGCAACTCCTTTCAATTTGGACCATTCTAAAAAAGAATTGTGTCGGAATGGGTTATTGCTGTCTGGTTGATTATTGCGATTTCTGGGTATATAATCACCTGATAATTTCACTGAAAAAAAGCTTTGAAATGATCAAAGATGTATATTCATTGTAGATTTAGCCCTTAATAAAAAGGGACAAGCAGGCAGAGTAGGTTTAGATCAGACTGTAAATCAAGATATGGGCTAATCTTTGTCTATGCTGTCTGCCAATACACAGAACTCTTTTTAAGAGGGATGGCTATTTAATTTCTTATTTCAAAAATAAACCCTATGTTGTGGGTACTGATTCAAATCATTTTGATAAGACGATACAGATGAGTACCCACAATATAGAGTTTGATGCATTAATAATGAAATTAAGGATAAAAGTTTATTGTTACAGGCAACAAATTTCTCCTGTATATGATATTTACTTCTCCGATTTCTTTCTCGTGTGCTTCAACCCATTCCTACTTGATAAAATTTAGACCAGTCCAAATTCAAAGAATTTGGAGACGACAATCTAAAGTTGATGAAATTTATAAAATCTCTGTCCCTTGGGATAGAAAACATTGTGGATAATGAAGAAATTGCTTGTAACCAGCAATTTCTTCATTTTCTACCATGTTTTCCAAAGCTTTAGTACTGAGGGGCGTTTAAAAGCGTCATTATGTGAGAATGGGTTAAGTAACTAGGCTCATATTGCTTCAAGTGTATCTGAAATTTTTGGTACTCGTATATATAGCAACTATTTATTTATACACATCTGCTTGTAGGATAGGTCATTACCATTTGACATGGTCAAATGTCAAGGTCAGACCCTACAGTATTTCTTGCTTTATGTGCGTCCATGTTTTTATACCCCCATATCAAGGTTTATGGTGTTCTATCTGTTTGCTCCTTTGCAAAAAGTTTTAATATTGGTCAAAGCTTTTGAAATGGAAATGACAAGATCTTCATATTTGATATGTGTATTACCATGATTACTTATGACAAGACCTTTCCTCTGGTACCAATTTCAAGGTCACCATTTTTCAAGGTCAGCATCGAGCAAAAGTTTATAAAAGTTGTAATGTAATGCTTCTTAGGGTCTCCTTTGGGATTCACCAGAGCTCACCCAATTTTACATACAAAAAAGGAGGAAATCTATAAAAAGTCCTCTCCTTTCAAATCAATAGACTTACAGGTTTGATATAAGATGAAAGTTTTGAAAATCTAGTCAATACCTTTTCATCTGACTTAGTATATGAATTTTACATAACTTGACTTGACTTTTGTGAAACAAAAAAAAAAGGTTAAAATTCTTCTATGGAACTATTTCAAAGATTTCAGTGACTAAATTTATTTGCCAGATATGGCAAAGATGATACAGTTTATACTGACTTCCTAAAAACAAAACTTGCTCAATCAGTACATTAGTAATACAGATTCTCAGTGGTCCCTACATAGATTTTGTTATCTACCCTATTTGGCACTTTTTTATCAATTTACAAAGCATTTTGAAGTTTCTATTCACGGCCCTTCTTAATTTCAACAAATATGAAGATTATTTTTCAAGTAATGTATTTGAAACGCTTGTTTTGTGATGATATTTTATGCATGAGAATCTCTGTTTTTAGCTCACCTGAACAGGAAGTGTTGAGGATGAGCTTTTGTGATCTAGCTGTGACTGTCGTCCATTGTGTGTCAACAGCTTGTGTGCACTCTAGAGACCACAATTTGCCTCAGACATATTAAAAATTGGTCATCATGTTTTTGTTTGTCTCCATGAAACCTCGGACAAGTTCATTATTAGGTCATGTAGGGTCAAAAATTAGAGAAACCTTGTGTGCACTGTTGAGGTAATATTTTTTAGCTTGGCTGTTTTCGGAGAAAACACAAGGTATTTTGATCACCTTGGCATTGTTTGCATTGGCGTTGGTGTAGGTGTGAGAAACTTTAACCTTGGTCATATCTCTGTTGTTATTGAAGATATCCTCATGAAACTTGGCATGTGTACTGACCATCACAAGAGCTATCTAGACTATCAAGGGAATAACTCTAAAAGCGTTTTGTAAGAGTTATGCCCCTTTTTCGACTTAGAGTTTTTGCATTATCTAGCACCTGCAGCCGAGCATTGGCACCCGTGGGCGGTGCTCTTCTTTCTTCAAATGTCTTGACATAAGACATTTGATCAGAAAGTTTGTAATTACAATAATGCATTCAAGTTCGATATTTGGTCACATGGGGTAAAAAAGTCTCACTAGGTCGAAAATCATAAAAAAGACCTTGTGTGCACTGTTGAGGGAACATTTTGGCCTCAAATGTCTTGTTATTTGAGTAAAATGTTTATCTTCATTATATATGGGTCAGGTTTGATATTGGGTCACATTGGGTCAAAAAGGTAAGTCACTAGGTCAACTCAAGAAAAACTTAGCAGTTTCTTCATTATCCACAATGTTTTCTAACCAAAAAGACAAAAACATTTGAAATTCCATCAACTTGAAAACTTTCATATTTGACCAGTTTTAAATTTTGTTTTATGGGCACGGGTTAAATATTTTAACACTCGGTTAGAATGTTATTTCTCCATGATATGCGCTAGACAGAATTAAGATATAGGCTCACCTTGGTTAAATGTAAGGTCACTTGTGCTCTTTTGGCCATTGGTTGACCCTGACTCAGGTGAGCATTTCAGGGCTAATGGCCCTCTTGTTTAATCATATCCTTTTGATTTTCTGTTTTATTCATGTATCAACAGACTGTTACATGTACTTATTGAATGCTCAAATATATTTTAATCCATTCATTTTCTTGTCGGACCTATTTACTCGTACACTTGTTGTATCTAATCTGAGCCCGATCTGAACCCAATTTATGAAAATGATAATTGCGATTCTTGAATGTCTGAAATAGAGACAAAGATCTATCCAAAAATTCTCTAGAGGTAAAAGTTTTGGCTCTTTTTGTCAGACTTGCTCATGATGTTTTGTTAGCTCACCTGGACTAAAAGTTGACTGAAATGAATCAATGACAATCGTCTGTCCAATAATTACAACAAAAAACAACCCAAAACAAAACGGAAAAATCTCTTGAACGAACAAATGGATTTCAAACGAACTTCACAGAAATATTATTTAGGTTGTACTACTTCAAAAGGGGCTTTTAGATTTGGAATCCATGAAGAACTCTGGATGGCATGCAACCAATTTAGAAAACTTTAAAAAAAAATCTTTTCTTCCTAAACCGCATGGCTTACAGCTTTGATATTCGACATGTAACAACTACTAAATTTAACATAGAAATCGAAAAAAAAAAAAAAAAAAAAAACCCAAAAAAACCCACATCTCCTTCTAAAATTAATGGCCAAGAGCTTTAACCCATTCGCAAACAATCCCTCCATTTTACGCCCCTCAAGACCTTTTAGAAAAAACCCTTTAGAAAACATTGTGGAAAATGAAGAAATTGCATGTATCAAGCAATTTCTTCATTATCCACACTGTTTTCTACCCCAAAAAGGCAAAAAATCTAAAATTCTATCAACTTGAAATTGTCATCTGCAGCTTCTTTCAGTTCGGACCAGACTAAAATTTTGTTGTATGGGAATGGGTTAAATTTTGCATGAAGTTTAACCTCATGTTACTCTACCAAAATACTCCAAATTAGGATGACCATAAGCGAGGTCATGGGTTCGATCCCCGGTGGCGGCACATATTCTTTCCGACATTTGTCTCTCACCAATGAGTGGATAATCGTAAACCTAAGTGGGATAGCAGCTGGAGGCAAGGAAAGGATGTAGTGGTAGTACTGGTGTGGAAAATACCAGGGATCCATTGTTAGGTGCTCAAGACAGTGCGATATGACTGAAATACTGTTAAAAGCGACGTTAAACCCCAATCAGTCAATCAATCAATTACCATAAGCCTTACTTTTTATTAGTTCCGGATTTTATATGGAGATGGAGAAGATTGATTGATGTGTTGAATGGGGTTTAACGTCACTGTTAGCGATATTTCGTTCATATCACGGCAGCTGGAGCAACGTACCGTTAGTTCCTGGTACTTCCCACACCAGTACTCCCCGAGCCTCCAGCTGCTCATCCCATTTAGGTTTACGGTTATAGGCCCATTGGTGGGAGATTAATGTCGAAAGAAAGGTCGCCACAGCGGTTGATCAAACCCGAGATCCCTTGAATAGGTCTATGGGAGATTGCGAAGAGGAATCTCTTCCAAAGCCAACAAGCCAACAGAGCTTTCAGATTTTGTATGCTGACTCGCCTTGTGGTATTCTAAGAAATACTTCAAACTATTTCTCTGGGAAGACCATAAACCCTATATCGTTGGTTTTCCGGATTTAAGCCAGCGAGCTCTTGTCACGCGTTGTGTCCGTCATGCGTCCGTTCATGCAATTGTAAACCTTTACTAAAAATAATCTCCTACTCAGAAATTACCGGATTTTAAACGGAGATAGAGATTTTAACCGAATTCCAGAGGAATTATCATTTTATGGCCCTTTACCTTCCCTCAAAGAATTTTGATTGGATAAAATCATTGGTTTTGTGGACAGGGCTTATTTCCACATATAATATATAGTGAAAACTTTGAATTACACCCCTTTAATGGGCGGAAATTAGGTCCATCTGTGGTGAACAGTGAAAATCTTCGTAGAAACTAGCTGATGAATTTCAATTAAATTTCACAGGAATTATTCTTTGGTGGCCCTTTATCGAATCCATTTAAAACTTCTGATCGGCTTAAAAACGGCTTAAATGGATGGGGCTAAACTCCATTTATGGTATGTAATGATGTCTTTTGATCAAAAAATTATCGAGGATGGTCTTTTGGTGATCCTTTATAAGGTTTTTTGACGAAATTTTGATAGGTTTGATAATATTTCTTTGGAGAATTGGTCAATTTCAGGTAGAGATCACTTAGTAATGCATAGGAAGTAATAGTTACAGCTTGGCTTAAAATATTTGATATATAAATTAAAATTGTCTTCATTAAATCAAATTTAATCAAAAGGAGTAATCATTCTTAAATGAGTTGCCTTCTATGCTGCCTGTATGACAAATAAGTTCAGGCTGGTGGAGCGAATTATGCGCTAAAACACCTTCAGTTGCTACTTTAACAATCCGAATCGTCGTCTGCAACATTTTTGGTTTGGCTTCAGTCTAAACTCGTGTCGTCTGGTAACGGTAATGACTTATTTTCAATGGAAATATATCGCATTTCATAACAATGCAACTCTGCCAAAAATTTAAGGGGGAAGTCCAAATGTCATATGAAATGGTGTTTAAAGTAAAAAAAAGGAAATGCTTTGATTTGAGAAGTGACATTATACAGATCTCTTTAACCAATTTCCAAACGACAAAATTTTAGACTGGCACAAATTCAAAGAAGTTGCAGACGACAATTTATAGTTGGTTAAATCTAAAAAACCACCTTGTCTTTTTGGGAGGAAAACATTGTGGTTAATGAAGAAATTGCTTGTAACAAGCAATTTCTTCATTTTCCACAATGTTTTCTCAAGCAGGTTTCTAGAAGGATGTAGAAAAGCGGGATACCGTAGGAAAGGGTTAAATGGTCAAACTATGTGGGTTTTGTCAATGTGACCTGTCCTTGAATAATGTCATCGGCTATACCGGTATCACAAGATAGGCGGACTACTACGTCACAAGAGGGCCATCGTTGTTTACGCTACTCCGTGCTACTAGTTCACACGACCTCGGATATTGTCTGAAGAAAGCGATTGCTGGATCGCTGGGCCTGCCTACAACTTTGAACTCCGACAAGAGTTTCGATGTAGATGTTATACAGTTTTGTGTTGCAAATATTATGGTCAAAACAAAACAAAACAAACGATGGTTGGTTGGCGACCTAAACGTCGTAACTACAGCTTGAGTAAGCTGTAGTTACGATGTTTTATTCGCTAAACCAATAGATATGCTCATATATGTCGGAGTTCAAAGTTCATTTTTGGAGTACACGAATGAATTTATTTGTCGATAGATTTTTTAATATAAACTTTCCGTCCATTTTTTAGAAAACGAAGAAACTGTTTTCCCATTACTTAATGTTTGATCACTTTAAATCTAAAAGGGTCGTGACTATGAAAAACAATGAAATAGTTTGAATTCATTACAAAGGTCAATTATGGTGAATGTTTTGAAAAAAAATAATATGATGCTATGTGGTACAATTCAACAATCTTACACGAACGTGGGATACAGGCAGTGAGCACCCTGAACAGCATTACAATGCATGTAGAATTTTAAGTTTAAGAGAATGCACCAGTACTAGCACCGAATGTGTGGGACATGATCATGATCGACAGCCGCTCCCGGAAATCGAACTCGGAACCTCATGATCGGGAAGCTAGCGCTCTACCACTCAACCATGGGCACCATAGAATATTAAAGATATTAGCTTATCAACGAAATTCTGAACCAGTGTTTGTATACAGAGCGCACAGTAAAGACTCTGATCAGACTCTGCCGTAGATGCACAGGGTGATCCGTGTCTTTACCGTATACACATATCGTCGTTGGACGTGCAAAATGTCGTAAGTACAGCTTGAATAAAGCTCAAGAAAGATGTGCAATTGTTAGAAATATTAAGCAATGGATAAAGTAGACAGCATTGTTTCTTTATTTAGAAAATCTTTGTCTCTCACCAATGGGTGGATAACATTAAACCTAAGCGGGATAGCAAAGGATGTAGTGGTAGTAATTGTGTTAGAAATACCAGGAATCCATTGTTAGGTGCCCCAACCGCTTCGGTATGACTGAAATACTGTTAAAAGTAGCGTTAAGCCACATTCAATCAATCAATTAATTAAAAGAATCTACAAAGATTAAATTTTTTATACAACGTTGTTTAGAAAGCTGATCAGTTTCGAAACTTTTCACTTTCAGGCTCCCCCCTTTGCAATGTGGTATTCAATATAAGATGTGAAACCGAACAAAAAATCACATGACGACACACGAACGATAAACGCATGCAAAACATGTAAATTAAAACGTAAATCAACTTGGAATACAAACAAAGACTTTATCCCATGAAACAAGTCGACACAGATCCATTTTCGAAAGTTATTTTCATTAGGCTTAAAATAAGATCCGTCTATTATGGTGGCACAGAACTGCCACCGCGATATAAATGGCGGATATCTTGTTAATTTCTGTGATGGTTGAATGTTGTTATATTACTAGATAAGTGCTCTGAATACTTAATGCGAACAGATAATCGGATAATGTATTTCGACTCAAACTTTCGACTTCATACTTCCGACTTCATATTCCACACCCCCGACTGGGGAGAATGATAAGTAATCCGCTTAAGTGGTATGAGCGAATACTGTTTTTGTACTTGTATTATAAATGGCAGGTAGTCATGGTTAGGTTATCCATCCGCCGCGATATAACTAAAATACAGTTGAATTGGCCTTAAATCTTTCAACCTTTCAGCGGTTCCGTAAAACGAACCTGGCTTGATGTGCAGTCTGACGTGACACGACACTTCTTACTTCCTAGGTGTCTTTTGTGAGACGTTAACATGTGGCATCAATGCTGTTATAAAGTTTTAGACTGTCGTCGGTGTATTTCTAAACCCTCGTAACTACACCTTGATTCAAGCTGTAGTTACGAGGTTTTAAATTTTAATGACGCTATGTTATAATGGGTTCGTTTGTACACTTTCATTTTTGATAGCCATCATACCCCAGATATACAGACAGACGTACTAACTATCTTGAGTTTTTTATCATCTTGATACCCGACTGCATATTAGATAATTAATTGTTGGGCGAGCAAAACGTCGTAACTACAGCCTTATTCAAGCTGTAGTAACGCCATTTTACGCTCACAACGACGATACGTTATACAGCGTTGTGAGAAAACGGACATTTTCATAACTGTAGGGAACAGAAGATATCAAAAATTATCATCATGTACCCATATCTGGAAATGTGGAGTATTCAGATGTTTTTTGGTCGTGTTTAAGTACATATCGTCGGTGCGTGAGCAAAATGTCGTTTAGGGCGCGAGCAAGTTGTTGAAACTACAGCTTTGATAAAGCTGTAGTTACGACATTTTGCTCGCGCACCGACGAAATCTTATAGATGATATAGATTTTGAACTAGATCGTTATCAAACATTGATATTGAGCGGTCAATTAACTAGGTTGTCGCATCAGTTGCCTCAGCTTTAATCAAAGCACTGAAAGTACTGAGAGTGACGTTATTTAATGTATTAACCCATTCCAACTCAATACCTCCTTTTTACGCCCCTCGAGAAAAAAGCTTTTGAAAACATTGTGGAAAATGAAGAAATTGCTTGTATCAAGCAATTTCTTCATTATCCACAATGTTTTCTATCCAAAAAGACGGAAAAATTCAAAATTCCATCACTTTGAAATTGTCGTCTGCAGCTTCTTTCAATTTGGACCAGTCTAAAATTTTGCTGAGTTGGAATGGGTTAAGCAATTGTCTTTTCGACTTTTTTTGATAAGAATGTTTATAGTGATGTAGAAGTCTGAAAGACCTTGAAATGTGATCTTAACATTGTAGCAGAGGATTTATTTTAGACTGGTCCAAATTCAAAGAAGTTGTACATACCAACAAATAGCTGATGGCATTTTGAAACTCTTTTTCTTTAGGAGTAGAAAACATTGAGGATAATGATAAAAAATGCTTGTGACAAGCAATTTGTTAATTTCCCACAATGTTTTCGAAAAATAAATTTTCTTTAGGGGCAACAAAAAAGGGGTTATGTGGGAATTGGTTAATTAATGATCTCGAACCTAATACCAATCGAACGGTTTTGTCACAAGGAATACACATTCGAAATATGAAAGTTCTATCAATTATCATTCAAAAGTTTTGACCAACGTTGAAATTTTTTCGGACATACAAACATACTTGTAAGCCAAAAGCTGCTCAGATATCTGCGATCCGGGAGAATGAAAGTTCACCTAGTGAGTTAACCCATTACCAGACGGCAAAATTTTAGACTGATCCGAACTGAAAGGAGTTTCAGACGAAAGTTTAAAATTTATGAAATTTTTATTTTTTCCCCAACTTTATAGATAGAAAATATTGTGTAAAATGAGGAAATAGCTTTCCCAATTGTTTTTTCTAGAGGGGCGTCATAAAAGCGTCACTGTGTCGGTTATGGGTTAAAACGATATCGAATAAACGACGACGGCGGCACTCATCCTTTCCGACTACTTGTCTCTCACCAATGGGTCGATAATCGTAGACCTATGTGGGATTGCAGCTGGAGGCTTGGAAAGGATGTAATGGTAGTACTGTTGTGTGAAATACCAGGATTCCATTGTTAGGTGCTCCAGCCGCCGCGATATAACTGAAAGATTGTTGAAAGCGGCGTAAAACCCCATTCAAAACGAACAAACAAAAAAAAATCGAATATACGAACCTTTTTGTTTCTTGCATCTTTTCAGTTTCGGTTGTATTTAGAGGTCCATAATTTTGTTTAGCAGACCTAAGCACAAAGTACCGAGGGTGAATTTTTGTGATCGCCATCTGCCAGGTGTCCGTTGTGCGTAGATTTACATTTGACAACGATTTCTTTAAACTTCTCCTCCTGAAATAGTGGGCCAGTTATGGCGAAACTTGACAGCCCTTGGACGTTTCTTCGGTGAAGCTTTAATTGATAAGAAATGTGTCAATGGCACCATTTGGTACATAGCATTTCCTAGTGGATAGCTGCTCGGTGTCGAGATGGTGCCTCTTGGTACATATTTGGGACACGACCTGACATTCCAAAATTTATAAGAAAAAAATGATAATAGTATTTAAAAATAATCAGACAAACACAACAACCCCAAACCACCCCAACAACAACAGCAGCAGCAGTAAAAAAGACTCACTTCGATTTCGGGGTAATGGTCATATCATGTGATAACATTTAGAGATGTTAACGAACCCCCCCCCCCCTCACCACCACCACGCGAAAACGTAAATCATTATAATGACTTTTAAATGAAAGACGATGTTTCCCCTGTTGCTTGATAGAATTTGTTTCTGAAACCTACCCGCTATATGAGTAATTCAAAACAAAGGAAAAATGTTGGTCATAGTGCAAATGACAAAAAGGTTTCTACCAGTTGGCTCCAAAAACTTCCGAGTGTTCATCACGAACGAGCTCGGTGTTACATGAACAAGGAAAACGTTGCCATGTTTCATCCGGAACCGGAGAAATTTCTCAAGCAGTTTGTAAACACGATATTTGAATGGTGAAATTTTAACAGCGCAAAATTAACCTACTGATTCCGTATATATAAAAGCATTGTGTCGTGTCTTGCAGTAATTAACCGTTGTCGTACTGAATCTGTGATTTTTTTAAATCAAATATGGCATTGGTTTTTCTCTAAAAGGATCAAGAAGTTCATACAGTAATTGACGGATTCCTGGCCAAACTCCGACAGGAAGTTGTACTTTACCCTTGTCATGCTGAACTCGGGATATTCCGGTTTGGGCAGGAGGTATAGACAAAGATTAGCCTGCACATAAGTGCAATCTGATCTTGATCTACACCCCCTGCTAGTACTTTTCGTGTCAAAGAAGTTATGAAATTGATTTTCCAAAGAAATGTTGATTATTGAACAAGTTCTTTCAGTCCTTTCAGTCCTTTGATTTTATGGCAGTTCCAGACGGGATTTTATACAGCATGACAAGGGTTAAACGGCGTTAGTTTGTAACATCTATGTCCAGTAACATGCAAGAAATAAATACAAAGGGTTGAATGGCGACATAAACGTCGTAACTAAAGCTTGAATAAACTGTAGTTGCGACGTTTATGCCGCCAAATCAACAAAAATATTGAAAGACCAATCAAATCATATATTTAGAACTGAAGTGAACATAGAACTCCAACATTAGGCGATATTTGAATGAATCATCTTTGTTGGTTTGGCGATATTCAAGTTGTAGTTATGACGTTTAGGTCGCCAACCAACCATTTTATGAGCATGACAAGTAATCCGTTATCGAAGATCGATTACCAGCGATTCTTTAACCCATTTCCACACAATGACGCTTTTTGACGCCCCTCGTTAAAAACAATTGAGAAAACATTTTACACAAGATTTTCTACACAGAAAGTTGAAAAAAAATCTAAAATTTCATTAACTTTAAACTGTTGTCTGCTATCCCGACCTTTCAGTATGGACCAGTCTAACATGTTGCCGTCTGATAATGGGTTAATTGAATGTGGTATGTCGTGCCAAGTCATTGAAACTGATCTATTGGAAGGGAGTATTTTCACTAGGGAGAGAGCTGCTTTTTTTTTTTGGGGGGGGGGGGGGGGTTCAGATTGTGTCGTGAGACACATATTTTGTTGAAACAATAACCAGACGCCAAAATAATCGATTGGTCCGAATTGAAAGAGGAAGTAACGACTGTTAAAACAAGGTTTAATTTTGGATATAAATGTCTTATAGGGTAGGAAACATTGTGAGAAAAGGAGAAATTGCATGGTACAAACAAATTCTTCCTCTCTCTCTACGTTCCTGTAAGCCTTAGAGAGAGGGGGGGGCGAGAGAAAGAAAGAGAGAGAGAGAGAGAGAGAGAGAGAGAGAGAGAGAGAGAGAGAGAGAGAGAGAGAGAGAGAGAGAGAGAGAGAGAGACGGAGAGAGAGAGAGAGAGAGAGAGAGACGGAGTGACCGAGAGTAAAAGGGTGAGAATAGTTTTATCTGTTTAACGTTGTTTATTTGTTGACTAGAAGGGAAAGTTGAAAACAACATTTGTTTGTATAATACATTACATTCTCTTAATATTTAGTGAAGATCTTGGATATCATTGTTATTATTTGATAAATGTATATCATTATAAGAATTAAGTATACTTCTAGCAACAACCAACCAAAAAATAAGTAAGAAAACGTTTTTTTGTGTTGGAATTGGTATTTGTATTTCTATTTTTTCCTGCTGGGATGTTCTTCCAATACACTTACCGCCAAAAACTGTTTGGCACAAGGGGATTTCAGCCCTTTTTGAAACAATGCTGTATAGGAAATTTGACCTGGACCATCATGTTCACCTCCGACACTTCCGTGATACAGTTTCGTCGGTTAGTGACCAAAACTTAGTATCGACTACCCCGTTTGATCGCCGATAAAAGAAGTTATGTCATGTTGTTGTTGTTTTCACAGCGAAAAGTTTCCAACATAATGCTCTCGGTAAAAACCAACGTTGAAAGGTGTCTCCTATAACATAAATACCCTATCAGATGGACAAGGCGTAGTCATCGATCTGTCAGTTGAATTTTAACCCATAACCAGACGACAAAAGTTTAGACTAGACCAAGTTAAAAGATGTTGCAGACGACATTTTAACTCATTCCCACACAATCCCTGCTTTTTACGACTCCCAAAAATAGTTCTGGAAAACATTATGGAAAATGTGAAATTGCTTGTATCAAGTTATTCCTTTTTTTTATATCCACAATGTTTTCTCTCTCAAAAGAAGAACAAATTCAAATTTAAAATTTCATCTGCAGCTTCTTTCAATTAGGACCAGTCTAAAGTTTTAGTGTGTGGGAATCGGTTAAAGTTCATGAATTGGTTATTTTTTTTAATCTTTCGAGGCAGATAACACTGTGGCTAATGAAGAAACTGCAAGCAATTTCTTCATTTAACACAATGCTTTCTACCCGGAAAATTTACAAAATCGAAAATTTCACAAACTTTCAATTGTTTTTGTTTTCAATTTGGACCAGTCTAAAATTTTGACGTCTGGTAATGGGTTAAAGATTGGAAATCAGATGAGCCATTAGACACCCGAAGATCGAAGATATTTACAAAAAAATACTTCCCCCAAAGCCGAGCCCTCATTTTTTTATCAGTCATATACCAAAACTTAAACAATAATTCGTTTACCGAAATCCGGTCAATGAGAATGTATATATATCAAGATGAACTGGGATAACTTATCAATCACCAATTATCATTTCGGGCGCAGGTAGGTTTTCAGCTTAATTAGAGTTTTGTAAACTAATAAATTTCACTGACAATATTTTCCTCTTAACCCTTCCCTGTTTAATGCTTTTACGTCCCAGTGTTTTTATCGACATGAGAAAATATTGTGGAAAAGAAGAAATTGCTTGTGACAAGCAATTTCTTCTTTTTCCACAATATTTTCTACCCTGTATTGAATGATTATTTTTCCCAGTAAAATCAGCTTTAAATTGCTGTCTACAAGACCTTTGATTTGGACAGGTCTAAAATTTAAGGATTCATCTACCACCAAGAATTGCCGCCGTCATAACGCAGTCGGTAGCGCACAAAACTCCCAGTCTTCAATCGTGGGATGTCGCGGGTCCGATCCCCGGCGGCGGAACATATTCTTTCCGACGGTCTCTCACCAATGGGTGGATAATCGTAAACCTAAGTGGGATAGCAGCTGGAGGCTAGGAAAGGATGTAGTGGTAGTATTGGTGTGAAAAATACCAGGAATCCATTTTTAGGTGCTCCAGCCGCCGCGATATGACTGAAATACTGTTAAAGCGGCGTTAAACCCAATCAATCATTCCACCAAGAATCTTTCGCATACTACATGTATTTCGTGTATACTTTGTATGTATATAGGTCATACAGAGTATTTTTAACACATTGAATAGTTCTATTTACTAACCTAACTTCTGGTCGATTGATTTCATGATACGATATTGGAACTTTGTTCTCGGGAGCTTTCCTTAACAACGAAAAGGGTCTTTATCTTGAACCTTATGAGGAAAGCAACCAATATATTTAGAGTTTTGTGTTTGTTGTTGGGTTTTTTTTTCTCGCTAACTTGAGGATTACTGTAAATGAGGCTATGGGGTAAATGTTTTCTCTTAACCCGTCCCACAAAATTCCACATGTTTACGCCCTAAAAAACTAAAGAATGATTTCTCCTTTCGATACATTGTTTTACAAACTTTTCTACTTGAAAGATGTATAAAAAGCGGGGTCGTGTGTAAATATTGTTGAAAATGTCATAACCCATTAGCACACAGTCCTGCATATTGAGACACTGAAGAAATATCAATTTCAGAAAAAATCGAGAGAAAAAAGAAATCATTTGTAACAAGCAATTTGTTCTTTTCTCACAGTATTTTCTACCTCATATGACCATTATTCTTTTTCAATCTAAAGCAACTTTGTCTGTTTTGGAACAGTCTAATTTTTTGTCAATTGGTTAACTATACATTCTACTATGCTTTAAAAATGACAAAACATTCGCCATGTTTCGGGTCACCAAAATCCGTTTGCCATGATTCGGGTCATCAAAATCTTTTTTGCCATGTTTCGGGTCAACAAAATCCGTTTGCCATGATTCGTATCATCAAAATCTGTTTGCCATGTTTCGGGTCACCAAAATCCGTGGCATGTTTCGGGTCACCAAAATCTATTTGCCATGATTCGGGTCATCAAAATCTGTTTGCCATGTTTCGGGTCACCAAAATCTGCTTGCCATAAATAGATGAATAAAAAAATTAATTGAAAAATAGATTGGAAAGGGAATTACCATTTATGCTAGTAGGGAACTCCGGGAAATGAATATTTGAAAGGATCCGGCAGAGGTGAATCGGATTAATATTTCGAAGCTAAGCCTATAATAAAATAGAATGACCGTTCTTATTTCAGAGGATCTTCCAAGAGTGAATAGTTTGGCAGTGTGTGCAGTCTGAACAGGAGGAATATTTGCTCATGAATGCTAAAAGCGTTCCAAGTCGATCCCGTTTAAGTTAGCTGTAATAGCGTACCCCTCTATTCGATAATCTGTTGGTTTATCAGACAGAGGGCTACGTTATCGCAGACACGTTATAGGGGGAAGAGTAACACAATCTACTTCGTGACTATATACGCGTGACGAGGGACACTTACTATTTCGTGACCAAATATGCATGACGGGTCTCATACAAATAAGTGAACATGTGACTCGCCATGCGAAAAAGGACAATCTTTGAAGTGAAAGAAAAAAATATCCTACTCATACTGCTCATTCTGACTAGGGTAGTAAACAAGCAAATTCTTCTATGTCCACTATGTTTTCCAAATTTTGACTTGAGGGGCGTGTAAAGGAGGAAGGTGGGTTAAATGAGGATCGTGGTTTGCAGGAAATGGTTCTTGTCTATATACCACATACGACAACCATCTCTAAGCTGTTTGGAGCTCGATTTTTTCTAAAAATTATAAGTAATGCACAAAAAGGGGACCCAATTCTTACAATTTTCATTTTTAGTAGCTTCCTTTGGTAGAAACGTAGTGTAGACCTACCGACAGCGAATGATCTTATGGGTTTCTTGTATATGTCTTTACTGAAATCAGAAATACTTCCAAGTTTGACATCGTCACGTTTACATTGCCAAGATCGAAAAAACCAATGGAATGAGACTACATTGACTTTTTGTTCCAATCTAGGATGAAATACCTGCAAATGTCCAAAAACACATAAAGAATTGTCGTCTGCATCATCTTTGAATGTTGTCGTCTGGTAATGGGTTAAAAAGTTGCAGAGCCCGAACACACTTACTAAGTCACGGCATTACCAATAGACTTGCATACTTTTTGTAAAACTGGTGCTATTTACATTCTTTTAGAGTCATTTTCACATGGTACTCTATTTTACCAAATGTTTCGCAGGATCAATCGGAAACCAGATGTATAGAGTAACTATTTTTAGTATCACACTGACGGGGGTTGTTCTGTTTTGTAGAGAAGCTTGTGGAAATCAATGTGTTTTAGGCGAGGTAAGAGGGCATATTTTTCTTTACTAGACTATCTGTCGTTCTGTCTGTCTGTTTCTCTCTTTCTCTTTCTGTCTCCATATCTAAAGGTTGTAAATCAGCTCGAAATATTAAAACGATCTTAATAAAACGTCGAGTTGTTTGTTGATTATAGTTTTAGTCACATAGTTAAACCCATAATGGAACCAGACGACAAATTGTTTTAATACTGGTCCAAGTTCAAAAACAATGCAGACGGCATTTTAAATGTGGTCTTTCAACTCTGTGCCAGATAGAGTAGAAAATGTTAAGGAAAAAGAAGACAATGCTATTTATCAGCATTTTCTTCATTTTCCACAATGGTTTTCATTATTATTTTTCTTCCGTGCTTAAAAATATGATATTAAGTGGCAATGAGTCAATAGGCATAAGGTGTTTAACCCTTTTCTGTTCAATACCTGGTTTTTACGTACCTATGTTAAAATAAATGATAAATATTTTAGGAAAAGAAGAAATCGCTTGTAACAAGTAATTTCTTCTTTTTCACAATATTTGCTTCCCTTCTTAATGGCTATTTTTCAAATTAAATCCACTTAAAATTTTCGTCTGAGAAACCTTTGATTTTGGACAGGTCTGAAATTTTGCAAAACAGGAAAGGGTTAATGAAAAAATCCATACATACTATAGGTTCAGAAATCGAACTTTTCTTTTTTTAGATATAGAAAATATAGGATTTTTTCTAAATAAATACTATCTAAACTTTTTTGAATCATCTTTAGAAACGATGATAATTATGATAAAAATAATAGTTACATGAAAATTCGTAAAACAGCCCCATTTTCTTTCGTGAGATACATATTTCCGCCTGCCACTACTTTGAATTTTGATATCATTTTGAAGATAGACAATTAAATTTCTAATGTTTATGTTTTCTCTGGTTCCCAGAACGGTAAGTGCCAAACGATGGAGAAAAACAGGTTTACACTGCCTATTATCGATTTAGAGAGAGCCAAAACGGACAAGGCTGCCGTTGCCAAGGAGGTAGTGCATGCCCTTGAAAATATTGGATTTCTATATATAGACAACATCCCAGGAATAGACTATGATAAACTCATGATGGCGTGCAAATGGTTCTTTAGTCGACCCATTGAGGACAAGCGAGCCATCATGAGGAAGTTTTGGTTGGAGGAAAACCAAAATATGTATAGGGGGTACTTTCCTGTGAAGGAAAAAGAGCCAAGTCGAAAAGAAGGTTTTGAGTTTGGACGCGATGTTGATCCGAATGACCCAACTATACAGAAAGGAAACTGGTTCTATGAACCGTCAGTCTGGCCAAAAGAAGACGGGTCTTTCCCTTTCAAGAATTTCATGTTGGAATGTTATGAGATTTTACACAATACCAGTCTGGATATTCTTCGTTTGGCGGCCATTGGTCTAGGGATTCCGGAAAACTCTTACGACGATATATTCGCTGATCGCCCCTTAACAACATTCCGACTGATGCATTATCCTCCCTGGGACGGGGAACCACCCGAAAACGCTCGAATCGAAGATGGGAAAGTTGTCACCACTCCCGATCATACGGACTCTAACTTTCTAACCCTTCTTTACACGTTCAATTTTACTGGCCTCGAAGTGATAACCGGAAGTGGTGAATGGGAAGCTGTTGAACCGCGTCCTCAAAGTTGGGTCATGAATATAGGCGATGTTTTCTCTCGAATGATGGGTGGACGATTTAAAGCTACACACCATCGTGTTTTAGATATAGGAGTGGACAGATATTCGGTCCCTTTCTTTCTCGAACCTTCATATGACGGTGACATAGGCTTAAACTGGATGTCGAAGGTGACGGGTCATGGCCCGGAACACGAGGTAGAAAAATACGGACCGTGGTTGATAAATCAAGTAAAATATGTTAAAAAATACTTCGAGTATAAAATGCTTCCAGAGTTTTAAGTGTGATAGTATCGTTTATAAAAATTGTTATTATTTTTTTTCTCAGAAATTGCTCAATTCATGAATATGACGGACAAGTAATGAAAAAGAAAACAAACTAACGGACAAAAACGATGTTTGCAGTTATATCGACAACAGCCTTTAAATATATATTCTCTAAACGGTTAACCGTTGATTCCTACGATGGTAGAAATGCTTAACCCTTTCCTGTTCTAACCCTTGATTTTACGTTGCTATAAATTTATAATTGAAAAAACATTGAAGAAGAGGAAGAAATTGCTTGTAAAAAGCAATTTCTTCTATTTTCACAATATTTTCTTCCTGACTGAATGGTTATTTTTCAAATTGAACCCACTTTTAATTTCAGTCTGCAAAACTTTTCAGTTTCGATAGGTCTAAAATTTTGCAAAACAGGAATTGGTTACGTTTGAATAATGTAACAGTGAAGCAGTTTACAACATAAAATTAACCCTTTCCTGTATTGCAAAATTTTAGACCTGTCTTAAATCAAAGATATTACAGACGAACATTTGACATGGATCGAATTCGAAAAATAATCATTCAGTTGGTTTGATTATTATTCTTTGTTTGGCGAGTTAAACGTCGTAATCAGAGCTTATTCAGACTGTAGTTACGACGTCAAAAGACTTTATAGCTCATCTTAGCATAACGTGCTAATGGTGAGTTTTTTTGATGTCCGACGTCCGTCGTCAACAATTCAATGTAACAATTTACAATTCACAACCCAAAAATTCTCAATTGTGTACATTTTTGGATCTTTTTTCACCGAAATACCTCACATTTTTGAAATCCTGAAATAAACACTGCGTGTAGTCATAACTCAGAAATATAATAGATATTACGGTAACTTTAAATCATCACCAAATAGCTATGCCTTTAATGCACTAGAAAATATAGATATTGAGAAAGAACTATGAGAAAGTGAGAAATTGTTTGTTACTCGCATTTTCTTCTTGTTCTAACAATTCTTTCTATCTCATTTTGCATTTATTTTACATTTTTCGCAGCTTGAAAACTCTCCGGAAACTTTTGCGTGTTTGATCGAATCTAAAATGTGGCTTTTAAGTATTTGAACCATGTCCAGACCGGCGACATATTCTAGACCGGTCAATAGCGAAATCAATCTCCAGGTAGAGTTGTCCTTCGTTGCTCTCACCAGGGGAATGGTATTGTAGCGAAAGAGGTAATCAAAGCAAGTCTGAAACTCTTTCAATTACTTTTCGTTCAAGAAAATGTCCTCCTCTGCCTACACTGTTTTGCTCGATCGATTACCTAATCAGTGATTGTGTTCAAATGGTTTAAACCTTTACCTGGACAAACCCGTGATGTTATACTTGAAAAATATTGTGGAAAAAGAAGAAATTGCTTTTTACAAGCAATTACTTCCTATTCCCACAATATTTTCTACCAGAAAGGATGGTTCCATTTCAAAGTGCATCCATTTTTCATATTCGTATTCAACCTCTTTCAATTTGGGCCAGTATGCAATTTCAAAAAGATATAAAACAACAACAACAACAACAAAGAAATAAATACGGGAAAGGGTTAAAATGTCGAATCCTCCGTTTGTAAATTGCAATATAAATATCTGAGTTTTGCAACCTATATCATTGTCATAAAATTCTGTTATAGAATACTATTTACATTTATTTAATAACATATCAATAAACAACAGGTGTTAGGTTATAAAACGCAATTCAGTGACATGCAGCTGCGTTGTACCATTCACCAGACGACCAGATTTTAGTCTGGTACAAATTGAAACAAGTTGCAGACGACAATTTAATTTTTTATGGAACTTTAGATTTTCAACTTATTGGTGGAAATATTGTGAAAAATGAAGAAATTGCTATTTCTTCATTTTACACAATGTTTTCCGAATTTTATATTTCTTAGGGGGCGCCTAAAGCGTCATTGCGTGGGAGTGGGTTAAATCGATCCCGTTTTAAGGCCTCTCTATGAAATAGTCCAACAACAACAACGACAACATCGGCAAAGCTTGAAAAACATTGTGGACAATGAAGAAATTGCTCGTTACAGACATTTTCTTCATTATCGACAATGCTATCTACCATTTAAGACAAGGATCTTTAACAATCCATCAACTATAAAGTGTTGTGTGCATCTTTTTTTGTATTTTGGATCAGTCTAAAATTGTTTTGTTTGGTAATGGGCTAAGTGGCGAATGGACCTGTTTTGGCTCATCAAATTGGACAAAAAAGGACATCGAGGGCTTAACAGTAGTCGCAAGTACTCACGTATAGCCCTTGGTGCGATGACCTTGGTATACGAACGAATTCAATATCGTGCAGCTACGTAATAGCCGCGGCTACAGTGCAGTTGGTAGCGCGTCAGACTCCTAGTCATTGGGTCATGGGTCCGATCACCGGTCGCGGAAAATATCCTTTCCGATATTGGTCTCCAACTAATTTGCGGATAATCGTAAACCTAATTGTGATGAGCAGCTGGAGGCTCGAAAATACTGGTGTGAGAAATACTAGGAATCCATTGTTAGGTGCTCCATCTGCCGCGATATGACTGAATACTGTTAAAATGGCGTTAAACTCCTTTCAATCAAACAAACGAACAAAGCAGACACGTAATAGTATGGCGACAACCGATAATAGGACAATGGTACAGGTTTGATCTGACCTGGTTTGATATCACATATCGTCAGCGGGGGACTAGAATATCGTAACTACAGCTTCATTGAAGTGTTTTAATGAGGTTATGCTCGCCCCCGATAATGTAGTGATATACCATTTGAACCCGATACCCCGAACTACGTCAATGAGACAAACAGATAGTCATTTATGGTGAAATTAATATGTCACTTGATGGAAACACATAAATAAACGATTAACAAACAAATAAACAACAACAACACCGCCAAAAGACACACACACACTCACGAACGGACACACACACACAAACACACACACACACACACAAATAAAACAAAGGAAAGGAAGAAGAAAGCCAAATGACGATGACGTACAATGACATAACGAAAAAATAGACAACATCTACAACAACAACAACATCATCATCATCATCAACAACACATCATCATCATCATCATCATCAACAACAACAACAACAACAACATTATCATCATCATCAGCTACACCACTACCATCACTATACCATCAACAACAACGATACAGTTTTCCAGCTAAGAACAAATTATCTTTTCCATTCTATAAATACCTTATTTATAACTTCTGTCTATTTCAAAAGTAATTTAACCTATTCCCACACAATTGCGCCTTTTAATGCCCCCCAAGAAAAACAATTATGTAAACATTGTGTAAAATGAAGAAATTGCTTGCAACAAGCAATTTCTTCATTTTTCACGATGTTTTCTACCCAGGAAGCTGGAAGATCTAAATTTTCATAAACATTAAATTGTCGTCTGTAGGTCCTGCAGCTGCAATGAAATGTACGTGTAAAATGAGCATTTTACACGCAAATCTGCCAGATTTGTAATTCTGACCAGACGTTCTTTGGAGGATTCGTGGGGTCATTAAACTGGGGATAAAAGGCCAGAAATTATCCATTTTCAATTATCACACAAACCTTCGTTTTAACGCAACGTAGAAATGGAGCTATGGACGAATTTGGAGAAGAGAAGAAATTACTAGTGACTAGCAATTTCTTCTTTTCTCACAATGTTTTCTACCTCATAAGGCCCATATTTTTTTCTATTTAAACCAACCTTGTTTCGTCGTCTACAACTTCTTTCAATTTGGACAAGTCTAAAATTCTGTTGTTTTGGACTGGTTGAATGCTATCAAAATTGAAATGGTGATAATCAACAGGAATGAAAATAATCATATAATTACTTTCTGCTAATGTTTTGCAAAACCGTGAGGTCAAGTCGTCGTAACTACGACTTTTTTAGCCGTGATTACGAGGTTTTGATCGTACAGGTGAAAATTAAACCCTACGTTTTTCTCCCAACGATTATATATGGTTTTCTCTCTATCATTTCTCCAGAGTCTTCCTTTCAGGTATGTGCGCCTTTTTACTCATCTTATCCTCTCATCGTTTACTTGTTTGTTTGTTCGTCATCTAAGAACACAAGACAGTTATATACATGTATTAGATTATATTTTTGTAAATGCATGCAATATGGACAATTGACCAATCGCGGCTGTCAATCAAGGAATCAACCGACCAATCAAAATTTTTATTTAGCCCGGACCTGAGCTTACAACTCCAACATTTGCCGCCTTTTTTGTAAATCACTTTTGCTGGTTCGGCGACTTAAAAGTCGTAACTACAGCTTATTCAAGCTGTAGTTACGACGTTTAGGTCACCAACAAACCATTTTACTCTTTAGTTACATGCTATTAGCCATAAAATTTGCAAAAAATGCATCTAAAAATCGAAGAGGAACTACCTGTCGGAGTCAGTTTACTTGACTAAGCGGGAGGAGACAGCGATTGGTCAATTGTCTTTTGTAGTAAAAAACGAGTTATTATTAACTACAGTTAACTGTAGTTATCAAGTTATTAAGTCAACTTATCGAACTATATTCGGTAGCATGTACTAACAGCCCTCCTGTCCACCTCACCCCCTATTACGTAGTTAGCTTTTCTTTTTCGTTGACCTTACAACCGATGCCAGAATAACTAGCCAAAAATAAACATACAGACAAACAAACCGTCAACGTATACAAAAAAACCAAAGAAACAAACAATAAGACCGTGACTCCGACAAAAGCAGTTACAGACGACCATTTTTTTTGTGTGTGCCATTTGTATCGTAACTACTACGGGAGGGAACCCAATACGAAGATTTGAAGAGGTATTTACGAATGATTTCCCTTTATGTACTACAGGTATAACATTAAGAAAATGAAATCCGAAATTGGTCGACATTTTTTGTGAAGCATTTTTGTTGGTTTGGCGACCTAAAGGGTCGTAACTACAGCTAATTCAAGCTGTAGTAACGACCCTTTAGGTCGCCACCAACAATTTTGCTAGTTTGCTACACGTTTCTGCCCACTAGCCATTTAAAATAACGCCGTTTAACCTATTCCAACACAGTGACGCTTTCTGACGCCCCTCAAGAATAACAATCGGGAAAACATCGTTTAAAATGAAGAAGTGGCTTATGACAATGAAAAGCCACTTCTTCATTTCACTCAATGTTTTCTACTAAAAAAGTTGAAAAAATCTAAAATTTCACAATATTTAAATGGTCGTCTGCAACTCCTTTCAATTTGGAGCAGTCTAAAGTTTTGCCATCTGGTAAAGGGTTAATATCCGTTTAAGTCGAAGGTCCTGTCGAAATCAAAAGGTATGACCTGCGATCCATCAATTTCACCAGAGGGATGTCGATTGGCATTATTTTATTTATTAATTATTACTGCTATTATTATTATTATTATTTTTGCTGATTCCACTTTTCTACACAGGTTTTAATTATAGTACATCCATACACCTTGTTCAAGTTTCACCTTTTTTTTCATTTCTAATTTCGTGAATATAAACTACAGCTCCTCTGCTGGATAATGAACCAGTCTCTGGCTCCACCCACTTACCCCGTCGGCCACGCCCATTAACTCCAACAGGAAGTCACACTTCGATTTTTAAAGGCGTTATTTTGCAAAATTTATCGCATGCAGCTTGTAGCAAAAAGTAAAATGGTTGGTTGGTGACCCAAACGTCGTAACTACAGCTTTGATAAGCCTTAGTAATGACGTTTCAGTCACAAACCAACAAAAAATTAATAGAAATGGAGACCAACGTCGGAGTTGAAAGCTCGGGACCGGGATGGATAAGTGATTTGATCGGTCTGCTGATTCCTTGATTGACAGTCGCGATTTGTCAATCCAAATAGGACGGAATTGTAATGTACATTGAACATTCGCAAAACCCATGCATATAAGAAAAGACATTTTTTGTCTACCTGTGAAAATTAATTCATCGAATCTATCATAAAAAATATTAGAAATTAGGTATATATTGAATGGAATTTTATGTTAGGACAGATATACAACATTATGTATTTGCTTCTCGCTGCGGAGGAAAATTTGATATTCGGTCGCGTGAAATATCAAAATTTTCCTCCGCAGCTCAAAGCAAATACAAGATATTGTATCTCTGTCCTAGGATATTATTCCCTATATTTCCCCTTCTTATTTGACGCACCTCTGACACGTCATTGTATGGCGATTTTACTACTGACGATGCATTAATGACGACAACCAAAGTAGAATTCACCATATACTATATTACTCTTGCGCAATTAGCGGGTTAATGACCGCGTTACTCTTTTTGTTTTATGGTGTTCGTGGGGCTATTTATGTCGACTGATTTCGTGGTCAACCATTAACTAGATTATTAAATTCCCTTCTATCATATTGACCAATCGGTGGTCCCGCCCACTTACTTCTTTAGCCTCGCTCATTGACCCCAACAGGAAGTCCCGTTCGATTTCAAATGGTGTTATTTTGGAAAAAAGCTAGTAGTCCGTAGCAAAAAGTAGAATAGTTGGTTTGTGACCTAAACTCTGTAACTACATCAACCATCAAAAATATAAACGAAAATGGCGTCCAGCGCCGGAGATCAAAACTCATGCCTGGTCTCAATGAATGCCGATTTCATTGGTCGAACGGTTATTTGATTGACAGCCGAGATTGGTGAATTATGTCGATTCACAAGAGATTGATTGATTGAATGGGGTTTTACGCTACTTTCAGCAGTATTTCAGTCATATCGCGGAGGCTGGAGCACCTAACCATGAATTCCAGGTAATTCTAACACCAGTACTACAACTACACCCTTTCCTAGCCTCCAGCTGCTATCCCTCTTTGGTTTACGATTATCCACCCATTGGTGAGAGACAAATGTCGGAAAGAATATGTGCCGCCACCGGGGATCAAACCCATGACATCCCATACTTTAAGATTGGGAGTCTGATGCGTTACCGACTGCGCTATGACGGCGGCGGTTCACAAGAGATGAGACAGCGTTTGCGACTATTGATCCACCACACACACTTTTCTTAACAGAGAAACAAAATAGTTCTGCAAAGTCAACATCGACAACCCTTATATTAGTACAGCAAATATTGCATTAACCCATTACCAGACGGCAGAATTTGAAAGGAGTTGCAGACAACAATTTAAAGCTTGTATTTCTTTTTACTTTTGGGGTTGAAACATTGTGGATAATGAAGAAATTGCTAGTAACAAGCAATTTCTTCAATGTCCACAATGTTTTCTACCAAATTCCACTAACTTAAAATTGTCGTCTGCAACTTATTTCAATTTTAATAATCGTAAACCTACGTGGGATGGCAGCTGGAGGCTAGGAAAGGATGTAGTGGTAGTACTGGTGTGAGAAATACCAGGATTCCAGTGTTAGGTGCTCCAGCCGCCGCGACATAACTGAAAGATTGCTGAAAGCGGCGTAAAACCCAACTCAAACAAACAAACAAAACAAGACCGGCTCATTTCTTATGGTTGTTTCGGTTGGCCGCCGTCATAGCGCAGTCGGTAGCGCGCCAGACTCCTAATCCTCAATCATGGGTAACATGGGTTCGAACCCCGGCGGCGGCACATATTCTTTCCGACAATTGTCTCTCACCAGTGGGTGGATAATCGTAAACCTTAGTGGGATAGCAGCGGGAGGCTAGGAAAGGATGTAGTGGTAGTACTGGTCTGAGAAATACCAGGAATCCATTGTTAGGTGCTCCTGCCGCCGCGATATGACTGAAATACTGTTAAAAGTGGCGTTAAACCCCATTCAATCAACTATGGTTGTTACGAATCAAGGATGCTCCAAAAAGATGGAGTAAATGTGTGAACACTGCTTTTTTGAATTAATGGATACAACTGATTCAATACTTCCCGGTATTTATGTGCACACTGATAGCTTTCTAGAATGCCCTATTGTCCTAGACAAAATATATATCATGGGCAATATTTGCATGAAGTGTCCGTCTCGTAGGTCAAATAGAATTAAACTAGAGCCCGACAACGAAAGAAGTTGTACACGAACGGGCGAACGAATTAGCAGACACAGAAGGCAAAAATTATAAAGGTATTTGAGAAGAAGATGATCTCGACCTGTTCGCTTGTGAGGAGAAGGACTTCCGAAACTCAGAAAATCTACATATGGCGAAAATCATATCTCCAGGTCTGGCTACACAACTCGCACAACCTATGCAGCCTGACATGGTCTTTATTTTTGCACCTCCCAGGAGGTCTCTTTTTAAAGTACGCGTCACTTATAATTTTTAATGGACGTTGGTTTGAGTCGTTTTGTCTCATCAGAGGTGCGTTCGTTTCGTCAAGATTCTTAAGATTCTTATTTAGATTTTTAAGATAAAGCGTTCTTTAGATTAAGATTTTTAAGCCGCTAGATAAGAATCTTAAGAATTCTTAATGAGGAATTTAAGCGTACTCAGCATTGGCTTAAACGAGTAGCCTTGACGACGTCGAATATTTTCACTCAAAACAACAAAAATCGTTCTGTAAGACGTCTCAAAAATCTTATTTAGCGGGATTTTTCATCTCGACGAAAAGAACGCACCTCAGTACTTTAACCCTTTCCCGTTCAAATACGGGATTTTACGTTCCTGTGATTTTATACTTGAGAAAACATTGTGGAAAAAGAAGAAATTGCTTGTAACAAGCAATTTCTTCTTTTTCCACAATATTTTCTCCCCTATTGCATGGTTATTTTTCAAATCAAACCCACTTTAGATTTTCGTCTGCAAAACCTTTGAATTTGGACTGGTCTAAAAAAATTTAAAACAGGAAAGGGTTAAGACATTCCCGATCAATCCCACCGACAAGAAAAGAGTTTTGGAAATTTCGTAAATTATTCATTATTAATTTTATTATTTTTTTATTATCTTTTTATTCTATTTCATTTTTTGAAATCACTAACATCGAAATTTAGAATCACGAGAAATTTCTTTATTTCGGAACTTTTAAAGATATAAGAATTGAGATGGACTAAAGGACCTATAAGCCATTTCCACACAATTCTCCTCTCTTAAGACCTTCAAGAAAAGGTCTTGCAAAACGTTGTTGGAAATTCAGTTATTGCCTGTACTAAGAAGTTTTTTTATTCATTTTCCACAATGTTTTCTACACGAAAATAGAAAGCATTTAAAAAATTCACCATGTCAAAATTGTCTGGTAATGGGTTAAGTTCGTTTTGCATCGAAAATGGTTTCTTAAGCAACTCAAATTTGTTGCTTTCAACTTCTTTGAATTGGTACGGTCTTAAATTTTGCCTTTTCGCAATGGGTTTAGTCTAAAATCTACACCCACAAAAAAGGTTTAATTCTTTGTCCTTCAGCAAGTCGGTGACTGTTCAAAATCAATCTATTTTTCATTAACACGAATCTCGGACAATGAATGCAATAAAATGGAATAGCAAGATTGATAACTGTTTCTGGTAATTGAAATAAAAACTGATGTCCTTTACATTAAAATCGACTGTGTTTTTAGATCAAATTTCGATAAGAAGTTCACGTCCCTTTGGTCTCGAACATTCGTTGCTCTTCTCGGATATTTTTATTTTTATCCTGATCCAAACCAAAGTACCAAAGTAATGGAACACAACATTTCAAGAAAAGCGTGAATTTAATCTAAAATGACTCATTTAGCAATCACGTAATTACCTGCTACAAGACAAACACTCAGAGAAGAGAAGAATAAGCTTTTCAGACTATTCTTTCGTATATCCAACTCTAAATTATTTTGCGGTGGTACTCCGATAAAAAAAAACAACTTTTTCTCCAAAACAAGATTGAAAGGTCCACTGTGGCTACAATTACTTTGCATTCGAACGAGCACTGCTTGATTTCGGGCTTACAACGAGTTCACGGCCCATGTTTAAAACTTAACCGGTAAACTTTTAAATTTAATTCGTTCGTTATATAATGCGTTCAACACATGAGCTCTAATTCAGAGCTATACAATTATCACGTTGGTTTGTTACAAGGTGAATCACTTTCCGCCGATCTTATTTTCTCTATCTATTAATGACATCTAGCTGTGATATCGCAGCCCTCTTTCTGATAATCTGCTGATAATCAGAAAGAGGGCTCGTGACGATATCGCAGCTAAATGACACCGAGCTCTTTTTAATGCAAAATACTACAGACTGCTTTAGTATAGGTCAGTTATAAATATATTTCTTTCTTTTTTGCTGATGGTTCAGTTTTAATATCCGACTCAGCTAGAGGACAACAAAAGTTATTGAATGCTTTCGAAAAATACGGTGATAAGTGGAAACTGGTTAATGCTGACAAAATAAAAGTACATATCTTCCATCATGGTAGAATTTCGAACGATAATTTGACTTTCACATACTCCGGAAATGATATAGTCATTAAATAGAGAATAGATGGTTGGTATCTTGATATGGAAAAGTTTATCGGGCAAGGCGTAGGAATTTATCTTGTCGATCACTCAACTCGACAAGATAATAAATCTAGGCAAGTCATTTTCGATAATCAATTGATTGATTTATTTAATGGGGTATAACGCCACTGTCAAACAGTATTTCCGTTATATCGCGGCGGCTGGAGCACCTACTAATGGATTCGTGGTATTTCTCGCACCAGTACTACCACTACATCCTTTCATAGTCTCCAGCTGCTATCCCACTTAGGTTTACGATTATCCACCCATTGGTGAGAGACAAATGTCGGAAAGGATATATTCCCGGCGGCGGCACATTTAAGAGATGGAGAGAATATTTTTTTTGTTTTCATGGAGGTATGAACCGAAAAACCTAATCACACAATGTATTCGCGTATACATACAGTGTGATTAGTTTTTCAGTTCATACCTCCATGAAAACAAAAAAATTATCTTCATTTCTTATAATTTATTAGCATCGAGCGTAAAATGCAACAACTTTACAAATTTTGATACCTTTTTGTATGTAACTATTTTGTGCGGAAGCATATAAAATGGCTGCGTGCTCAAAATTTTGTTCATGGAGGTATGAATTAAAATTTTCGACCAATCAGATCGCTCGGTTTTGATACACTAAACTAACAATTAAATTATAAGGAGATGGCGTAGATGCATGAGATAGGTCGACAGGTCTAGAGTAATGTAAAACCAAGGATTTATGCGAAGAAAGAGTTCTCTCTTTATACCAAAAACAAGTTATCTTTATCGACCAACAAATAGCTGCCGGCTAGGCGCAGTGGTAAGAGCGCCCGTTTACCTTCCAAGATGACTGAGGTCCGAATCCTTCTAATAGCATTTGTGTTTATATTAACTATTTTAACTTACCCTTCGTTTATTTTCAGTGCTTCTATTAAAATCCGTTTTACCCTTATATGGCATAATTTGATCTTTTCTATTTATAATCATTTAAATTGTGTGTAAGTGCGAAATACAGGATAGGCCTTGTATTTATCTTGTGAACCGTATTTCCATAAGTTAACACATTTCCGTAAACTTTCGGGTTGGAATTTATACTAAATGATCTAAGCAAAAGCTTGATTAAGAGAACTTAAGAAAGAAAGAAAAAAATGTTGTCTATGTAACGCTCAAGAGTTGTAGAAATCTGATTTTCACAAAACGTTGCCTATATTTCGGTTCCAATGTTGCTTTTGAAAATAAAACTTTAGAAATAAAGATCCCTGATACCTCTAAATTTCCTACCTTGGCTAGAATTGATCATGCGACCTTTTATAGGTTATGTAAAATAAGAGGAGTATTATACGGGACGTTCTCATCTTGATTTCTGAAAATATAGACATAAGCGGGTTTTAATGAATGATTAATCTTAACTTTACAAATTTGTATTCCTGTGAAATTTTCACCGGACTTTGAAATAATTCAAATCTTGTGATCCTGTTAAAAAATATCAGTTCTAATTAACATTTACAGAAATATGGTACATCAGGATAGTACCAACATACCATGAAAGTATTTTTTTTTTTAATTTGTTTTCTACCCTAATCTTAACCCTTTACCGTTTTATAAAATTTTAGACCGTTCCAATTTCAAAGATTATGCAGACAACAATTCAAAGTCAAATTTATCCGATAAATAATCATTCAGTAGGGTAGAAAAACATTATGTAAAAAGAAGAAATTGCTTGTTACAAGCAATTTCTTCTTTTTCCACAATATTTTCTCAAGTATGAAATCACAGGGACGTAAAAAACAGGGATTAAACAGGATAGGTTTAAAGTCCAAATGCAACGGTCTGTCCATTTTTTTAGTGAATATATCAATTAAAGTACTCACAGCACTTTGATTATAGTACTCGCTAGTTCTGGTCACCCTCAGATATAAGGCTGGTAAAGATGAGAAAGAATAACTTTGTTACAGATTTGTTTCTTCTTTTCCATTTTTTACGACAAAAGACCCATATAAAACATATTTGACCCATTACCTAGGAAAACATTCATAAAATACATCTTCAAATCTGACAGTTACCACTTTTTTGTATAGTATACGACATTAACCCTTTCCTTTACAATTCCAGGTTTATACGTTCTTGGGATTTAATAATTGAGAACATATTGTAGAAAAGAAGAAATTGCTTGTGACAAGGAATTTCTACTTTTTTTACAGTGTTTTCTATCCTACTGGATGATAACCTTTCAAATAAGACCAACTTACTTTTATTTGCTGTCTGCAAAGCCTATGAACTTGGACCAGTCTATTTTTTTTCTTCAATCATTTAAGGGATAACAGACGACATAATTTAGACTGTTCAAAAATAAAAAAAAAAGTTGCAGAAAACACTTTTCGGTTGATGATTTTTTTTTAAATCTGTAAATTAAGTTGGAACACGTTGGGAATGATGAACGAACAGTTTCTTCATTTCCCGCGATGTTTACAAAGCTTTTTTATAGTTACGTCATGTAGGAAGATTTTCCTGTATACATAACTGATCATTTATTTTTCTATATTTACATGGTCATTTCTTTCTAATGCCCAGACAAACCGTCGATGCCCGAACAAAATGTCATAATTACAGCTTTAGCTTCGACATTTTGCTAGCACACTGACGATTTACGTTTTCCTTATTCTACCAGATTTTCCTTATTTAGTGGTGAACGGCTTCAAACTTACTTGTAAGATAGAAAGGGGTAATTGAAACTGACGTCTATTTCCCACAAAAGGAATATGATATAACATCGAATGGTTTTCATATTTTTAGTACGTGCAGCTGCAATATCATCGTTATTAAGTCACCCGTACCAGTCGTAAATGGGTTATTTCGTATGCATATTTTACAATTGAAATATTTTAGGTGATTTTGTAATACGTAACCCATCACGCGAAAAAGAACCCTGAGGCAATCGGAGCTCCTCGACCAATTCTACGAATCAAACCTCGGATGTACATCGTCGGACTAGTTTAGAAATCCACGTGACAAACTCCCAGAAAGGCGCTTTCCGTTATGCAAATCAACTACGGTAAAATGTATCTCATAAGTTCTGTAAGAAGTCTGTTTGGTCTTCAAAGGAGAATTGATATAGAACAAACTAGGACAGAACATAAAACAGCAAGAGGAAATTTAAGTTATAAGCGATTTTGACACCATCCGAGTTTACCGACATTACGTGCTACTTTTTCTTACACTGTTTCCGGCTAACAAAATGCACCTCCGCATTATATACACCCGAGGTTTGATTCGTAGAACTGAACGAGGGGTTCCGATTGAACCTCGAGGCTGTACGTCTTTTGAACTATTTTATCATTCTAACTTTTAGTAACAGGGGATCAGACTGTGGAGCTCTAAATAAGAGCGGTCAAGGTTCTCTGACTTTGGGGTTTGGTGTAGATGTAATCCTTTTGACAAACCTTAGATTCCTGTTAGGTTTGACGGTTATGTTGGAGATGTGTTGGTTGAAACTCGGGTCTAAGGCAAAGTCAACACCTATGTATTAAGCTGATGAAACTAGTTCAAGAGCTTTTCCATGCAGATAAAAGGTATCTTTAATACAGGATTTACTACGAGATATATAAAGAACCTGACATTTTGATGGGTTGAATTCCACATAAAACTTTCTCCGTTAAGCAATTTCTTAAGAGATGAAGAGAATATTTTTTGTTTTCATGGAGGTATGAACTGAAAACACTAATCACACTGTTCGTCTAATAATTTAATTTTTAGTTTCGTCTATAAAAAACGGGCGTTTTGATTGGTAAAAAAACAAAATAAAATATTCATACTCACATGAACAAAATTTTGAGCAAGCAGCCATTTTGTAAACTTCCGCACAAAAATAGTTCATCAAAATTTGTAAAATATGGCTTCTTTTTGCGCTCGATTCATATACATACAGTGTGATTAGTTTTTTCGGTTCATTACTCCTGAAGCCGCCGTCATAGCGCAGTTGGTAGCGCGTCGGACTGTCAATCTAGAGGTCCCGGGTTCGATTCCCGACGGCGGCACTCATCCTTTCCGACTATTTGTCTCTCACCAATGGGTCGATAATCGTAGACCTATGTGGGATAGCAGCTGGAGGCTAGAAAAGGATGTAATGGTAGTACTGGTGTGAGAAATACCAGGATTCCATTGTTAGATGCTCCAGCCGCCGCGATATAACTGAAAGATTGTTGAAAGCGGCGTAAAACCCCATTCAAACAAACGAAATCATTACTCCTGAAAACAACGACAAAAAATGTTCTCTTCATCTCTTAAATAAGCTTTGGGTCAGTATTTATCTACAGATCGCAAGAAGACTCAGATCAGGCCTATCAGAATCTATACATGGGGTACATATCTTATGGTTGGAAATTAAGGGTAAAATGACTTTATCCACATTCATAAAAGATATTCTTATATATGAAAAGTATTTAACTGGTTAGGCTGAACAATCCGCGTTGACTAAATAGTATAGAAACGGTTTTTGACAAGACACCTTTTAGCTTGTAAGTTCTCACGTATAGAATCACGGCTCAAAAGTGAACCAAAGCAAGTAAGTAAGTCGCATTTCTCCGATTGAAATAGGAGTCTAATACCTTAAAACCCATTACCAGACGGCAAAATTTTAGACTCGTCCAAATTGAAAGGAGTTGCAGACAACAATTTAAAGTCTATGAAATTTTAGATTTTTTCAGTTTTCTATATAGAAAACATTGTGTAAAATGAAGGAATTGCTTGTAACAAGCAATTTCTTCATTTTCCACAATGTTTTCCAAACCTTTCATATCGAGGGGCGTTAAAAAGCGTCACTGTGTGGGAATGGGAAGATTTTTACACCTATATGTCAGTATGGTTATGGTTTAGTACTAAATAGAATATTGTCCCAGTTCAGCTTTATGTGGGTTAAATATTCAAGCCTTATGAAACAAGCTTGTCCTAGTCAAGAGGTACAGTTTGAACGTGTCAAATAATTCGGCTTGTTTCAGTTGTAATTAACCATTTTTTCAGAAAGACTTTACCCTATTCCTAGACGGCTACATTTTAGGCTGGTCCAATTTGAAAGAAGTTGCAGACGACAATTAAAGTTCGTGAAATTTAGGAATTTTCCAACTTTCTTCGTAGAAAAAAATAGTTAAATGAAGAAATTGCTTGTTACAAGCAATTTCTTCATTTTACACAATGTTTTCCCCCAATTGTTTCTCTTGAGGGGCGTCCATGAACATCATTCTATGGGAATAGATTAATAGCTCCGCCGTCCAAATAGAGCTTTTTTTTCAATTAAGACATGCGATCTACCCAATATTGGGTAAACATAAGCATTAGGGGATCCTGAAATTCGAAGACGTAAAGCATGTGTTAATTACGTGTCTCGTTACCCATTGCACGTCGACACGACTTAACCCTTTCCCGATTCTTTTCAACATTTTAGTCCTGTCCAATATCTAAGAAGTTGCAGACGGCAATAATTTGAAAAACAGCCAACCTATGGGGTAAAAAAATATCGTGGGAAAAGAAGAAATTGCTTGTTGAAAGCAAATTGCTTCTTTTCCCACGATATTTTCACAAGAATAAAATCACTAGGGCGTTAAAATAGGTAAATGTGAAGGAAAGGGTTAAGACTGGCTAAAATTCAAAGCGATACACATGTGATATTTAGATCTGATTATGTCAAAGAGGAAAATCAAAGCATTGGAAGTAGAATGATATGCTCATTTTGGCAAAGATCTGATCAGAGCAAACGGTATCGCTTATCCCATCCTCACGAGTGACGGGATATCGAGATCGTCTTATTCTGTAATACCAAACGTTCGCCGCCCTTGGTATGACAAGACGCGCCTAGCCCGGCTTGCTTTATAGGTAAGACAAGACGTTTTGAATTGTAAGGTCCTGTGCACGATCCCCAGTTCGGCCAAAAAAGGGAAAATGTCATTACCACATGCGTCATTTGAGTCTCAACGATGGAAAAAAGTAATATATGTTGAGAACAAATGCTGCAGATACTTCCCCAGAATGGAAAAATAGACTCATGTTTTTTGCCCAGAGGCCCTAAAGTTTTTTCTTCAAATTGTAGCTGTACAAATATCATTACTACAACAAGAAATCAGCTGTAATTACCATATTTTACTTGACCAACATTTTTTTTATCTCGCAGAGCAATATAGTCTTTCCTTTCTCTTCTTTTTTTATTGTTTCTATTGTAATCATTTCGTAAAAGGATTATTATTAAGATAAAAACTTACACGAAGAAGTTCAGATAGAAACTTACGCGAAGAACTTAAGATAGAAACTTACGCGAAGAAGTTAAGATAGAAACTTACGCGACGAAGTCAGAAAGTTTCTTCATGTAGTAAGCGTTGCCAATCTTGCTAAGATTACACAGTGTTCATGAGTGTAGGCATTATAAAAATCTATCTCACACAAGGAATTTCATAGTTTTTTAGCCAGAAAGGAAAGATTTTAAAAATTTCAATAATTTGAATTTGTCGTTCTGCAATTTCTTTCAGGTTGTACCCGTATGAAATTATGTATTTGGGTAATGGATTCAACACTAGCTGTTCTTTAAAGTCGTTTTTCAACCCGTTCCAACACAACAGAATTTTAGACTGGTTCAAAGAAGCTGAGACGACAATTTCAAATTGATGGAATTTTATTTTATTTTTTGTCTTTTTGCATAGAAAAAATAGTCGAAAATGAAGAAATTGCTTGATACAAGCTATTTTTTCATATTCCGGAATGTTTTCCAAAGTTTTTTTTATTAAGGGCAGTAAAAAGGAGGGATTGTGGTTAAACACAATGGGTTAAACAAATTTTGATTTTATGGTTTAGTTACAGGTAGAGTATACTACTCAAAGTTTGCTAAGCACCAAACTTTTTCGATGTCCTAAAGGAGTCAATTTTTAACAAAGATCATGTTTGAATGTTTAAAATAGTAATGTTTTGACAAGATATTTAAGATATTTAATGTATACATTACCAAATCTGACATGTTATTTCTTCGTGATAGTCGTACAAACAGAGGAACCCCATTTTCTTTTCTCTCTTTTCTAATTTTCTACAAGTACAGGCTCAATTTCTCATTTTCGATTCTTAATTCGAGCGTTTTATTTATAGGGGATAGCAAATGTAAATGCCAGAAGACATTTATTGGCAGAAGAGATGTGGCGAGCTGTTGTAGGAAAGAAAGTAACAGGAAAAAAGTAACGGAAAAAAAGTAACAGGAAAAAAGTAACACCTCCATAATTTGATGTATGTGATGTTGTTCATGGTTCAAAATATAGAATATAAGAGTTAAAATATTTGTTCCTTTGGTACAAAATCCCCATAATGTAAAGCAATGAAAAGAAAGAGAAATCTATATTAAATTTTCCACAAAATCTGTTAGAAAAATATGAAAGTGAATTCAGTTTATACTTTATTTTGATAGAACACATATATATATTTATTAACTTAAACAATTATTTTTTAGAACATTAAAGGTACATAACAAATCATTTCTGTAAAAAAATAATGTCTTATAATATCAAATTCTGAATCAAAGACAAGTTTTTTATGTTTATTCCATCACCTAGAACATTAAAGATATTTAACAAATCATTTCTGTAAAAAAAAACCAAAACAACAAGATGTCTTATAATATCAAATTTTGAATCAAAGACATGTTTTTTTAGTTCACCTTAGCACGAAGTGCTCTGGGTGATCTATTATGATCGGTCATCGTCCGGCGTCCGTCCGTCCGTCCATCTGTCCGTCCGTCCGTTCACAATTGCAAAAAAATCTTCTTCTCCTAAACTAGCCATGGAATTTCAACCAAACTTCACAGAAATGATCATTAGGTCATGCTCTTTCAAAATACTTCAAAGAATTGATATCCATGTAGAACTTTTGTTGTTATGGCAACGGAGAGAAAAAACTTACAAAATCTTCTCCTCCCAAGCTGTAAAGCCTAGAGCTTTTATATTTGGTACAAATCATCATCTATTGACCCTTTACCAAAATACTTCAAAGAATTACCGTATTCTGAAAATTAGCCCTTATCTGTGCGATCCCTGATTTTACAAAAAAATAAAGAAGGAAATTTTTAAAAATCTTCGTCTCCCAAACCATAAGGCCTAGAGCTTTGATATTTTGTATAAATCATCATCAATTGACCCTCTACCAAAATACTTCAAAGAATTACCGTACTCTGAAAATTAGCCCTTTTCTTTGTGATCCCTGATTTTACATAGAAATAAAGAAGGAAATCTTTAAAAATCTTCTTATCCCAAACCATAAGGCCTGGAGCTTTAATTTTTGGTGTGTAATAAAACTGATTGATCCTGTACTTCATAGAATTACTGTATGCTAGAAAAAATATGCCCTTTTCTGTGCAATCACAGAAAGGAATAAAGAAGGATATCATAGTAAATGTTCTCCTTCTAAACCATTAGGCCTACAATATAATATTTTATACGTATTAATGCCTATTGACCCTCTACCTAAGTACTTCAAAGAATTACCGTACTCTTGAAATTAGCTCAATATGGTTGGACCTTGACTTAGGTGTAGGGCTTTGATATTTTGTATATTATATCATAAAGCATTGATCCATCATACTCAGGGGAGCGATATAGGATGTATGTTTTGTTCCATTACCTAGAACATTAAAGATATATAACAAATCATTTCTGTAAAAAAAACATGTCTTTTATTTAGAATTTGATATTAATTAAGAAAATGTTACTTTCTTTCCTGTTACTTTTTTTCCTATAGTTGAAACTGTTCCTTTTTCCGTTTCTTTTTTTCCTGATAATTTCTTTCCGAAAACCGTGGCGAGCTGTTTGAATGGTGGAGAATAGGGACTCTCACCGTTAGGTCGGCTTGGCACTAGATGTACACCATACTGTGGTAACTAGAGCTTGGCCACGGTACCAACAGTATTTGACACCTGTCAGGAGACATAGTGGAGGAAGAAGTCGTACTACCACTGCCGCAGATGACCGATTTTTGGTCAATCAAGCCCGGAGGGACAGGTTTGCTACGGCAACGCAACTACTTCAGAGCGCTTAAGGAATGCGAATTTCGACTCAAGCCATTCGAACATGCACGAGAGTAATCTCGGGTCAAGAAGACCATACATTCGTATCCCGTTGTCCCGGATACATTGTCGTCGTCGATTTGCGTGGGCCTTTGACCACGTTGGCTGGCGCCAAACACGATGGCGTCCTGTTCTCTCTACTGATGAGTCCAGGTATTGTCTGGATTACACGGACGAAGGGGTTAGAGTGTGGAATAGGGCAGGGGAAAGGTTTCAGTCAGCAAACATTGCTGAACATGACCGATGGGGGGGGGTTCAATTATGGTCTGGTTGGCATCAGCTGGGATGGACGAACAGAGCTTGCTATCTTCGATAGAGGTACCTTGACAGCCTATAGGTATCTTGATGAAATCCTCACTACCGATGTAAGATTTTACGCTGGTGCTATTTGGGATAAGTTCATTTTGAAGGACGATAATGCCCGTCCACACACGGCGAGTATCGTCCAGGACTACCTTCATGATGAGGGCTTTACACGTTTGGTCTGGCCAGCTCGCTCTCCGGACTTGAATCCTATATAGAACACATGGAATGAGCTCGCCAGGTCCAACTAAGGACCCTCCAGGAGCTTGGTTATGGACGAATGGGCTGCGATTCCTCAACGGGTGATCCAGAACTTAATCAGGAGTATGCAGAGACGCCGTCAAGCTGTTTTTGACAGTCACGGCTCTGATACTCGGTATTTAATGAGTTCCAATTATTGGAAAACTTTTTTTGACGATTTTTTTCCCTCATTTTTTCGAAAAACCGTGCAATTTTAAGGCAACCCTGTGTACAAGTCTTATCATTATCATTATAAAGCCTTTTTTCTTACAGCTTGTCAAACTGATAAAAATCAAACAATTTTCAACAATATTATGATCAAATCTTGAAAAAACATGGATATTATAGTTTAAAGAAGCTATGTTGCTTAGCAAACTTTGAGTAGTATATCATTGGATTGTTATGACCTCTGAGGGCTCAACCTAAAAAAAAAATAAAGAAAAATAATAATAATAAATAACAAAACTAAAGACAGTGTTAAACAGTTTTTCTGAAGACCGGCCCGGGAGGTGGCCAATGGGAGTCACATCAGACACTTTTGGGGGTCCTGACTACTTGTTTGTGAGTATCAAAAACATGCCTCTGTTAAAACTTTGTGACGTGTGATTGATTAATTGATTGATTAAAGCCACTTTTAACAATATTTCAGGCATATCGCGAGGGCTGAAGAACATTACCATGTATTCCTGGTATTTCTAACACCCGTACTACATCTATATCCTTTCCGAGCCTCCAGCTGTTCATCCCGCAAAGGTTTACGATTATCCACCCATTGGTGGGAGACAAATGTCGGAAAGGATATTTGCCACGACTGGATATCGAATCCAGAGCCCCTTATTCCTTTCCTGTTTTATGAAAGTTTAGACTGGTCTAATTTGAAAGAGGTTGCAGACGACAATGAAAATGCATGCAATTTGAAATCTGACCATCCTATGTGGTAGAAAATATTGTGGGAAAAGGAGAAATTGCTTGTCACAAGCAATTTCTCCTTTTTCCACAATGTTTTCTCTAGTATAAAATCAAAGGATCGTAAAATCCCGTGTTTGAACGGGAAAGGGTTAACTAGGAGTGCTACGCGCTTCAACTCCGCTTTATGAACGCGGCCCCTGTGACGTGAAACAAATTTAACAGTCATTCAGAAATTACGAGCTTTGATAGGCAAAAATATACTACTTAATGAAGGAAAACTAAATATAGCGCTGATAACAACAATTACCCAATCGCTGGACCCGCCCACTTAATCCGTTGGCCCTGCCCAATCACTCCAATAGGAAGTCCCGCTTCGATTTTCAAACGGCGTTATTTTGCAAAATTTATTGCCGGTAGCATATAACAAAAAAATAGAATAGTTGGTTGGCGACTTAAACGTCGTAGCTGCAGCTCGCATTAGCTGTATTTACGAAGTTTAGGTCGCTAAACCAACCAAAAAGGCAAACAAAAATGGCAGCAAATGTTGGAGTTCAAAACTCTTTTCTGGACCAAATGCATGATTTCATTGGTCGACAGGTTATTTGATTGTCAGCTGCGATTGGTCAATTTACTTTAAATTTGGATAGAGGAGAACACGTTGATTCTTTGAATATGTAAACCTGGCTTGTCAAATGATCCTAACTAATTTCCCTCTAAAACTCATTTTTAGGGAACATTGTAGGAAAAAGGATGGAATTGATCGCATCAATCGAAATTACTTTTTTCATGTTTTCTCTAAAAATCAAGAGACTGATTGTCAATTTACTCAATCTTTGAATTGTCGTCTGCTTATCTTTACAACTTTGTCGTCACTATGACAACAATCTTTCACTTCATTAAAAAAAGTTTTACCAATTACAAGACAATAAAAACTTCAAATTGGACTTGGATTCAAAAAAGTTTCAGACTATAATGCAAAAATACGTTCCCGAATTTGGTCGATTATATTGTGGGAAAAGGGTATTGCTTGTTATATACAATTTCACCTTTATCTCAAAATGTTTCCTAATGTTTTTTTTTTCAACGCGTAAAATTGCATGACTATGTGGAGATGTGTTAAATTAAAAGAAAATAAATGATAAAACGTGATTTAGTTCGTAAAGATGATTAAAATGTAGACGTCCTCCATCTTCTAAATACTTCTTTATATACTTATCGTATTTAACCCATTCCCACACAAAGTAATTATTTGACGCCCGAAAGAAAAACAATTGAGAAACATTGTGGAAAATGAAGAAATTGCTTCATTTTCTTCATTTTCAACAATGTTTTCTACTCATAATGTCTTACTTCATAAACTTTAAATTATCGTCTGCATCTCCTTTCAATTTGGACCAGTCTTAAATTTTGTCGTCATGTGCAGACGAGGAAGATTAGATCTAAAAATAGTATCACGACCTAGATATGCATTAGCGAGACCTAGAAATGCATTAACCCATTACCAAACGACAAAAATTTTAGACTGGTCAAAATTGAAAGAAGATGCAGACGACATTTTAAAGTTGACTGAATTTCAATGTTTTTCACCTTTTTGGATAGAAAACATTGTGGATAATGAAGAAATTGCTTGATTCAAGCAATTTCTTCATTTTCCACAAAGTTTTCCAAAGCTTTTTTCTTGAAGGGCGTAAAAAGGAGGGATTGAGTTGGAATGGGTTAACCCATTCCCAAACGACAAAAACTGGTCCAAATTGAAAGAGGTTGCAGACAACAAATCAAAGTTGGTTTTGAGTGAAAAATAAGGGCTATGTCAGGTAGAAAATATTGCGGGGAAATAAGAAATTGCTTGTTGCGAGCAATTTCTTGTTTTTTAACAATGTTTTCTATACCTATATTTTTTGGTGCGAAAAAATCGTTGGATTATGTGGGTATTGGTTAACGAGATCTAGAAATCCACTATTCTAGTAGGGATAGTAAAATGTTTATCTTTATTCTCTGGCCATGGAAAATCACAGAAAATCTTACATTTCAAACACAAAATATTGAAAACCCGATTTTATCGATAAAAATCAACATGGCTTTAAGCAATTTGACCTGGTATATGGCTTCCCAAAGTGGACTTGCCTATGAAAGGCTTCGTAGGTAAACTAAAAGGGCGTGACCAACTCGGTTAGATCTAAAAACATCATCGAACAATCAACAGATTTAATATTATTCAACTTCGAACGTAACGAGTCAGTCATTTTACATGATTTTATTTTGGATTGGGAATTGGATATCTGTTTTAAGGTAAGACTATTTATTTGATCACGAACGATTTTAATTTTAACATTATACCACATTACATATTTTTCGACCAGTACAAAGTGACGGAATTGCAGTAGCCGGGTAATAAATTGCCAAAACCACTTCATGTTACCTATTTACAACTTAAAAGGGTTTAAGAAATGCGTTTCTAATTTATCACGGGGATACAAAAGGCTAATATTTCGAAAGCGAAATCGTCTCGTTGGCCGGACGGTATCAAGATCGACTCGCTATTGGATGCGCGGACGCGCCCGATAGTCAGGTAACATATGTCCCACTGCGTACGTATCACCCCCGTTCAGATCTCGCGGGCTGACTAGATTCGAAAAAACAAAAAAATCATTCTTGAATGGTCATTTTATCTTTTCAGATTTTGATTTAAGGACTGCGTCTCTATCTGACCTCAAAGACGGAGGAATATCCGTATTGCGGAGCCACCTCCTCGAAGGCCCCATTTCGACCGACGGGTGTTATGTAAACACAATACCCCGGATGGTCTACCGTAAAGTATATAAAGACAGATCGCTTTTTTCAAGTCGCTTCAGATTTTTTTAAGTGAAAAGTTAATTGACAGATTTAGAATAGACAAAGGTAAGCTGAATTATTTTGCTTGATGATAAACGACCTGATAGTAAAATGAATTATTATTTAACTTTTTTTAAAAATATTTCAATGTTGAATATTTAGTTTTATTTCGTGAATATTACGACCAACGCATGACGTACTTTCTTTATTTCACGGTAATAGATTCTGCGCGTGGTTTTTCTATGAGTTTCACATGTGTGCCAAATAAATATTCTGATCAGACTGTGCATTCGCACAGTCTGATCAGAGTCTTCACTATGCCCTCTTTAGATTTATACTAATACAACGTTTATTTTTACGATTGGTGAATATTCTTAATGTACTTCATGGTTGCATGTTCTTAACCCATTACCATACAATGCACCCTGGATAAATACAACCACGTAAAGATTGTGGGAAAGGAGTAATTGCTTTTGCTTTTCTCACGATGTTTACTACACTATTTGACACTTATTTTTCAATTGAAGCGCGAGTTGAAATGTCGTCTTAAACTTCTCTCAATTTGGACCATCTAAAAGTTTGCCACGCACAGGCTAATGTTATAAGTTTTTTCATTGCAATTTTCATTAGGTATATAACTATAATATAAACTAGTCATTAATGACTAATCACGAGGATTATGACAATCCTTGAATTCTTTTAAAACGTGTCTATGAGCCTAACCCTAGGCTCTGTTCTTGTAGTTGCCGTTCAAGACCGAAAACTAACCGAGCAACACCTAGAAAGACAAAAAACAGTCCGTTTAAATCTTGTCTTTCTTTCCTACTTTCATAGAAAAAACAAGAAACAAACAAAAAACAAACACCAAATAACAACAACAAACCCCACAACAACTGCAGCAATTGTGATACAAATAGTAACAATAAAAAAGACAAACGGAAAGTATTTGGTCAATAAAGGAAACACGGTCCACTTAAGGTTTGAGCTTTGTTCTAGTTGTAAAAAGGCTACTGCGGTTTAACCCATTCCAACACAAGAAAATTTTAGACTGGTCCAAATTGAAAGAAGCTGCAGACGACAATTTCAAGTAGATGGAATTTTAAATTTTTTCGTCTTTTTGGATAGAAAATATTGTGGATAATGAAGAAATTGCTTGATACAAGCAATTTCTTCATTTTCTACAATGTTTTCCAAAGCTCTTAAAATGCGGGGCGTAAAAAGGAGGGCTTGAGTTGGAATGGGTTAAAATATTTGAACTCCCTAATTTGTGACAATTCCGCATTTTAATGAGTTTCGAGGGTGGACAATTCATAATTATTCTAAGTTTTGTCAGTTTACCTGACTGATATAGATTCTCTTGGTTATGAACACTATTTCTTCAGCAGGCGAAAACAAACACACACACACATGGTAGAATTCATAGCATGTGGGTTTGATCAAGAAATGCAAGATTCTGTTTTTCATCCAAATTAACTTACAATAAACATGGATTAAGCGATTCTATTTTTCCCAGATTCATTAAATATAACTTCATTCGCGGCACAGATATTTATGAATTCAAACCGGTTTTACATGTTTAGGTAAAGCGAATTGCACCTGATTGTATTAAGTAAATTCCCGAAGAGTAGTTTTAGAACGAAACATTATCCAGGTAGTATTATAGAAGTAGAATGGGTGATATTTTCGTTAATATTATGAGCTATATCATATGCTCCAAATCCGATGCCCTTTTGATATTTTCATGAAAAATTTACGAGGTACGTTTAAACTTGTATTAAGCGACCACCTAAGGGACGGCCAAAATGCGGTCGTTTAAGACAATGATCGATTAATACACTCTTTTTTGTGTCATAGATGAGGGATAAGTTCGACTGCATACATAATTTTTGACTGGTTAACACTAAATTCTATGTTGATGGAACTCATTAAAATCGTCTCACTGAGACGATTTTAATGTGTTCCCCCAACATAGGATTGAGTTTTAATAATTTCAATAGTAAAAATGCCCAACTATGAAGATCCTTTGTTTTGGAAAGGGAATTCGGATGCTGGTCACTTGATGAAAGTGGTTGCTTTATAGAGGTGGTCACGTGAGCAAGATTGGCTGTGTATACATATGTTTATAGGCAGTTACAACTGTTTTGCGCTGAAATATCGATAAATGTATTCCCACCGAAAGACCTATTAGTCCGTAACCTTGTTTCGATTCCCCCGAAAGTAATTGGCATATTGCTCCTTGGATAGTATATAATTTCAAATCGTTACACATTTTCTTCGGAGAGAGTTGTTTTGGTAATTTCAGCTAGTCCTGTACCAACCAACTGAACAAACGAGCCAGATTTTAGTATCTATTTGCACAACGGATGGCGTTTTTTTTTTTTTTTGTTGTTTTTTTTTTAGAAATGACCAATTTTTATTACAAGTTAAGACGAACGCGTAAAGAGAGTAAAACGAAAATAGTTAAAAAAGTATAGGAAATTGGTTTTTCACAATATATCCCGACCTCTTCTCGAAATGTGCTAAAATATGGGCTCCTTAAATAAAGGGTTAAGTTATGTAGATTAAATTGTTAAAACACTGTTCTTTAACCCATTTCCACTCAATGACGCTTTTAGAAAAAGAGCTCCGGAAAACATTGTTGAAAATGAAGAAATTGTTTGTGACAAGACTATTATTCATTATCCACAATGTTTTCTACCGCATAGGTAAAGAAATATCCAAAATCTCATAAACTTTAAATAGTCGTCTGCAACTACTTTCAATTTGGACCAGTCTAAAATTTTGCCGTCTGCTAATGGGTTAAATAATAAACAATACTTTTGTTCCTCTGCAAACAACGTGATGTTTATATTTTATAAGCAAACATATTTTGTTATTGCGTTGAATTTCATTTATTCAGGGTCATAAACTCAGGACTCTAGATCACAAAATAGATATAAAAATGGTCCAATAATTTGAATAGGGAAGCCGGCCAAGTTTTAAAAGCCATTTGTCCTTATATACATAAGTTATAAAAGATGTAAGTACATATGAATACATATGCACTTAAAAAAGTGTTGCGTTAATTAACCCATTCCAACTCAATCCCTCCTTTTTACGCCCAACAAGACAAAAACTTTGGAAAACATTGTGGATAATGAAGAAATTGCTTGTATCAAGCAATTTCTTCATTATCCACAATGTTTGCTATCCAAACAGACGAAAAAATTCAAAATTCCATCAACTTGAAATTGTCGTCTGCAGCTTCTTTCAATTTGGACCAGTCTAAAATTTTGCTGTGTTGGAATGGGTTAATCGATATAAACATGATGATGTCGGTGGACAGTGGGAGCTTTTTCTCGATCCATTTCCAAACAAATCCGGCCTTTTGACGCCCCTCAAGTAAAAAACTTTGTCGAAAATGAAGAAAATGCTTGCAACTAGCCATTTCTTCATTATCAACAATGTTTTCTTAACAAAAAGACAAGTATATTAAAATTCCACAGACATAATTTTGTCGACTGCAATTATTTTTCAATTATGACCAGTCTAAATTTTTCGTGTAGCCGGAATGGATTTAAAAGCCTACTTTCCGTTTCGGATTTCTTCTTAGAATGCTAAGATAAACATCTCTTTCGAAAATTTGACTTAAATTTCTTACAGAATGATTGGTTTTTTTGATACCGTTTGAATCGCATTCTAAAACACGTTCGATTAGACTGGGGATCCTATAAAAAAAACACCGATGTTTACATTTCGGTTAAGCGGGTTATGACATCACAATAACATCATGGATGCATCATTAAACTACGCTAGCTATTCAAATATTTTGTCCATAAATTGATAGACTGGAATTCCAGGGTATTCATTCTTGCCTTGTGAACTTTATCATGCTTTATTTAAAAACGATAATTAACTATATTTTTCGAGATATCTCGGCCTATACAAATTAGTTGGGAAGAATGAGCAAAATTATTACCCTATATCCAGTTTATCTTAGCATTATGATGGAAATCTGCGTGTGCCATTTTTGTACGTGTAAATGCGACAAGTCTGTATTTTGAGTTTTGACATCAACTAATGCTGCTTTGTTGTATTTTTTCTTTTTATTGCGTGTAATATGTACCAGAAAACGTATTATTTGTAAGTAATTATAATCCGTTACAAGCGCACAAATGTTCAACCGGATGGCTAGCGAAATGTATTAACATTATCATGTCAAATGATTTTCGGTCAGACAGTCCTTCAATGGAACCGCTAGTCAAACTGAACTTTTTTTTAAAAAAATGTGATTCCGACATTGTCAAAGCACCGCTTAACAATCCTATATTGCATGTTACCTGAAAGAAACTTTGGCCGAAAAATTGCGTTAAAAATTTCCAGACAAAATGTGAAGCGGAAAAGAAGCTCGAATACAAAAGAATACCTTGAATTTCTTTCTTCGTGAACTTTCGAAACACACTTAGAAAGAAAAGCTTCAGCCTTGACATTTTCACAGTCTGACCAGGAAATTGACTAATTCTGGTTGTCAATCAATCAATCAATTAATCGAAAAATTCAATAAGAACGGGAGTGAACTTAAAACTCTAAAATTGGCCGACATATATAAGATGCGTATTTGTTGGGTTGACGACTTAAACGACGTAAATGTTGTTACTACAGCGGAGAAAGTGGTTGGGGTCAATACAATTAACGCTCTGAATAAAGATCCTTTTGTCGCACAAACGATCGGTGTTTATTTGAATGAACAATGTTGGTGGTTTGATGGTACGGTCCGCGATACGGATATATGACATCGACTGAATATAGACCCTTTTGTCGCACAAACGATCGATGTTTATTTGGATGAACTATGTTGGTGGTTAGATGGTACAGTCTGCGATACGGACATATGACATCGACTGAATATAGACCCTTTTGTCGTACAAACGATCGGTGGTTATTTGAACGAACTATCTTTGTATTTGATGGTACAGTCCGTGATACTGACATATGTCATCGGCAGCTCGCCGATGGAATACAAAAATCTATTGAAAAATTATTTCTTTGTTTTCGAGTGGAAGTGAATGGTGAAACTCAACATCAATCTTTATCATTTTCTTGTGGTTTTGCGACTTAAAAGTCGTACTTACAGCTTATTCAAGTCGTAGTTACGACTTCTATCACACAAGCCAACGGTTTGTCGTTTATATTATGTCCCTTAACACATCCTATTTACCAAATAATATCGTTTATTACCTCAGTCGAACTGCTATTTCGGAGGTCAGTGGGCGTGGTAAGTAAGCCGTGATTTATTTGAAATATCCCGGGCATGTTCTTTAAAGCTTGTCATGCTGAACCCGGAATATTCCGGTTTTAGCAGGAGGTATAGACCAAGATCAGCCTGCACATAAGTGCAGTCTGATCTTAGTCTACACATCCTGCTCGTATTTTTCCTGCCAGAGGTCTTAATGAAACTGATTTCCAAAAGAAATATTGATTTTTGAACAACGAGTTCTATCAGTGCTTATAGCCCTTTGATTTTACGGCAATTCAGTAGGATAATTTATACAGCATGACAAGGGTTAATACTAGCAATGTAAAGTTAAATTATAATGAAACTTTAATGCGTTCGGTTAAACGTGCCGATATCCTATCGGTCGTATAGGTAATTGGGTCAAGTTCAAGACGTCTGTTCAACGTTGTTTTTTTTACGCTATAAACGTCAACGTGAACAATTAATTGTAACAATCGTCATATTCAACAAGTAATTTTTGCATTCTCTACCTTGATGGAACGTTTCTTCAATATAATTACTTCACATCAAAAGTGAATTCGCGGGGTTTTTTTTTTCTAATTTATGCGTTTTGCCTTTACTATTAGTAATACAAAGGGGAATTTTTGCCCCTTTTACATATAACTAAAATTAATTGTCACACGAGTTTTTTTTTATTATTATTTATGTGTGTATCTTTAAATACATCATCGTAGCAATTGAAGAAGTGTGAATTTATTTTTCTAGTTTAGTTTTTTTTTGTTAATCTATACCTTAAGCTCAGTTGTTAAAACTTGAAATATACTCTGTGAAAATAAAGTTTAATGTATATCAAATGATGTATCAAAGCGAAGTACTTCGGACAGAAAAAACCAGAGGTTACTATAAATGTAAGTAACATTCTTTACTTCTATTTTATCAAAACATTGATTATAGATACAATAAAAATTGCAATCGAAATTAAGGGTGAAAGGGAAGGAATCTGGGAGGAACCAAGAGAGGTTGAGAAGTTGAGAGAGAGAGGGGAAGAGAGAGTGAGTGAGTGAGTGAGAGTGAGAGAGAGAAAAAAAGAAGTGGTGGCTGTTAATGTGACCAACTGGACCTACAAGAAATAGAATGAGGAGTGGAAAGGACAAATACAAACCTGATTTTCAGGCTAAGCAGAGCCGAATCTTGTGTATTCTTTAGATAATATTTCTATATGTCTCATTAAATTTTTGTCATGCTGAATAAATTCGCATTAAAAATCAGAGGACTGAAAGCAATGGAAGCACTAGTTATATATATATTTTAAATACATCAAAGTGGCAATTGAAAGTAGTGTGAACTCAATTTCTAGTTGAGTTGTTTTGATAATCTTTAGCTAAAGTTGGGTTATTAAAACTTGAAATACCATGTGAAATTAAAGTTTAACAAACATCAAATGTTATCAAAACGACAAACCTTGAATTAAAATCAAAGTACTGAAAGGACTGGAAGCACTACTTTAGGGTCAAAGTTTATTTTGAATGTTTATTTTGTAAACAACTCTTGGCTGAATGAGACAAACAGGGGGTGTCGCCTAAGATCAGACTGTACTTATGTGCAGACTGGTCTTTGTCTATACCTCCTGCCAAAACAGAAATATTTCGGGTTCAGCTTGACAAGGATGAATAAATTTTCAAGCTCCCGGTTATTCTTTTAATTTAGCTATTTTGATAATATCTGTAAGTTATTCTTAGTTGATTAGAAAACTTGACGTAAGATTGTGAGAGTGAGTTATTCTTTTAAGTAAATAATGATGTATGGAGCGTTAATTATTTAACCGACTATTTAATGTTTTATGATGAAATTTCTAACCCAGAATGTAATACTTATATGTGCACACTAATTAATACTACTACTGACGTGTTGTTTTGGATAGCTTATATCTTGTCATCTGAGGTTTTCTAATTAAATTGATTTTAAGAATATCATATCTACTCTCCATTTCGAAAATGTTATATTAATATACTCCAAAAATGAACTTGAAATCTGGTTCTAAACTGTTTTCGCTGTATTATCCCGATGTCGGTACGCTCGAGGACACATGAGCTAGATAATTGTGCTCGTGTGTACCGGGCGTGCTAGTGTTAAATAGTGTATGTGTGTGTGTGTGTGTGTGCGTGTGTGCTTGTGTGCGTGGGTGCCACTTTTTCACGTGTTTAGATATTTGTATATTTGTTTACTTCGACGATGTATGTAATGTACAATTCTAAATAAAGAATCTATCTATCTATCTTTCGTGAATGAATTCTATTGTACATATACGTGATCTAACAATAAACCATCTCTGGTCACACTTCGAGTTTTGCACAGATTTACGGTTACCGCTACGAATCGTTTCTAATTATTTCAAAATGTACACTTGCCATTCTACCTTACTGCATATTCATTTCGAATAAACAAGCATTGATTAACCTGCGATGGCTTCTTTTTCGATTATTTGTTGCGGAATTTCTGACCCATTTCCAATTGTCGGACCAGAAGGTATATAGGGCAATCTAAGGGCAATTGAAGAATCTCAGAAACGGGCTCTTTCGCAGTACTGGACGTTATATAATGCTTCACAGATCTGGTAAATTGTCGATGGTCAGCCCAAATATCGTAAATACAGCTTTATTAAAGCTGTATTTACGGTATTTTGGTTGCCCACTGACCATATGTGACCCTTTGACCGAATACGGACTAAATAGGAAGAGCTACCGCTGACCAGATTTTTTTTTTATCTAAGTTGCTTATTTTTCTAAAATGTAAAATCCCCATTCCATCTTTTAGGATATTGATTGTCGAAGTGTTAAAGCTTATTCGATCTCTCGGATGTTCGGAAAGTTCCTTTTCGTATGAGTTCTGTCACGTTTATGAATATTGCTTTCTGTTTTTTTTACAGTGCCAACCAAAATCTCATTTCATTCAATCTTATGTATATTTAACCCATTACCTTGCGGAAAAATTTTAGCCTGGCCCAAATCGAAAGGAGATGCAGACGACGCTTTAAAATTAATGGCATTTTAGGTTTTTTTTGTGTTTTTTTTTTTACTTTACCTTTCTGGGTAGAAAAAATGTGGAAAATAATGAAATTGTGTAAAATGATGAAATTGCTTGTTACAAGCAATTTCTTCATTTTATTTAATGTTTTTTTCCAGTTGTTTACTTGAGGGGCGTCAAAAAGCCGAAGTGTGTGGAAATAGGTTGAAGTATCTTTTCTGGCTTGTATTTATGTCTCGGAAGCATGTGGTTATTTGCGACAGACATCTCTACTGTAATGGTATAACAACGGTTTTTTATTCAATTTAAACGACCTTTGTAGAATTCATAATGATAAAAAGTGACGTTGTTGATAATAATGTTAATTAGACCAGTCCCACACAATTCCCCCTTTTTGCACCTTTCAAGAAAAAATAACTTTGGAAAACGTTATGGAATATGAAGAATTGCTTGTATCAAGCAATTTCTTCAGTATCCATAATGTTTTCTATCCAAAAAGACAGGAAATAAAATTAAATTCCATCAACTTGAAACTGTTGTCTGCGGGTTCTTTCAATCTGGACCAGTCTAAAACTCTGTTGTATGAGAATGGTTTAACTATAGATCGTGTTCAGCTTGTGAACTCTGGAAAGTAATTTTTTTATTCTTTTTTACACTTCCAATACAAAGGTTTGTTAATTTAAAGATAATTTAATCTTTAGTTTCGTCTATCAAAAACGGGCGTTCTGATTGGTAGAAAAAAAATATTCATAACTCCATGGACAAAATTTTGAGCACTGAGCAATTTTGTATGCTTCCGCACAAAATAGTCCCATACAAAAAGGTAGCAAAATTTGTAAAGCTTTTGGTTTTTCGCTTGATGCTATTAAATCATAAGAAATGAAGAGAATATTTTTTGTTTTCATGGAGGTATGAACCAAAAAACCTAATCACACTGTATGAATACGCTTTTTCGGTTCATACCTCCATGAAAACAAAATATATTCACTTCATTTCTTAAATAATTGAATTTAGTTGTGTCTGTAACCCTTCGACGCATACTCCCTGTGATATCATACTAAAGAAAACATTGTAGGGAAAAATGCTTGTAACAAGCAATTTCTTCTTTGTCCACAATACTCTCTATCATAATTATAGGGGGCTACTTTTTGAATAGTACTTAGTATATAATGTCGTTTGCTACCCTTTTGAAACTTGGGCAAGTCAAAATTTTAAAATATAGTAAATGGTTATGATGCGATCATTCTGATGTACTGAAATCGTTTCATTTCCCGAGAAAAAATTCTACACAGCTATTTTGTATTCTTGCGATAAAAGAAAAGAAATCATAAATCAAATTTCGAAAAATATACCCATTGTATATACAAGCTGTAGTTACGACGTTTCAGTCGCCAAACCAAAAAAATACTTCATTTATATATCTGCAATTGTTTGAGTTCAGGATTGATTTCCGGTCTAAATGGCAGCTACTGCTAAATATCAAATATTTGGATTGGAAGGTTAGATTGTTTTACTGAGTCAGAAAACTAACAACTTAATCAAACTCATAGCAGTAACAACAACAACAACAGGTTCTCTTCGTCTGTCTCTTTAGAAATTCAAAGTACTGAAATTACCGAAAGCTTGCAAAGCATGATTTTAATGAGTAGTCTTCTTAGTCAAAGGTTTTCATGATTAGTGGAATTTAGAAAACCTTTGCCTTGTAGGGTAGAAAACAGTGTCGACAATGTAGAAATTTCTTGTTACAAGCAATTTCTTCATTGTCCACAATATTTTCCAAAACTATTTCTTGGGATGATTCTAGAGCGCGAATGGATTGGATTGGGTTAAAAAGCGTGCTTTTGAAGGAGTTGTCTACAATTTGAATAAAGTTAAGGCATGTGGCCATAAAAAGCAGTGGCATATTTGGCAATATTCCTGAAATAAGAACTACTTTTTATGGCGTAGGCATTCAATGGATTTAGTGGTTAAGCCTCCAGTGGCAGTTCGCACTCGCTTAATCTCTGAGAAGACCTCAAAAGTTGTTCTGTTAACTTAAGCTATCAAAGCTGACGCTTTGATAGCTTAAAAAAAAGCGGACGAAATTTCAAGCGAAATCCATTTGTCATGAAACAGGGGTACTGTCCTATAACTTTACTATGGAAAAGGTCAGTCTCGTGAAATTATTCAACCGCCATTTATTTATTTAAATTAAAAATCTTAAAAGGTTTGCTCTTTTTGTTGTTGTTATCTTTTAAACCTAATTGAAAAAGAACAAGACTAGTCAAGAGTTATAGAAGATCCTATCAACGATATTCAGAAGAAAAATTGCTTTACAATTACAGTAAATCTTGCAATGAGTGACCTCTCAAGGTACGACAAAAAAGTGGTCGCTTAAAAAAATAGTCGCTATATACACTTTTTTGAAAAAACATGAAAGAAAGACATAAAATATTACTGATTTTTCTCTTATTCCTATATTGTTCGGACTCATTAGCATCGTCTATAATGAGTTCCAACGACCTAGGATTTAGTTATGATTTTACTTTAAAAAATGCCTTCACTTTTAAAGCGTCTGCGTAAAAAAATAGGGAGGGGAGATTTCGAATAGGGCCGTTTAATGAACGTGGTCGTTTATAGAGGTGGTCGCTTGAGCAATATTGACTGTACAGGGTAATATCTCCTTTTCCGTATCCCTCGCCTTTGGTTAAATGTGTATTGAACAAACACGGCAAAAATTCGACGAATTACACATTATCCATTTTATTCTCTTTAAACTTAGTAAAATCAAGGACCTTCCCTCCTCCTGCAGGTATAAGGAATATCACAAATATCTAGCTCCCGAATTGACGGATCACCTCTGTCTACCTAAAATCGACTGACCAATCAAATCGACCATTTCACCGGAAGTAAATTTTAGTTGTAGCATTTTCTCGTGTATTCTTTTTTTTCACCTTGTGACTTTGTAATAAGTAGTTATGACGTCTGGTCGCAAGCCAACGCCTTTTTGTCCATATTTTTTACCGTATACTTCGCACACTACGGTCGTAGTAAAGGCCATAGGTGTTTAAAAATGTTCATTGTGCTCCTTTCTTGTTTCGTTAATTTCGATTTTCATCTGAGTGTTTGGTGCTTAAGTTTTGGTAAAAAAAAAGACTTTCCAATTTTCTGCCACAGCAATGGTTATAAAACTAGGTCGGTTTACTATACAGTCAGTTTCGCTTAAGCGACCCCCTGTTTTGAGCGACCACTTTTATCAAGCGTTCCTAATTCAAATCCCTTTCCTAAAAGCCTAACCTATAATTTGCGAAAAGTATATCTTAACTAAATTCTATGTTATTTGAACTCTTTAGAATCGTCTAAATGAGACGATTCTAAAGAGTTCGAACAACATAGGATTGAGTTAGAATTCTGTTACATTTTTTACATGCAAGCAGATCGATCCTTTTTAACCATGTCACAAAAACTGTATTAAGCGACCATATTCTACGGCGACCACTTTTTAGTCGTCCCTCGAATAATCGGTTAAAACACGTTTTACTGTATTCTATTTTTAAAGAAGAAAAAAGTCATCTTCGATTGAATTAGAGCAGAAAAATATTTGATTTACATTTTAGTATATAAACGCGAGTAAACAGGTCGTTGAACCATTCATTATATATACACCGAGGTCAACAGATTTTACTACTCAACATTTCGTATAAGACACATCATGCGAAAAGGTACCATACGGGAATCCCAACAGACAAATATTTGAAAAACAGACGGGATACAGCACAGGACAACAATGGATTGTGCTTGAAAGATCAATACTCGTATGACAAGATTGATAAACCATACTTTTCTTATAAATTCAAAAAATAAACACACACACACGCACGCATTCACACGAATGGATGTACTCACACGTGCATGTGCGCATGCTAGCACGCACGCACACGTACATATACGCACATATGAACATTTTCGTCCCTGTTGAGCCTTAGGACTTAGCGCTGTCTGACTAATGGCGCATTTCCTAGACTGAATCTACTGCTCAGATGCAAAAACTATCTGGCAATCTCTGGTCGACAGTAAAAGCCAGTTCGCTTTTGCGATATAACGCCGCTGTATATTGAAGTGGAACTTCCGGTTTGAACTCAGTGGGCAGGGCCAGCGTTCTGTCTTTTCATTCAATAGTTGTGAGTAAAAGATTTCAGATCAAGAATAGGTTACTCAGCGTTAGAATTTCAAAAAAATAAATGTTAAGTAAGGTAGAATGACCATTCCACAACCAAATATTGAAACTTTTTTTTTCAGATATTGCCAAAATCATGACAGTTATAATTCACACGGCTATGAAACTAGTTTTCATAGGGATAGCACTGTCGACATATACCATTGTCAGGGTGGAGGCCAAGATCAACCCATCACCAAGTAAGCTAATCCTAGGATTCTTTCTTTCCCCGACAGTTTACGCTGAGACTCACGGTTGTGTGATATTTTTAAGTAAAAACAGTATAAGTATGAAAAGCATCAAAAGCAGAAGAAAGAAGACGCGTCTATTTCCATTATGATTCCACAGGTTAGATTGTCTTTGAAAAATGCTTAACCCATTACCACGCAAGAAAATTTTAGCCTGGTCAAAATTTTATCCTGGTCTTCTTTGAGAAGTTGCAGACGACAAATTAAACATATTTTTCAAATTTTAGATTTTCAACTTTCTGGTCATGAAATATTGTGTAAAATGAAGAAATTGCTAGTCGCAAGCAATTTCTTCATTTTACACAATATTTTCCCAATTGGTTTTCTTGAACGGTGTTAAAAAGAGTCATTGTGTGGGAATGGGTTTAAATATGTCGTTACAACTCAAAGCTGAATTCATTCATAAAATACATCACCTCAAGTTTAGAAAAGATCCGCCAAACTTGAAGCTTCCCCTTTATTTCTGTATAATTTCATGTAAAATACGAATATGAGGTTGGTCTCTAGGACAAAAAATGATATAGGACCCAGACTGTAGTAAAATCGTTAAAATCCCTGTTGGCAACATCACTTTTCAACCAAAATTAAGTCCCTCAATCAATAACCTGCAATGAAAGAAACAAATTCCTAGCATGAATGAAGAGTAAAGCTTGAAAGAAAATGCTATGATTTAAACGCAAATATGAAATCAGTGTGAAATTAACCAGTCACAGATATTTGACATGGCCGCCAAGTTCACTGAAAAATAAGCCGTTACACGCTAAATTCAAATCCTAGTAGTAGCCACAAGGGAAATGATAGCCAATAAAAGGCTTGCTTTGTGTAAATTAGAAACCGTGCAAAGTCTGCAGATACACTAAAAAGTATATGGTTACCATCTATTTTTTTCACAATTTTTTATGGAACTCATTCCAGTCAATCTTACGCCTTGCAGCAAGCCAAAATCCGCAACCCCACCACTTTCTGTTTCTGGCGTCACTGGATGCAGGCAAACAGCGTAAAGCTTATGACCTTTTAGTTTACCATCCGGAAATGACCCCCAAATTCATGTTTTATATTGATTTAATGCAACATTTTCTTTCTTGACCATTAAATATCTGCTCAAAACTTGCCTTTTCCTAATATTTCTGAATTTGACCATGGCCACTTCGCATATTTCTCCCTCTACTGTAGACTAAGACCATAGGAATATCGCAGAGATTGTAAATTTATAGTTTACAGTTTATAGTATAGGTTATGAAATATTCGTATTTAATTTAGACGTTATAAAAGAACAATAATTCTTTCCATATACGTAGTTCTCTTATTTACCCTTTTGAGTGAATGACCTTTAAACTTAAGATGAAAAGATATTTGACAATTTCATAGCCTTTTTTTTCGTATAAAACGTGTTTTAAAACGTATTCATTAACTTCGTTCATACCTAGTTTTCACCAGCTGTAAAACTAGAAAAGTGATAAAAAAAATGTTCTGGCTTACAAACAAATATTTACCAAAGAAAGACATTTTAATGAAGATAATCTGACATATTGACTCTCGGTCATTTTTCCGTAACCGTTCATTAAAAGAGGCTTCAACTCATGGACGCTTTTATGCCCCTAAGGAAGAATAATTGGAAAAGCATTGGGAAAAAATGAAGAAATTGCTTGCAACAAGCAATTTCTTTATTTTCCACAATGTTTTTTACCCAATGTTTTTTACCCAGAAAGTTGAAAAAATCTACAATGCTTTATACCCAATGTTTTTACCCAGAAAGTTGAAAAAAAAAATCTATAATATCATAAACTTTAGATTGTCGTCTGCACTGCAGCACCTTTCAGTTTGGGCCAGTCTATAAATTTTGCCGTCTGGTAATTGGTCAATACTGATTCTAAGACAAGCAGAGATTTTCGTACGAATTTACTGCGTTCGCTCATATTAATATCTTCACCCATTACCACACAATGACGCTTTTAACGCCCCTCAAAATAACATCCCAGAAAAACATTGTGGAAAATGAAGAAATTGCTTGTTACAAGCAATTTCTTCATTGTCCACAATGTTTTCTAACCGATATACAAAGATTTTAAAATTTAGTTAAACTTAAAACCGTCGTCTGCAACATATTTGAATTTGGACTGGCCTGAAAATTTTCCTCGTGTGGGAATGGGTTACTTGAATTTAGAACATTCCATATTCGATTGAAACATCCACTTGTTGTATTCTTCAATACAATTTGTTCCTTTTATAGAATTTGAGACGTACAAGGTCCATCCCTGTATACGACCCTGTGTAGAAAGACGCCCACAGAACTGTTACTATGACTTCGTTTTCGAATATTACTACACACTCAACAAGGCTTGTTATACCTGTCCATTAAACCACACAGACTGTACCCGGCCACACTGTATCCCGGCTGATGGGGTTTCTAGGGGAGTTCTAGTGGCCAACAGAATGTTACCGGGACCAGCAATTCATGTGAGCTTTGAAAAATAATGAGTTTATCGCCGAGTTCCTCGTGAAGGTCCCTTTCGAATTCTCATGTTGAAATATATCGTTGTGAGTTAAAAAAGTAAATTTCAAACTTAAAACCAATTTTATAATGTCTATTGTACGATATCGTAGCTTTTTTGTTCCTTTTTTTTTCTTTTTGGTGGACAGTGACGACGTCCACCAGTGTTACCTGGTTTGGAAAATCCAGTAGGATGTTACAAGGTTAAGAGAAGAGAAGTGCCAAGTTAGGTTCGATGATTATTTTTCAAAACCTGTCTCCTCCAAACGAAGTATATTTTGAAAATGGCGTTTTACCTTGATTCCGTATAATTTATTGAAAGCGTAAAGACTCCTTTTACGGACAAAAACACCTACCTATACCCCGCTCAGCGTAGATGCGTTCACGATTTCAATACCGCGCACTATTTCAATTATGAAGTGATTAGTTTTCCTTTTTTCAGTGCTCCAGCTACTGTACGGCTACAATTCTTTGAATTCATATTGCGTTAGCTTGGTAAACAAGTGCCAACTATCCAACAAGATAGTTGGTACTTGTGTTTGTCAAATTGGGGGCCAACGAGGATTCGTGTAATATTTCAGGTATGTAAAGGTGATACTGTGATTGTCAAGGTCGATAACCGATTGTCAGGTGGCGAGGGTACCAGCATACATTGGCATGGCATTCATCAACGAGGTTCACAACATATGGACGGGGTGTCTATGTTAACACAGTGCCCGGTACCATCCGCATCAACATTTGAATACAAGTAAGAAGATCTAATGGCCTTGATAATAAATCTTTCCTCTTTTTGAAATTTTTAGACCGGTCCAAATTGAATGAGGTTGCAAAAGACAATGAAAATTGGATACAATTTATAATGAAACCATCCTATGTGGTAGCAAACATTGCGGGAAAAAGAGAATTTGCTTGTTACAAGCAATTTCTTCTTTTTCCACAATGTTTTCACAAGTAAAAATTTGACCATTGTAAAATCCCGGGTTTGTCCAGGAAAGGGATAAAGGATCACTGGTCAGGCCCACTGACAACGACAGGAAGGTCCACTTCGATATTGAACGGCTTTATTCTGCAAAATGAATAACCAGTAACGTGTAACAAAAAGGGCAATTAAACGTCTAAATTACATCTTGAATAAGTTACATGGCCTAATTCTTCAAACGAACACAAGAAAAATGCTTTACGTAAATGCCGGCCAATGTTGCAGTTAAAAATTCGCTTTCAGCCTAAATGAATGAATGAATTGGTTGGTCGATTTAGTCCTCGAAAGACAGCTTCGATCTGTCTAAAAGGAGAGAGAGAAAGCGAGAGGAAGAAAGAAAGAGAATGAAAGAAAGAGAGAGAGAGAGGGAGAGAGAGAGAGAGAAAGAGAGAGAGAGAGAGAGAGAGAGAGAGAGAGAGAGAGAGAGAGAGTGGGGGGGGGGGCTTTGTGGTGTCCGTTATGTAGACTGATGTCCTATTAATGATTCATTTATTCGTATCCAATTACCCGAAAATGAAATAGAGCATTACAGTATATCAGCTTTCATCACCCGGGTCAAACAATCACATTTTATAACGCATGAGTTTTATGTATAATACATGTATATAAGACATGCATCGCCTCCCTCCTTTTGTTAGAGCAATTGTGTTTAGTGGTAACCACCAAAACAAGTTTTGTAAAGTCGAGAAAGATGATAATTTAGATAAACAGTGAAAAGATAGTTCAATCAGGAATAGTTTTAATAACCTGTATTTAGTCTCATTGTCGAGCCTTGCTTCAAAGTAAAACTAACTCACTAGTTTCAAATAAAAACTTCTAAACTCTTTAGACTTGCCATATAAAAGAACTTAGCGTCATTTGATCTATTTGCCAGGTGACAATGGACTTTAACAATGCCGTTTCATATTACAATTGAGAAATGAGTAAATGAAGGCAAATGTTGTGATTGGATAAGCAGAAAACAGATATTGCTCAAGACTCGTTTCCTTTTATATATGATGGCATGTCAACCTATTCAATCGAGATTTTCTTGGATACCAATACAAGCATTTATAGCAAAAAAAGTTATAGAAAAGATGGGCCGGAACTGTGAACTAAAGAGTGTTAACAAGCATACTGTGAATAACACGCCCGTTCCCGAGATAATGGTCTGAAATAGAGCATATTTCGGTGGTTCAGCGCGAAACAGTTGTAACTGCCTATAAACATATAGGCAGTTACAACTGTTTTGCGCTGAACCAACGATTTCTTCCTCATGACCATAGAAATAGTTTCTGCAAGTATACGAGAAAGATTAAGCCGAAATTGTTGCATATAGAGTGGTAACAAAGAAATTGCCAATTAGGTCGTTTTCCCTTTGGTTTCGATCAGAGTGCTACCATATATAATAGGGGTCTTCCTCATGCATATACAAACTTTTCCAGCAATTCTTTTTTGAGAGATTGAGATAAAAATTGTGACCTCAAGAGAGACAACAAGGACATTGTCATTTAGAACCCCTTTCCCGCGATGTTGGCCTGAATTTCACCATATTCGGTATGGGGCCCTACCTCATCACTGTACAAACTATTCACCAAGTTTGAGAAAGACTGAGCTAAAATTGTGAGCTCGAGAGCCGTGACAAAGAAATTGCCATCGAGACCCCTTTTCCCACAATGAGCGAAATTTCATAATACTCAAAAGGGGTCTACATAATGAAAACACGAACAACTGTAGTTAAAATTGTGATTTGTATAGAGTGTTTACACAGAATTGTTGACGACCGATGACAGACAATCGGACAACGGCGATCATTCAAGCAAGATCCTTGAATCTTTATTGGCGAAACTAAACTTAAACTAGAATTGTCGTAAAGTGTACTGATACCCCCCCCCCCCAAACAGCACTTTGTAACTCACGTAGAATTGTTGACCTTTGCCTTTCATTAACTAAAAACAAATTGCCACCTCCTTGGGTCATTAACAATATGTGAATAAAGTTTCAACTCCTAGGTCAAAAGGCTTATGAGTAAAAGCATGGAAACGCTTATCTATTAAAGTTCATTTGTGATAGGGTACTTTTTCGGTTATTTGCAACAATTGTATGAAGTGTCAAGGTTGTAGGCCCATTAGTTCTTATGTTAGGGCACGGACACAAAAGGCCACGGACGAATGGGCGCACAGACCGACGGACACAGTGAACCCAATATACCCCCTTCATCCCTGATTGTCCTCCACTATTCCGCATAACAATCTATGTAACGATCTATACTGTAACAAAACGACTTGTTGACTGGCGCGGACGCGATGTATCTTACCTTCAGGCATCACACGCTACACTCTAGGTCAGTGGACATCATATCGTCAGCTCTCTGATCAATGTACCCGTCGAAAAAGACTGTTTTGATCTTACAACTGTAAAGCTTTTTACACATAGCTTTGAGAGGAATACATTTTTGCTTTGTCAAAAAGCGTGCATGTTCTTCGTGACAATGATTTGACTTTTTAGGAATTTAAGTTTCAAAAATTCGTGTGTGTGTGTGCGCGCGCGAATTTTTGAATGAATGAAAACAATTACCGTAGATAGTTGTATTACGGAAAACTTTCTCTCGCTCGTTTGTTTCTCGCTTATGATAAGATCTTGTCCCTCCAGAGTTACATACTATAATGACATGAGTCTACAAATAAGATTGAATGTTTAATTTTGCCTTTAAACTTGCAATTAAATTCCATTTAATTCCTCTCTGTGACTCTAAATGAAAACAAGTATCATAATAGTTCGAACGGAATTCTAATTTTCCCCCGAGATTAACAATTGACGGATGGCGAATGTTAACCAAAAGATCAATCAACCAATCAAATCATTCATTTAGACCGGAACTTAACTTTGAATTCCAACCTAAGCCGGCATTTATCGGAATCATTTTTGTTGGTTTTGCGACTCAAACGTCGTTTAGTTATGACGTTTAGGTCGCAAACCAACCGTTTTACTTTTTTGTTACTTAAACTTTGTCAATTACCTGGTTTAATTTTATTTAATATCGTGTTGGAGCTCACTAGGCGTGTCCAGTGATCCGAAAACATGGTTATCTCTCAAAGATTTGAGTAAGCTCGAGATATTTGGTATAATTTTTATGCTCTCAATGTGTAATCTATTAGGGAATTGGCTAAAGGGAGTGAATCGAATATCAAATTACCTCACAGGAACGATAATTTTTACAAATATACAAATATTATAATTTTATCATTTTCAAGATTTAAAGCTGACAAGTCAGGCACCCATTATTGGCACGCCCATTCGGGTTTACAACGTGCGGACGGGTTGTTTGGTGCACTGGTGGTCCGTGATACGCCACAAGATGAGGCCCATCTCGGGCTGTACGAGGAGGACTTACCCGAACACACGATGATAGTCAATGATTGGTTAGTGGAGATGAGTGGAGAGCGATTCGCCCATCATCATCATTCGGACGGTGATAATAAGCCCATGTCAATGCTTATAAATGGTAGGTTATAAGTTATAAGTTATAAGACTTTTTCCTATTTATATTTTAAGAAATAACGTATTTCTTGATCCATACAAAAATATTATGAAAGCTGATGAGTTACAGCTGTACAATTCTTCTTGTACATCAAATCGTTATTAGACGACAAAATTATAGACTGGTAAAAAATTCAAAGAGTTGTTGATGACAATATTAAGTTGATGAAATCTTCAAATTGATGCCTTTTAAGATAGAAAGCAGTGTGGATAGTGAAGAAATTGCTTCTAACAAGCAATTTCTTCATTTTCCACAATGGTTTTCAAAGCCTTTTTCTTTTACGGTGTACCAATAATCAGACAATTATGACGTCATCAAAAACATAAAAGTTCTAACGTCATAACGTAACGTCATTTATGCAGGTTTCCCTGGATAACAGATCAAATATATGTCGAATTCGTTGGATTTCACTTTCCGAAATTTGGTAAGAAATTTACTTTGCAAGAACAACGCTTTTACACTTTCTTTATCAAAGAGTATGAAGCAGAGAATTTTACTTAAATAAGTTCTTTTTTAACGTCGTACTTCCCTTTACGGATCTTTTTGTTTATTTCTTTGTTCGTTTTGGTTTCTAAATATTTTGTTATTTTTATTTGTAGGTAAAGGTGTTCTTCAAGAGTTCTTCGACAACACAGACAATACTTCTACCTACACACCAGTTGAAATATTCCACGTAAAGTTGGGTCGTCGATATAGGTTTAGAACAATTAGTAATGGAATCATGAACTGTCCTATACAGGTAATATTTCTAGAGCAGTGCATTTCGTAGAAAAGACACTCCCACCTCTACCTACACGCCAGTAGAAATCTTCCACGTAAAGACTGGACGTCGTTATAGGTTTAGAATAATCAGCAATGAAATCATGAACTGTCCCATACTGGTAATATTTACTAAAGCAGCGCATTTGTAGAAAAGACAACCCCGCCTCTACCTACTAGTACACGCCAGTAGAAATCTTCCACGTAAAGTTGGGTCGTCGTTATAGGTTTAGAACTATCAGAACTTTCCGATAGAGGTGAATACTGTATTACCAGAGGAACCCCGACCCCTTGCCGATTCCAAAAGACCGCATTATAGGTAGACTATCCTAAAGGCTAGGATAGTCTCGATAGCTAACGTTCGTTCCAATTCTTTTTGGTAGTTGCTGTTGTTGAATGGATTGAATATTGCATGTAGCATGAAAATTATATATTCAAGCTAAATAAACTAACTGATAGCGATGCAAGATTTTATCGGTCGCAAGTTGTACGAGTCAGAAAAAGTTGTCTGACGTGAGTCCCATGGGCCCTTCTGGGCCCTACTTCAGAAAAGAATTGAAGACTTTGAAAACAGTCTTCAGTTCTTTTCCGGAGTTGAGCCCCAGAAGGTCATAACAGTCCAATGCTTATTCACCTTTAACTATGCTATAATTTCACAATTTGTTTAAAAGGGGACAATAATTAAAAGGTCTGTAGGTGTTTAAAACCGTATGCAAGGACCCTTATGATACCGACTATTAACTCCCTTGGACCCCTACATTGATGATATCAGACTAAAACTAGAACGATACCATCTTTGTATACGAATCGAATGTATTCCCTGGGATCGGATATATATCTCGGTCTTTCTTTTGCTCACACATTCGGCGCGAGTAGCGACGTATTGAACAGGAAAAAAGAATCGAGAGGAATTGATCTGATCTAAGTTGTATGAACTTGTTTCCGAATCGATGTGAAATGAATTAATGTATCATTGAACTTTGTATCAGGAGAAAATACTTTGAATATTGAAATTCATTAACAACAACAACAACAATAACTGTGAGGAAATTGGCCTATTGAAGTAGCATCAGAAGTAAAATCTCTAAAACGATATTGTTTATCTTTTTTAGATTTCTATCGACAACCATACTTTAACCATGATTGCCACAGATGGAAATCCCTTCAAAAAGGTCGATGTACATTCTTTTAACATATTTGCCGGTGAGAGGTACGACTTTGTCCTCAACGCTTCGATGCCTGTTGGAAACTATTGGGTTCGAGCCCGAGGTCTTGCAGATTGCGGAGTCAAACAAGCCAAACAGGTACATGATATGTAATCAAAGTACTAAAAGTACTGTAAGCTAGCAAATCATGATTAAATTTATAAAACTTTCCCTTGTTGGGTAGAAAACATTGTGGACATTGAAGAAATTGCTTATACAAGCAATTTCTTCATTGTCCACAAGGTTTTCCAAAGCTTTTTTTCGAAATACTTATAAAGCGGAATTGTTTCAGGATGGGTTGAATAGCGTTCTTTTGACAGAGTTCTCTTCTATTTCAGTAGAGTTTGCAATATTCCTGAAATACGTGAGAACTTCTTTTAATGGCGTAGGCATTTACCGGATTTAGTGGTTAAGCCTCCAGTGGTAGTTTGCACTCGTTGAACTTTGAGACGACCTCAAAATTCCGTCTGTTAACTTAAGCTATCAAAGCTGCCGCTTTGCTAGCTAAAAAAGCTAATTTTCCTTCTTATAACATTACCCAAAACGTCAATCAAAGAATCAATCAACCAATCAATTGAGATACTACTTTGTGATCACCCATATAGTATCTGTATCATTCATCGTTTAGGCCAACTTCAGCGCTGAATGGCAAATTTGACGTTCCAGCAAGTCTCAAACCCATTACTAGAAAATCGCCCTATTTAACGCCATCATCGAAAACGCATTGAAAGCATTGTTGGAAACAAAGATATTGCTTGTTACCAGTCATTTCTTCATTTATTCACCATGTCTTCTAACCAGAAATACAAAGAATATAAGAAATCTACAACTTCTTTTATCCATTCCCACATAATGACACTTTTGGACGCCCCGCAAGAAAAATGTTTCAGAAATCATTGTTAAAAGCAATTTCTTCATTCTTCATTATCTACTATGTTTTCCAACCAATTATGAAATAAAAATTCTAAAATTTCATAACTGAGGAATTGCCGTCTACTACTTCTTTGAATTTGGACCAGTCGGATTTTTTCGTCTGTTAATTGGTTGAATTAGGATCCGTATAGTTTGGTAGGTCAAAGCTTTTTGAATGTATCGTTTTAGTTGGCTATATTACGCTATGAAGGTGCAGTCGTAGAAGATCCAGAGGAATCTATCACATGGGAAGATTCTGATAGAGTTGGAAAGGTTTGTATCACTTAAAGTATGGTAACAGTTGAAGGTTACATTTTAGATATTTCAGAATATAATAACTAACTAAGACACCGAGGAAAGCTTAGTGTGCAATTTCTGTTAATATAGGAATTCGAAAATATAATTATCATAATATTCTTTGTAACCAGTGGCGGATTCAAGTGAAACTCCCTTCATAACCAGATCATTTCATTTCCACGGGGAAAGTGTGATTTGGTAATAACCTGAACCATCCCCCTATAGTTAGTTTGAACCCCCTTTACAGAAATACTGGATCTGCCATTGGTACCGAGGTAACCACCAATCGTGTCAGTGAACTAATTTTTAGTCTAAACATTTACTTTGCATAAATTAACATTTGTATATTACAGATGATAATGACATACTAATTTCATGCGAAAAAGATGAGAACGTAAGCAGAGCTTATATTGTTCTTCTCCTTCATGATGTTCAAGAGATGTACGACTATTTAAACCATTCGTTTATTATTACGTAATATAACTAATTCGGTAAGAAGAAAATGCTTTGAGGATTCTATAAAGAATTGGGAGGTAGTAAAAAAGGTAAAGGATGAAGATAGGCGATAAGGGTGTGCTTTGAGCGTCTTATCGTTGTATTTATATTTTGGCGCTATAGTTTTTGAATGGGGTTTTACGCCGCTTTCAACAATCTTTCAGTTATATCGCGGCGGCTGGAGCACCTAACAATGGAATCCTGGTATTTCTCACACCAGTACTACCATTACATCCTTTCCTAGCCCCCAGCTGCTATCCCACATAGGTCTACGATTATCGACCCATTGGTGAGAGACAAATAGTCGGAAAGGATGAGTGCCGCCGTCGGGAATCGAACCCGGGACCTCGAGATTGAAAGTCCGACGCGCTACCAACTGCGCTATGACGGCGCTATATCTTACTTGCATACGCGTTCTGAAAGCGTTTACTTTCTTTAATATATATCTGGACTTCCAGGGGATTTTTTCGTTGTCTTTGAAGGTCAGATCGTCATTACCAAATAAAAGAGTACAGATATCAATTTTAGTCATATCTGAAAGATCATTGTAAAGAATGTTCCTAATAATGTTATACTTAATGCATTTAAAAAAGAAGTGTTCACTCGTCTCTATCCGCCCCGCATGTACAAAGAGGGGAGTCAATAATGTTTCTATTGAATAAATGGCGTTTCGAAGGACTTCATTTATTTCGAATTATAGTGTGAATGACCTGAAGCTTCCTTTTCTCTAACAAAGTACCACTTTTTAGGGGCTGGTTTATTTCTATTTAAATAGTTTTGAAAAGAGATAAAGCGTCTTGGTTCCTTATTATTGGTAACTTGTTCCATTTCTCAATAACAGATGGAAGAAGCGATCTTTTGTATAGCTCCGTTCTACATGAAGGAACTATGTGATTATTGGACCCTTGACGACTATATGAAGATGTAGTTAGAGGAACTCCATGTAATTGGCTCAAGCTGCTAGGACTCAAACCTTTAACCATTTTAAAATATAACATTACTTTACGTTTCCGCCTCTTTTCTTGAAGAGATTCCGACCCCATCTCGATATTGAGATCGGCGAGAGAAACTAATTTCGAACAGCCAGATACGATTATAGACGTTTCTCTTTGTATTTTATCAAGTTGATCTTTAAGATATTTTGGACAGCTGTCCCATACTACCTCTGCATATTCCATTAATGGGCGTTTAAAAGAAAAATAAATTGTCTGAAGAGAATTCCTGTCTAAAATAATTTTAGAGTTCGATATTTAATCTTTTCCAAGCCTTATCAATCGAATTTTTTATTTTCGCACCGCATGTATCAGGATTATCAATTTCAAGGGCTAGGCTTGTATCATCTGCAAATAGATTTACATTTGAATCTAAGTTGACAACTTCACAAATTTTATTGTAAATTGAAACCGTTTGGTTCTCAGTAGGATCTCATGGTAAGAAGCCGGATTGAACTTATTTTTATTGAATATGGAATTTTGAAAGCTATGACCATGTTTATGTTTATTAGAGCATTTTAACAAAATCCCACACTATCCCTCTCTTTTAACCCCCCTCCCCCGGAAAAAAACTTTGGACAGAGATATCGCAGATTCTAGTAACCTGAAATTTTCGTCTGCATCTTCTTAGAATTTTGACTAATCTAACATTTTGATGTGTGGGAATAGTTTGAAAAATGCCTGATTAAATTAATTATAGATAACATTATAAGACTTAAAGCCATATTCAACCTTTGTAGAAATTGAACCCATGGAATAAGAAGGCGGATACTGAGAACATCGCCGTTTCCCAACTAACCTCAATCATGGCCGACCAAAGGCCGTTCAAAGAAGTCCCAGACAAAAAATTCTACCTCGCCATGGACTTTAACAAAATTGACAACTATCATTTCCACTACACTCCATATTACCGTATAATAGACGTGGATAAAAGTCAAGGACATCTGTACCTACCTCAGATGAATCACATATCGTTTAAGCTGCCTCCCTCCCCACCACTCACTCAAATGGATGATATACCAGAGGTTTGTTTAGTGTGCTTAGCACATGTTATTACTTAACCCTTGCCATGCTGATCCCGGAATATTCCTGTTTTGATCGTGGCTTTTGACAGGTGTATAGACTAAGATCAGACTGCACAGACGTGCAGTCTGATCTAAGCCTACTCTACCTGCTCATTTTTTGTTGGTTTGAGAGAAATCTTTGAAAGAAAGATTGATCTTATTATGTTTGTATATTGTCTATATATTGTCTTCACCTATTACCAGACGTCGGAATTTAAGACTGGTTCAATTGAAAGAAGTTGCAGACGACAATATTTGGGTGATGGTATTTAAAAATCCTTGGTCCTTTTGTGTAGAAAGCGTTATCGATATTGAAGAAATTGCTTGTATCAAACAAAGTCTTCATTCAACACAATGTTTCAGGCTTTAATCTTGGGCGACATCAAAAACGGGAGTGTGGGAATGAGTTTAAATGCAACTTATATCTTCCATAGTTGTCTTATTATGGTAATATCGAATATGCCCTGCAAGGTAGTTAGAATTAACGGAACGCTAGCCGACTTCATCCGACGGGAGTTTCCACTTCGATATTAAACAGCGTTGTTTTTTTTGCAAATGCTATGGCCAGTGAAAATAAATAAATAAATAAATGAATAAATAGATAAATAAAATCGTTAGTTGGCAACCTAAACGTCTTAACCCTTGTCTTAACCCTTGTCGTGCTGAATCAAAAATCCTAAACAGAATTGCTTTAAAATCAAAGGACTAACAGCACTTGAAGGTCTTAATGAAGGTCAATATTTTTTTGAAAATTGATTGTTCAAACATCTCTGAAGGGAACAAACAGGAGGTGTAGACCAAGATCGGACTGCTTTTATGTACAGGCTGATCTTTGTCTATACCTCCTGTCAAAACAGGAATATTCTGGGTTCAGCATGACAAGGGTTAACAACAACTTGAATAGCTGTAGTTTCGCCATTTAAGTTGTCATCCTAACAAAAATGCTTCAGATCAAGAAAATGTCAGTCTGGTCGACCGATTCTCTGATTTGCAGACGCGATCGCGATGGACTATACATAGGTGATTTTACCGGAAAATGTGTTCCTCAAAACTTAAAAAAAAGTTAATTCTCAATATGTCTTTTAAATTTGATGCATTATGATTGGCTTAAAAACTGGTGTCATTTTTAATTTCACATACAATGTCCTTAAAACTGCCTAAAACTGGTCTATTTTTCGTATTTGTAACATTTGCCTTTATAATAATCAATCATGAGAAATGAAGAGATTTTTTTGTATTAAGGCCATAAACCAGAAACATAAGCGCACTTCTAGTGAAACCGCTTTGTGGCTTCATATTGTTTGGGACCATGGCCATAGAGTAGCGGTAGAGCATAGGAATCCTAGTCATTGGGTTCTTGGTTCGATCCCTGGTCGCGGCAAATGTCCATTCCCTCATTTATCTCCCACAAATTGGTGGATAATCGTAAACCTAAGTGGAATGAGCATCGGAATGGATGTTGTTGTAGTACTGGTGTGAGAAATTACAGGAATCCATGGTTCGGTGCTCAATATGATATGAAACCCAATGAAAATAATACATAGATAAACAAACAAACAAACACAAATATCTTCTCAAAATAGGATAATTTTTTTTGCAAGATTTACATATGACCCCGAGTCCAGGGTGATGAAAATTGTTGTAAACATATTTACACCCCCGTTAGGAACGGTGTTCAAGATGTTAATCATGATTTCATTCCCCTGCATCGAAGGATCGGGGGTATATGGTTTTACTGTTATCCTTCTATCTGTCTTTCAGACTATCAGTCTGTCTGTCTGTCTTTCTGCAAAACTTAACAGAAATATGATCATTTACAAATACATTAAGTCTATTTAAGATAACATGCTCATATTTGGCATGATATTTCTTATCGATATGCATCTGCATATGCCAAAGTTGGGGGTCATTTGGTAGAACCCATGTCATTTGTGAAGGTTTAACATCTGCTAAACATAACCAAACATTTCATTTTTATAATTACTCTAAGCCTATTGAAGATGAAATGCTCATATTTGGAGTGGTGTTATATCTCATCGAAACGCATAGATCTGCAGTTACAAAGGTAAAGGTTACGTGACAAGGTCAATGTAACTTATCAAGGTTGTATTTCCGAGAAAAAAAAGCCTGTTACGCGGGAAGAGTGTTTCATAAACACATCTTGTTATTTTAGGAGTTGTATTGTGATTACGATTCATTATCTAATGAAACGTGCGGTGAAGATTATTGTGAGTGTATCTATCGCCTGAAAGTGGATCTCAATGATGACGTAGAGCTTGTTATGATCGACGAGGGAGTGACCTTTGATGCAAATCATCCAGTTCATCTCCATGGATACAGCTTTCACGTTGTCGGTTTGGATAGGGTACGTTTGTTCGAATTTCAAACAAACACGATGTAACATTAATTATTTAGGAAATGCTAAACGCTGGTTCAATACAAATACGTTTACAATGTACAAACACTTGCTATAAAAGATGTACCATAAGTGCAGATAATGTTTTCAGGAAATAACTTTAAAGCGTTTAAACATGCTAAGTTTAGGCACAGGTGGTTCCTAGAATGACAATTGTTGATTGATCGAAGGAATTCTATCTGAGACCAATGAAAAGTTGACAAATCGTTTTTCCAAGATAATAGAAATTGATAATTGTTTTCAGTTGAACCGATCAACGTCAGTTGAAGAGGTAAAGCGCCTTGATGCCGAGGGTAAATTACACCGAAACTTGACACATGCTGTCGGCAAGGATAGTGTCACCGTTCCTGATGGGGGCTACTCCATTTTACGTTTCCATGCCGATAACCCAGGTAACCCCGGTTCTCTTGAATTTTCATCTAGATTTTCTTTTCTTTAAAAAGACTATTACAATACATAAATAATTGGTTAGTCCCTAAGAGATAGAGCGTTGACATAAGGTCCTTTTCGTTTAATTATTATTCGATTAGTCCAACCATTTTTGAGCCATTTCCACACAATCACGCTTTTTGACTTCGGAAAGAATTGTGGACAATGAAAAATTTGTTTGTCAAAATCATTTTTTTCTATTATCTACAATGTTTTCAACCTCCAAAAGAAAAAAAAAGCTATCAACTCAACCATCTGCAACTTTTTTGAATTTGGACCAATATAAAATTTTGATGTATGGAAAAGGGTTATTTTTCTGCTATCTGCTCCTTTCTGCTCGTACAGATGTTCTGGTTGTAACCGTCACTGTGTCACTTTAGTTTCATTTAATCCGACTCTTTTTGTTGTTGTTGTTTGTTTGTTTTATCCTTAGATATAGAATTTTTTTCATTTCTTTGTTACAGCAAATCTGTCCTTCTTCTCATTCGGACGATTATTGATATCATTTGTTCCCTCACAGCTTTTGTATGTTAAGTATTTCTAAACCGGTGTCCCGCCGCTTCATCTGTCTCCCCGGTTGTCTTTCCTTCCTTCGTTTTACTCGATTTCTCCTTAACTGCTCGGTCGGATTGATGAAACTCATAACGCCAACGCATTTCCCCCATTTTTTGCTAGCAAAGCGTCAGCTTTCATAGCTTAAGTAAACAGGCAAAATTTGAGGTCTTCTCAGAGTTCAACGAGTGTAAACTGCCGCTTGAGGCTTAACCACTAAATCCACAGAATGACTTTATCATAAAAAGTAGTTCTTATGTATTTGAGAAATATTGCAAACTCTAATCAAATTGTAGAGAACCCTTTCAAAAGCATGCTATTTAATCATTCCCACTCAACCATGCTGTTTAAGCAACTATAGAAAAAGGCTTTTTGTAACAAGAAATTCCATCATTATCCACAACGTTTTCTACCTTACAATGGCAAGATTTTCTAAAATTCCATTTACTTGAAATTATCGTAGGCACCTGCTTTCAGTTAGAACCAATCTAAGATTGTGTCATGTAACATGTTAACTCCCGAGTTACTTTAACCTCGTATATTAATCATGATAACATTTGGCAAAGAAGATTACTTAACAAAACCGTGCTTTGCTAGCTTACAGTACTTTCAGTACTTTGATTTATTCTTAGATATAGCATTTTCCATTTCTTTGTTACAGCAAACCTGTCCTTCTTATCATTCCGTCGATTATTATTGATATCATTTGTTCCCTCACAGCTTTTGTATGTTTAGTATTTCTAAACCGGTGCCCTGTCGCTTCATCTGTCTCTCCGGTTGTCTTACCTTCCTTCGTTCATCTCTATTTCTCCTTAACTGCTCGGTCATATTGATGAAACGTCTTATGAACTCCTAAAGCCAACGCATTTCCCCCATTTTTTATTATTTGAGTCCTCACCACTGAAAAAAGTACTAGTGTATAATTTTATAAATATCCGCTTCATTTGTCGCTGAAATTCCTTTAAATTGCACATTTATATTGTTTATCCATGTGTTCTTAGAATTTCAATAGATAAAGCACCTTTTTATAGAATGGTGACCTTACGTCTAGGTAACTATACCTCTTGCGTATACATGTATTTGACTCTGAAATAAACGATTTTCCTATTTCTTTAAGACTATTTAAGTTAGATTGCTATTTTTTATTATGTAGGCCACGTTCATAAATGTCCTCAACATGAAGCACGAACGCTAAGGGTAAATTCTTACACCCAATTCTTTTTTACTTTTCTAATTTAAACAAAAACGTTCAAGGTATGAATATTTTTTTTTATTATATACCTATAACAGATATGGATTAAAATCTGGCTATCAAATACAACTCGACAGAAAAAAAATCAATATTCGGCGTGTACTAAAAACCCGTATTCATCGAGTACCGATAAACACGGACTACCTCTTTGTGTATCGACTTTCGTTTTTTTTGGAAAGTTGGTTATTTCTTAATCATTTAAAGATTTTTTTTAATGCGATGTCCTAAAAGGTAAATAATAAAAGGAATATTACAACAGTGTGTTTTTCTATTTGTTGTTATCGTGCTCTCGAATCTTGTGTAGGTATTTTTATTGGATTCGACCTTCGGTCTCATCCAATAAAAAATACCTACACACGATTCTCGAACACAATAACTACGCATAGAAAAAGACACTGTTGTAGTATTCCCTATATAATACATGTGAATTTGAAACTTCGTGTGTAAAAAGAAATACAGTGCAAAAGAACTATACTCGATCTCTTTTTAAAAAGTTATTTCCCCTTTATTTTGACTTGCTTAATTTGACTGGAGGTCATCTTTAAAAGTATAATAGCTATCAAAATAAAACTAAGTAGGTGGATAGATCTCACTGAGGGTAAAGCGCAGTGCTAAAGAAGCATAACGTGTGTGTGTGTGTGTGTTCTTCTTTTTTTATCATTTCCCTTTGATGTTTGTCTTGAAATTTGTATTGACCATGACTTCTAAAGTGTAATAGCTATCAACATGAACATTAGTGAGAGAATAGAATTTATTTTCTTTAGCCCATTCCCACATAGCAAACATTTAGACTGGTCCAAATTGAAAGGAGCTACAGACGACAATTTTAAGTTGATGGAATTCTTTAAAAAAAAATCATCTTTTCGATAGAAAGCATTGTGGATAATGAAGAAATTGCTTGATAGAAGCACCTTCTTCGTTTTCGACGATATTTTATAAATTTTTGTTTCTTACGAAGCTTAAAAAGGAGGAATTGTGTGGGAATGGGTTAATGGATATTCTAAAGTGTAAAAGCCATTTATTACTTAGGAAATGAAGAGAATATGAACCGAAAAACCTAATCACACTGTATGAATACTTAATCTTCCTCGTAAAACGAGATCCAAAAATACTAAAATTTGGAAAAGTCGAAAAGGTTAGCTTGATTCGTAATATTTGATTATTAAATCGTGAAAACCGTTTAACCATTTCCTGTTCAACTCCTGATTTTTACTACTCTGTGATATTTTACTTGTGAAAACATCGTGGAAAAAGAGGAAATTGCTTGTGACAAGCAATTTCTTCTTTTTCCACAATATTATCTATCATATAAGATGGTTCCTAGTAAGATTATTACTTTTTATTATAGTCTACTACCCTTTTGACGAGTCTATTTTTTTTAATCTGTTCTTATACTATTTTTGTCATGTTCACTTCTGTACATTTCCAGGTGTTTGGTTTTTCCACTGTCACATAGAATTCCACGTAGATATAGGAATGGCCGTTGTTATTCAAGTGGGCGACAAAGAAGACATGCCTCCGGTACCGAAAGGATTTCCAAAGTGCGGGAACTGGCATTTTGACGGGTACCAGGAAAACGAACAGACCAATCAGAATCAGACTTGTGGGGATGTGAATAGTGCGACAATTACATCAATATCTGTTATTACATTCCTATTTAGTTTATTTTTTCCCATTGTTATCAATTGATATACGTGCAAGTTGTTACATACTTAAATGCAAATTTAAAAATTCCAATTGCAAGAAAGAAGCAACCGTTTATAACAAAATGGTTTGAACCCCTTATTTATACAACTAGCGATTCCCCAAGATTTCGACTTCCGAAAAAACATTTTGGGAAAAGAAAAAAAAATAAGAAAAAAATTTCTTTTTAGCATTTTCCTTTAAGTATGTAATTTTTATAGATTTTTTTTTCAGTTGACGGCTATGTCGTCTTTAGACTAATCTTACATGTATTTCTGTAAAAGGATTTAATAAGACTTGTTCCGAGTTTTACCAATCATATTGTCTATTCTCTATGCTTTGGCCAAAAGTAGATTCATCAAAACAGTCACAAACTGGGTTGATTTTTTTATATCAAAAAGATGAAGAAAACATATTGATGTTTTCGTTGAGATATGAAACGAAAAGCCCCAAAACACTCATGTGTAATGCTGATCTCCGATATTTATTTCAAATAATTTTGTATGTAAGCGGCTTAAAATTCTACAAAACACCTTTTAAATGCTGCAGTCAACACGTTAAGTCGCCGACCATCGTTAAGTTTTGTTTCTGTCTTTTACCTTTCATTTTGGAAACTGTGTTTTCTTGTTAAAGATAGTGTGGTTAGCGTCAAATGTTTTATGAAGATGACTACTTTTACGTATAGCAATTTGAGATATGAGCACATGCGTGACATTCCCAACCATTACACATGTGCGCCAAGTAAAGACTCGGATCAGCCTGTGCATCCGCACAGTCTGACCAGAGTCTTCACTCTGCGCTCTGTAGATAGATACTGACCCAAAGCTTCTTTCAAACAATCAGCGAATATTCTAATTGCCCCGAATGACTGTCCAGGGTGCTCAATGTGAGCAAGTCACGCACATGCGAAATGGTTGGAAATATCACACATAGGCTCATATATTAACTAACAAAAAATTTACATTTTTAACAGTCTATAATTCAAACAAGCGAATCGTTGGTGGGCAAACACGATAATGCAACTACAGAGTTATATAGGATTACAAAAGCTAAAGTTACGATATTTTTTTCGCTCACCGACTATATAGAGTAAATCAAACGAGAGAAGGGCAAACTACAGTAATAAACTTCAACATACCTTCATTTACCTGATGTCATTGTTATTATCATTAATTCGAATACCACTTTAAGGCTTACCATTTGCTTGGTCAGGGGAAAGGGGGACCGTCTTAGTGACCAGTGAAAAATAACTTGAAATGATAATAATTCTATCAGAGATCAGCCAAATATCTCATATAAAAATTATTATTTAACCCGATTCCACACAATCCCGCTTTTTATGCCACTCAAGAGAGAAGCATTATAAAACATTGTGGATAATGAAGAAATTACAATTTCTTCATTTTCCACAATGTTTTCAACCATAAAAAACCGAAAAGTTTTGATATTTTATCATCTTAAAATTGTCGTTTGCAATTTCTTTCGGTTTGGACCAGTATAAAATTTCGTTGTGTTGGAATGGGTTCAAGGCTTTATGGCTCTCGTGTGGACAAACTTTATTACAAAAGGGAATCCTCAAATCTTCGTTAAATTATAAGTTATATTATTTAATATAATATATTAATAGCCGACATAGAATGCAGGGGTCGTTACTAACAGTGTCCCGGGATCCCGAGGATTCATGAAAATTGGAAGGGACCCCAGCAATATCAGGCTAGGGATTCCGCCAGGATCCTTCAATATTTCTCCAGTACAATACATCTTAATGTATCAACTAATGATCCTGTTTTGTTGTTGTTGTTGTTGTTGTTGTTGTTTGTTTGTTTTTATTGGTTTTTTTTTTTTTTTTGCTTGCTTGTTTTTGTAGAAAACATTGTGAATAATGAAGAAATTGCTTGTAACAAGCAATTTCTTCATTTTCCACAATGTTTTCTGAAGCTTTTTTTCATGTTGGGCTAAGAAGGACAGGATTGCGTGTGGATGAGTTAATGTATATCAAGGGGGGATCCCTGATTATCTGGAGGAAACCCGGAAGTAATAGGTAGGGATTCCTGTGGGATCCCACTGAAGCAAAGTTAGTGTCGAACCCTGGAATGATGTTTATTTTTTTTTCTTTTTCTGTTCGACAAAGCTTTCATTACCGGCTTGTGATCTTTTCTGCAATCATTGAAAGGGGGGTCTGAAAAAAGATTTAACGGAAATTCAGGATTCATTTTCTTGTGAGAAATTTTGTCCCAACGAGAGCCAAAGAGCCTTTAATGAGGTAGAATGGCTCTTCTAAATAGAAAAAAAAAATCTATAAGGAGCTAATAGTTTGAACGTTGATCAACCTTGGTAGACCAAACAGTCTGCACAAGGTCGATACATTTTGCACGACACGGAGGGTCCGTTTTCGTGTTACCTGTCACATATGTTGTGGTTTTACCCATTCTCACTCAAGCAATATCTTCATTATCTACAATGTTTTCTTTAAAAAAATCCATCAACTTGAAAATATCGTCTTTAGATTCTTTCTATTTGGATCAGTCTGATTTTTTGTTGCGTTGGAATGGGTTAAAGCTTTGGAGCATGAGAAATCATACATGAATCAAACACGACTTTTTAATCTATGAATGTTGCCATTTTCAATGTTTGTTATCCCGAATGATTAAATAATATATTTTCATAAATTATTCTTCTATTGTCCTTTTTTAACCTATTCCAGACAATCACTAGCATTTCGTGTTACAAACCTTGAGATAAAAAGGACCAGATGCAACACTGTTGAAACTGCCTACGCGATAGTTATACGTTAACCCCTTGATGTAATGTCATGGAAACAGTGTTGGAAAACAAGAAATTTCTGTCTTTTATGCTTTATTTTTTTAACCTCTCATCTATAAAAATATTAACTTCGAATTGCACGTCATGTATCTAGACCAGTATTTTTCTTATATAGGGCCTGCCATTACCACTCAAGAACGCCTTTTGCCACCGCTGTAAAATAATACTAAAGAAAATATTGTGGGAAAGGGAAAATGGCTTCTAGGGAAAAATGGCTTCTAATAAGCCATTCTTCCCTTTCCCACAATGTTTTCTAAAATATTCAGTCATTATTTTTGAAGTTACACACATTTCGAAATACCTTACGCAAGTTCTTTCAATTTTGACCTCTCTGTTGTTTGGAAATGAGATCATCTGTAATTTTTAAAAACATGTATAAACGTTTCTTAACCCGGACATAAGTGGTAAGCTATTGCGCCTTTTTAGTTAAATCATAGTAAGATAAAGTGGCCATTAACCTATTCCAACTCAATCCCTCCTTTATTTACGCCCCTCAAGAAAAAAACTTTGGAAAACATTGTGGAAAATGAAGAAATTGCTTGTATCAAGCAATTTCTTCATTATCCACAATGTTTTCTATCCAAAAAGACGAAAAAAATCAAAATTCCATCAGCTTGAAATTGTCGTCTGCTGCTTCTTTCAATTTGGACCAGTCTAAAATGTTGCTGTGTTGGAATGGGTTGAAAGAGTATCGTACCAGAAGATCGCGAATTTTTGCAATTGATCCAGAAATTTCACAGTCAGAAGAACAAGTTAAGCTTAACAATTTAATTCCAACAGTTTGTTTTAGACTTTACGGAGGCCACAGAGAACATATTGTTATAGTTGTTATACAAACCCCTGAATTGGATTTGAGCGGAAAAAAACATATTTTTCATCCACATCAATTTCATTTAAGATATCTGATGGGGGATTACCAGGGAATAATTTCTGTAAAACTTGGTTGAAATCGACTAACTGGTTTCTAAATTTGTTTGTTTTAAAGTTTTCACTTTATTGAAGAAATTGCTTATTTCCCTTTTCCTTTTTGTCTCCTTTTTACATAATCATTTAGAGCCGTAAAAAGTCGGAAATGAGTGCAAAAAAGTTGATATTTTACTATTCAGTACGTTTTGTTTTCTTATACTAGTTTTACGTGGCGCTGCTACGTGATTCATTGTTTCGATTTTGGGTCGGAAATGATAATTATATTTCAAGAAGTTCCTTATTGTTTCGCGGTAATCCGTATTACTGAATAATATGATATAATCAGGTCAACCGATCGCTGGCCCCGCCCACTGACTTCGCTGCCAACGCCCAAAGGGTTCCGACAGGAAGTTCCGCTTCGATATTAAAGGGGGATATTTTGCAAAATTAATGGCCAGCCAACATGTAACAAAAAAGTTAAAAGGTTGGTTGACGACCTAAAACTTAGCTTAAATAAACTGTAATTACGACGTTTAACCCTTTCCTTTTTGGCATAATTTTAGACCTGTCTAAATTCAAAGGTTTTGAAGACCAAAATTGAAAGTGGACTTAATTTGAAAGATAACTATGCAGTAGGGTAGAAAATATTGTGGAAAAGGAAGAAATTGCTTGTTACAAGCAATTTCTTCTTTTTCCACAATGTTTTCTCAATCATAAAAGTGCATGGACATAAAAACCAGGGTTTGTACAGGAAAGGGTTAAGTCGCCAAAACCAACAAAAATTCTTCACATCAATATCGGCAAATGTCGGAGGTCAAAGTTTACTTCCGGTGAAAATGAATTATTTGATTGGTCGATTGTTCCTTTGACTAATACTGAGATTGGTCAATTAAATATTGTTAACCCCTGTCTTACTGAATAAAATACTCTTCGAAACCTCAATAAAAAGCCCGGGAGACATCATTTTCTCAAGTCGGGAATGAATCGTCATATGTCTCGGCAAGAAACCATAAAACTAATAGTATTCAACGTATAAAATCGAAGCAATTCAAACTCTTATCGTCGCAGAAAATTTATCATTTTAACCCTTTTCTATACAAACCCTGGATTTTGCACTCGAGATAACATTGTGGGAAAAGTAGAAAATGATTGTAACAAGCAATTTCTCCCTTTTCCAAAAATTTTAGCGCACAGGGTGGTTTCATTTCAAATTGTATCCAGTTTTCAATTTCGTTCTTAACCTCTATGAATTTGGACCAATCTGATATTTAAAAAAAAAAACGGTACATTTGAATATGCCCATGCAACTGATTTCGTGAGAAAAAAATGTGATGCAGATCGTCGCTGTTTCAGTTGTGAGAGATCAACCGATCGGGGAACGCACTATCATATTACACTGTATCATCAGTGACGTCCTTTTCAAAATCGTGTAAAGTTGGTGGTTACAGTGCGTTCAGTGCTTTGATTTCCTTCATGCAAGCGAATGATCTCAGGCGCCAAATCGCATAAACCTATACACTCTAAGATACACCACCAATTAAAATGGCAAATTCGTATTAAAGACAAGTGATTTGGTACTGAACGAGTTACGGGTCGAAGGATCATTGTAATCGCCTAAGACTCTGTGCCTGGCACAAATACAACTGAATCTGTTTTTAGCGCTGATTAACCCATTCAAACGCACTGACGCTTCCTGACGCCCCTCGAAATATCAATCGGGAAAACATGGTGTAAAATGAGGAAATTGCTTGTCACAAGCACTTTCTTCGTTTTCAACCATATCTCAACCCAGAAAGTAGAAAAAAATCTGAAATTTTATCAACTTTGAAATGTCGACTGCAGCATCTTTCAAATTGGACTAGTCTAAAAAATTTTCGTCTCGTAATTGGTTAATGAGATTTTGATGATTGATGTGCTGGATCTCGTCAGTAGGCTAATATAAGCTAACTTTCAGTCGAGCGTCTATATTATCTGTAATTTGTGGCCCCTCGCATGATCTGGAACTTTTCAGAAACAGGAAACAAATATTTGAAGAGGAGCTCCGACGCGATAGAGGACAACCAGAGAAAATGTATTATTCTTTCTTTCCAATCCAATTAATTCTTATTCATTGTTTATTTATTTGCAAGCTTCGAGTGGCGTTTGAAAAGTCCATGGCACAAACAGAACCAATTTAGTCTATGAAGACAAAGCATTATAATAATTTTTCTGTGAAAGGATTTTTTTCTCTAAAACAAATTGACTTTTTTGTCACCATGCATTTTTTAGCCTGAGATTGCGTAAGCAATCTGATGCTGAAGTTACAATGCTAAAAATTCAAACCAATGCAGAGTTTAATGTGAAAACATAATGTAAAAACATCTACCGCAATCAATGTGATCTTCTGTCTCCTGAAAAGTAGATCGGATCTGACCATAAATTAATACGCACGATTGAGGCGAGAAAGACTCATTGAAAGTTGTACAGTACTTTCGTGTGAGTGTTCTGAATTTGGCAAAATTATCAAAACTTGACGAGTGAATGGACAGAAAGAAAGGAGATATATAATATATTGGAAATTACTAAACATTTATAATCATAACATATTGTTAGGAAAAATAAGGTGTTTGTTTCATACCAAAATTATATTACTTATTCTAGAGTAACAATGTTAAAACGGTCCGGTTAGACGACGTTGCTGTATAAAGCTGATAAGCGAAGCTGTCGGTTTTACGCACGATTGGAATGTTTTGTTTAACAGATTAATTGGTCATTCATAGGATCATATTCGCACTGTCTGAAAACAGTTTGGTCGTGCTCGGACTTAGTGTCTATATATTTTTACCTCCGAATTCTACCCAAAGGATGCAACGTCTACATACCGCTTTTGAGAGGTGTACATAATCATGTTAACCTGGTAAACGACCGCCCGCCCTCTCTCGCTCTCTTTATCTGGAGATTATAAAGCGCATATTTACATAACGAAATTGGTCTGTGTGGTAGAATACTCACATCGCACGCAAGAGTCTCCTAGTTCGAACCTGGCTACACGCTCCATTCCCCAATCTCTCTCACTCTCTAGCTCTCTCTCGCTAGCTTCACTGGCTGAAAGCCAACGAGCTTTTGTCATGATGTGGTTTCCGTCGTCCGTCCGTCAACTTTTACTTTAAAAATCTTCTCAGAAAGTACTGAACATAATTCAACCAAACTCAACCAAAATTCACAGAAAGGATCCTTGGGTGGCTTTTATCAGATCCCTTCAAGCATTTTGATCGGGTGAAAAATATGTAACGATATATACATGTAAATATATCGTTACAATACCTCAACGGGATGAAAATTATTGCGGGCGGGTTGTGTCCCCTAGCGCACAAATTGGCAGATCTGCGCATAGTCGACAGTAGATTTGGGCAAAAAGTGGCACCTCCGATAATTCGACCATCAATTTTTTTTTCTGCCCAGATTATATATCTCCTGTATACATATCTCAGGCTTTCAGCGCTTTCAGCGCTTTGATTCAATACCTTCGCCCCAAAGGATTATTGCCAAGGAAGTTCGAGATAACATGGTAACAATTTGAGGGGCGCATGTCCCATGTTATAGAATTGTGAGGAAATGGACCGCTGAATTAAGCGCGATAGAGAGAGTCTTGAAGATGACTCCCGTCCTGGAAAGTCATCAACTGTCACTTCAGAGGATAACATCAATAAAATCCATGTATTTATGTATATTTGTGAATTACACAGATAGGTGAATCCCAGTCGATGCAATTATAATTTGCGAAATGACAAAGGCTTCTACCAGATGGCGACAAAGGTTTCTGGCAGATGGCCCAAAAGCTTCTGAGTGTTAACAAAAACGAATTCGGTGCAAGATGTCCAAGAAAAATCTTCTTCAAGTTCCAGTGAGATCCGGAGAAACTTATCAAGCAATTGGTAACTGTTGATGATAACTTGGATTAACCAACTCGAACCTTAGACAAAACAACGGTCAGAAAATATGAAACACCTCGGACCAGCGCTCCGAAAAAGGCAAAGATAATAACAGTGCTGGGAAGGTGGTGGTCGCAACTATTTTTACCCCATGAGGTAGATTCCCGAAAAGGCGTGGAAGACTCAATAGGTGGACAATATTTAAGCACACAATCCATCGTTGCCACTGCTGCTAATCAGAATTGTTCGAGCTTCCACATGATTCACCAGATTTAGCTTCTGACTATTACCTATTCCTGGATTTTCGGCCTTCTTTGTTCTAATTAAATTACACATGTTTATGATGCTGTGGCAGATTACAAACCATTCGTTGACATATGACCTCTTTAGTGCTTCATCCTAATTCATTTGTCTGTCTTTTAAGAAAAATTTATAGGTCATGAGTGATGAATTATTTTGATATTCTAGCCGTACGCCCTAATCATTTGGCATCCTCTGGAGTATAAAGTCAAAGGTGGAGACGGCTAAATCAAGTGTAAAACTGTAGAATACATGCAAGACTTTTGTACAAGTAAATATTTGAGCATGTCGATCACTTATGGGCACAGAAAATGCTGTTTTCGTATCGGACTAGTTTTTGTAAAAGAACTCCTTTTACCAAACAACGACCTCCGGAAATGAATTCCAGTGAGGTCACTCCTTAAAAGAAGCTACCTTCTACCATATACTACAACTCCGTTGGACAATCGCAAATTGACTAAGTTAAAATAGATTAAAAGAAAATATTTACTCTTTCCGCTTGACGGATGGGTCAAAGTTAGTTTCTTGTATATAGGTACAAATGTCATTTCTTGCTGTCACAACTAATTAAGAATTTAAACGATTTATTGATTCCCTTATTGTTCGCAGGCGAAAGATATTAACACGAGGTCAACGAGGTTCAACTGCATTAACCCATCCCCACAAATCCTGCTTTCTGAAAGAAAAAACCAGCTTTTGAAAACATTATGGAAAATGAAGAAATTGTTACAAGCTAATTCTTCAATATCTACAAGTTTTCAACCTCAAAAGAAAAATATCTATCCACTTATAATGTTCGTCTGCAACTTTTTTGAATTTGGATAAGCCTAAATTTGTGGCGTCTGGTGGTGGGTTAATCCCTAATCAAATGTATGGGACAAAAAGCTTTTCTTGTATGAAACGGATCGAAATTTCTTAACAGGCACTATCTACTTGGGAGTAATGTATCCCATGCCAACGCAACTCCTTGTTTTTGCGCACCTCCAGAATAAATCGTTTGAAAACAATGTAATGATATTTGTCTGCTATTGATTTTTAGCTAGCAAATCCATTAAGTTAACAGACCAAATTTTGAGGTCTTCTCAAAGTTCAACTAGTGTAAACTACCACTAGAGGCTTAACCACTAAATCCGTTAAATACCCACGCCATAAAAAGTAGTTCCTATGTATTTAAGGAATATTGCAAACTCTGCCTGCATCTCCTAGGTATTTTTCGCTCGCTGAGCACATCGTCTTAAAAATGACTCTGTTCAGATTCTTAAAAGAAGTTGCAGACGATAATATCAAATTGTTGGAAATTCTATAATGTTTATCTCTCTGGGTAGAAAACAATGTGGTAAATTGAAGAAATTGCTTGTAACAAGCAATTTCTTCATTTTCCTCTTTGTTTTTCCACAACTATTTTCTTAAGGGTAGTAAAAAAGAGGGATTGTGTGGGAGAGGGTTAACTCCTTGGCTACTTTAACCTCGTTTATTTATAACGTTTGATAATGAATAATTACTGAACAAAACAATGCTTTGCTAGCTTACAGTATTTTTCATTTTTTATCCCCAATGATCGTTATCTAAAAGACGAAGAATTTTATAATTTCTTCAACTAAAATTTGGTGCTATCGATCTTGGATCTGTCATTGGAACGCATTATCGGCGTGAATACTAGTGAATTCTCCACGAAAAATAATCGATAGGGATTAATCTTAGTTAAAAGAACTTGTTTTTCAATCGAGGTAAAATAAATTGGTTTAGACTCAAATTAGAATTTGCTAATTTGCGGCCTGCAGTGTATTATTTTAGGCTAGTAGAATTTTTGTCGAATGGTACTATCTGGTAAGTTATCTACTTTACATGTCCACTTGGTAAAATACATTCTTACTGAACTGGAGAAAGTAGCTTTTCTTGTCGTTATCTCGAAATCAGGATATGAGTTTTACAAGTGTTTCCAGGTAGTCTTGGTTATAATTTGAGTAAGTTGTTGTGTAATTGTCAAACTGTTATGAACAAACTATCTGTTTAACTCACCGAAGAAAGATACTTTCTAAAGGTATTTCTTGGTATTTATAATGTATTTTGAGCACTACTTTCACTTATCCATCTATATGGTTTTTGTTGTTGTTGTTGTTTTATGATAAAGAAAATTATTTTGATTCTTTATCTCAATTCAATCAACATAGTTTGACTTTTAAAGTTTGGTGAAAGTAAAGCCCATGTTTAAATTGGAGGAAATCGAAAAGCCCATTTTTAGACCCCATGTTAGAATTATTTATTTACTGAAAACCTTGTGGAAAAAAACAACAACATTGATTGTAAATCTCAATGTTCTTATCCATTATCGAGTGAACAATTTTTAAGGCAACACTCTTGACTCGGTTTATAACCCGCAGTAGTAAGAGTCTTATGGGATCTTAAGGGGAACCGTCTTAAGGACGGTTCCCCTGTAAGATTCCATACACGGTGATCGTTTATTTTTATATTTCGTAGAAAGCGGTGTTTCTCCTAATGGCTCACAGATTGGCTAAAGGTGTCTAGCAATTTTCAAATATTGCACGAATATTTTAATATCGAACTCGAACTTCATGTCAAAGTCGGTGGGCGTGGTCAGATCCATCAATGTTTGGGAATGTCAGGGGCAGACTCCATCTGCTTCGGAGAATTCCAGTCAGTACATAGAATCAAAACTAATTAGATTTGAAAACATATTTTGTAGCAGTGAGTGATCTTTAAAAACTCTTTTATTCGCATTTTTCTAATAGAATGGTTGCCGCCGTCATAGCGCAGTCGGTAGCGCGTCAGACTCCTAATCTTTAATCATGGGATGTAATGGGTTCAATCCCCGGCAGTGGCACATATCCTTTCCGACATTTGTCTCTCACTAATGGTAGGATAATCGTAAACCTAAGTGGGATAGCAGCTGGAGGCTAGGAAATGATGTAGTTGGAGTACTGGTGTGAGAAACACCAGGAATCCATTGATAGGTGCTCCAGCCGCCACGATACTGACTGAAATACTGTTAAAAGTGGCGTTAAACCCCATTTAATCAATCAATCTAAATGAAGCACTTATCATTTGTATGTAGATATGTAGCTTTTCACCAAGTCTTACGACATGTTTTTGTTCTTTTGCTAAAAGAGTCTTGTCTTTAGTCATTGAGCTTCTCTGGAGAACTTCGAAGTACTCATTCTTCGATTAAACAGATTTATATAAGTGATATATAGATAATATTGAATGAATGGTAAAAAAAAGCCGATTTCATTTAATTGTTCATCTATAAACAGTGTCAATATAATTATAAAATAAAATAGTAATATATTTCAGAAAGCTATGGTCGTACAAAGACGCGAGGGTGCCATCCTATTCCTAGTCTTGGTTGTTTTATCTTCAACAGAAGCTGAAATAAACCCTTTACCAAGTGAGTATTTAGCGTATCGTCTTTGTGCGAGCAAAATATCGTAACTACAGCTTTAGTAAAGCTGTTTAGTAAAGCTGTAGTTACGACATTTTGCTCGCGCACCGACTATATTAAAGTCCGCTAATTGTACAAATGCAGTAGGTGTCAAAGTTCAGATTTGTCTATACGGGTCTTGACCTGCGACAGTCACTATTTTCTTGATCTTTACCACAGGCACTTGGATGAAATTCAAGTACTGAAAGTACTGTAAGCTAGCATAGTATAGTTTTGTTAAGTAATCTTCTTTCCAAAAGGTTATCATAAACCAGGCTAAAGAAATCCAGGAGTAAGCCCGTTACAACATGACAAAACCATAGACTGGTTCAAACTGAAAGAAGTTGCAGACGACAATTTCAGGTTGGCTGAATTTAGAAAATCCTTATCTTGATAGGTAGAAAACATTGTGGACAAAGAAGAAATTGCTTCTTACAGGCAATTCCTTCATTGTCCTCAATGTTTTCTAAAGTATTTTTTTCTTGAGATGCTTAAAAGCGGAATTGAGTTGGAATTGGTTAGAAAGCATGCTTTTGAAAGAGTTCTCTACAATTTGAATAAAGATTTCAATATTCCTGAAATACATAGAACTACTTTTTTGGTGTAGGTAGCCAGTGATTTAGTTGTTAAGCCCCCAGCGGTAGTTTGCACTCGTTGAACTTTGAGAATTTGCAATTGTGTTGTAATTACCTCAACATATCATCATATTTGAAGTCACGTTGCTTTTACATGCAGTAAGGAAATTTCTCTCGCCATACTTTGATAGCTGATACGATAATCTGTATTCTTGCAGAGTTTGAAATAAAATCTCTCCGCTAGATTATTTTCGTTAAATTCCCCTAAATATTTTTTCAGGATTTGACACCTATAAGAACCACCCTTGCATTCGAACGTGTGTAGAAAGACGACCACAGAACTGTTACTACGATTTTGTTCTTGAATATTACTACACACTAAACAAGGCTTGTTACGACTGTCCATTAAACCATACTGACTGTTTCCGGCCACATTGTATCCCGGCCGATGGGGCTTCAAGGGGGATTTTGGTGGCCAATAGAATGCTACCAGGACCAGCTATACATGCAAGTATCTCTCTCATTTCGGTTCTATTTTCATTTTAAAAGAATAAGGAAATACCTTAATCCATTATAATCTGAGACCTTCAAACTAATAGATAGTTTTCCCTTGCTTTCCGAATGATGTTTTTTAAACGTGAAATATCAGTCACTTTAAAACTGACCTCTAGTTCAACAGGATACTTTATTTAGTTTGTTTACTTCGATAATTCTAGGTTTGTAAAGGAGATACTGTGGTCGTAAATATTGATAACCGATTGACAGGTGGTGAAGGTACGAGCATACACTGGCATGGTGTACACCAACATGGTACACCACATATGGACGGAGTGGCTATGTTAACACAGTGTCCCATACCAGCGTTCTCCACATTTCAATACAGGTAGGTAACTATAGAAGATACGAACTATATCTTGTCAGTTTACGATATGAATGTCGTTAATACAGCTTTAATGAAAATATAATTACAATAATTGTGTTACTAAAAGACCATTTGCATGTAGTACATTAATAAATTGTACGACAAATTGTAATTTTGTGCCCAATTCAAAAGATTTTAAGACCGAATGCAGGTAGGCTAATAACATGTGACCGTAAGAGTGTTAGAGGTGTCGAGAACATGGTTTTGTTTTCATTCGGATATGAAACAAAAATCCTAATCACGCTGCATGCCTCCTTTGTCTTCAATTCTGATACTTTAATATTACCAAGGCATTTATCATTAAACGATGCCAGCAAAGCGAAGATTTTGATAGAGTTAGACGTGTTTTTTTTTAAATGGGACTACTCTGTACGCAAGCATGAAAAATATTTCTCAAGATATTTTTCATGGAAGTATGCAGCGTTTTTCAGATTGCAGGAATTTTATAAACGAAACTAAAATGAGTTTATTGACACACTAGTGTTTTTACACTAGAATTGCATACCGTATATGTTCGAGTCGGCAATACTGACAGTGCCCATTTCTAGTGGCAACTGGTAAAGAAAGGGAAAATGTTTGATAATTTTATAAATATAAAAATTGCTGTACGTATTAGCTTTATTGTCATTTTGGAATTTTGGAATGCCGCATCATTCACCTCGGTACCCATACTTTGAATCTGTACTTTTTAGAACCTCAATACGATAGGTAAACAGCTTTCTCCTTACCAAGCGAATATCATTATTTCGCTTTATCCTTGAAGAGAAAGTAAAGAAGCACGGTATGACTTCAAGTTACGCTTGCAGAATCTATGACCAAAACTATGCAAATGTGCTTGACTTCATGCAAGGAATTTGAGTAAATTGAAAAGTTTTGATGCTTTGATGCTGAAATAGAGATAAAGTAAGACCATTTAAGAGATTAAGAGAATATTTTTGTTTCATTGAGGTTTGAACCGAAAAGACTATTCACATTTTATGAATACGCAAAGCGGATTCATACAGTTTGAAAAGGTTTTTCGGTTCGTACCTCCATGAAAACAAAAAATATTCTCTTCATTTCTTATCATTTAATAGCATCGAGCGAAAAAGCTTTCCTATTTAGATACATTTTTATTTGGGACTACTTTGTGCGGAAGCATACAAAATCGCTGCGTGCTCAAAATTCCAAATCCGTTTTGAATGTAGATTTATGTAACGACATTAATACTTGATTACTACTGATATAGAGGCAAATTATATTGATTTAACTCAGATTCAAAACTGACAATTCTGGCACCCATTATTGGCACGCCCACTCAGGTCTACAACGTGCAGACGGACTGTTTGGAGCATTTGTTGTTCGCGACACGCCGCAAGACGAAGCACATCTCGGGCTGTATGAGGAAGATCTACCTGAACATACGATGGTAGTCAATGATTGGATAATTGAAATGATTGGAGAAAGATTTTCACATCATCACCATTCGGATGGTGATAATAAACCTATGTCAGTACTTATAAATGGTAGGTAAATATGGGTTAAACGATTAAGTACATGTATAATGATATTTTGATACTTTTGTTATGAATTTGCTTAAGTTTCAAATCTCAAAAGATTTGTCGTAATAATATACTTCATTCCAAATATGTTCCCCCAGGGATTTCAATTATTATTTCAATTTAAGAGTTGTTGATGTTTTTAAGCTGTTAAAAGCTTATTTATTTGCTTAAACAAATAGACAATTAGTTTTACTATTCCCCCGGTATTACAAAAGCACCAGTCAAGAAAGAGCTGACCATTGCATAAATATGCCTCGTCAATTTGTGACGATTACACAAACTGTGGTACCCGTATAAGACGCGACCTAGGAATAATCCAAAGTTTCTATTTACACATATGATCGCCAAACTACCAATATCGGTTGCCCATCTGGAAAGTATGGGACCCTTTTGTATAAGGGTCCCATCCGACAAACGTGTTGAACCAATATGGGAAACTATGTTCATCATATATACTGTGAAATCTACGATTAGATACTTTGAAAAACTACAAAGCTCAAATTCAAACGCCCTTTTCAAACAGAGCAGTCAACATTGGTCAATTTTCTTTCAGCTGAATTTTGTTCCTTAATTTCAGCCTGCTTTCTAAACAATATAATGGCCCCATATTGATGATAAATAACACGACTTCATATTCTATTGGCCGTAACAATATTTATGAGAAACTACAGTATCAAGGTATTTTGAAAATAATCAAATTTCGTCGTACTTCATCCGGGTTTTGAGCCTTTTTGAAACTGATATTGGTCCTTAATGGGTTCTACATAGGCTTAACTTTCTATGTGGGAACAACACGGATCTAATAAAGACATTTTGTGTGCCAATATGGAACCAAATACACCATGCTTGCTGGTTTATTATAACGGTCCATGTCTCATGCGGATCACTTTTCGTATAAAGACACGCCGATTTAACTGATACACGAATCTTGGTTGTATTGGCCTTGACAATTAAGAATTCTATTTCAAACCGTACCGTTTATTACTGTCAAGCTTGATCAAGCGAGCAAATCTATTAAGCGACCACTTTCATTAAGCGACCACCATCAAAATTCCCATTCCAAAACATCTTCATAATAGGACGTTTTGCTGATAAAATATCCAAAGTAAATCCTAAGATGGTGAATCAAAGAGACGGTTCTAATGAGTTCCACTGACAAAGCATTAACCCCTGTCATGCTGAACCCGGAATATTCCGGATTTGGCTGGAGATGTAGACTAAGATCAGACTGCACTTATGTGCAGGCTGATCTTAGTCTACACCTCCTGCTCATACTTTTCCTTCCCGAGTTGTTTATGAGGTTGAATTCTAAAAGAAATATTGATTTTTGAACAACAAGTTCTATCAGTGCTTTCAGTCCTTTGATTTGTCAGCAATTCAGTAAAGTAAGTTATACAGCATGACAAGGGTTTAGTGAGAATCCTGCTATAATTTATGTATACAGTAGAACCGATCCCTCATATGTTTCACGAAAAGATGTATTAAACGACAACTCTCTTAAAATACCACATTTTGGAATTCTCTTTAGTGGTCGCTCAATACAAGATAATCTGTATTTCAGTGAAATTTCTTTATCAGTATTACAATTGAAGGATCTCTGATCACGTCAGCTGACCTCCGACTGGCAATTCGACTGAGGCAACAAACGTCATTATTTTGTAAAATATCAGAACAGGGATATAAATGGCGTTCGTTGGTTACCGACCTAAACGTCGTAAGTAAGAGCTAAGTTAGCTGTTGTTACGCCGTGAGAGTAACCTAATCAACAAAAATTCTCAGCATACTTGTCGTAGTAAAAAGTTCATTGATAGTCTATGTAAATGATTTGATTGGTCAGTCGATTTTGATTTATATTGGCGATCCGTTTACTGCAACCCGGACTGGCTATTTTATACAGGAACGATTCGTTGATAGGTTCAGAATTAATGACTGGTAGCTAGGTAAGGCAGTTTTGGCTCTTTTATAGGTTCTTATTTAATAGTATTACTGCGGGGGTGTTTGAAGGTGGCTTGCTTAGGCAGGCTGGTCGCTTGTAAATTTGGCTGATCAAATGTGAGTTTCTTTCCTTTCCCGTAATATTCATTGGAATATCCTTCATAGATTTGTGCCCAATACGACGTGCTGACGAACTGTAAATGTCATTTTTTTTATTTATTTATTTTTTACTTTTTTTATTTATTTATTTTTATTTTTATTTTTTTTTTTTTCAAGAAAGTTGGCTCGAAAGTTGTGTTGTGAATTAATGATATTTTGTAGGTAAAGGTGTTTTACAAGAGTTCTTCGATAACACAGACAACACCACAACTTACACACCAGTAGAAATCTTCCACGTAAAGTTGGGTTGTCGATATAGGCTTAGAACTATCAGTAATGGTATTATGAACTGTCCTATACAGGTAATATTTCTAGAGCAGTTCATTTCGTAGAAAAGACAATCCCACCTCTACCTATACACGCCAGTTTAAATCTTCGACGTAAAGCTTAGATGCCGTTATAGGTTCAGGGCAATTAGTAATGGAACCATGAAATTTCAAGAGCAGTGTATTTCGTACAAAAGGTACCTGCAACACCGTTAGAAATCTGCAATGTGAAGTTTGGCGATCGTTATGAGTTTAGAAGAATTAGCAATTCCATATAAACTGTCATATACAGGTAATATTTCAAGAGAATTGCATTTTTCATCATCGCTAGACATGGTTGACGCCCACTACGTATTTTAGCTAGCAAAAGCTGACGCCGACCTACGTATCTGTTCACAGAAACAGACACGTAGCTGGCGTCAGCCTTGGATAGCGAAGAACTGCAGTTATCACTGCCTGATTTGAAAGGGACAAGCAGGGGTGTCTTTTTTTGTGAAATTGGCGGTCTTTACAGATTTACAACGACCAGCATTGGCATTATGTACATTCTTAACACTTATGATAGTTTGACGCAAGGATATCGTTAAAGTCCAAGAAAAACAAAATATATTTCTGGAGAGTTTTCAATAGAGATAACCCAAGAATGTCCCTCATTGGAGAGCCCGAAATTGAAAGCCGCATTGATGAATTTTAAATAACGTATTGATATCAAATACAATACGACGGTGGACTAGTAAAATATCGTAAATATAGCGCCATTCAAGCTGTATTTACGATATATTGTCGTCAATTGAAGAATATAGACGTACTAGTTATAGTGAGTGACCAAAGGTCAATTTTGTCTATACCTGCATAGACAAAATTGACCTTTGATCACTCACTATAACTTGTATATTTATAGTATTCATTGTATTCATGAAAGGGATATCATGATACAAGTCAATTAGATATATAATACAAAATAATTTCATTATTATTTCAACTGGAACGCGATACAGAAAAGCAATATCAAAATCCATAACCGAGATACTTTTCCCTACTAATAAGAACATATTTGTAACAGATTTCTATTGATAACCATACTCTGACGATGATAGCAAGCGATGGGAATCCCTTCAAGAAGATCGACGTACATTCATTTAATATATTTGCTGGTGAGAGATTTGACTTTGTCCTGAATGCGTCCATGCCTATCGGTAACTATTGGGTTCGAGCCCGCGGCCTGGCGGATTGCAGCGTAAAACAAGCCAAACAGGTAAAGTTTCTTAACCCTTTTGTGTTTTTTTGAAATTCTAGAGTGGTCCAAAATCAAAAGGTTTGCAGACGACAAATATAAGTCGAACTTATTTGAAAAATAATCATTAAATAGTGTAGAAAATATTGTGAAAAGAGAAGAAATTTCTTGTTACATGCAATTTCTTCTTTTTCCACAATGTTTTCTCAGGCATAAAAACGCAGGGACGTAAAAAGCAGGGATTAAACAGGAAAGGGTTAAATGGACTGGATGTGCTGTACGTCGTCCTGATAACCGTTACAGAAAGTTTCTTAGTTTTAATTAGCCTTGTATTTTTAACATCAAAGTACTGTAAGCCAGCAAAGCTTGGTCTTATTAAGTAATCTTTCTCTTTTTTTCAAAGGGTTTCATGATAAATAAATGAGGATAAAGAAACAAAGGAGTTAACCCTTCCCCTCCTTTTCACGCTTCTTAAGAGAATAGTCCTGGAAAACAATGTGGAAAATGAAGAAATTGCTTGTTACAAGCAATTTCTTTATTTTCCACATTGTTTTCTACCCAAAGAGTTAAATATTTTAGAATTTTCAACAATTTGAAGCTATCGCAATTAACAATTTATTTGAAAATTCTAATCAGAATCATTTTGAACATGAAGTGCCCAACTTACCCCAAAAAACCTTGATGTACTTACAGGCAGAGTTTGCAAAGTTTCTGAAATATATAAGAACTACTGTTTAGTGGTTAAGCCTCCAGGGGCAGTATAAAATCGTAGAACTCTGAGACGACCTAAAAATTTTGTCTGTTAATTTAAGCTACAAAAGCTGACGCTTTGCTAGCTAAAAAATGATGTTTAGCCGATGGTTAGATCCATCTGATTACATAGGAAAATGTTAGAATTTCCCGGAATGGAAGACCGAGGTGCGTCAATAAGTCTTCGAAGCAAACATGAATTTCTCGTTTATTAATTCAGATAAGAGTTTATAAATAGTTTAAATTAGGATTTCTTAACCCTTTCGTGTTTTGCAAAAATTAAGACCTGTCCAAATTGAAAGGTATTGCAGATGGAATTTAAAGTGGATTTATTTTAAAAAATAGCCATTCAGTAGGGTAGAAAAAATTGTGAAAAAAAGAATAAGACATTACTTGTTACAAGCAATTTCTTCTTTTTCTACAATGTTATCTCGATCATAAAATCACAGGGACGTAAAAACCAGGGATTGGACAAGAAAGAGTTAAACTAGGATTACTTAAATTGTTAAAAAAAACCTGTAATGCTAGCTTTTTTTTCGTTTTAGTCATTGATTTAGTCATTGGTTTAAAACTGATTTTATTTGACTCTGTCAGGTTGCTATACTAAGATATGAAGGAGCCCCCCAAAAAGATCCATCAGGGTCAACAACATGGGAGGACGCAAACCGCGCGGGAAAGGTAGGCTTGAAATTAACGGATCTATGAGGATATTATTCAGCAAAACATATAGCCAGGAACATTAGATAAAAGATATTTCGTTGATTGGCAAGCCAAACGTCGTAACTACTCCTTAATTAAGTTGTACTTACGACGTTTAAGTAGCCAAACCAACAAATACGCTGGAAATTAATATCGGAGTAAAACTCCCGGCTTAAATGATTGGTTAACCCTTGTCATGCTGAGCCCAGATCATTTCTTTTTTTTTTTTTTTTTGACAGGTAGTAAAGATAAAGATCAGCCTGCACATGTGTGCAGTGTTATCTTAGTCTACATCACCTGCTTGTCCCTTTCACACGAGATGTGTGTCTACATTTAATTTTCACGTGAAATATTTAAGCAACAATAAGTACTTTCAGTGCTTTCAACCCTCTGATTTTGATATAGTCTTTTGCAGGATTTCATTCAGCCCAAAAAGGAACCAATTGTTAGCGCCGGTCCGACATTTGACCAATCGCGGCTGTCAATCAAGGAATAAACCGACCAATCAAATAATTCATACAGCCCGGACCTGAGCTTTTCAACTGCCACATCGGTCGCCATTTTTCTAACCTTTATTGTTGGTTTGGCGACTTAAACGTCGTAACTACAGCTTGTTCAAGCTACGGCGTTTAGGTCACAAACCAACCATTTTACCTCTTTGTTACATGCTCCTGGCCATAAATTTTGAAAATAACACCGTTAAAAACCAAGGCGGAACTTCCTGTTGGGGAAAATTGGCGGGTCCTAGGGAGTCAGTGGATGGGACCAGCGATTGATCAAATAAAAGGTCAAACTTGCTGAATCGTGGGATGTCATGAGTTCTTTCCCTGGCGGCGGCATATTTCCTCCCCGACATTTGTGTCTCACCAATGAGTGGGTAATTGTAATTCTAAGTAGCTGAAGGCAATGAAGGATGTAGTGGTAGTACTGGTGTGAGATATACCAGGAATCAATGGTTAGGTGCTCCAGCCGCCGCGATATGACTGAAATACAGTTAAAAGTGTCGTTTAACCCCGTTTAACAATCAATTAATCGGGCATCATTGCAAGAGTTTCATCTATCTAACCCAGACATAGTTGTCATTTCGAATGCAATTCAGAAAGAGACAATTGGTCAATCGCTGGCCCCGCCAACTGACGTAGTTACGGCGTTTTAGTCGTCAAACCACAAAAATGGTTAACAAAAGTGGCGGCCAATTTTTAAAGCTCAGGGTCCGGGCTGAATAAATGATTTAATTGGTTGGTTGGTTCCTTGATTAACAGTCGCGAATGGTCAATTTGCAAATTAAGGACAGAATCCACTCTGGTTAGACATATAGATTAACATGTGTCCAAAATTTCGATCGTAGCAAAATATCTGAAACTAGAATGGTCATTCTACCTTACTGCATGTTAATTTCTGAAATACTATGACTTTTTATCTTTAAGAAATGAAGAAGAGAGTGTTTTTTTCTTAAATTTCCATTATTGTATGAAGCTAAGAAATTAATCACTGTGCATGAATACACGGATCAGATTTATACGTTAGTGTTATTAAGTTTTTAGGTTCATACCTCATTGAAAAAAGTATTATCTTCATTTTTTATAATTCAATGCAATCAAACAAAACAAAGCAAAAATTTTACTAACTTTGAATCTAATTGATCTGCAGTGTGCGCAGGCATATAAAATAGTTGCGTGCTTAAAATTTAAACGAGAAAATCGATACTTATCAATATAGTAAATCAGTAATTTACAAGAAAAACGTTATTGAAAGACATCAGTTGGTAGTCATTGTATCACCATCACCTGGAGCCTGAGAAAAGCGATTTAAAATAAATTTTTCAAATGTAGATTTTACAATGGCGATTTTCTCTGTTTTCTCTATTTACAGACAATGCATTTTTTTTTTTTAATTTTTTTAATTAATTGAATTATATATGATTTGTACGAAATAGAGCCGCATTTGTATTAGTGGTTATTAAATGCAAGAGCCCTTGTACTCATTTCGGACAAATTTCCAGAAGAAATCAATCCCAAGATGAAAGTTTGAACCGTGCTGTTGATTAACCTATCTGAAAGTCTTTTATGAGAAAAGCTACGGCACGGGAGTGAAATAAATCCTTGGGGTATTCATTCGTCCTTTGGCGTGTAAAATGTTGTAACTACAGATTTATTAGATCTGTAGCTACGACATTTATGTCACCCAGGACCCGAGGTTTGTACACGAATTCTTTTCCTGGTGTGCTGGTAGGAAAGACGATATCTGTCATTCCTTCAAATATATAAATAATTATTTTCGAAAATGCGATGTCATTTTTGATGGACTCCGTAGGCGTCAGTCAGTGTCACTCCGTTTGGAAAATCCAGTAGGATGTTGCTATGCTAGTAGAGAAGTAGTGCATAGTTAGGTTCGATTTATTATTTTCAAAACCTATCTCACCCAAACAAGTGTATGTTTTGAACATGGCGGAATATGAGGATTCTAAAAAAAATCGTAATACTCCTAAAGACTCCTCTTAAATACGAAAACACCTACTAATAACCCGCTTGGCGTAGATACGATCAAGGTTTCAATAACGCGGAGTCTTTCAATTATATAGTGAGTAATTTGCCTCTTCTATTTTGAGAACTCAGCATACCAGCTGTATACTGCGGGAGTGATAAGCCAAACAGTTAAATATATTTAAAGATGTTTATCATTATTTTGAATTAGCCTTTCAATCCATTACCAAACAACACGATTTTGGGCTAGTTACAGACATCGCTTTGAGATTGAAAACTAAGGCCAAGATAGGGTAGAAAACATTGTGAAACAAGCAGTTTCTCCTATTCTCACAAAGTTTTCTTTAATTCAGTTCTTCAATGATTTTAAAAGCGTGATTGTTTTGGAATAGGTTAAGCTTCTACTTGATCACGAAAGGTTAAAAAGATATGCAAAATCTCTCATTTGTTTCTTACAGGCAATAATTCTCAATGATTTGCTAATCTAACACTATCCAAGTTTTTAAAATGGTATCTTAATTATTTTTGGAATGTCTTCGGAAAAGTTTGATCTCAGAAAGGTTAAAGGAAGTGTATTGATCTTGAAAAGCTGCGATCAAGTTAATTTGGTTTAACCTGACTTTCAGTGGTATTTCAGTAAAACCGCGGTTTGTAGATGGACCCATCCATGGATTCCTTTCATTTTCGCACCAGTAACATGTACAGCTGCAACAATAAATTAAACAGACAAATTACTATCATATGTTCCATCGATGAAAGACAAATGATGTGTGTAACAATGGCATTTTTTCGAATGTATTACATGTACCTACCAGGCTAGGCGAGATGTAATGCTTAAAAAAGATTATCTATATGATCATTGCTATTTGGTACACCAAAACGGACTTATCACTCTACTATGCCATCACGTCCGTCAATCATCAGTACTTTCAGTACTTTGATTCTCTCTTAATTTTACATCCCATTCTTATTGAACGACAATTCAGGGTTGCATAACATTGACAAAGTGTCTTTCGTCTCTCTCTCTTCCCCAGAGACTAAATCCTTGGAACAGAAAGGCCGATACAGAAAACATAGCCGTTTCACAACTAACGTCTTCAATGGCATATCAAAAACCGTTCAAAGAAGTTCCAGACAAGAAGTTCTACCTCGCCATGGACTTTAACAAAATCGACAACTATCATTTCCACTACTTGCCCTATTACCGGATAGTAGACGTGGACAGAAAACATGGCCATTTGTATTTACCGCAAATCAACCACATTTCTTTCAAGCTACCAGCTTCGCCCCCGCTCAGCCAACTAGGGGATATACCTGAGGTATTTGATCAATCCGCTGTCAATCAAATAATCTATTGGGCAATCAAACCATTCGTCTAGACCGGAAGTGAAATTTTAAATCCACCATTGGCCGACTTTTTTGTGAAACATTTTAGTTGGTTTGGCGACTTAAACGTCGTTAGAACAATTACATAATTTGTATCCCCTATAATAAACCGTCTGTCACATTTCTTTTGACGACTACGTGATGCAAAAGAAATTTCTTCCAGCTCGAATCGAAATCTGCGTTATATTAGCGCTAGACATGATTTATCGCCTGAAGAATAATTTAATACTAAATTAATACCCTGTCGTGTAGATAAAAGCGTTGTGCAATTCACCGGGACGTAAAGTGGTAATGCATCACGCTTTTACAAAGTATCGAAAAATTTCAAAATTCTTATCAGAGACGGATTGTCGTCATTCCCTCTTGGGCTATTTTAATACTTTAATTTTTTTCAATATAAGTGACAGTCAAGCAACACAATGAAAGTGAAGCTTACGCCAAGTATTTCATTGATCCCCACGTTTTTCTTGGCTACTGTGTTTGGAAAGTAGAAAATAAATCTTTTAAAACAATGGCGTTAACCAATTACCAGACGCAATATTTCAGATTGTGCCGAATTGAAAGAAGTTGCATACGACAGTTTTAGTTGATGAAATTTTTAAAATCTTTGTCTTTGGGGGTAGAAAACATTATGGATAATGAAGAAACTGCTTCTTGTTAGCAATTTCTTCATTTTCAAAATGTTTTAAACAGATTTTTTGAGCTGCGCTTGACCAATATTGACACTTTGCTTTTCCAAAGTATTTATCCGGAAAAAATATTTGGCATCCTTTAGCTGAAATTTACAATTAGTCTACAAATATTTTCGTTCAAACCACAGGGACTTGCCACATTTGATCTTTGAAATACTATATACGTAATATTTATGTATATAATATGAAAAAATTCGACTGTGACAAGCTCCTGTTTTTCCAAACATATACATTAATTCTGTAAATATAGGATATTTTGTAAGGAAAAAGTCTTATAGTAAAAAACACATGAAATCTCCATGCATGGAAACTCAATAGTTGAGAAAAGTAATTAAAATGAATAAAGATAAATGAATATAAGAATATAATAAAACATGATAAATCATTTAATAAAGATTAAGAAAAACAATAAATTTAATTATTGGATACTAATTTTCACAAGTAGGCCTAAAAGTACTCCCGCATAATATTTGCGCCGTTGCACAACTCAAGGTCGATTGAGGCATCCGGAAATTCGGGACACCTTGATCGCTAAGCCGACTAAATACTAGCTGCGATAACGTAGCCTCGCCAGCTGATTATCTGAAAGAGGGCTACGTTATCGCAGCTAACGCTCTACCTAACGATCACAAACTCGAGAATGTGCCCACACAAAGGGATTTTAATAGATTATCAACGAAGAAGAAAAAGTCTATTCAAGAGTTACTTTCATTTCCTAGGATATGTTCTGTGACCATGATTCCCTGACCAAAGCCGTGTGTTCCAAAGCCTACTGTGAGTGTTTTTACCTTATCAAAGTAGCTCTGAATGATGACGTAGAACTTGTCGTCATTGACGAGGGTGTGACGTTTGACTCCAACCATCCGGTACATATCCATGGCTACAGTTTTCACGTTGTCGGACTGGACAAGGTTATTTAAATACTGTTTTTACATGCGAGATGAGGGTGTTTCTTTTTATTCTTACTCAGCCATGACATAATGAGACATTGAACGAAAAAAAAATAAAGCTTACAATTCTTATAGAACAACAACAACAGTGTTTTTTGCATTTTTCTTCTTTTTTTGTGTGTTGTTATTGATATTTATCTTAATGAAGCGGAGTAACATATTTTACATCATCCTCACGAGTGAAGGGGTATATCGAGATAATCTTTTTCTCTAATAAGTAGAACTTTCGCCACCCTTGATGCAACAATATCATTTTACACATAACCGTCCTATGATTTGGATTAATTGAATAATGAAAAATTTGTTTTTTATTTAACTGCCATTTTTCAGTTGAACCGATCAACGTCAATCGAAGAGGTAAAGCGTCTTGATGCCGTGGGTAAATTACACCGAAACTTGACACACGCTGTCGGCAAGGATAGTGTCACAGTACCTGATGGGGGCTACTCCATTTTACGTTTCCATGCCAACAACCCAGGTAAAATTGACATGCGATCAATAAAAGCGGGGAACCTCCGCTACCGCAAAATGAATAGCGAAAAATAAAAAATGATTTACCACAGGTAATTCAGGGTTATTATTTCACAAAATATGGTAAAGAATAGATGGATCGCTGGCCTATCCAACTCCATCCGCTGGCCACGCCCACTTACTCCAATAGGAATTTCCGTTCTGACATTAAGCGATGTTATTTACAGAATATATAGCCATAACCATGTTACAAAAAGTAAAACGGTGGGTTAGCAACCAAAACGTCGTAACTACAGCTTGTAGTTACGACGTGTAAGTCGCTTAACTAACTTCACAAAAATGACGGTCAATGTTTGAGTTCGAAGTTCATCCCCGGTCTGAATGATTAATATAAGATTGGTCGATTGATTCTTTGGTTGTTAGTCGACTTCCAAATAGGTCAATACAATTTAGAGCAATATTTAGTTGGATTCTAAATCCGCTCGACACATTGCCAGGCGACATTATTTAACACTCGTCAAAATTCAAAGAAGTTACGGACGAAAATTTTGAGTTGGTGAAATTTTGATAGAAATTGATCGAAAATATTGTGGATTATGAAGTAATGCAATTTCTTTATTTCTAAATATGATTTTAAAAGCATTTTCCCTGGGTTGTAAATAAGCGGAATTGTGGGAATCGGTAACAATTCCAAATATCATGCTTTTTACTTTAACCCTTTCCTGTACAAACCCGAGATTTTACGTCACTGTGATTTTATACTTGAAAAAATATTGTGGAAAAAGAAGAAATTGCTTGTGACAAGCAATTTTTTATTTTCCCACAATATTTTCTACCACATAGGATGATTCCATTTCAAATCGCATTCAATTTTTCTTGACGGCTGAAACCACTTTCAATTTGGATCAGTCTAAAATTTCAAAAACCGGGAAAAGGTTAAATAACTCACATTATTGACAGATCGCAGCAATCAATTAAAATTTGTTCGACCTATCACATTATTCATATAGACTGGAAATTAACTTTGACCTCCTCTATGTTGTGCATCTTGTTCAAGCTGTAGCTACGACGTTTCCGTCGCAAACCAACCGTTTTACATTTATGTTTCGTGTTACTTGCCATAAATTTTACTGTTCAAATTGACGTCCTATCTCGGATTGACTGGGCGGGGCTAGCATCCGTCAGTTTTTCGATCTTATCAATAACAAACCTCCTAAATTCCCATAATAACATTAGTGTTTGGGGTAATAAGTTTATCAGATATGTTTCGACTGCAGAACTTACTAGAATAACCGTTCAATAACCAATTGTGAAATCAAATATTTCTAGCTTTTTTTCAAATTTCATGGCCAATGGCATGTAACAAAATAAGTATACTGGTTGGTTAGCGACCTTAACGTCGAAACTAAAGCTTGAAAAGACTGTTGTTTCGACATTTAAGTCACCAAACGAAAAAAAAAAAAACTTAATTAAAATGGTGGTCAGTGTTGGAGTTCAAAGCCAACTTCCAGTCTAAATGAATTCTTTAATTGGTCGTCTGATAATTTGATTGGCACGCGATTGGTCCATAGAAGTGACCATTTGTGAGTTCGTGTATATTCACTTTTTCTTCAACATTGTGTGTATTATTTTCTAGGCTTTTGGTTTTTCCACTGTCACATAGAATTCCATGTAGATATAGGAATGGCCGTTGTTATTCAAGTTGGGGAGAAAGAAGACATGCCGCCTATACCGGAAGGGTTTCCTAAGTGCGGCAACTGGCATTTTGACGGGTACCAGGAGAACGAGTCAACCAATCACACACGGCCAAATCCTGACGCGAACAGCGCAACGCAAATGGCAATACCAGCAACTGCTATTTTTGTTTGTTTATTCATGTATTTTCTAGGTTAACCCTTTTCTGCACAATCCCTTGTTTTACGTCCCTTTGAGAAAGTATTGTAGGAAAAGAAGAAATTGCTTGAAACAAGCAATTTCTTCTTTTCCCACTATATTTTCTAATCTGTAGGCTGATTACTTTTCAAATTGCACCAACATTTAGCTTCTTTATAAGTGGACTAGTCTGAAATTTTGAAAAATGGCAAAAAAGATAACTGAACAGAATAAAAAGAAAAAAACAGAGCTATTTTGCTGAACTTTCCATGGTATGCAGACAGTCATTAAGGATATATAAAACCAAGACCCAATTTGAATTTTAGAAAAAAAGTTTAGTAAATACGGGCCCTTGTATATATATGTATCTAATGCAAGAGGAACACACAAAAGTTACCATCTGAAAGCGGCAATACTACTAACATTGGACTTTAATCATCATCGGCAATCTTTGTGTCTTATTACGTAAAATCATGGTATTTAGTGAGATAGACACAAAACCTCAAAAACGTTTGTGTACACAAGTCTTACAATTTTAAAAAAAATGATTTATTTATTTATTACTATTTTTTTTTTTTTTTTTTTTTTACATTTCAGAGCTAAAAAAGACCAAAGTGAGAAATCACTTTGTTCATCTCTTGAATAATGACATTCTCTTACGATGACCTGCACTTAACAGTGGTTTAATTTTAGTTTTGTCTATCAAAACCGGCATCCTGATTCATCGAAAAATATATTCATACTTCTATGCACAAAATTTGAGCACGCAGCTATTCTGTATGCTTTTGCACAAAATAGTTCAAGAAAAATGTATCAAAATTTGTAAAAATATTTTCTTTTTTCCCGCTCGATGTCATTAGATTATAAGAAATGAAGAGAATATAATTTTTTTTATTTTCATCGAGGTATGAACCGAAAAACCTAATCATACTTACGTATGAATGCGCTTCGCGTATTCATACAGTGTGACTAGTTTGTTTTTGTTGTTGTTGTTGTTGTTTGTTTGTTTGTTTGTTTGTTTGTTTGGTTTTTAGGTTCGTACCTCCATGAAAACAAAACAAAACAAAAAATGTTCTCCTCATCTCTTAAATAATAAAAATTGATTGATTTTTAGAAATAGACGTGTCGAAGACTTTTCATCACATTGCCGCAAAACTTAGTTTTAACCCATTCCCACTCAATAACACTTTTAAACGTATTTCCCTATACAAGCATGGGAAAACATTGTGGAAAATAAAGAAAGTGCTTGTTACAAGCAATTTCTTCATTATTCACAGTATTTTCTACCCCAAAAGACAAAGATTTGAACGATTTCATCAAATTGAAATTTCTGACTTCTGACTTCAACTTCTGTGAATTTGGATTTATCTAAAATTTCATAGTTATGGAATGGGTATAAGCAGTTCGATATTTCCTACACAAATCTAAGAGAGGTTTCTAACTACACATATCTTTTTAATGTCATATCTGTATTTTTTCTACGTACTTTTAAAATATATAAATAAGCTCTAGTTATCTTTTTTCGTTCTTTCCCCAGTTATTAGTATATACCTATAAACATTTCTATAGTAATATATATGCTTTCCACACGGAAAGTATGGGACACGTAAGAAAAAACCCCTTTCCAATAGTGTCAAATACGGTTTCATATAAAGGTCTAAGGGAAGTAAATCATTTTCCCGTCATCTGTCAGGTAAGTATAGGGAAACTCCGGTTCATATTAACACAAGATCAAGGTGGCCTCTGATTGGACAATATTATTGAAATTCAAAATCAATGATTTTTTCAGGACCATTTATGTTCCGTTGAAAAAATATTAAGTCAAAAGTAACGGTTTTGAATCATTTTAGCAATTTACTAGCGGGTTTTAAAGGCGGGTACGTTTTTTTTACTTGCCCATAGAAACAGCTGTACAGGGAGGGTCATCTCAAAAATGGGGTCAAAAGTCATAGAGAAAAGGGATCATGCCATACTAAAATTTATTTTTTTGGATGTATGAATGGATGTTCTTTAATTTAAAGTAAGTCTGGTCATTCTCAAAATTTCTTGGACAGAACTATAAGCGAATATGTTATAATGGTCGTATATGGAAAATGATTTACTTCCCTTAGACCATAAAATACTCTAACATCACGTCATTTTCATTTTGTATATTACGTCAAAAGTCGATTAAACGTAATCAGGGTGGAAAGGAGATACTTGTAGAAATGCATTTTTTATTATCATTTCATCGAATTTGTTTAATAGAAATAGGTATGGAAAAAAGGTCCCGTGAAATATCAAAATTATCCCCCGCAGCTCAAAGCAGATAGGGTATTTCTATCTCTATATACACTCATGAACACGTAATGCGAGGTGAGTCTTAGTCTATCGTGCGTTGTCTTGTCCCATTCCCTGCAAATAGCATTTAAGACTGATCAAATGGGGGAGGGAAATCGGACGAAATTAACAAAATGTATATTGAATAAAAAATGATACCGGCATTAATTCTGGTCGAAAACACTGTGACAAAATCAAATTTGTTTTGACATACAGATTCTCCATTTCTCATGATAATTTTACAGTTTTTAGCTCACCTGAGCACGAAGGTGTGGGCGATCAGTCAGGCAGCCGTCCCCTAGTCCGTTCTCAAGTACAATAAATGCCAATTTAACGATGGAGTTTCAACCAAGCTTCATAAATGTGATCCTTAGGCTTCTTTCAAAATAATGGCAACCGAGTTTAAAAATTCGGAAAAACCTTCTCCAAAATCGTAAGGTCCTGCCCTTTGATATTTGATATAAATCATCTGCTAATGAACCTCTACAAAATACTTCAAAGAATGCACGTAGAAATAGCTTATTTTTGTTGGATTTTATGGGGGAATAATAAAGAAAAAGTCTTTAAATGTCTACTTCCTCCACCTCGAAAGACAAGAAAATTAATAGATGGTACGTATGATCAACTAATGACTCTTTTCCAAATAGTTATTTTACTCTGAAAATAAGTCTATGTTATTGGATTTCGAATTTAAGAGGAATAAAGGAAAGCTTTAGAAATCGTCTTCTCCAAAACCTAGGGCTAGAGCTTTGATAGTTTGTATATTATCTTTCGAAAACAAAATATCGTAAATATAGCTTTATTCAAGTTGTTTTCACGATATTTTGCTCACTAAACGACGACATGTCATCACCTACCAAAAACAAAAAAGATCATATAATTTGGATCCTGCTTTTAAAAGGAGGTAACGATGTTTTTTTGTTGTTGTTGTAGATTTTGATTATATCGTTTTTTATTCCCTCTTATATATTGTTTTAATGAAATATTCTGGTAAGTAGTTTTAAAAGAATCAGAGATTAGTTATCAAATTAAGCTAGGGTAATTCCTTAATAGTCTATGTAGGCTGTAAATCTAGTATAACATTTCGCCGGAACTTTTGTAATGGACATTTTTGTTAATTTAACCGTTAAAATCACGCTTTTAGTTTGAAATCGCTCAACCAATGTCAACATGACGTCACAAGGAGTTATATTAGATACATTTATAAACTGTCGCAAGATTTTTTTATACTTACTATAGTTTTGCGGTAACCACTAAATGTGACAAAATTCAGAACGTTGAAGCTTCAATTGTCACTTTATTTTTTTCTGTTGAGTTTGGGTCGTATGCAAATGAGCCTCATGACTGAATGCAGTATATTCTAAAATGACAGCTCGCGATTCCTTACCTGCCAGTAATACCCTAAAGGGGAGTTAGGTAGTGTATATCGACAGATAGATTCCGCTGAACGATTGCTAGATAACAACAAAAAGCCACTTTTAACTCATCATAACCATTAAGACGATACCTGGCTGATATTTAAGTACTAAATGCACGTTTAGGCGTATTTTGGGGCATTTGGGTTATTTTTCTTATTTACTACTCAGAAACATCGATTCTTCCATTTAATACAGAAATAAATTGGTAAATCCTAAACTGTATCAGCACGTGCATATCACTCTAAGATTAAAATAATAAGTCTTCTCTTCCCCTCCCCAAACTTTAGGCCTAGTGCTTTCAAGGATAATATTGCTTGCAGTCATTATCTTATAGCGGGCTTTAAAGATAAATCAGAACTAAATCAGAAGTTTCGAGAAATTCAATATTTACAAAGTGATAAAAATCTTTAAAATCCGCAGGGGAACTATCACTACAGTGTAAAAAGCTTTTCCTAGTCGCGTCGGACAATCCAGGCAATCACTTGGCATGGACTTCCATTAGTAAGATACAAAGTTCTTACAAATATTGGCCCTAAATATGATTGCAATAGCAACAGAAGTTTGATCAAAATTAAGTGACACGGGCACATCAACTAGAAATTCATAGCGGTGTCTTTTAAGAGCGGAGCAAACCTATTCCGCCCAACAGAAATGCCATCATGTGTAGAGAAGGTATATGTACGGTTCTCAATCAATCGTGTCCGGAAGCATGGATATACAGTAATTCTTGTATTGGGCGGCCACTCGTGGGACGACCAAAATGTGGTCGCTTAAAGGGGCTGTCACTTAACCCTTTCCTGTTCAAACACGGGATTTTACGTTCCTGTGATTTTATACTTGAGAAAACATTGTGGAAAAAGAAGAAATTGCTTGTGACAAGCAATTTCTCCATTTTCCACAATATTTTCTACCACAAAGGATGGTTTCATTTCAAATTTCATCTAGTTTTCATTGTCGTCTGCAACCTCTTTCAATTTGGACTAGTCTAAAATTTCCAAAAACGGGAAAGGGTTAAAACATATTTTTGTGGAATATATGAAGTATTGATTCGATTGCATACATGAATCATTGCAGAATTCTCGTTATATCATATGTTGTTTGGACTCATAAGAATTGTCTCATCAGAACGGTTCTAATGAGGTCCAACAACATCGGATTTGGTTATGATACTTTTAGCAAATACGACCACTTCTTTATGAAAGCTTTGGATTTTCAAAGGGAATTTCGATTGTTGTCGCTGAACGGGAGTGGTCTCTCAATAGAGTTGGTCTCTTGTGCAAGATAGTAAAATATTCAAAAACGTACGGAGATCATTTGAAATAGTTGCATTTATCGTTTAAAATGTTATCGTTTATTTGCTTACAAAATTATGGAATTTATTATCTCTTTGAACAAACTTTTCAAAAAACAACCAGGACCTCACCCCATCCGACCCCAATAATTATGATGACCATCTTTATTTAATGAAGCTGACTTATTGAGACATCATTATAAAACAATAGATTGAAAGGTCAAAATTGTGATCAGCATTTCAAGCATTTTTTTTATTCGCGTACTTCTGATTATCCAACTTTTGGTGCTGATTCATTTATAAGGTGAAATTTCAGAAACTACTGGATCAGTTTCGACTACTGATTTTACCCTTCGGTGAGCTTTAGTCGGTTTGCCTGAACTTGAGCCATCTTGATCGAGTTGAAACTACAGCTTTTATGGGTGAGGACGTTTTTTTTTACATATATAATATATAGTGAATACTATTATCATTTTCGTCCCAGAAAGTATCGACGTTACTTTCATGAACGCGTGCGTGTTCCTTCCCTTTTTTAAAAAAATGTAAAATTTTCATTTGACCTCTAACCCGATGACGAAATTTAGACTGGTACGGACCCGCTTCTGGTAGTTAACAAGTGATACCCTAATCGCAGGATAACACTGTTAGAATGGAATGGTTAGGGTTTAGGCCTAACGTAATAGTTCTTTCCCCCCAAGGGGGTATAAAACGAATTTTTCCGGTCAGTTAGAATGTTTGAATTTCATTAAATGAATAAAATTACTAGGCATAGAACAATCAAGTTTACTATTGCTTGATTGAATGGGGTTTAACGCCACTTTTAACAGCATTGCAGTCATATGGCGGCGGCTGAAGCATCTAACAATGGATTCCTGGTATTTCTCACACCAGTACTACCACTACATCCTTTCCTAGCCGTCAGCTGCTATTCCACTTAGGTTTACGGTTATTCATCCAGTGGTGAGAGACAAATGTCGGAAAGGTTATGTAATATAACTAGTCGACTAGTTGACTTACTATAGATTTCGTGTTCGTATCATTCAAGAAACGGGTCATCATAGTTCATGATGTAAGAAAAATGGAATTACTCCTTTCAGTTGAATGCGATCTGGAGCACTAGACATTTTTTCATATACCTTGAGGTTTAGCTGAACTTTTTATTCACAATATTTGATTATCAGATTTAAGGAGAAAATCCCTTGTTTTCACAAGAAAATTGTCCAGTCTAAAAGCTTCGGTACTACATACATGTAAAGGGAGATAAATCTAATATACTTTATTTTTGACAGCTAGTTGACCAGGGTGCGAGGTGACCACAGATGACTGCACTTAGGCCCCCCAAAAAGCCTTTTTGGCAGACCATCCCGTCAGGAACGCTAGGGGTTGGTTTTGTATTTGGATGTGTTGGTATTATGGCATATTTTGCGATCATTAGACCAATGAATAACCAAGATGAAGTTCGTAAGTTATCCTCTCATTTGCTACTCCATAGGCTAGCTGCGATATCGTAGCCCTCTTTCTGATAATCGCCAGCAGATTATCAGAAAGAGGGCTACGATATCGCAGCTACTCCATAGGCCTACATGAAATCATTTTCCATGCTTAGATCTTTGACACTTACTCTATCTTTCATACGTTTGTGTAGATAACTTGAAGAAAGAAATCTTCATGCATAGGGAATACAACGCCCAACAGAAAAGCGACAGGCCTATCGTTCTGAATTAGATTTCAACTGGACTGGAGCAACATCACATTTGTTTTGATCGCCAGGGACACTACTGTACCCCAGTATATTTGTGATACCAAAATAAGTTTGAAAAGTTTATTGATTTAACACTTTCCCACACAATCACTCCTTTTTAAGCCCCCCCCCCCCCCAAGAAAAAAACTTTCTTCATTTTCCACAATGTTTTCTATCCAAAAAAGAAGGACAAAAAATTAAGTTCCATCAAATTGAAATTGTCGTCTGCAGCTTCTTTGAATTCGGACCATTCTTAAATTTTGTCGTGTAAGAATGGGTTAAACAGAAAATTTGTAAAAGGTTATAAAACTTTGGCCAACGGTAAAGCCAAATCACGCCTGAAGACTGATTTACACGAGATTCTGCCTTTGAAAGTATTTTATAATAATTAATTGTTCTGTATGTAAAATTGTAATTATAATGTATTATTTTCTTTTGAAAACTTCAAATTATATATTTCAACACATATTGGAGGTAGGTATAAACCTAATTACACTCTCTAAACACTACATTACATGTAAATATTGGATCATCTGTATTTTCTCAGAAGTGAAGACAATTAAAATGTGTCAAGGTAGATACAAAACATCACAATAATTTCATATTCTAAGAATATTACAAGAGTATTCTACATTTTTGTTGTGAAATAATATTTTTTTCCAGGCTTAAAACAGTTGATGCTAAGATCTCAGATTGATCCAAAAGATTTAGGCCCACAAGGTAAGTTGGAAAGTCCAATCTAAGCTCTAGGATTCTTTTGTTGATATTTATAGACTAGAGGTATCATCTAGAGAATTCTATGCAGTACAGTTAAGCAATTGTTAATACAGATATTAAATACATTGTGAAAAAAAGCCATAAAAAACACCATGTTAAATGATGAAATTTCTTGTAACAAGAAATTTCTCGTAAACATGTTCTTTTTCCCTGAAAGACGAAAAAAATAAATTTCATGAAAATGAAATAATTCATTATTGTGATCTGCACCTCTTAAGGTAACCTGCCTGAAGGTCATGGTGACCTATTGGGATGTGTTTGGTACGGGGCCGTGTGTTGACTTTTTACATTTTCGACTTTTTCCTGAGAACCCTTGGACAGATTTGATATAACCAATTTGGCAAACTTGGCAGGAATCCCTAAGGAAAGATGCTTCAGATTTGTGCATGTCATGGAGTTATCTCCCCTGGGGGTCAAAAAAAGGGACAAAAAAGGATGCATCTTTAAAAATCTTCTTGTCATGAACTTACTGTTGGATGTTTTCACATTTGGTATTTAGAGACTTTAGGCCAAGGACTATATAATTTGTAAAAGAAAAAAAAAATCTGTCAAGAATTGGCAATGCTGGGGGGTGGGGGGAAGCTTACATATAGTGACAACTTTGAAAATCATGTTCTGCCAAACCAAAAGTCCTACAGCTTTTATATCTGGAATGTAGCATCATCTGTAAGATCTCTATCAAGATTGTATAAATATTGCTCCAGGTTCAGAAAGAGCCCACCCCTGGACGTCAGAAGTTTTACATAGGTCTTATATAGTGAACATTCTAAAGAAAATTTCTTCTCTCGAACGGGAGGTCCTAGAGCTATGATATTTGGTATACAGCTATGATAATACATGAACTAGAATCATCTTATGGATCTCTATCAAGATTGTATAAATTATGGCCCAAGGGTCAAAATTAGCCTGTTCCTGGACGTTGTAAGTTTAACATAGCCTTGTACAGTGAAAAATATTTCTTTCCCAAACAGAAAGGTCCATAGCTTTGATATTTTATATGTAGCATCATCTGGTAGATTTATCTGTTTTTTGTGCTTTTTGGACTCAGGTGACAGATAGGGCTTATGGGCCTCTTGTTTCAATTTGGACCAATGTAGTATTTTGTTGTCTGTGTATGGATTAAGTGTCAATGTAGTATTTTGTTTTTAACCCTTTCCTATTTTTCAAAATATTAGACCTGTCCAAATTCAAATCTTTTGCAGACGAAAACTCAAAGTGGTTTGTTACAAGCAATTTCTTCTTTTCTACAATTTTTTCTCAATTATAAATTCACAGAGACTTAAAACCCATGGATTAAACAGGAACGGGTTAAGAGCTCACTGAGCCCAAAGTGCTTGGGTCAGCTATTGTGATCAGTCATTGTCTGTCTGTCCATTTCATTCCGTCTATCTGTCTGTTAACAATTACAGAAAAACAAACTTCACAGACATGATCCTTAGGTTGCACTCTTTCAAAAAACTTCAAGGTATTGAATTCTTTGAAGAAATGTGGTTTGCCTATTGACCATCTACCAAAATACTTCAAAGAATTATTGTACTCTGAAAATTAGCCTTTATCTGACCAACTGTGATTTTATGTAGAAATTAAGAAAATCTTCAAAAAATCTTCTCCACCTAAACTATCAGAGTTGGAGCTTTGATATTTTGGCATGTATCATTGACGCTCTACCAAAATATTTCAAAGTTTACTGTACTCTCAAATTGGGCATTTTCTGTACCATCCCTGATTTAATATAGAAATAAAGAAGTAAAACATTTGAAAATCTTCTGCTCTCAAACTATAAGACCTAGAGCTTTGATATTTGGTATGTACAATACATAATGACCCCCTACCAAATGCTCCAAAGAATTTCCTTTATATGAAAATTAGCCCTAAATAAAGGAAATCTATGAAAATCATCTCCTAAACCATCAGATCTAGAACTTTGATCTTTGGTATGTGTCATTGACTATTGACCCTCTAACAAGATACTTCAAAGAATTAACTTACATGGAAAATTAGCCTGTACCTGTGCAATCCCTGATTTTTAAAAGGTATGAAGAAGGAAATCTTTGAAAATCTTCTTCTCCCAAACCACAAGGCATAACATTTTGATATTTTGTATGTAGCATGACCTGATGACCCTCTTCCAAAATTCTTCAAAGAATCAATGAACTCTGAAATATAGCGCTTTTCTGTGCAATCCCTGATTTTACATGATATGAATAAAGAAGAGAATCTTTGAAAAATAAATCTCCAAAACTGTAAAGCATAGATCTTTGATATTTGGTATATTATATCAGTGCCTATTGATCATCTACCAAAGTACTTAAAAGAATTACCATTCTCTGAAAAATGATAGGTTTCCCAAACAAAATTTTCATGTTTAATGGGCTAAGAAAATTGACACCAGAAAACATTGCAAGAAAAGGAGAATCACTTATTACAAACAATTTCTTTTTTTCTCACAATATTTTCTACTCTATCTGGCATCATTTTTTTACAGTTACTCAAATTTTCAATTGTTTGTCCGCAACTTCTTTTAATTTGGGTCAATTTAAAATTGTGTTGTTTGGTAATGGGTTTAGCAAAGGGGGGGGGGGTGTTTATGTCATGAGAGTCACTTCAAGTAACAACTTGGCTTAATGGTCTTTAAACCCATTCCCACTCAAATCAGTATTGTACACCCCTCAAGAAGAAAACATTTTTGAAAATGAAGAAATTGGTTGTGGCCCCTTTGGAAGAAATTTCTAAGGGTCAAATAGGTTATTTTCAGATTTTTGAGGGTCGAAACGCTGGTTTGCGATTCAAACACAATCCCTGATATTATTTTTGCCTTTGTAAAGAGTCCATCGCTTATTTAGTTTTTTGTTACAGGAAACAGATACATTGTTGAAAAATGAGGTATAAAACCCTGTTTTGACCCTTAAAAATTTCTTTCAAGGGGATCATCTTAACCTCCTTGGAAAGAACTTCTAAGGTTCATAAAAGGCTATTTTCAGAGTTTTGAGGGTCAAAACCCTGGTTTTCGTGTCAAACATTGTCCCTTATATAATATAATATTTCTGCCATTGTAATGAGTCGGTAACTATTTTTGTATATTGTTACAGGAAACATGCCTGAGTGGTCAAGTCCATTCGCTCCTAAAAAGTAAGAATTGTGATAGAATACAGAGTACAGATTATAGAATACAGAGTACAGATTATGTTGGAGAAACCACTGGCTGCATCATAGACACATCATTACATACCAATTGAAAACATCTTTTACGTGTCCATAAATGGAACATCAACGTCTGAGTGCTGAAAGGATGTAATTAACTATGTAAATAAAGACACTTTGAACTTTTACATTGATTCCAAAAGCAACTTTCATTTGATATAGCATGTATTATGGAGACTTAATAAGTGCCCTGTGATGCCCACTGAACCTAGATATGTCAGTTTGACAGAGGTGATAAACAGCTTTATATTGTGAAACAATGTCAGGGAATTGAAAGTAAAGACATATCTTTGGTTAACAAACTAAACTTCATAACTACACTATTAATCCTTGTCATGCTGAACTTGGAATATTCCGGGTTTGGCAGGTGGTTTAGACCAAGATCAGCCTGCACATAAGTGCAGTCTGATCTAAGTTTACACCTCCTTCTTGTACTTTTCTTGCCAGAATTGTTTATGAATTTGATTTCTAAAAGAAATGTTAATTTTTCAACAACAAGTTCTGTCAGCACTTGCAGCCCTTTGATTTTACAGCAATTCAATACGGTAATTTATACAGCATAACAAGGGTTAACCAGCTACATGTATGTGTTGTTTAAGTTGCCAAACCAACAAACATGTTTAATAGGAATGTTGTAGTTGAAAGTTCATGAATGGCTTGATTGGTCAATTGATTTTTTGTCATTGATAGTGTCGATCCTTCAACTGTAGAAATGTCGCCATATGATATTGTAAGTAAGGGAAGTAAATGATTAGGGAAACTTGTGGTTTACCAGTGTCATCTTCTCTAGCAAAGAATTTGGACAATGTCACCTTGGCTGGTTAAGGGTGACTCCAACTAGCTGGCGTCAATCTTGGCCAACAGTGATGACATTCCATATTCAACTGAGGTAAGGTAATTTGTCTGCCTGAAGGTGAGATTGCCAATGTGATAATGACAAAATGATGAGTTTAATCTAATGACTTTTAAAGTACATTCTCTCGGAATTAACCCGTTTCCACACAATCCCTCCTTTTTTACGTACCAAAGAAAAACGCTTTGGAAAACATTGTAGAAGATAAAGAAATTTCTTGTTTCAAGCAATTTATTCATTATCCGCATTCTTTTCTATCCAAAAATAAATGAATAGATAAATAAAATTGAAATTGTCGTCTGCAACTCTTTTCAATTTGAACCAGTCTAAAATATTGTTGTGTTGGATAGGGTTAATGACTGAAACCACTTGGAATTTAGAAATGCGTTAAATTTCCTTGTCAAATGAGGGAGTTTGCAAATACAATATCGATTGTAATTTTTATTAACTGTAGTTACAAGATTTATGAAGTCACCCATAAATGTATGTTTGCATATGTATTATGAAGTTACTACATTTTGTCTGTGTCGACCAAAATTAGATTCAGCGATTGTTAATTCATTTTGGTTGCCCATCAACAATTTTTATTTGCTTTGTCAATCTTGTTTGTTCTTTTTTAAAATAAGAAATGAAGTGAAGCCATATTTGTTGTATATTATGTTACATAAGATTTTTTTTATTGAAGAATAAAAAAGGAAAATCTTAACCCATTACCAGACGACAAAATTTTAGACTAGTCCAAATATAAAGAAACTACAGACGACTATTTAAAGTTTATGGAATTTCAAAAATTTTGTCGTTTAGAGTAGAAAACATTGCTGATAATGAAGAAATTGCGTCAGTGGAATGCGTAAAAAATCGGGATTTAGTGAGAATGGCTTGAAGGACGAGTTCTCTAACTGTATAGTTTATTGCGTAGTTGGATTTTTTGGTTAATTTTTAACCAAAAGCAGAAAGAATGAGTGATTAATGTCTATGTGTTTTATGGCGCATCGACAGTTCTGGTAATCTAGCGCGCAGGAAATTCAGGGATAGTTTAATATAAAACATACCGAACGGTAAAATTGATTGATTGATGAAATGGGATTTAACACCACTTTTAGACAGTATTATCAGTCATATCATAGCAACTGGAGCACCTAACAATGGATTTCTGGTATTTTTACACCACTACTACCGCTACATCCTTTCCGAGCCTCCAGTTGCTTATTCCAATCAGGTTTACGATTATCCGCCCATTTTTGGGAGACAAATCTGGGAAAGGATATTCGCCGCAACCGGGGTTCGAACCCGGGACTTTATGAATAAGAGTCCTACGTGATACCTCTGCGATAAAGCCGCAGAACAATACAAAGAGAACATCAAGAAATAGAAATGATAGCTGACGAATACATATAAAAATAAAATATAAAGACCCTTTATTTGTCAAAAAAATAATAAAAGACCCCGGAAAGTATCAGCCTGATTACCAAACCAAAAAATTTTATACTGGTCCAAATTCAAAGATGTTGCACACCACAGTTTGAGTGAATGGAATTTTTTTTCAAAAAAATGTCTTTTGGGGTAAAAAACATTGTGATTGCTTGTTACTGACAATTTCTTCATTATACACAATGTTTTCTAAAGTTAATTTCCTGGGGCGTCATAAAGCCGTATTGTGTGAGAATGAGACTTTTAGACTATTTAAAGTTCAAAGAAAATGCATGTGACTGTTTTTATCTACAGAATAAGCATTTTATGCGAAGCTCGTCTGCATTGATGGAGGCATAGTTGGAACAGTGACAGTTTGATGGATGTTCTTCGTTGGACTGTCCTTCCGCAATTGTTCGGACAATTCTTCCATATTCATGGATGTACATTAAAATCACTTGTCACCTATGTTCTCAAACATAAGAAGCTGTGCTATTTGAAACATCTGTTCAAGTAGGAGTTAAGTCGATGTCATAGCTGAAAGTCAGATTTTTGTCCAGATTATAACTCGTACATTTTAACGTGACTTAGCACAATTAAAAGCATCAAATTTAGAAAGTGGTAGTCCTAGGGACATTTAATTCCACCATATCTAGTTTTGCGTTAGTTATTTAGTGACTCCGACCGAATCTCCGACCGAATTTGTCTCGCAGCATAACCCTTTCATATACTACCCAGGACTTTACGTCACTGTGATTTTATACGTGAGAAAACATTGTTGAAAAAGAAGAATTTGCTTGTAACAAGCAATTTCTCCTTTTCCGACAATATTTTCCTACCACTTCGGATGGTTTCATTTAAAATAGCATCTGATTTTTACTGTCGTCTGAAGCCTCTTTCAATTTGGACCAGTCTAAGATTTTGAAAAACGGGAAAGGGTTAATATAAATTCAAAAATTGACGAATCACCGGTCCCGCCTTTCAACAGAAAGTTCGACACGACGTTATTTTTCAAAATTTGAAACCAAAAAGTAGAATGGTTAGTTGGCGACTTTAACGTCGACCTTAAGTCACCAGAGTAACAAACATGTCTAAAATTAATGTCCACTTCAGGTCTAGATGAATGATGCGATTGGTCGATTGATTCTTTGATTAATAGCTGCGATTCTTCAATTACCTAAGATAACTGTTCTTTAGGTCATTTTAGCTCACCTTAGTCTGTTTAGAATACTTGAATGTCCGTCGTCATTCTTCGTGAATCCGGTGTCTTGCGTCAACAAATCTTTTACACTGTAGAAACCACATTTTTTGCCGAATCTTCACCAAACTTTGTCAGAATTTTTTATCTTGAAAAGGCCATGAACTCTATTTAAAACGGTATGGTTTGGTCAAAAACTAGGTCACTAGTACAAATCTTGTTACGGGATAGAGGCCATATTTCTAGCCCAATCGTCACCCAACTTTGTGAATATAATAAATGACCAATCACTGACCCCGCCAAAATACTTCGTTGGGCACGCCAATCGACTCCAACAGGAAGTCCCGGTTCGATTTTTGACAGCCGTGATAGGTCACATGATATTGAACCCTTAGGAAATTGGGTGTGGTCTCGTCAAAACTTAGTCACTATGTCAAGTCTTAGGTCTTGTTTACGCTGGAGGGGGACACAGTTTTGGCCAAAAGTTCACCAATCTTCAAAATGGGGGTGATGGGGTAAAAAAGAAGGCCACTTGGTTAAATATAAAAAAATCCCGTTTTTAAGCTCCACTGGCTGAGAGCAAGCGAGCTATTGTCATGGCGTTGTGTCCGTCGTACGTTCGTAAACATTCCCGTTAAAAATCTTCTCAGAAAGTACTGAACAGAATTGAACCAAATTTCACAGAAATGATCCTTGGGTGACCCATTATCAGATTCCTTCAAAGAATTTTGATCGGGTGAAAAAAGATGGCTTTAATGGTTGGGGCTCATTTCCATATATGGTGAAACTTTTAAAAATCCTCTTCTCTGAAACCAATTGATGGACTTAAACAAATTTTACATGAATGATCCTCGGATGACCCATGATCAGATTCCTTCAAAGAATTTTGATCGGATGAAAAACACGGATTAAATGTGTGGGGCTATTTTCCATACAAGGTGAAACCTTTAGAATTTTGATAAGATGAGAAACATGGCTTAAATGGTTGGGTCTATTTTCCATACATGGTGAAACCTGTAAAAAACTTCTCCTCAGAAACCAATGAATGTATTTCAACAGAATTTTACAGGAAAGATCATTGGATGACCCTTTATCAGATTCCTTCAAAGAATTTTGATCGGATGAAAAACATGGCTTTAATGGGCGAGGCTAGTTTCGGTATATAGTGAAACCTTTTTCTCAGGAACCAATAAATGGATTTCAACCAATTTTCACAGCAACGATCATTGGTCGACCCTTTATCCTAGTCATTCAGAGAATTTTGATCGGATGAAAAACATGGCTTTTATGGGTGGGGCTAATTTTTATAAATGTTGAAACCTGTAAAAAATTTCTCAGAAACCAATTGATGAACTTCAACCAAATTTTACATTAATGATCGTTTGGTGACCCTTTATCAGATTCATTCATTGAATTAAGATCGGATGAAAATCATGACTTTAATGGGCGGGGCTAATTTCCATATATGGTGAAATCTTTAAAAATCTTATTCTGCGAAACCATTTGATGGATTTCAATCAAATCTTACATGAATGATCATTGGGTGACCCTTTATCAGATTCCTTCAAAGAATTTTGATAGGACAGAAACCATGGCTTTAATGGGCAGGGTCTTACTTCCAACTGAAAATCTTCTTAGAAACCAAATGATTGATTTCAACAAAATTTCACTGGAATGATCCTTTGGTTATCCCTCAATAGTCTGCTAAAAAAAAAAGAAAAAAAAAAAAAAAAGAATTGATTGGCTGTAAATATTGTTTAAATAGATTGGGCTTCTTTCCATATATGGTAAACAGTGAAATCCTGCAATCTGAAGGATGGTTTTCAACCAAAGGGATGATAAGTAAATTCAGGCCGGTGGAGCGAATCAGGCGCTCAAGCGTCTAGTTTCAAAAGGGGCCACATTTTTGGCCCGATCTGCATCAAATTTTATCAAATTGTTTATATTGATGATCCTCTGGTCCCGAATGTTTTCTATAAGCGTTCTTCTTTACAAGTAAGGCCCACTTTGAAGTTCTATATTTCTCTGTTCTAATAGAAAAGAAAAAACTGCGTTTGCACAAGTGCTATAGTGTCTCCGACCAATAAAGTCAGGAACGTAACGTTCGGAAATGTGGATGAACTTTATCAATACTTGCCAAGGTTGTTTTTGTCTCTCATCAATGGGTGGATAATCGTAAACCTAAGTGGGACAGCAACTCGAGGCTAAGAAAGGATGTAATGGTAGTGCTGATGCGAGATATACCAGGAATCCATTGTTAGGTGCTCCAGCCACCGCGATATGACCGAAATATTGTTGAAAGCGGCGTTAAACCCCATTCAAACAAACAAATCTTCGTCAGTCGTATAGTTGAATACAAATAGGTCAAAGGTACTAGCCCCATTGTCGAGTTTATCAAAGCTTGTTTACCCATTCCCACTCAGACGCCCCCAAGAAATAAAGCTTTAGAAACATTGTGGTCCTTTGCACGTCCAATGATGATATGTCGACAGTGGTACAAGTTGAATTTGGTTGTCTCCTGAAGAGTAATGTTGACGTAAAGCGAAATAACTTCGTCCAACCACTTGACAAATCACTACTGCCAGCTAATCAATCGACCAATCAAATAATTCACCAACTTCGAACTCCAGTATTTAAGCGACGTTTAGGTCTTCTACCAGCAATTTTAACTATTTGCTACAGGTAACTGGCCATAACTTCTGCAAGATAACGCCAATTAATATCGAAGTGGAACTATTGGAGCTAGGTAGGCTGACCAGCGGAGTCAGTGGACATGGTCAGCGGAGTCAGTGGACATGATCAGCGGAGTCAGTGAACATGAACAGCGGAGTCAGTTGACATGATCAGCATAGTCAGTGGACATGATCAGCGGAGTCAGTGGACATGGTCAGCGGTGTCAGAAGACATGATCAGCGGTCTCAGAGGTCATAATTAGCGATGTCAGTGGACATGATCAGCGGAGTCAGTTGACATGGTCAGCGGTGTCTGAAGACATGATCAGCGGTCTCAGTGGACATCATCAGTGGAGTTAGTTGTCATAATTAGCGATGTCAATGGACACGATCAGCGGAGTCAGTGGACATGTTCAGCTGATATGATCAGCAGAGTCAATGTGTGTGTGTATTTCCGTTTATTTATCGTCGCTACCGTAGCACATGCCCATATGAGAGACGCCCCCAGAAGACGGCCAGTTGTTACGGGGGATAGTGCAAGGATACAGGACGAAACTACTGAGAGCCCCGCCTGGTTCTTTAACGTGCTCGATGGATAGCATCGTCACACGGGGCCTCGGTTTTAACGTCTCATCCGAAAGACGATTAGTTTGTTTGTAGATAAGGTCAGCCCAGGGCTCGAACCCGTGATCTTGAGGTTTGAAGTCAAGTGCTCTACCAACTGAGCTAATCGGGCTGACAAAGCAGCAGAGTCAGTGTGTATGTTCAGCGGAGTCAGTGAACACGATCAGCGATGTTAGTAGATATGATCAGCGGAATCAGTGGACAGTATCAGCGGTGTCAATGAACAGTGTCAGCGGTGTCAGTGGACACGATCAGCGGTATCAGTGGACAGTATTAGCGGTGTAAGTGGACATGATCAGCGGTATCAGTGGTCAGTATCAGCGGTGTCAGTGGACATGATCAGCGGAATCAGTGGACAGTATCAGCGGAGTCAGTGGACACGATAAGCGGTGTCAGTGGACATGATCAGCGGAATCAGTGGACAGTATCAGCGGTGTCAATGAACAGTGTCAGCAGTGTCAGTGGACACGATCAGCGGTATCAGTGGACAGTATCAGCGGAGTCAGTGGACACGATAAGCGGTGTCAGTGGATATGATCAGCGGAATCAGTGGACAGTATCAGCGGTGTCAATGAACAGTGTCAGCGGTGTCAGTGGACATGATCAGCGGTATCAGTGGACATGACCAGCGGAGACAGTGGACATGAACCATGGAGTCTGTGGACATGGTCAGCGGTGTCAGTGGACATCGTCAGTGGAAATGGTCAGCGGAGTCAATGGACATGATCAGCGCAGTCATTGGACATGATCAGCGGAGTCAGTGGGCTGGACCAGCTATCCGTCAATTTCTTTGAACTATGACGTATCCCAATTTTTAATGTTGTTTGAATGTCGTTTAACGCCGCTTTTAACAATTTTCAGTCATATCGCGTCGGCTGGAGCATCTAACAATGAATTTCTGGTATATCTTGCACCAGTACTTCCATTACTTCCTCCCATAGCCCCCGGCTGTTATCCCACTTACGTTTATGATTATCTACCCATAGGTGAGAGACAAATTTTGGAAATGATTTGTGCCGCCGCCGGGGATCGAACTATGACACCAAATGATTCAAGACTGGGAGTCTGGTGTGCTACCAACTGCACTATGACGGCGGCTGTACTGACTTTCAAATGTGATCTGTCAGGCAAAAATGGACCTTTTGAGAATTCAGAGACGTATCGATCCTGGACAAAATACGCGATCTGCACAAACAAATCTGTCTAAACATTTCACTCATTTCAAGTTGCAATTTAATTGTCATTGTCGTTTGCAATCTCTTTCATTTAGGACCAGTCTAACATTTAATTTAGTTACTCTGACTTGAAATCTAGTCTGCATTTTCTGTGTTACTTTACGTTAGTTCACATGAGATAGTGATCGTAACCCATAAGCAGTCGACAAATAACAAAACTCGGTGAATTTAAAAGAAATTACAGACGACAATTCAAATAATCAAAAGTGCCCAAACCGGGTAGAAATTAGATTTAGAAAAAGGAAAAGTCACCAACAAGAAGCGGCTTCTTTTTTCTACCGTTAATTTTTTCGACAATTCAAAAAGTTTGATAATTTAGTAACGCATAAAGTGTCAAAAAAGGGAGATAATGTAATAGTTCACATTCACTGATGGTATATATTACTGTCCTTTATTAGACAGGCCTTGTATATACCGCATGTATGAGTGCATTTAACCCTTTCCACAGTTGAGCTTGTTGGCTATTTAACCCTTTCTTGTTCAATCCCTTGTTTCTACGTCCCGGTGCTTTTATACCTAAGAAATTATTGCGGAAAAAGAAGAAATTGCTTGCATCAATTGATTTCTTCTTTTTCCACGATATTTTCCGACCTACTGAATGATTATTTTTCAAATAAAATCAACTTTGAATTGTCGTCTGCAAAACCTTTGAATTTAGACATGTCCAAATACTTGAAAAAAAAAAATAAATAAATAGAAAAACAGGAAAGGGTTAAGTTTTATTTCTAACCCATTTCCTGGCGACAAAATTTTAGACTGGTCCAATTTGGAAAAAAGTTGCAGACATGTTAGATCAATCTAAAATGGGAATTTAAGTACTATATAAGGCAGAAATCATTGTGAGAATTCGAGAAATGGCTTATTACAAGTAATGTCTCCTTTTCCCACAAAGTCTTCCAACATCATATTTCTTCAGAATGTCAAACCTGACCCTTAATTTTTAGTAATGGGTTAATGTCATAAAACGGTTATTCACAAAAATTAATCATTTATGTTAAAGTACAAAACTTATTAAAGGACATATCGTCCTTAGGCTACCGAAAAATCGTAACTGCAGCTTATTGAAACTGTAGTTACGACGTTTTGATTGCCCTGTGAGGATGATTTAGCATGGTCACTCACTTGTACTAGCACTGAGTCATACACAAGGACGTTTATATAACCCTTTCCGTTTCAATCCCTTTATTTACTTCTATGTGATTTTATACATGAGAAAACATTGTGGGGAAAGAAGAAATTGCTTGTGACAAGCAATTTCTTCTTTTCCCACAATAATTTCCACTTTGAAGGTTGGTTTCTTTTCAAATAGCACTCACTTTAAGTTGTCGTCTGCAAGTTCTTTAAATTGGACAAGTCTAAGATTTTTAAAAACAGGAAAAGGTTAAGAGATCCAAGAAAACTTGATCAAGGAAGTGATAGCAGATTGTTCGGTTTCCATGTTTTAATTGTTTACAATCCCTTCTCGCGAAACAGGAAAATAATTTACATTCATCGTAATTCGCAAAAAACTGTCTTATAGTTGGATTACCTAAGAGGAAAAATCGCGAAATTTGTAAATATTTTGGATTAATCGTAAACACAATTTATTTTATTCATTTACTTATAAACATTGTAATTATTTATTTATTTCATCTTATTTATGTATCTAATTTTCAAATTCCGAATAAGTGGGATTTTACAACGTTTTTAACATTTTCTTTTATTTATCTCTCAGTGAACTTTAACTCTTCATGTACTTCCCGTAAGAGTTTTCTTAACCTATTACCAGACGGTAAAATTTTAGACTGGCCCAAACTCAAAGGAGTTGCAGACGACAATTTTAGATTTATGAAACTTTAGATTTTTTCAAATTTCTGGGTAGAAAATATTGTGGAAAATGAAGAAATTGCTTGTTACAAGCAAGTTTATCTTTCCCACAATGCTTTTCCTAGTGCTTTGTTGAAGGGAGTTCAAAACGTCATTGTGGGGAATTGTATGGGAATAACTGATTAATCTTTTCCCTAGAAAAACCGGGGATTTTACGTCGCTGTGATTTTATACTTGGGAAAACATTGTGGCAGAAGAAGAAATTGCTTGTTACAAGCAATTTCTTCTTTTCCCACAATAGTTTCTATCTGGTTACTTTTCAAACTGCATTCACTTTTGATTATCGGTTGCAACTTCTTTGAATTTGGATAAGTCTAAAATTTAAAAAAAAAAAAGGAAAAGGGTTTAAGGCATCCTTGTGTCTTCCAGTGTATAGATAGTGTACAAATACCCCGAGTTGAAGGGAAGTAACTTTTCAAGCGGAGTAACTCCGTATACCGGTAGTGGCCCGTTGTTAGAACCTCAACTCATGAATGGATTGTGACAATATGGAGCAGGAGATTTTCAGGTAATTATTTTTTTAATAATATCAGCGGAGTGGATATGACTTCGATGGCCACACTCTCTGACTCCAACACGAAGTTCAACCTCGATATTATGGCGTTATTTTGCATTTATGGCATGTAACAAAAAAGTGAAATTGTTAGTTAGCAACCTAAACGCGGTAACTACTGCTCGGATAAGCTATAGTAACGATGTTTAAATCGCCACACCAACAAAAGGGCTTCACATTAAAGTCGGAAAATATTCAAGTTCAAAGTTCACTTCCGAGCTAAATGAATAATTTCATTGGACGATTGTTAATTTGTTTGACAGCGTGTCCCGGAAGATATCAAATAACATTTACTCTGTACACCTTGGTCGTTCTAGGTAAAAAAGTTCTAGACCTATATTACTAACCCTAGGAATGAAAATGCTTTTTTGCCGAACGATCGCTTGCGACAGTTCTGAATCTTCACAATCTTTGCACGACTTCTACGTGTTTATCCTTAGGGCGGTAAAATTGACAATCGCTGGCCCCGCCCATTGATTCCGATAGGAAGTTCCGATTCGATTTTAACGGCGTTAATGATAGCGGCCTATTTTGGCGTTCAAACTTTACTCCAGTCTAAATGAATGATTTCATTGGTCCACTAAATTATTTGATTGACAAACGCGATTGGTAAATTATGTCAATTAATCAAATTAATCAGCAAAAGACTGAAATTGACGAATTCCCGCTGTCCGTAAAAAATGATTGACATAATTTATACGCGTGACATATCACTGACCACGCCCATTGACCTCCGAAGAGACAGTTATGAATATAAAACTAAAAGCAAAACGTTGGTTGGCGACTTACACGTCGTAACTACAGCTTGAATAAGCTGTAGTAACGACGTTTAAGTCAACAAACTGACAGAATACTTGACATACATGCCGGAAGTCAACATTCACTACTATACTTCCGTTTATTGGTCACTCCACTTTTTTAGCTGCGATCCCTGACGAATCGCCGCTGTGAATCCGGAAAAAATCGGGTTAACATCCAAATCATTATTTTAGACTGGAATGAATTGAACCCTACTTTTCGTCGTTTTTCCGAATGTGTAATTCTCTTCGATCCAAAATAAGATATTCCTCTACAATTATATCTTTTAAGAAAGCATTGGTGAATTATTTACTTTTACAGAAATACGAAAATTGACCAAATATTAACCAACTCCTTAAGCATGTAGGGCTAACAAAGTTTTCAAGGAAAGTATTGTGTTTCTTAGCTATAGAAGTCTTGAGTTTTTTGGTGTTATTTTATTTTATCGGTTTTTTTTTTTTTTTTTATTTTTTATTTATTTTTTTTTTTTATTTCTTTTTTTTTTTTTTTTTTTTTATTTTTTATTTTTTTTCCCTTGCTTTATTTGTTCCGTTTTCTCTTAACGTGTATATATTTTCTTTCAGTTTGTTTCTGTAAAGCGCTTTTGAACGGACACGTGTATGATAAAAGAGCTATATAAATGTTGTAAATATATAAGAAAAATCTAGCAAAAACTTGCCGTTTTATTGCCTTGACCAAATTAAAATACCTCTACACCATGATACCCGACCAGGAAGTGGAGGATAATAGATTGGTTACATCCACGATATCGTATTTGCATCTCCTAATATTTCATTTCAACTTATTTATATAAAAAAGTCACCTCGTCGACTGAGTTCTGAAATATGGTATCTGCAACTTATAGCAGCTGTGGTTATGACGTTAGGCCACTAACAGTCTTTACAAAATAACCCAAAACTAAATCGTACCCACAATAAGGTATGCCACATTTCCAACAGGCCCGTAAGAACTCGTCGATCGCATCTGTCACTCAAATAACCAGTCGACCAATCAAATCATTCATTTGGACAAGAAATGAGTTTTGAACGCCAACATTGGCCACCATTTTTATTTGTTTGGTGGCTTAAATGTCGTAACAACAGCTTATTCAAGCTGTAGTTAGTATTTTAAGGTTCTAAACCCACCATTCTACCTTTCGTTTTATGTTACAGGCTATGAATTTAAAATCGGAGTGGCTGTGCGAGGCAAGTGATTTGTCATTTGAAGATGGGATCATCGCACCCGTCCCACTAACACAGCAATAGGAATAGGACAATCGAATTCTCCCGCGAAATTGGAAGAGGACTGCTCTGCCCTAATGCTTTCCTTTTATATAAAAAAAAAAAAGAGCAAAGAAGTAAATGTCATTTTTTTAATTAAATCGCCATTCTTGAATGGCAGATGTTTTACGGTCGATTGGGAGGATGTGTTGTCTGTTAAGGGGTTTAGATTTATCATGGATTTGAGACTTCGTGGTTTTACAGAGGTATGGATAAAAGGGGTAATGTTACTTTCAATTGTATTTTCTCCATGAAACTCCTTGTTGTGGAAATTCAGTGAAAATTCATTTGAATTCTTTCAAAAAGATAACTCTAATATTAGTACCCACAGGATAGAGGGTTTGAACAAATTTATTTACAATCATAACTACCTACTTATCCGAAACGCCTTTGCAGTGAACCTGTGAACAGCCCGTTTTCAAGGAATACCGACGTAAACTAGATTTGCACATTATTTGTGTGTCTATATACACGTGGGAAAATGTTCACTATGGTACTTAAGAAAATAGACCGAGTATCTTCTTGTGTGTGTGTGTGGGGGGGGGTTAATTCGTCTTCGTTTTTAGCTAGCAAAGCGTCAGCTTTGATAGCTTAAGTTAACAGACAAATTTTGAGGTCTTCTCAGAGTTCAACAAGTGCAAACTGCCACTGGAGGCTTTACCACTAAATCCATTGAATGCATACACCTTAAAAAGTAGTTCTTATTTCAGGAATATTGCAAACTCTGCCAGTGCTTTTTAATGCCACATGAATTAACTTTATACAAATTGTAGACAACTCCTAATGAAGAATCTCAAGAAAATAGCTTTGGAAAACATTGTGGACAACGAAGAAATTGCTTGTGACAAGCAATTTCTTTATTGTCCACACTGTTTTCTACTATACAAGGCAAAGGTTTTCTGAATGTCACAATACATGATAACCTTTGACAAAGAAGATTCCATAATAAAACCATGCTTTGCTAGCTTACAGTACTTTCAGTACTTTGATTGTATATAGCCATGAGGATGATTTCTATAAAAAAAAATGACGAGATTCTGTTAGAAACACAAGAATGTGAACCCATTTATTTTGTGTTTTGATTGGAAACTATGTGTTTGAATGTTTGAAATATTTCTGTTTTTGACACATCTTTAAATTATGTAACTATCACAGAAATTCATGTGGCTAAGGAAAATAGACTCTTTGATGAAAATGCAGGTGTATGTACTTAATTCGACAAGCTTAATCTTTCAACCAAACCTGACATTGAAACAAATCTAATTAATTTTGAGCTGAATCAGACTATCATTATTAGCTCGATTATTATCATTTTATTTTTATTTCATTTTAACTTTATTTCTATTTTATTTTTTATTTTTATTTTTTTGTTAATTTTTTTTTCATAATGCATTTTCTTGAAAATGGAAAGTGTAAACTCTAACATCAAGGGTAGTAATTATGAATTCATTTTCATTTTAATTTTGTCACTTTTTCAACTGACGTTTATTATTCACCACCCAGCACCTTACAGGCGAGCTTCAGGCGTCTGCCTACAAAGCTCATTATGCTCATTAAGTTATCAGAAAAACAGATTACTCTCATATTTGAATTTCAAATAACTTAAAGGACTCAACAATTGATAATATCAAGGTCTGAGGATTTTTATTTTTAACACCTCTTGTTAGGCCTAGAGGTTCAAGAATGGCGATTTTCAGGACATTATTTGTTTTATGATTAACTTTCAGGTAAATTCTAATATTTCGCTGCTGAACCCCAAGAAAATTCAATTTGATCGACTAAAGCTTGCCGTTTGCAAAAGGATAGGTTGTTTATCAGTGCAATTTTCAACTACTTTAAATGATTGTGATGTGTTTAAGTTAAGTAAATGATAATATTTCAAACTATAACCTGTCTTAAACAAACATACCAGCTCGATGAAAAGGCACTTAACAGCTAACTTGCCTGTAAAACAATTGTCTTGTTTTGTACTTTAAAGTGTTTTTTTTTTCTTTGTTTGTTGTGGCTTTTTAAATATGGTTTAACGCCACTTTAAATGGTATTTCGGTCATATTGCGACGACAGGAGCACCTAACCATGGATTCCTGGTATTTATCAACCGGCACATCACTACAATCTTCCTGAGCCCCCAGTTGCTCATATCACTTTGGTCTACGATTATCCGAAAACCCATAGGTGGGAAAGGTTATTGGCGGCGACCAGGGATTTAACCCTGAACCTTGATTGAGATTCCGATGCTCTACCAATTGCGCTAATTCTGGAATTATTGTATCGTTAAGGCTATTTACGACTTCTAAGTATATGCTACCTATTATGCTTAACCAGTTAATTCACAATGTCTTGAATTGACTTTTTTAAAAAATACCAAAACGTGTTTGGAGATGGAGAGATTACTTGTAACAAGTATTAACTCATTATCTCACGATGAATTCTGGTATATATTTTGCTTGTTTTTCTACAAACCTAGTATTGTCGACTTCGACTCTTTTCAATTTGGACGACTATCAAAGTAAGTAGTCTTGTAAAGGATTGACGCATTCCCACACAATGCTAATTTTTTAAGCACCTCATGCAAAAGCAAAACTAAAAAATGTTCGGAAATCCGGACAAAAACATCCTAAGCATCCGCTTAAAATTGGTATCTTCAATTTCTTTGACATTGGAATTTTGTCAACTTTTAATTGGGAAAGCAGAAACCATTCAAGATCTGTATAACTGACGGATCGCTGACCCTGCTCACTGACTTTGCTGACCTCTCTCATCGACTCCGCTGGCCTCGCTCATCTACTCCGCTGGCTTCGCCCATTGACTCCGCAAGCCTCTCCCATCGACTCGGCAGGCCTCGCAAACCGACTCCAACAGAAAGATCGACTAAGATATTAACGACGTTATTTGGTAAAATTTGTGGCCCGTAAAAAGAAACGAAGAGTAAATGGGTTGGTGGGCGATCCGCATGTCGGATCTACAGCTTGTTCAAACTTTAGTTACGGCGTCTTGGTGCCCAATTCAACAAAAATGTATAACAGAAATGTCGGCCAATGTTGCAACTCAAAGTTCAATTCTGTTCTAAATAAATGATTTGATTGGTTGTTGGTTATATGATTTACAGTCGCGATCCGTCAATTGTGACACTTCAAGAGAAAGAAATGACGGATCACTGACCACGCCCACTGACCGCCGGTAACATAGTTCAACTTAGATGTCAAACGAGGTTAACCCATTCCAACACATGAACATTTTAGACTGGTCCAAATTGAAAGAAGCTGCAGACGACAATTTCAAGTTGATTGAATTTTATTATTATAATTTTTTTTTTTTTCGTCTTTTGGGATAGAAAACATTGTGGATAATGAAGAAATTGCTTGTTACAAGCAATTTCTTCATTGTCCACAATGTTTTCCAAAGCCTTTTTCTTGTGGGGCGTAAAAAGGAAGGCTTGAGTTGGAATGGGTTAATTGGTATAATTTCTGTTCAAAAACTAAAAAGTAAATTAATAGTTGGTGACCTAAATGTCGTTAATATATTAACAATTTGAATGAGTTTTTTTTTTTTTTTTTTTTTAAGAAAAATAATAAAGTCACTAAACAAACAAAATAGTTTACATGAATGTTGTAGATCATATCGGTCTAAATGAATGATTTGATTGGTTAATCGTCTTTTTGATTGACAGATGCGAATCATCTACTCTGTATTTTTGATAAAATTATATATGAGAAGGAAGTATCCATTACAAATTTAGAAATTGCCAAAAGTGAAGTAACTGTGCAGTTTGCTAAACGTTTAAATTTTCAAGTCTTCTTCATCAAGTTCAAGAATATTCAAGGAGGCTACTTAACCCAATCATGCAAAATCTTGTCTTTTTACGAGTCTCAAAAAATGTGGTCTAGAAAACTATTTAGAAAATGAAGAAATTGCTTGTTACAAGCAATTTCTTAATTTTCCACATAGTTTTCTACCCAGAAAGACACATTTGATAACTATCCTATCGACTCAAATTGTCGTCTTCAGCCTCTATATTAACCCATACACGCACAATCCAGCCCTTTGACGCCCTCCGAGAAAAAGCGTCTGGAAAAATGAAGAAATTGTTTGTCATTAGTAATTTCTTCATTATCCATCCCAGGTGTTGGTGCAGAGGAGGAGATGTCAGATACACATTGTTTAACTCTTTCCTGTACAGACCCTGGTTTTTACTTCCAAGCCATTTTTTATTTGAGAAAATATTGGGGGAAAAGATGAAATCGCAATTTCTTCTTTTCCCACAATGTCATGTATCCTGTGAATCAGTTTCTTTTCAAATCGCAATTGTCGTCAGTAACTTCTTTCAAATTAGAATAAGTCTAATATTTTGAAAAACAGGAAAGGGCCTAAGTACTTAAACTATTCTTCTTTCAATTGCAATAACCACTGCTTTTGATATGCCTCGAGTATTGAGAGAATCTGTTACAGAAGATCACATTTATTGTAACATAAGATGTCTTTCGTCGACGACTTCAATTTTTTTCAAAATGCTTTTTTTTTTTAATCACAATTTTGTCATAAACCAACTTACATGAAAACTTGGTCCGAGACCCCCCGCCCAAACTCCATCAAGACCTGACCCCCCCCCTTTACAACAGTATACTGTCGGGAAGGGGCTATTTTTCTTACAGGTTGATGGATATGCATACGAAATTAATCAGAGTTAACCAGGTTTTGTTTTGTCATGGTTTGTTATCTTTGTAGTATACAATTTCACCACTTTAAAACGTAGATAACTTAAATTTATCTTTTGAAATGGGCTGTATACATGAAGATTAATATGATAATAGACGGCATGCAATAAAAAGAAATGGTCTCGTTTGTTGAATATATTCACGGGCTGCTTTGAAAGTTCAAGGATTTTCGTGTAAATGATAAAGCGTGTTCTCATTTTATGACGCAATGAAATATTGTTAATAGGATATATTAAGGGAGAAATGATCAAGATAAGTATTGTGTTTTTATACGCAGGATAGTATGGTGTACCGTCTGGGTCAAAAGTCCCTTTTAAGTCGTCTTAGCACTTAGAACGCGCGCAAGCGTAAATAATGTAGGTAAACCCGTTAAATTTACACGTGCACGCTTATATTTTGAAAGTGCACGCGTTATTAGACGCGTGCACTTTCAAAATATGAGCGTGTACGCGTAAAAAGTAAACGATTTCGTATTGTGGGCGCACTTGTAATTTAGGCGTACGCGCACTTTTTATACCCTTGAACGTACAGAAACTATGCGCGCACGCCTAAAGTTTGTGAGTGCACCTGTATTATATACCCGTGCACGCGTTTATTTTAGCGGGTTCAACCTAAAGTGGATTTTTGACCCTTTTCGTGCGCCATAGGATAGCATCAGTTGCATTACCTTTAGTGTTCAATAAAGTGATGGTTAACCCTTGTCATGCTGAATAAAATCCTCTACAAAATTGTTCGAAAATGAAAGGACTAAAAGTACAGAAAGCACTAATTTTGAGTTAGTAGTTATCTAGAAAATTAATGAAATAAATAATGCGGGCATTAAAGGGACAGTCAGGAGGTCTAGACAACGATCAGACTGCACAAAAGTGCAGTCTGATCTTTGTCTTTTGAAAAAACAGTAAAGGGTTAATCAGAAAATTCATGTGAGCGTAAATAGGGCCTTTTCATTTATTATTTTTTTTTTTTTTCTATTTAAGGAAGGGTTTTTTTGTGTGCGTATTTTTTCTGTTGTTATTGTTGTCCGTTTGTTTTTTCGTAATCTTAATGGCAGAAAACGTGTATTAATCAGTAAAATCGCGTCCCGATAACACCCGGATTATCCTCTATTCGGATCGATGAATAAACTCAAAACAACGAATAGTGATCGAATCTACTGATTTGTCCCTTAATTATTTTGTTTTGTCTAAAAATATTAAAACTTGTTTGAAAAAAAAGGGAAAAAACGTAGTTGCACATTATTGAAGAGTTTACGCATTGATAAGTATAAAAAATCAATATCAAAGAGGAGAATTGAAAAAGGATGTCGTTTGTGGTGATCCCCATAAGTTAAGTTTGATGAGCACTCAACACCTGTCCTCGAGATCGCGGGTTGACCAAACTTACAAATTAATTGTCTGTCGAATAAGGTGGGACTCTGAGCAGTTTCTTCCGGTATCCTTTCACTATCCACCGATTATCCATCGAGCAAGTTAAATAACCAGGCGGAGCTCTCAGGAGTTTCGACCCGTATTCTAACCGTTTTCTCGGGGCGTCGCTCATATGGGTATGTGCTACGGTAGCGACGATAGACAAACGGAAATACACATTCATTTGTACATTGTATGTGGAATATAAAATACAGGTATATGAGAATTCTAGTGACTTTCAACACGCCTAAAATGACCCTGGCTGAATCTAAGATACAAAAAGGATTATACTTAAAATAAAAAATAGCATGTACAATTTATTCAAGTTACTTAGTTTAAAGTATGTAAAAGTTTAAGTTTTCCCTTGTTTAATATGACGGATATAAACAAGTTTGTTATTTCCTTCGTATTGCTATATTTACACATAAACTAAAATATAAGGGATCTTAACGTCTGTATTTTATAAGTATAACCCTTTTCATGCTGATTCCGGAATATTCCTGTTTTAAAAGAAGGTATAGACAAAGATCAGACTTCACATATGTGCAGTCTGATCTTTGTCTTAATCTCCTGCATGTCTCTTTTAAACCAATATTGATCATACAATACATTTTCAAGACAAATATTAAGTCACTATTAGTACATCCTGTGCCGCCAGCCCTTTGAATTTGATGCAATTCTGTAGAGGATTTTATTCAGCATGACAAGGGTTAATATAAGGAACCCGTCAAGCGGAGAGGGAACCTCATAGAAATTCCGCGGGACAGATATTTTACAAAGAAACAGTATCCAGCAGAGGTAAACCAGCTGTCTATGTACTGTGTTCGGTATTTTTTCGCACATTGATTTGAATTGAACAATCAGGACTGTTAATCAAGTAATGAAACCATTCATGTAGACCAGAGAGTTTTGAATTCTGACATTGGCTGTCCTTTTTGTTAATCATTTTGTTGGTTTCGACTAAGACGTCGTAACTACAGCTTTTATATCTGTACATTTCGACGTTTAGGTCTCAACCCAACTATTCTAATTTTGGGATACATGCTACTGGCCATAAATGTTGCAAAAAAAGCAGGACTTAACTTTGGAGTCAATGGACGTGGCCAGCGGAGTAAGAGGGCGAGGCCAGCGATTGGTAAATTTAGGAAGAACGTTAAGAAATTGTAGTTTTAGATATCAAATTTAACCTCTTCACGAAATAAATCTCTGTAACAAAGTGAATGAATTTATAAAAGCTTATTTTACGCGACCACATGAACGATGGTTTAAAGTGGTTACTCTACGAATGATTCTTAAATACACATTTTTAGATAAATCCTATTGCATACAAAATAAAAAAATCCTTTCCGACATTATTCTCCAGACAATGGGAATCAAAGTGGGATGAGCACCTAGAGGCTCGGAAAGGACGTAGTGGTAGTACTACTGTGAGAAATACCAGGAATCCACGGTTAGGTGCTCCAGTCGCCGAGATATGACTAACTGATTAAAGAGGCGTTTAACTCCATTTTATCATAAAAAACATACAAGAAATATTGCAGAATTCTTAACAAACCAATGGTGTTTGGAGTTATCGTGTCATTGAGGTGATTCTAATGAGTACAATCAGGATGGGGTTTAATGGCAAGGTTTTATGTTAATTTCTAAAGAAATTTTGGGTTGACAGGGGATATATAATAGGCTTGGGTAACAGAAGATATCGCTCAAGCAAAATCTGCTCCATATCATTTTTTAACTATAAACCTAGAAAAGAAAATAGTTCTGGGTCTAGGTTTATAGTTGAAAAATCATATGGAGCAGATTTTGCCCTAGCGATGAGCCAATCTGATTAGAATCAGAATCACCATAACAGCCCGTTACTACGTTCCTGCGAATGGCGTAACGTAACGAAGAGAACGTATTGGGTTCGTAGAGATGATTTGAATTAGATAGCTGATGAACGAAATGTTCGGACGATATTTTTAGAACCAACGCCTTCCGGATACGGAAACACGTGACCTCATTTGCATATAACTCAATTCAACAGAAGTAAACGAAGTGAGGGCGGCAACGACACTGTTAATGAATTTCGTCAGATCAAGTGATTGGCTCAAAGTTGTTGAAAATTAATGTAAGCTCTTGCGGTTTTGTAAATAGATTATATTGAATGAGTGGTCATGGAAATAACGAATCTATAAACCCATTACCACAAGACAGAATTTTAGACTGATCCAAACTGAAAGGAGTTGCAGATGAAAATTTAAGGTTGATGAAATTTTAGATTTTTCATCTTTCTGGGTAGAAAATACTGTATGAAATGAAGAAATTGTTTGTTAGAAGCAATTTCATCATTTTAAAATTTTCCTAATTGTTTTTCTTGAGTGGCGTCCAAAAGCGTCATTGTGTGGGAATGGGTTAAACGAATCATCTATAAACAGATAAAAATAAGATTCTGTCGAATTTGATTGATTGATTGATTGATTGATTGATTGAATGTGGTTTAACGCCCCTTTTAACGGTATTTCAGTCATATCGCGGCGGCTGGAGCACCTAACAATGGATTCCTGGTATTTCTCACACCAGTACTACCACTACATCCTTTCCTAGCCTCCAGCTGCTATCCCACTTAGGTTAACGATTATCCACCCATTGGTGAGAAACAAATGTCGGAAAGAATATGTGCCGCCGCCGGGGCTGTCGAATTTTAGATAAAGAGTTTAATCAGGGATTCTATGAAGACGGATTTGATATTTTTTATAACATGACCTTAATCACTAGAAATTAATAGAATTCATCGATCTATTATATTCCACGAAACAAATGTGTTATGAAGTCATTTTGGCGGTAACGAAAAGACATTACCAAAGGTTTCGAATTCATTTGCACAGTTATTCCGCAAGTGTGGTATCAAAATTATTTAAAAGGTTTATTTAGTCCCGGGTCCTAGGTCATGCTATATTCAGTTTTACAGAACCAGCTAGAGAATATAACACCAAGTGGTATTAATGAGGCGTGAGCACATAATCAAACTCTTTCCAAAATGAGAGAGTGAGGTCAACCGCTTGACGCACAACGTGAATAGCCGAATTTTTGTCCAAACTCTCAGAGCGAACTTTTAATATAGATTAACTTGATACGTAGCCATTTAAGCAAATACGATTTTTCTTTTTGGTAAACAATCTTTTCCCCTCAATTATTTTTCATATCTATTTTTTGAAATAATGTATTCAAATAATATGAGAAAGAATGAAAATGATTAAAATCTGTGACGTTAAAAATTCATAGATGACCCTTTTTATTTTAATTTACATACCTCCAAGAGCACAACAACAACAAGAACAATAACAAAAAAAAAAAATCCCTTGATAATGTGAAAGAAAAATGGAAATAATATTCCTTTATTTCTTTCTCATCTCAGGATGTATAGTGTAACCAGGAGAAAAGGCAAAAGTCAGTACAGTCCATCAAAGAATTACTACCACATATCGTTCGCGGGTGAATGCCAATTGTGCTTTGAAACATGCAACAAACCAAGGCGGTTACCATGTGAACATGAATTCTGTAAAAACTGTTTGTCGGACTATTTCGAGAAGAACATACCACTAGAAGATCCAAACAAATTCTTTCCTTGCCCATCATGTAATAAATCTATAGACAAACCATCATTGCCAAGGTCGAAATGGACAAAAGCATTTAAAATAGATAAACGGACACTGTTTTACACAGGCGGTCTAATGGCTACAGAAGATATTAACACACACGCAGTGGCAGGGACAACTTGTGACGCACGTGTTATACATAGAAGGGCAACAACGCCGAATCACAAACCAACATGGGCTCCGAAAAAAAGATCCGGTGTCCATTTTGAGGGTATTCATAATGCCTGTCAGAGTTTTAAGACAAAAATCAGCACGGATAATAAAGAATGTGTATATTGGGGCGGAGCCATCCTTACAACCGGATACATCATATTACCGGACTATTTTAACAGTTGTGTCAAGGTTTTTACCATTCACGGAAATTATGTTTGTCATACAAAGGTAATGCATTGATTGTTAACCCATTCCCACACAATCTCCCCTTTACGTCCCAAAAGATAAAAAAAAAGCTTTGGGAAACATTGTGGAAAATGAAGAAATTGCTTGTATAAAGCAATTTCTTCATTATCCACAATGTTTCCTATCCTAAAACACGAAATAATTTAAAACTCCATTAACTTGAAATTATCGTCTGCAGCTTCTTTCAATTTGGACCAGTCTAAAATTTTGTTGTATGGGAATGGGTTCACGGTTCGCTGACCACGAACACCGAGCTCCAACCGGAAGTTCCATTTCGAGTGTCAGTAGCATGTAACAAATTGTAAAATGATTGGAGGCATAAAGGACGTAATAGCTTTATTATGACGTTTTGTGTCGCCTAATCAACGAAAATGCTTCACATAAACTATGGTCAACTTCAGAGTTCAATAATAAATGAATGATTTGATTGGTCGATTGAGTCTTTGACAATCATGATCCGTCATTCTTGCCACTGCACGATAACATTTAAAGCAGTTAAAAGATGAAGAGAATATGTTTTGTTTTTCATGGAGGTATGAACCGAAAAAACTAATCACACTGTATGAATACGCGACGCGGATTCATACGTAAGTGTGATTTGATTTTTCGGTTCATACATCCATAAAAACAAAACATATTCACTTCATTTGTTATAATTTAATAGCATCGAGCGAAAGAAGCAAAAACTTTTCAAAATTTGATACTTTTTGGTATGGGACTATTTTGTGCGGAAGCATAAAAAACCGCTGCCTGCTCAACATTTTTTGTGGAGTTTTCTTCCCTGAAATTAGAATACCATGAGCATTGATATTATGTAGCACCGGCTAGTGGACCAGTGATATCTCTGGTGATAACACTTGGGCTCTACCCAATTGTTCATAAAAACATAAAAGAATCTTTTCTTTTTTAAGTTCTCCATTCAAACCAAAGCATAGAAAAGTGATACAAAATACGGTATCTTGCATCTCTTGGCTGCTTAAAGCGAATTCGGTTAACGTGATGTCTCTGGTGTCAAATTGTGGACCCAGTGCAGTGATTTACTCTGAAACAAAGATGGACGTCTTTAAGTCTAGATAGGTCATAGTTGGCGTTGATTATCATTTTCTACAAAATTCGTTCCTATAATTTCTTTGGGGATGACGTTGTGTGGTGTGTAAAGTGTGTGATGACATGATGTGGTGTGTTAAGTGTGGGATGACGGGGCGTGGTGTGCTTGAAGTGTGTGATGACGTGGTGTGGTGGTTGTGTGAATTATGTGATGACGTGCTGCTGAGAGTTTGAAGTGTGTGATGACGTGGTGTTGAGTGTAGTGTGTGATTATGTGGTGTTTTGTGTGTGTGCGTGTATGTGTGAAGTGTGCGATGACGAGGTGTGGTGTTTGATGTGTCTGCTGACGTGTTTTGGTGGTGGTGGTGGTGTGTGTATGTGTGTGTGTGTGTGAACTATGTGATGACATGGTGTTGTGTTTGTGAATTGCGTGATGCCAAGGTGTGGTGTGTGTGAAGTTTGTGATGATGTGACGACGTGTGTGTGAAGTGTGTGATGACGTAGTGAAGTATTTGATGACGTGATGTGGTGTGTGTAGACTGAAGTGAAGTGTGATATGAAATGTATTGGTCAAAAGGAGACTAAAGTCCTCAAATTAACTTTATTCCTTCAAATTGTCGTAAACAAAATCATATAGATGAAATATTAATGATCTTCTGGACCAAAATTGTTTTCTTATCCCTTGTCATGCTGAATAAAACTTTTTTTTTTCAAAACAGCATGTAAATTTAGGGGCTGAACCCCCTGAGAGTGATTTTTCTACAGCTTGAAGATAAAATTTCATAAACAATGGACGATCAGGTGGAGAAGAGAAAGATCAGGCTGTTCTTTGTCTATACGTCCTGCCAAAACAGGGTTATTCTGCGTTCAGCATGCAAACGTTTAAATAAATGCACACAATTTATCTAAACCAAAGCTTTTATATACTTTATGTTTTTAGGTTCGGGGTTTGAGAATAAGTAAAGTTTAGGGTAATAAGTCAAACTTTATTTTGCTATAATATAATATTGGTCCACTGTTTCTTTCAACCCAAGATGTATTTTTTTCTCAGGTACCACGACGGCCCTTTGACGTCACGGAAATTGACAACAGTACAATAGTTGTATCACACGGTGCGCACGAAAACTGTGTCACACTCCTGTCGTATAACAGAACAGAACTAACGTACCTAGTCAGAATTGATATTGATGGATACCTGTATTGTCTCACAAGGTAATTAATTCTCTGCACCGGAATCGAAAGATGGGGGCATTGGGGCACGAGTTCACGAGAACTTGTATTGTCGTTCAAGATAATTTTTTGTATGCAACCGCTTCGGTAGATCAAGGCAACGGGACATAATTGTCTTCCTGGGTTCGTGTTTTGTCGTACAAGGCATTTTTCTGTACACTTACATCGATATTTCGAGGCTATTGGATACGTTCACGGAAAACTGTATTGTCTCACAAGATAATTATTTTTATGTATCCTCATCGATAAATCGAGGCAATGGGACATATTCACGTTCATCTGTATTGTCTCACATGTTGGTTTGTTTGTGTTATTTTTTTTGCACCCGCATCGATAGATCGAGGTAATGGGACAAATTTATTGACAATTGTGTTGTCAGCCCGCTGAGCTCAGTTTGTAGAGAACTCAACTTCAAAGCTCGAAATTGCGATCAAACTAAATTTCTTTCGGTTGCGACTTGAAACCCAAGCCCATGTGACGGTGCTATTTATCAAGCACATTAAAGAACCAGGCGGGGTTCTCATCAGTTTCGATCTATATCCTTACACTATCCCCCGGAACAACTAACTCTCTACTAGGAGGCATGTGCTACGATAGCGACGATGAATAAGCGGGAATACATTGTCTCACAACGTAATTATTTCTATTTCCCCGCATCGATAGATCGAATGCTTATAAGTTTTGTCCTGTTTTTTTTCCATTTGTCCACAAAGGTTTCAACACGGGTCGTGAATTCAGTGGTACAAGAAAGGGCCTTCATTTTACACATTTTGACTTACTTTGAACAAGAATCTTCAAGGTCACCAAGTTCAAGGTCAGCATTCAATGTAAAGATTATTTATCAATGTAAGATGTCTTCAAATGGAAAACTTTAAAGTCGTATGAATTGAATAGTAAGGTAAAACATTATCCAACTTTTATCATCTATGATTTCAAGTGAAATTAGATTGACTAGTAATAATTTAATTATCATCATCATCATCATTATCATTATTGTAATACTAATTATCATTAGTATTAACAAAACCCTTAACCCATTACCAGACGATAAATTTAAGACCGGTCCAAATTGAAAGGATTTATAGATAACGTGGCTAAATTTAAGATTTTTCCGATTTTCCTGGTTGAAAAAATTGTGGAAAATGAAGAAATTACTTGGTTCAAGTAATTTCTTCATTTTTCGCAATTTTTTTCGAATTGTTTTTTTGATAGGCGTCAAAAAGCATCGTTGTGTATGAATATAATGTGATGTGGTGGTCTAGCGCACATTTATCTACGACATTCATCTTATATCCATTTAATGTATTTTAATAAAAAAAAAATAAACCGATAAAAAGATGCTAGAAAAAGTTTGCATACCACATGCGGTCGTCTCTTTTATTCATTTTTCATGTTACGTTAAAACATTAGGGAGTTAATGTTTTCGAGGATAAGCCTAGTGAATGATTTGCCAATCGCTGGGCCCGCCCACTTACTCATTTGGTCACGCCCATTGACTTCGATTTTAACCCATTCCAACTCAATCCCTCCTTTTTACGTCCCCCAATTATCAAGCAATTTCTTCATTATCCAAAATGTTTTCTACCAACAAAGACAAAAAAAAAATTAAATTTCCACCAACTTGAAATTGTCGTCTGCAACATCTTTCAATCTGGACCGGTCTAAAATTGTGTTGTGTGGGAATGGGTTGAACGGCGTTATTTAACAAATACTTTGATAAGTAGCATTGAACAATAAAGTAGAATCGTTATTTGGCGCCCTTAGCGTCGTACTACTACTTGAATAAGCTGTAGATACGAATTCTTAGTCGCCAAACAACAAAAATGTTTCACACAAACGGTGGCTAATGTTGGAGCTTAAATCTCAATTCTGGACTGAATGAATAATTTGATTGGTCGATATATTCATTGATTGACAGCCGCGATATGTCAGTTATTTCAAAATTACAGGAGAGACAAGCGGTGTATAGGTATACTTGAAACCACGGACGGGATAATAAAGCTTGCGCATATAGCCAATAGCGGCCATCTCGATATTCGTGACCCTGGGGAACTGTCAGTATTTCTGTCCACTGGAAGCCATATTCAATACTACGAAAAGGAAAACCTGTACTTCTTTACTGAGAAGAGAAACTTATTGTTTACTGATGCAGGTAGAATTATTTCCACAATACCTTGAGGAAGATAGATATTTAGTATTGCACATTAAAGGGGGCTCGATTTTTTTTTCACAGATTCTAATTATCTTTATTCCCTCTCATATATTATTTGAACACAATATTCTAAAAAGTAGTTTTACGAATATTACAGGCCGTTTATCAAAATAAACTTGGGTATTTCACTAATAGTCTACATTGGTTTTATCTATTTTTTTCAATTACGCTGAGACATTGGGATATTCACGTGGTGCGTATAACCCCATCCTCGGGTACCCCAGGGTCTCCTTATTTGCTAAGCTACATCGATTTCGCGTGGCAAATAAGGAGACCCCGGGGTAAGAGTATAAATATAGACACTTACCGTAGTTTTGCATAAACCATTTGATGTAACATAACTCAGTACGTTGGTTATTTCCTTCTCACTTCTGTTGAATTTCGTCACGTGCAAATGAGGTCATGCCATGTCGACAACTGAATGTCGTGAATTCTAAAGATAATGTGGATTTCTGGCGAACCTTTCCTAGATGACTACAAAAGGCAGATTTAAGCCCATCAGGTTACCGTGAAGACAAATCTGACTGATATACGTATTAAATATTCGTTTCGGCGTTTTTCAAGCAATTTGGAAATTTTTGCTATCTAAGTTTCAAGCTCATCGATACCTCCCTTTAAGTACTGGACTGGCTGTCGGATCTAGTTTTGGTTGGGTACTTTTTTTCTTAACTATATTTCGTAATATATACAGCAACTTTTTAAAACATATTTAACCAATAACTAGGTGACGGAATTTAGACCAGCCCAAATTAAGGGGGTGTTACAGATGACAATTTCAGGTAGATGAAATTCTAAAAAAAATATCTTTTGGGATAGAAAAAATGTTGAGGATGAAGTAATATCTTGTTACAAGTAATGTCTTCATTTTCCACAATGTTTTCCCAAGATATTTTTTGATGGGAGGATTTGTTTGGAAATGGGTTAACAAGCTTCGTGTACCTATGACATTTCTTACTCATTACTCGTTTTGAGTTAATCGTTCGAGTTGTAAAACATTAACCTATTACCATTGTACACAGTTTTAGACCGGTCCAAATTGAAGGGTGTTGAAGAAGACATTTTTTAAATGTTAGAAATTCAACAATCGTTGTCTTTTGTATATTGGATCGAAAGCACTATTGACCGTGAAAAGACTGCTTATAACGAGTAATTTCCTCATTGTTCATAACGCAATTTCAGAGTACGTGAACTTTTCTTTGGAGTCGTAAAAAACAGGGCTAAGTGGGAATAGACCATGGAATGTAATAGCAGAACTCGCTGATTGATTGTTGTAATAATTTGATATTAGCTCGTCTATCAAGAGTCAAGCGTTTTGATTTGGCTGATTTTTATTATCATTATTATTTTATCTTTTTATTTATTTTTTTTTTTTTTTTTAATTTCAAGGTACATTTGTACACTGTTTTTAGAACGCAACTATTCTATAAGCTTGCGTAAAAAGTAGATACATAAAATTTTATCCTAAGCTTGTAAAATATTTGCATTGTTTTGCATGATTGGGATAAATTATAGGAAATAAAGAGAAAATGTTTGTTTTCATCGAAGTATGAACCTTAAAATTCGATCGCACTAATGTATTAATTACTACGCGTATACCTCAATGAAAAATTAATATTCTCTTCATTTTCCTTAAATGTTTTATGCCACCGTCATAGCGCAGTCGGTAGCGCATCAGACTCCTAATCTTCAAAAATGGAATGTCATAGATTCGATCCCCGGCGGCGGCACATATCCTTTCCGACATTTGTCTCTCACCAATGGGTGGATAAACCTAATGGTTAATCCACTAATGGGTGGATTAACCTAAGTGGGATAGCAACTGAATGCTGGGAAAGGATGTAGTGGTAGTACTGGTGCAAGAAATACCAGGAATCCATTGTTAGGTGCTCTAGGCGACAAGCCCCATTTAATTAATTAAATGTTTTATTTTCTTCTTTAGCCTTTAATATATTGTTTGTGAAGAGCTATCCATATCTGCAAACTGATCACTACATGCTAGGGAGCGTAACTCTTGATTCGACTGGAACTATTTTTGTGACGTCAGACTCGTGTTTGCTGCGGATTGATACAAATGGAAACAAATCACATGGCTCCATACCAACTATTGATTCCATGGACCCATTTCACATCATGACTACCTCCGATGGAACAAAAATTATACTTGTCGGCAGAAATAATAGAGTATCAATCTACATGCCACCTCAGCTCTGAATTGGACACAACAAAATGTAGCTACTTGATCTAGAAGTTATGAACAGCTTTTACTTTTCTGTCAATTTTCCCGTGATACTTTACAATCTCAAGAAGAACCATCATTAACATGGTACAATACTTTTGTGAAATTTTGAAGTGAATCCGATGAAAACGGTGTAATTTATTGTATTAACCAGGATTTTTAAATGACTTTTCACAAGGCTCCTTTTATATTGATACATCACAGATCAGACCCAATTTAAAATGGAACGATTCTAACGTTAGCACAATCATTATCGGGAATTTTGAAGAGAATCCGATAACGAAACTGTGGACTTTTTGTTAGCGAGGATTTTTTGATAAATCTTTCATGACGACCATGTGATGGTTAAACCATTCTGTGAAAAGAGAATCCGGTGAAAATTATGGACTTTATTGTATTAACGAGGATTTTGCAATTAAAATTTTCAAGAGAATCCCATAAAAAGCGTGGACTATATTGTATTTACGAGGATTTTCAATAAAATTTTCAAAAGGCCCCTTTTCTCATGATATTTGATGGATCCATCCTAAAGATGGTGTTATCATTCTACCTTAGTTTGAAGATATTTAAATGGAAACTGTAGACTGTTAAGTGTTAACAAGGAAAAGTTAACAGACGAACGGACGGACATACGGAAGCACGCTATTGCTATAGCTCCTCTAGCCAGCGGCCAATAGAGCTAAAAACGACAATGATTAATGAGCCTATTGACATTTCCAACAATTTCGCATGTGCGCGACTCGCACACATTAAGCACCATGGACAGCCATTCGGGGCAATTAGAATATTCGCTGATTGTTTAAAGAAACTTTGAGCCAGTATCTATCTACAGAGCGCAGAGTAAAGACTCTGATCTGACTGTGCGGGTTCACAGGCTGATCTGAGTCTTTACTTAAAGCACATGTCTAATGGTTGGAAATGTCACGCATGGGCACAAATAACTTTTGTTTTTAATAAAGATTTTCAAAGAAAGTGGTGGAAAAGCGGAAACGGTTAGCAGTATAAGTAAGATGGTAAAAAGTTATGACTCGCGTATGATTTTCTATACACAGAAGGAAAGCCAGTATATGACAATTGGCCAATCATTGGCCCCGCCAACTTACTCAATTTGTCACGCCCGTTGACAGCGACAGAATGTCCCGCTTTAATCATGGAAGGTAGCATGTAACAAAAAGGTAGATTAGTTGGTTTGCGACCTAAACGTCGTAACTACAGCTTGAAAAAGCTGTAGCTACAACGTTTAAGTCGCCAAACCAACAAAAAAGGTAAATGAAAATGGCGGCCAATATCGGAGTTCAAATCCATTTATGGTCTAAATGAATGATTTATTTGGTCCACTGATTATCTGATTGACAGCCGCGACTGATCAATAAGCAATTATTCTTATTTCTAACAATATTAGGATAGAGAAAATATTTACATGTCTTTAAAAAAAGATTGATGAAAAGGTGATTCTTTTTTTTTCCTCAATATATAACATCCTTAAAACGAAAACCCTTTATAAAAGTACTAATGAAATACTCCTGGCGTTTTTACCTCTAGCATTTTTAACATGTTTATCCTAAGGCATGTTTACCTCTGACATTTTACCTACATTCATTGCCTCACATAGATACCGTTACTGTTTCGATGTAGACGTGGCCGAGAACTTGGTCTAATATGAAGATTCATAGGAGGTGTTGTGGAGTAAACAAATCACTTTCACTGACAAAACGGTACTGTTAGAATTGTGGAGGAGCGGTGTCTATAAGGGCCTTTTCGTGATTACCTTTATTTTTGAGTTGCGGCAAACCGAAGGTTTGAAGCTACTCATTGTCGTTGCACGATTTAACTATCTCATGTATTCCTCCGATGGCCCGGGATAAATAACCTCCCTGATATTGTCGTTACTTAAATAAGCTCATTCTGTGTTACCAGCCCAAATTATAAATTTTTGGACACTCTTTTAAAAGATGGCATCATTTTTAAAGGTTTCATTACAAAATTATCCTATTTTTTTCGAAACTTTTGATTTTACAAGCGAACTACATTCAACGCGTAAATAACCTCGATACATACAAATACATGTAATTAGATCGTCAGTTTTGATTAAAAGACCATGAATTCGTAAGGACAGCGTGTATCTTCACGTAATTTCATATTTCTTAGAAATATATCTGCAAATGGAATACAAATCTCATATCGGTTATCTCCGATGAAACAAATTATCAACGAAATTGAGCATAAATACATACGATATTTGAAACACGCCGTATAAGTGATATGGGCCGTACAGCGTCGTATATATTAAATGGATCCGTGGGGAATTGCATAGACAATATTAACTTATTTTGGTATTTTTAAGGATAAAATGCTATAATCTGTTATTTATACTTACATCAATGTATTAAATATTGATTTTGTGAAGTTATTTGTGATTTCAAATATACTGGGGCAAACCTAACCTACTGAACGCACATTATTATCAACACTATTTGGTGTACGACGCATGCGCGCGCACTTGTTTATATCCTGCCCTGATACTAAACGAGGATGTTGATTCCTGATTTAAATACGAGTTGTTGTTTGATTTCGTGACAATCGATAAAGATTATATAGTGACGAGTAAAGGCATTCACCCTCGAGACGATGGTTTTAATCCGAGATTAATGTCATATCTTCGAAAGGCTGATTTGACTTAACTACCAGATGGATGGAAACACCGAATTAGGTCATGGTTTTCTCAAGACGTCTACCGCAATATCTGCGCTTCCTGTTAAAGGTTATAATTTGATTGCATGTCAAATATAATTTGTCTTGTACAAAAAATGTGTTTGTACCGCCTTAGCCCGGGCTTTCCCCAATTTATCAAAATAATTTTTCGAACCGATTTTCTGTCATTCTCGCACCGAACCTTCTCGCGTTGAATGCGATATAAGGAAATATGCGTTGAAATATTTTCAACTTTGAAGCCCAGGCGAATTAAGGCATATATTTTGTAAAAATACCCGAATATCTCTTAGTTACATACCCATATGAAGCAGAGAAAAGATTAATTTCATTACACCATGCGTACTCAAAAATGTTCGACCTAAACCCTATTTATTTTTTTCCTAGATGATATGTACGAACTTTTTATTATATGGATTGAGGTTTATTTATTTTAGTATTCATTTAAAATTTCAGCTGGGATTTGAAGTTCAATAATTTGTATAATCAAAGCACTGAAAGTACGTCTGATGAGTAACAGAAACCAGATTTAGAACAACTAGAAGTTACTTTCTACCCAATTAACTCTGTCTTCTGAATTTGCTGTGGTGATTGAAAAACTGCTTTCCAGAGCTTGTTGTGCAACACTGAGAAGAAATATTCTCTGATGTCTATAAATATTGGGAAAATGTTCATATTTCAAAACACAATTCACCTCAGATAATTTAATCCATGATTCTTTTAAGTAACCTGTGTTATGAAGTCAATTGTAAAAATATTATCTAAATGCAAGATCCAATCACACTAAGCTTTAAAAATAGAACTCACTAACACAGAATTAAATAAAAAAAAATACACACACATAATTTACTTTTAAGTGGATCAATCTCATTTGATCAGTCAAGGGCCAACAGACTTCAGTTTATGTTTAGTAATGAATTCCAGACAGTTTGTCTGTTGTCGCAACTCTCAGGCCCTTCAGGGCTTTGATTTTCTAAACTTATCATGTGTATACTATGATATTATCTACATCTACGACACAAAAATCATTTAATCGTCATGCCAACACAGGATTGAATATCCATTGAACATACACAAGATTATTTTCCCCCATACCTTTAACACCGAAAAAAATTGCATCTTTAGTACTAAACTCTGTTTCATTTTAAATAACCCCATTATCTTTTGACAAAGCATAGACAATATACTGAAGGTATTTACTCGGAAAGACTTTGTCAGCAGATGTAGATAAATTCATAATATACATATGATAAGTTGGGGGAAAAATCGAAGGTAACCACGAAATGGTCCTTAAGGACCCACCTCCTTGGTCAAACACACACAAATCGCAAATGATGCATTGGCAAAAAACATTCTCAGCTTAACGGAATAACTTGACTAGTAAAAATCACCTATGATAGGGATATTCATACAATCAATTTAGAGTAAATACTGCTTGGCTTTTCATAATTCTTAGCAATTTAGCTAATTACAAAGATCCGTGTTGCAGTAATACATAATGTAGTCGTTATATATAACACTTCCGGTAGGCTTGATACAGCTTAAACATCCTCGGAATATCCTCCTTGTTACTGTGAAGGTAAAAGAGGACAAAGCACTGCTAAACTCGTTGTAAAATATCTGTAGTAACAAGATGTATGCATACTTGTATTTATAAAATAATCATTAGAAAAAGTAGATGCAAAAAAGTATTGATATTTCAAAATGATTAGATACCAACAATACCTTTACCGCAAAAGGAGAAAACCTAATGAACTAAAAATTTGCATCAGAAACTTCTTTGAGTTTGGACAAGTCTAAAATTGTGTCGTCTAGTACTCAGTTAAAGTCATCAAGTAGTCAACATGTTGCAACTTTTTTGATATAATGATCATACATATTCATGATTTTTGTCAAATATTTAATATAGCATTTAGAGGCTTCAATATGAACTGGGTACCATTGCATAGTTGTCAAGAATATCGTAATTTATAGATTTTTGAGAAGCATTCATAAAACTTTTATGTGCATACAATTGAGCTCGTTCAGTACAATCACTGTAATCTAGACCCAAAATCTCAGAGCCATATAAAAGGACAGAAGGATTTTCTTAATCGAATATTAGAAAAGGTCTTAGGTTAAGGTATTACACTTTGTAAGTTCTTCAATTATGCAATACTTTTTAATTGTCATGTGGTTCTTAAATTTGAAAGGAATAAAGTTTACACGTAAAATTCACACAGATATATACGAAAACTATCAATTATTTTCAACTTATAATCAACTTATTATTATTAAACCATTTCTCTCTTTGTTGTTGTTGTTGTTGTTGTAATTTGTCCATTATAACTAAAAAACATTTTCTTTGTGTTATCAATATTTACCTGCATCTGGCACTCCCTACAAAATGTTTAAAATGTATTCAGCTGCATTTGCAAGCTAACAACCGTATCACTAGTCTTATCGTATGCTAGCGCTACATCATCTTCTAACATGAGACAACAAATTTCAAATAATTAAGGGAATAATTGAATACATCTACAAACAGAACTTCAAACGACAAAACAATATGGAACTTAACTGGAGCCCTGTCTTCAACCTTCAGACAGCTGAATGAATCTTGAAGTGATAAAGTATTTTCGTCTGAAACACTTGCAGAAACATTTTTATAGATGCTGATATTAGATTTTAATATTGCACGTAATACAGAAACTAATTTTGAACGGTTGATAGAGTCAAATGCTTTTCACAATTAATAAAACAATATAACTTCTCATTCCGAGATATATTGAGACTATAGACTAAAGAATAAAAGCGTTGTCTATAGTATTATAGCCTTGATCCACTAAGGGCGTTAAAGATACTTACAAAAACGTTTTGCTAAATTGCCGATGCATAGTTTACTGAATCCGTTATGGATATACGGGGTCAAACACAAAACCTTTCTTATGTATATGAACAATAGCAGATCTTCCCCAATTACGGGGAAACTCTCCTGCATTATGCATTTTAGGTAATGATTGCCATTGTCTTATCGGTATTTGCCTATGAAATGCTAAGATGATAGTAAGTTACTTACTTGGCAACTCTATCAGATAACACGACCCTGGACAAGACACACGTGTAATTAACCAAGTTCCTGATTGATAACATATTATAGATTCGCAGCCTGAAATATCATACGTATGCATCAGATAACCTGGCTAAATAAAGCTGAGCTCGGAACGTTCCTGGTTGATATCATATTATAGATTGATATAAGGGGTAGCACGAACCTGGATAAAACAAATTAGTACTTTACCAAGTTCCTGATCCATGTCATTATACAGATTGACGTATTTGCTGATCCTCTTCAATTTAATCTTAGTTTCGCCTATCAAAGTCCTGTATTCTGATTGGCTGAAAATGGTTTCGTCCCAAGGCGCCAACATTACATCCAACATTAGTCGACATTTATTTTAAGCTTATTTTTAAAAAATAATAGAACAGTATTTTTTCTTTAGACTCGTGTTTTAACGTGATTTGTTTTCATGAAGAAACGGACAATTTGAACAAAATCGTGAATATCCTTACAAATCAGCTTGTTGTGGCATCAAAAACCTTTGAAGAAGGGTAATTGGCGTATAGCACTGCAATAGGGTTTTTTTCGATTCTTAGCGAACTGATGGTGAATGGTAAATCAAACCTGTAATCGATATACATAAGAAAAGCAAGGTAATTAGAAAAGATTTCTTCTAGCTGTATTTTCTTTATTATTCACTACATAGGGAATATTACTACAGTGTCTTTTTCTATTTGTTGTTATCGTGTTCGAGAATCGTGTGTAGGTAGTTTTTATTGGATGAGACCGAAGGTCGAATCCAATAAAAAATATTTACACACGATTCGAGAACACTATAACAACAAACAGAAAAACACACTGTTGTAATATTCCTTTTATTATATACCTTAAGAAAATCCTCTTAAATGGCTAAGAAATAACCAAATTTCCGAAAAACCCGGAACGTCAATACACAAAAAAGAAGTCCGTGTTTAACGGTACTCGACGAATACGGTTTTTTGCTACACGCCGAATATTGATTTTTTATTCTGTCGAGTTGTATTTGACAGCCAGGTTTTACTCCATATCTTTTATAGGTATATAATAAATTTATATATCGTTTTCTTCATACGGAAGTACGCTCAAAAGCGCTATAAAAATCTAAATCAAGTAGACTATACATGTACACAAATAAAATTGGGGCCGCCGTCATAGCGCAGTTGGTAGCGCGTCGGACTGTCAATCTAGAGGTCCCAGGTTCGATTCCCGACGGCGGCATTCATCCTTTCCGACTATTTGTCTCTCACCAAATGGTCGATAATCGTAGACCTATGTGAGATAGCAGCTGGAGGCTAGGAAAGGATGTAATGGTAGTACTGGTATGAGCAATACCAGGAATCCATTGTTAGGTGCTCCAGCCGCCGCGATATAACTGAAAGATTGTTGAAAGCGGCGTAAAATCCCATTCAAACAAACAAACTCAAATAAAACATGATCAAGTAATACATTATTAAACCAGAAAATACTTTGCTAATTCGGAAATGGTGTTAAAACACAAATATACATTGAATAAGTCACTTGCCGTCAAAAAGGGGCTTATACTTCAGTAAAGTATATTTAAATTTGATAAATTTGTAAAAACAGTCGAGTCTTCAGTTGTTATTTTTAAAAATGCAATTGTTGTGGAAGCTCTGATTATGGATGGCAGAGAATGCGGCTACCGCCATAGATCTACGGTTCTTGTTCGGCTTTTTCGAACAACAACAGCCAAAGCATTTGAACAAGATCTTAGATCTCGTTTTGGTTCGTATATGTCTAAAAGGGGTTTGATGTAACTGGAGAATTGACCCTGTAGAGCTTTAAATGTATTAGTTATTAATTTGAAGCAAATGCTGTGTTTTACAGGTATTCAATGTAAGTCTTTCAAAAATTCGTGTAATATGACGGTACCTCCGTGTTCTCGTGATAAATCGGGCATGTATATTTCGAACTATCTGCAGCTTATAAAATATAAAATAAGCTTACCTCTTTTCTAAGCGTTAATCTTGCAGATAGGTTTTGTTTGTTTGTTCATATAACAACATAACATTACATACTTTTTAATAACTTTAAACGATATTTATAAGGGTGATGTCATGAAAAATATGACTTATTATACCGCCGTATACTTTACTATAAAATCCAAATGATATATCTGCGATTTGGTTCAAATGTATTTTTTGGTGAGGAGATAATCCTTCCAGGTTTTCAGCCTTAAGCTTGAGCATATTTGATTCATCCATTGGATTATATCATTCAAACACAATTCAACGCGATCAACAGGTATTGTCATTAGGAAATGCTGTTTTAAACGATGAATTGTGGTGTCATGGTCAATTATGTCAAACGCCGCCGACAGGTCAAGTATTATAAGAATGGTGATATTGCCCGTTTCTAGCGATTTCACAATGTCTTTACGAACTTTAAGCACAACTGCCCCCGTCGAGTGAACTTTCCTTTAATCAGACTGATGTAATTCTTGCAACTTATCGTCAGACAAATGTTGTTCTATTTGAATGTTCACGACTTTTTCTTGCACTTTTGAAACAAAAGGTAAATTCGAAACTGGTCTTTAATTCGTCTGTTCATTTTTATCAAGACCAGGCTTCTTTAAAAAATGTTTGACATGCGAACTTTTGAATATATGTGATACCTCTAAAGATGAATTAATTAGTTTTGTAAAAGTTCATCATTGCACGATTTAAAAAAGCTATATAGGTATGGGATATAACTCGCATTTTATTTGGAGGTTGCAGTATAGCGCGTTAAACAACATCCGTTGTAACTGTTCTAATTTCTTTAAGAATATTTCACGATTGCGTTTGTTTCTCTTCTAAACCTTTAGACGGTGATATTTACGACGTTCATGTAGCTAACAAACTTCTTGTTATCATCTCTTTACTTATGTCCTCGACCTCTGATTTTACAAATTAATGCTGTATTCTTCAGAAAAAACTGTCGAGCCGGACTTGAGTATACGTGACAATTTATCCGTCGATACCTAAAGACATGAAACTTACTGCTAAACCTTCGACGAATCAGGGGACCAAGTATAAGCCACACAAGAGCTATCCCCTTCATTTGAATCTGAAACATCCCAGGCCGCGTTCATAGAGCTGGTAGCGCTTCGGATTTTCATTCATAAGGTCCGGGGTTCAATCCCCAGTCGCGGCAAATATCCTTTCCCACATTTGTCTCCCACCAATGGATGTATAATCGTAGACCTAAGTCGGATGAGCAGCTAGAGCCTCGAAAAGGATGTTGTGGTAGTATTTGTGTGAGAAATACACAGAATCCATGGCTAGGTGCACTTGCCACCGCGATATGACTGAAAAAGTGACGCTAAACCCCAATCAATCGACCAGGTATATAATAAAAGAAATACTACAACAACCTTTCTTTCTTTTAGGCCGTATCTTGTCTCGTAGCTCATGTAGAATACCATTTGACTCGACCTACTGTCTCATCAAATAGTATTCTACACAAGTTACTTGACGGATACGGCCCATAAGAAAAAAATAGTGTTGTAATATTTTCATATGTATTTATATGTCGTTACAATACCTACCTGCAAAGCAAGAAGAAAATTCGACTTCTTGTGGGCAGGTTGTGTGCGTTAACGCACAAATTGACAGAAGTACGCACAGTCGACAGTAGATCTGGGCAGAAAGTTACTCCTCCAATAATCCGAACAACAATTTTTTTCTGCCAAGGTTATACATCTGTGTAAATATATCTCAGGCTTCCAGCGCTTTGATTTATTTACAAATGAAGCAACTTACTGGATTCTAAAATATATGATTTTCGTTAGAAAGACGAATATCATAGTTATTTATTACATCAGAATTTGGAAACCTCCATTAGAAAAAAAATGACGAAAATCATTTTAACCTTTTTTTCTCAAATTTGGATGAAGCCTATATGCGATAGCTTGATCGCCTTAAGATGTTTTTTTTCATTGTTATCTATAGTGAGCAAACATCGCGAATATGTGAGAAAAGGTCTGTCACTCGATTTTCTTTGCGAAATAGCATCGCTTAAAACCATTTTTTTTTTTCTATTCTGAACTCTCTTTGAAAATGAGAATCCCAAATTATTATTATTATTTGTTTTATTATTATTGGGTTTTTTTTGTTGTTGTTGTTTTTGTTTTTTTATTGTTAAAAATTCTTTAAATAAGGGGTGAGTATTTAAAGTACTAGTCCAGCCCAGAAAAAAATTTTCTGTTTTCTTTAAATTTAAACAAAGCGATGTTTATATAGGACACTACACTTTATCTCACCATTCAAATATTTGTAGTTTTGCAGTAATTGCTGTGTAAAGTCTCGATTTTTACCTGTCGAGATGTACACTTCCGCTATCGCAACCTGTTAATCTCCGATAATCCGATGACGTCAGCCTCTGTAGAGGTGCTTTATTTACACACTGGGGGAATGGCGAATGAAGACAGTAAATCGGACACAAGTTGCGATCTTTCACTTTCATGTGGGTCCTCAACATTCGGATCCGATGCCGAATCTTTAGATTTGGAATATGGACAACAGGCAGACAATTACGAATCTATCTAACCTTATTAATTCGAACCGTACTTGTCCGATACATCGGACCATGAAACATCCATGCCAGGTGACGAATCGACGAGTGACGAAAGGAGACTTCTAAGTAACAAATGGTAATTGATTGAATTTAACTTATTTATTTAAATAAAAACAGAGTATAGATTGTATATTTGTTGCAGAAAAAAGACTTATCGTACGTTACGTAAGAAAATCGATTTTCGTGTCAATTTCCTTTTTCGAACCAGATTACGTTCGCACCTGATTTTATTACCTTGATGTACGCCATATTACGTTTCGTGGAGATTTTCAGAGTTTTCTTTTAATGAAATATGGCCAGTGGTCGTCGTCTACGCCACCCGTCCTCAGACACAAAATGCCTTTTCGAAGAGGGCTTGCTGTAGCTTTAAAAATTATAGTCCCTTCGAATTAGAATTTTTCACGATAGTTAACCATTAAAATACGATCCAGCACTTTTACGCATTGTCAAAATATTTATCAATATTTAAGAAAATAAAAAAGAAAAGCAGAAATATCTAGGTAGCAATTTCGTCTTTTCTCTCAATGTTTTCTATCCTGTCTGGCACCACACTTTTTAATTTGTGCAAGCTTGGATTTTCGTCTGTAACGCAGTATTTCGATTTTAACTAGTCAACCATTATTATATCATAACATGGTTCCACTTACTGACCAAAAAGATATAAAGATTTTTTCTTCTTTTTTTCAAATCAAAAATCCCGCAGAATAAAATAATATGGAAAAGGGAGATATTTCTTGCAAAGCCCGTATGTGTCTTCTTTTCATAAAATGTTTACTTCCAATGGAAACAAGGGTGTTTGCAATAATATATTTTAGAATAATCAGTTATGAGAGGACCCGTGATATTTTGGTTACCATCAACCCATTATCACACGACAAAATTATGGACTTGTCTTAGTTCAAAGAATTTGCAGACGACTTTTTTTACTTGGTGAAATTTAAAAGAAAGTCTTTCAAGGTAGAAAACATTGTTGATCATTGATTTTGGGTTACGATTAACCCATTATCACATGACAAAACCGCAGACTGGTCTAAGTTCAAAAATTTTGCAGACGATAATTTTACTTGATGAATTTGAAAAAGCTTTGTCCTTTAACCCATTCCAACACAGCAAAATATTAGACTGGTCCAAATTGAAAGAAGCTGCAGACGACAATTTCAAGTTGATGAAATTTGGAATTTTTCCGTCTTTTTGGATAGAAAACATTGTGGATAATGAAGAAATTGCTTGGATACAAGCAATTTCTTCATTTTCCATAATGTTTTCCAAAGCTTTATTCTGGAGGGGCGTAAAAAGGAGGGATTGAGTTGGAATGGGTTAAGGTAGAAAACATTGTAAATTATAACGGAACAGCATCCTTGTTCAGTTGAACCAGCTTTGGAGCAATACCCATGTCTTCTTTTTCAAAAAAAAATATTTAAAAGGAAAGCAATCTCTTTCAAAATGATCCGAACAAAGCACAGAATAATTTGTTGGCCCATACCCGTTTCACTTTTACGTAATATGTCCACTGTTTCTCCGCACGGCATCTTTCGGAAAAGCGTGCATAGAAACCCCGTCTATATATCTATTTCCACTATTTGCAGCGACGCAACGCATGCCGCCAGCAAGTTTACTAGCACCCTCTTTCGTTCGTTTTTGCATGATTAACTCTTATTCACTTTTATGAGTGATTTTCATGCCAGAAAACTTCCCATTCATACATGTAAACACAGTAAGAGTAAAGCGTCGGTACAGATCGTGACGTCACACGGGGTTATCATCCGAATCGATTTGGAGCTCGCTAATTGGATTTTTCCGTTTGCACACCTGTGCTGATTAACACAAAATCAGCTTTCACATCGCCATCGGAATAGCAGATTAGTAAACAAAAAAGGATAATGGAATAGGAAATGCAAAAAGTAAAAAGTGCATATCTGGGCTGGACTAGTCCTTTAAAAAAAGGAACCCTTTTCCCAATGATGTTTGAAAAAATTCAAAAATGGTAGCTAGTAGTGTTTTCTTTTGTTGTTTGTTTTTGTTTGGGTTGTTGTTTGGGGTGGGGTGAGGGTGTTGTTGTTATTTTTTGCTAATGACTTTAGTTTATTCTAATTTATTTCAGATTGGCTGTGTTTATAGTGTCTCTCTCAAATAATCACAATCCAGATGTTTTCAAGCCCCTGAAAGAGAGTCAGTAGCTTAAACACACTGCTACCAAGTTCACAGCTGGGGAGACTGGAGCTGTCCCATGTCTTGCTTATTAATACACCCCAGTGACGCTAGGGCTCAAATCCGTAATCTTCAGATTAGAAGTCAAGCTCTTTACTGGTGACTTTTAAAATGTTATGCCGTGCTCTGTTATCTTTTGTGACCTCGGCTATAACGCAGCCTCGGTATCACGTCGGACCGTCAGTCATAAGGTCCAGCGTTTGATCTCCTGTCGCGGTAAATATCATTTCCGACATTTGTCTCCTACCTATGGTTGGATAATTTTAAACCTAAGTGGGATGAGCAGCTGAAGGCTCGGATAAGATTTAGTGGTTGTACTGGTGTTAGAAATACCAGGAATTCATAGTTAGGTGCTCCAGCTTCTGCGATATGACTGAAACATTGTTAAGAGTTGCATTAAACAAAATAACAGTGTTCAGTTCTTATTCTCTTTACCGATAGATCTATTCTGATCTAATTCTACCACGAAAGTAAATCGACTTTTTTTCTCTTCCCTCCTCTGTTGTAATCGGAGCATACAGTGAGATAAGTGACTGAATTGTTTCTCTGTCTTCTTTCTCTCTTTCCTTTACATTCTTTCTTCTTTAACCCCTTCTTTCTTTCTTCCTGATTTTCTTTCTCTGTTTTTCCTTCTGTGTAAATAAGTGTTTGAAACAGTATTTTATTTAATCCCGTATTATTAATGAAGTATTTTGTGGTAAGCTGAGGACATAAACGTCGTAACAACAGTTTGCAATCCCCCTCCAAAAAAACCCTATTAACATCAATGTCGGATAACAAAGTTCGCTTCCATTCTATATGTGCCTATGCGTGACATTTCCAACCATTTCGCATGTGCGTGACTCGCACACATTGAACACCATGGACAGCCATTTGGGGCAATTAGAACATTCGCTGATTGTTTAAAGAAGCTTTGGGTCAGTTTATATCTACAGAGCGCAGAGTGAAGACTCTGATCAGGTTGTGCGGATGCACAGGCTGATCTGAGTCTTTACTTGGCGCACATGTGTAATGGTTGGAAATGTCACGCATGCGCTCATATAGATTATCTATTTGGTCTATCAGTTTTTAATTGACGTCGGCGATCCGTCTATTTCCTCCTCATATAAAATTGTGTGCATGCCAAGATTTTCAGATGCAGAAGGCCAACAAGTCATTTTTCACTACCTTAATTAACCCTTTCCTGTACAAACACGGGATTTTACGTTGCTGTTATTTGATACTTCAGAAAACAAGGTTAGAAAAGAAGAAATTGCTTGTAACAAGCAATTTCTACTTTTTTCCACATGATTTCCTACCCTACAGAGAATTCAATTTAAATCGACTCAGAATTGTCGTCTGCAAAACTTTTGAATTTGGACAGGTCTAGAATTTGGAAAAAGCAGGAAAGGGTTAAGTCTTATCTGTCTTCTCTCTCATAATACTGTCGTCTAATCTTAAGTCATATAACAGACTTCGCGGCGACTTCCGAACTGACGTTTATTGACAAGCAAGAGGACCAGTATCGTTTCACTGTAACATCTCGTAAATTCAGATGGAGATTTCAGAAAAAAGACAGTAGGCACTTTTAAATACTGCTTTTAAAAAAAAATAGACTAGAAAATCTATAGTTTTAGGATGTAGGAGGTAGGTCAACGGTCAAGATAGATTGATAGATTGAATTGGTTTTTAACAGTATTTCAGTCATATCGCGGCGGCCGAAGCACTTAACAATGGATTCATAGTATTTCTCAAACCAGTACTACCGCTACATCATTTCCTAGCCTCCAGCTGCTATCCCACTTAGTTTTACGATTATACACCAATTCGTCGAGAGACAAATGTCGGGAAGGATATGTGCCGATGCCGGGGATCGAACCCATGACATCTTATGATTGAAGATTAGGAGTCTAACGCGCTACCGAACGCGCTATGACGGCGGCTGTCGCCGGTCAAGACTGCGTAATGCTAGTGTAAAATCATCATTTCTCACACTTGGTTTTAGACGACACAGATCTAGCATGTTGATAAATAAGTTCTAAGATAAAGGCCAAAGGCCAAGGTCATTGTTAAAGGCTGTATAATATACAAGATAAATCATTCAGCAGCCAAATAAGTAGTCTTCCTTCGGATTACTTGGATAAAAACTTTTGTTACGATGTTAAAGTCGCCAAACCAACGAAAGAAGCTCAACTAAAATGTTAAAGTTCAAAGTTCTTTTCCGATCTTATTGAATGATTTGACTGGCTGATCGATTTTTTATTATCAGCCGCGATCCGTCAAATCATAGAAAATAATTTAAGCCATAGGTTCAGCGAAGGAACATTCAAAACACAAGCCACTTAAATCTAGCACCTAGGAGTAGTTCTCACAGAAGAGACATTTAACATTTTAATCTTGTCATGGTGAACTCAGAATATTCCTGCTTCGGCAGGTAGTAAAGACTAAAGTCAGCCTGCACATATGTGCAGTCTGATCTTAGTCTACACCATCTTTTTGGCATTTTAATTTCAGAGTTGTATATAGAATCAATTAACAATGAAAAATGACCCTCACTATCTGGGCATTCCAGTGCTTTTAGCCCTTTAATTTTAGATTTAATCAGCATGAAAAGGACTAGCCCTTGTCATGCTAATCCGGGAATATTCCTGTCTTGACAATAATTGTGGCAAGTATGTAGACTAATATCAGCCTGCACAGACGTGCAAGCTGATCCTAGACTACTGTTTATTCTTTTAGGATTTAGTATTTGTATAAAAAGTAGCTCTAAATTTAACAAAGATTTTTTTGTTTTGTTTTTTAAAGAAATGATAAATATTCAGCATGACAAGGGTTAATATATATTCAAAATGGTTCTGCTAAGACCTAGTAAAAACACCAATGCTTTTCACATGATAAAAATTTCTTGAGACACTCTGAGAGAGACTAACCTAAAGGTAATTTCGGCTAAAGATTAGAGACTTATTTTAAGGTCTTGACCATACTCAACACAGCGAATGCCTTTGCAAGGGACAAGACCCTCTATTTAATCCGAGCCACCATAAATACATTTGAAACAAAGCACTTGCATTCTACAAAATACGTTTTTTCAAACGACTGACCAAGGGGAAAAACAGAGATAAAACACTTAGTGTGGAAAACTGGAAAACCTTCGCAGTCATCCTAATCTACACATGACTTTATTTGAAAATGAATCATTTAATCATAGAAAACTCTGACGTACAAACGGAACCCGTACCGAATTCGGAGAGACGTTAACATTAAAACTGGCGGACGTCTTGCGTAACACTAACTATAAACCGCGAAAACAGCCCATAATACAACATACACTCGAAAAACACGTGCACAAATATATATTTGTGACACCGTATATGTGAAGACATACGTCCTCTTCTATACTTCGTACCACAGAGAATTAATACAGTACCATTCGTCACCTGAAGTACAGTGATTCCTTCGGGCCCTTGAAGACACGCTACAGTTCAATTATGAAGACATAGGATTAAATGTTTGATAGACCTAGTCGTCCAATAAATTGTATTGATGGTCAGTGTTAGTCAAAAGATCTGCCAAAGTGAAATGCACAATGTTATGAAGTCAACTGCCACGGGCAATATCCAATGCAAGGTTGGAATGGGATTCCGTGAGGCATAGAGGGCTGGGTCAAGAGAGAATGAAATGTGAGTTCTTTGGGTGGACCGGGAGAGGCTACAAGAATTGGTTGATTGATTGAATGGAGTTTAACGTCACTTTTAATAGTATTTCGGTCATCTAGCGTGGGTGAAGCACTTAACCAAATACATGTAGATTCCTGGTATTTCTCACACCAGTACTATCACAACATATTTTCCGAGCCTCCAGCTGTTCATCAATCAAAAATCCTCGCTAACACTCTAGAGTCCATAGTTTTCAACAAATTCTCTGTAAACTTTCACAGAAGGAGTGTACCATCATAATGATTTTTCCTTTCGAAAGACCACCGTTTTCAACAAATTCTCTTCGACACCACAGAATGATTGTATGGTCATAAGGATTGTTCCTTTCGAAAGTGGGTCTGACCCGTCAAGTATCAAGGCAAAAATGGTCTTATGGGTTTTTAATAATAATCCGTCCACAGTTTTCATCAGATTCGCTTCAAACTTTCATTGAATGATTGTACCGTCATAAGGATTCTTCCTTTCTATATTGGGTCCGATCCGTCAAGAAGCATAGTAAAAGAGGGCTTATATAATTAAAAGATTCAATCAGGTTGTCTACATACTCTCACAGAATATTCATACTTTTGTTATGATAGTTCCTTTCGAAATTGTGTCTGATTCATCAAGTAACATGGGAAAAGTGGATGTATGAAAATTTAATTTAAAAATCCTCGTTATTGCAATAAAGACCACAGCTTTGATTGGATTTTGTTAAACTTTCACAGAATGATTATAAGGTCATAAGTATCATTCTTTTCGAAATGGGCTCGGAACTGTACAGAAAAACGGGAAAGAGGGCTTTTTGAACATTTCCTATAAAAATCCTTGTTACCAAGACAGAGCTTTCATCGGATGTGTTTCAAACTTTCACAGAATGATAGTACAAAAATTACAATCATAAGATCTGATTCGTCAAGTATCACATGAAAAGGAGCTTTATGAAAATTCAATTTTAAAATCCTTGTAGCCAATAAAGTCCACAGTTTTCATTGGATTCTGTTCAAACTTTCAAAGAATGGTTATTGATGTTGACATTAGATCTGATCCGTCAAGTATCACAGGAAAAGGAGCCTTATGAAAATTTCATTTAAAATCCTTGTACCAAATTAAGTCCACATTTTTCATTGGATTCTGTTCAAACTTTCACAGAATGATTGTACCATCATTAGGATAATTTCTTTCCAAATTGGGTCTGATCTGTCTAGTATCACAGGAAAAGGTGCTATATATTTATTACAAAATCCTCATTGACACAAGTTTGTCTTCAGTCTTTATCAGATTCTCTTCAAACTTTAATATAACGATTGTACCATGATTTTGATTGTTTCTTTTTAAATTTGGACAGATCTGTTTCATTTTTGATATTTCACGAATCCAAAAAAGCAATTACACGCTGTTGTATCTCAAACGAAATATAATATTCCATTCATTATATACCCGGTACCTATGTTTTAGTAAATAAACGTCGTAACTACAGCTTAAATAAGCTGTTGTTACGATGTTTATTACGCAAAGTCAACAAGAATGCTTCATATAAATTTCACATAAGTTAGTTCAAGATTGTTTGTTTGTTTGTTTGTTTGTTTGAATGGGGTTTTACGCCGCTTTCAACAATCTTTCAGTTATATCGCGGCGGCTGGAGCACCTAACAATGGAATCCTGGTATTTCTCACACCAGTACTACCATTACATCCTTTACTAGCCTCCAGCTGCTATCCCACATAGGTCTACGAATATCGACCCATTGGCGAGAGACAAATAGTCGGAAAGGATGAGTGCCGCCGTCGGGAATCGAACCCGGGATCTCTAGATTGAAAGTCCGACGCGCTACCAACTGCGCTACGACGGCGGCTGAGTTCAAGATTGATTTCCACTGTCTTATGACGTTATCAAAGTCAACATGTTTTCTGTTCAAAACACTTGGCACTGCTCGAATTTTTTTAAAAATCGTTCCACCTTCGGAATTTGGTATGTCTTGAAGGAAAACAAGATAAGCAATATGCAATTTTTAACCCATTACCACATAATGACGCTTTCTATCGCCCCGAAGAAAACAAGGAAAAAATCTCACAGTGTTTTTTTTACCATATTTGGTACTTTTTTTCAATTTTAGCACAATTTGAAATGTCGTCTGCAACTTCTTTCAAGGTAAATTTGAACACAGTCTACTCAACATAATTATCCGGGACCCTTTATCAGACGACAAAAATCCAGACTTGTCAAAATTGATTGAAGTTGCAGACGACATTTCAACGCGTACTGAAGTTGGGGAATATGGTCCAAGTAAGGTAGAAAACATTGTGAGAAGAGATAAATTGCTTGTAATGAGCAATCCCAACTCCAACAAATTTTCCCTTCTTTTTGGTTTAAATGCGAGATTGTGTGATAATGAGTCAAGAAATTGGAATCTTATCTTATTAATGTACCTTTGAGACCACCTAGTGGTCGTTAATCCAAGTATACTTTTACATAAATGTATAAAAAAAATGGTGAATAACCCTTTCCTGTTTAATCATTGGTTTTACTTCCCGTGTTTTTGAGCTTGAGAAAACATTGTGGAAAAGAAGAAATTGCTTGTGACAAGCAATTTCTTCTTTTCCCACAATATTTTCTACCCTACTGAATGATTGTTTTTGAAACTAAACCAACTTTTAATTGTCATCTGTAAAACCTATGAATTTGGACTGGTCTAAAAAAATTTAAACAGGAAAGGGATAAATCAAGGATTCTATGCGTTTATACAACTTATGATTACACGCCATCATATATACAAATGATCCGTTTACAAGGTTTTATACTGGCCTAAACTTAAAGAAGTTACAGACGACAAATTTCAATTGATGAAATTCTCAAAAATCTGTATTTTGCGGAAAATGGAAAAATACTAGTAACAAGAAAATTCTTCTGTTTTTTTTAAGGGCGTAGCAATAAACGGACACTTTTAACGTTATAAAGACGGTGTTGGAGTTAGGGTAGATGTACTAAGCGTAGTCTTGCGCATGTTATTTGAATTGTTTGTTTCATGGCGTTTTGTTGTTGTTTTTTTGGTTTTTGTACACCAGTCGAAGCTGCAGACGAAAGTATAGCGAGTTTTGGTCAAGGAAAGAGAGAACTCGCACACAATCGATAAATACATTTCTTGAATACAAGAACGAGACATAATTCAGTTAACCCTTTCCTGGATAATCCCTGGTTTTTACGTCCCTGTGATTTTATAATTGAGAAAATGTTGTGGAAAAAGAAGAAATTGCTTGTCACAAGCAATTTCTTCTTTTTCCACAATATTTTCTACTCTACCCAATGGTTATTTTGTAAATTGAATCTACTTTTAATTGTCGACTGCAAAGCCTTTGAATTTGGACGGGTCTAAAATTTTGTAAAACAGGAAAGGGTTAAACCTGTATTAAGCAACCACTCAAGGACGACCAAATATGGCCGATTAACAGAATGGTCGCTTATCCTCTTCCCACACAGTGACGCTTTTGGACACCCCTCTAGAAAAACAATTTGGAAAACATTGTTTAAAATGAAGAAATTGCTTGTGACAAGCAATTTCTTCCTTTTATACAATGTTTTCTACCCAGAAAGTTTTAAAAAATCTAAAATTTCATAAACTTTGAATTTTCGTCTGCGTCTCCTTTGAATTTAAACCCGTCTAACATTTTGTCGTCTGGTAATGAGTTTATACGCTTTTGCTTTATATATATGTGTGTGGGATCATTTTGGCAGTGTACATATATGATTGTGGGATTCTCACTAAATCCTATGTTGATGGAACCCATTAGAATCGTCTCATAGAGCTTTAAATGATACTTCCTTGTCCTTCATCAACAATTCAACAACAACTCTGCAGTTCACAATTTTGGCTCAATCTTTCTCAAACTTGCTGAAAGTGCCTGTATAGGCATGAGATCCACCAACACAAGATTTATTTAGTTATCTTCTTATTTTTTGTCATCAAAAACGTCCAATTATGATGATTTTTTTAAATGGAAATTAGGTGACGGTCGCCTTGTGAAGGGGTCCGATAATAGAGGTGGTCGGTTGAACAAGATTTATAGACCATTTGCCTTGCATGTCGTCAAAATGTTGATAAATGATGTAATCGATGGTTTCTTTTACGCATAATCAAACGTTTGATTTTAAAAACTTGCGTAGGTTTTCTAAATAGACCGATGGCGGTGTCAATCAAATATTAGGTCAACCAATGGAATCATTCATTTAGACTGGAAGTTCAGTTTGAACTCCCCATTTTTGTGAATCATTGTTGTTGGTTTGGCGACATAAACGTCGTAACTACAACTTAATCAAGCTGTAGTTATGACCAACCATTCTACTTATTCGTAACATTTTATTGGTCATATTTTTTTGCAAAATAACGCCATTAAAAATCGAAGCCGAACTTTCCGTATGAGTAAATGGGGGGGGGGTCAAAAGAGACTGTGGGCGGGACCAGCGATTGGTCAATTTTTGTATGCTAATTAAAAACGTGCTAGCCTATGTTCGAGTATGGTTTCGCGTAAACAGGTATTGATTAACCCTTCCCTGTTTGGCAAAATTTTAGACCTGTCCGATTTCAAAGGTTTTGCAGACAAAGTTTTAATGAAGATTTGATTTAGAAAATAACCATTTAGTAGGATTGAAAATATTACGAAAAAAGAAGAAATTGCTTGTTACTAGCAACTTCTTCTTTTTTTACAATGTTTACTCAAATATAAAATCACAGGGACGTAAAAACCATGGATTAAACAGGAAATGCTGAAAAATATAGCCTTTCAAAGAGACGCACAGTTTTGACAAAGAGAGTGATTTAAGTCTCAACCTATAAAAGGTTTTGAGTTGACGGATCCGCTGGTCTCTGGCATAGGAGCTCGACTGGAATATCAAACGATGTTAGCTTGAAAAATGTATTACCAGGAACAGAACGCCAAATGAAAATCGCCCATAGATGATCTAAACAGTGTTACTACACCTTGAATACTACTAAGGCTGTAGTTACGACGTTAAATTGCAAAACTAACAATATTGCTTTGGATAAATATCGAAGGCATTATACGCTTTCATTCACATCTTTATTTACTCCATCAAGTGAATATCATACAAACATACTGATTATAAATCTCCAAGCAGAGTTGTCATTTGTTACTCTCACCAAACACCTCTGCGATGGGCTAAGAGATTCTTGTCAAACTAAGGAATGAAACATATATTATTTTTTCTGTTGATGAAAAATAAATAAAGCGTTAAGGACATTATAAATATTTATCAAGATACATAATATGAGCATAAAAACTGAATAATCTACCTTTAAACTACCGACCTACTTTTGTTATAAAACCGTTTGAAATGCTAACGGAAATTCATTTCAAATTCATCCGCCAGGTTTTAAATTGAAATCCGTTTCGGTATATGATGACGTATTGGCGGACTATTTACTGAGCAAATTACAGAGGTGAATGGGGAATGAACCGAAATGCAAGACAGTGGCAGATTATACAAAGAATGCACACATCAGCGAAACACTGGAAATTAAAAGATATACATCAATGTAATATTATGACTATGCCTTACAATATAAATATATATATTTTAATAACGAGAGTGTTATTCTTCATATACATCATCGTGTGGCGAGCAAAATGTCGTAAATACAGCTATGAAAAATACTATAGCTAGGACAACTGGCGACTTGTAAGACGAAATTATGCTAAAACAGGTCCTCATTCCTCAATTGACCAATCGCGGCTGTAAATCAAGTACTCCGTCAATCTATGAAATCATTTTTTAAGATTGGAAATGAATTTTGAACACTGACAATTGGCGCTATTTTTGTGTTTAATGGACTCCGTAGGCGACCATCAGTGCTTGCCAATTAGGAAAACCAAGTGGGATGTTACTATGTAAGTAGAGAAGTAGTTCCCATTTAGCTTCGATTTAATATCTTTCAAAACCCGTCTCCCGCAAACAACCGTACCGTTTTGAAAATGGCGTAATACGAGATTCTATATAATTCGTACAACGCGTAGAGACTTCTCTTAAATACGAAAACACCTGCCTATAACCCGCATAGCGTAGATGCGGTCGAGCTCTCAATAACGCGGAGTCTTTCAATTATAGTGAGTGATTTTTCTTCTATTTTGAGAACTCAGCATACCAGCTGTTTGACTGTCGAGCCTGCCTCAATCTAGCGATATCGGAGAGCAGCGCAGATGTGATAGGTTCACCAGTCTAACCAGCAGTATACTGTGGGAGTGATAAGTTGTACAGTTACATATATTTAAAGATGTTTAATATCATTTTGAATTTGCCTTTTCAATCCATTTCCAAACGACAAAATTCTTGACTAGTTACAGACGACAATTCATATCGTTTGAGATTTGAAAACTGAGACCAAGATAGGGTAGAAAACATTGTTAAACAAGCAATATATCCCTTTCTCACAATGTTTTCATTAATGCGATTCTTCAGGGGCGTAAAAAGCGTTGTCCTGTTGGAATGGGTTAAGCTTCTACTGGATGACAGAAGGTTTAAAAGATATACAAAATCTCTCATTTGTTTCTTACAGGTAATAATTCTAAATGATATTTTAATTAGTTGTGGAACGTCTTCGGAAAAGGATGATATCGGAAAAGTAAAAATAATTTTGATCTTGAAAGCTAGTTACAGTGCTATCAAGTGAATTTAGTTTAACCTGATTTTCAGTAGTATTTCAGTTTCAGTTGGTAGGTGCACCAAACCGGATATATCACTCTACTATGTCAACACGGACGTCCATCATCAGTACTTCCAGTGCTTTGATTGTTACATGCTACTGGCAATATTTTTTTCCCAAAATAACGCCGTTTAAAGAGTAAATTGTGCGAGGCCAACGGAGTCAGTGGGCGGGGCCGGAGATTAGTCAATTATCGCTACATGGACTAGGTGTTGAAGCTCGTCTTCATATGAACTTAGCGCAACATTGATGTTACGAAATTAAGATGTTGAACAGATATTAAATTTACTAATGAGGGCAAAGGAGCTTCGAGTAAAACACTAGTTTTTAGCTAGAAAAAGCGTCAGTCTTAATACCTTAAATTAACAAACAACATTTTGGGGTCTTCTCAGATTTTCAACGAGTGCAAATTGCCACTGAAGGCTTAACAATTAAGTCCATTGAATGCCTTACACCATAAAAAGTAGTTCTTATATTGCAAACTCTGCGGGCAAGTTCATCTCCTCGGTATTTTAGCTCACTTGAGCATATTGTGTTCAAAATGAGTCTAATGAGGGTCTTCACTATGCGCTCTGCTTTTTATGGATACTTGAATTAACATTATTTAAATTGTAGAGAACTCTTTCAGAAGCATACTATTTTACCCATTCCCACTCAATCCTGCTGTTCAAACATCTGAAGACAAAAACTTTGGAAAACATTGTGGACAGTGAAGAAATTGTTACAAGCAATTTCTTCAATGTCCACAATATTTTCTTCCTTACAGGGCCAAGATTCTACCAATTTAGAATTTTCGTCTGCAACTTCTTTCAATTTGAAAAGTCTAAGATTTTGTCATGTTGTGATGGGATAAATGAGTTACTTTAGCCGCGTTTATTATCTTGATAACCTTTGACAAAGAAGACTTCTTAACAAAACCATGTTTTGCTAGCTTTCAGTACCTTCAGAACTTTGATTTATCATTTGTGGCTATTTTTTTTTTTTTTTTTCTTTTGGGGTAAAATTACAGTGTAAGAGAAAACGGATAACAATATTATCATGTAAATGTTTGGACTTTGTTCCCTCTACGTGTTAAACTAATCTTAATCCTTATTATCATCAAATGGGTTACAGACTTGTTCCTAAATCATTCTTTCCCGCTTGAAATTGCTCAAAAAAGGATCAAATTTCAATTAAAAAACAAGTTAGATACATTTCTAGATCATATTTATTCATTTTTTAAAGATATCACAAAAATATCCAGCATAATCGAGATCGCATAACTTATGCTGACTACTTGACGAAAATTAGAAACGTTCTTCATTCTTTTTTCTGGTGAAGTACGACACTATGATGACCTAAGATGAATATAGTTCACAACAAAATAGAGCATATAGGGTAGAACAATGGTTTAAAATAAGTGCCACTGTGAATAAAACTGTCATTTATCTACCCTGTATCATTTAAGATTGGTCGGCTTACAGCTTCCAGAAATTACTGAATACTAAGACGATTCCTAATTAAAATAGAATAAAGGTTATGTTATGTTATTTCAAAAACAAACCTGGAACAACGACGTAACACTTTGAGGTTGTTATCAATTAGCTCTATACTGACTGTAAGCGTAAGTTTCGACGTTTTAGTCGCTAAACTGACTAAAATGCTTCAGATAAATGTTTGCTAATGTTGGTTCAAAGTTCATTTCTGGTCTAAAGGAATGATGGATTTGATCGTTATTTGATTAAACTGTTCCTATTCAATCCCCGGATCCTACGTCCCTATGATTCAATAATTGAGGAAGCATCGTAGAAAAATGATTGTAACAAACAATTTCTTTATTTGTGCACAATATTTTCTACCCTGCTGAATGGTTATTTTCTAAGTTAAGTCCATTTTAAATTTTCGTTTGCAAAACCTTTGAATTTGGACAGGACTAAATTTTTGCAAAACTGAAAATGGTCAACAGCCGCGAACCTCCAACTTTCTACTATATCTCGTGCTCTTAGATCTCGCATTTAAGAGATGAAGAGGAATAACCGACAAAGCTAATCACACTGTATGAATACGCGAAAAAAGCAAAAACTTTACAAATTTTGATGCTTTTTTTTTGTATGGAACTTTTTTGTGCTCAAATTTTGTTCATGGGGGTATGAAATTTTTTTTAGCCCAATCAAAACACCCGTTTTTGATAGACGAAACTAAAGATTAAATTATAAGTAGATAAAACATATGATAATAGAGAAGTGAAATTAATAAATGACGTAAGGGAGTATTATGTTGTGATAGGGATACATCATCTTGTGCTTGCTTTGAGCTGCGGAGGAAATTTTGATATTTCACGAAACCGAAGGTCGAGAAGAATACCAAATGTTCCTCCAAAGCGAGAAGTAAATACAAGATGTTGTATCGATATCGTAACATAATATTACATTTGAGCCTGTGCGTGACATTTCCAACAATTTCGCAGGTGCGTGACTCGCACACATTGAGCACCCTGGACAGCCATTCGGGACAATTAGAATATTCGCTGATTGTTTAAAGAAGCTTTGGGTCAGTATCTATCTACAGATCGCAGGGTGAAGACTCTGATCAGACTGAGCGGATGCTCAGGCTGATCTGAGTCTTTACTTGGCCCACATGTGTAATGGTTGGAAATGTCTCGCACACGCTCATTTATGATATACATGTGTTCCTATTTTCTTATTAAATAATTCCGATGAAATGAAAAACATCTACAAGTATTTCCCTTCTTGTTGACCATTTCGTGTCTTCGTATTATGATATCATACACTTCATGAAAATGGCGTCGTTTAAGACTACCTTATGCGGAACCAGATAAAAATTTTGTTTTGTTTCGTTTTTTTCTTGCGAGTCCGATTTTGTTTGCGTTGGATTTATATATTTACTAGAAATTTTTGAAGGTATATAATAAAAACAGATTACTTTGATCATTTCGGTAAAAATTTCGAGGAAACAAAATGCATAGAAAATTTGTATAACTCGTGGATAAACATTCAAGAATTTACAATCTTACCTATGAATAAAGTGAGAAGTAAACCTAAAACTCTAATATGTTCACCAAACCTCATCCTTTTCGGTATTTGACTAGAACTGAATTTTATAAACGGGAATCATTCAAATGCATAACTATTCAAAGTTCAAGTATCAACATAATTTGTAAAGTCATAATCAAAGAACTGACAGTACGAACAGAGGCCTGATATGATACACTATGTTACATATTAGAACCAAAGGTAAACCGATACTGAAAACCTAATCAAAGTACCGAAGCTGCTGCTGGTAAGGGGCGTATCATCATTAGAATAAAGTTAGTATCAAAGCTCTGTGTTCTAAGTTTGGGACAAAAGCATTTCAATGTTTCTTTAGTTATTGTTGATGATGTTGTTGTTGTTGTTGTTGACATCATTAGAAGAGTTATTGTTGGATACCAGTTCTTTGAACACTTTTTCATAAGAACCAAAGGATCGTTCCTGTAAATTTTCAATGTAATTGACCTAATAATTTATTGTTGTTGATGCCACAGTTTGCACATTTTGTGATCACAAGATCAGCAGATAAGTATCCTTTTTAAACAAAAAACCCCAAACAAACAATAAATAAATAAAACAACTTTTTATTTGAATACAGACATAGAAAAAAATGCATTCGTCTAGTGAAATAGCTACGTGAAGACCTTCATTACAAACCGCATTAACAAACAAGCTGTTTCAACCTGCCACTATAAAAAACATTTGACAAGGACTAGTGTTTGGAGTAAAGGAAAATAGCCATTTAGTTTGGAAAACACTGTGTGAAAAGGCGCAAATGCCTCTTTTCTCGCAATATTTCCAAATTTACCCTGAAAAACAGTACATCAGTGTTGCGCTTAGATGAACTAAACAGCAATTACTGACTGGTAACGGGTTATAACATAGTCTCTAATAGAAAAGTTTGGAAAAGACACCAAACTATTGTATCAACACTTCTTGTATTAATACATGGTTAAAGGTAATTAAGAACAAGTAGATCAAGGTACTGACTGGTAACGGGTTATAACATAGTCTCTGATAGAAAACTTTGAAAAAGTCACCAAACTATTGTATCAACACTTCTTGTATTGATACATAGTTAAAGGTAATAAAGAACAAGTAGATCAAGGTACTGACTGGTAATAGGTTATAACATGGTGTCTGATAGAAAATGGTGGAAATGCCACCAAACTATTGGATCAATACTTCCTTTATTGATACATGGTTAAAGGTAATAAAGTACCTGAAGACCAAAGTACAGACTGGTAATGGGTTATAACATAGTCTCTGATGGAAAAGTTTGGAAAAGACACCAAACTATTGTTTCAACACTTCTTGTATTAATACATGGTTAAAGGTAATAAAGAACAAGTAGATCAAGGTACTGACTAGTAACGGGTTATAACATAGTCTCTAATAGAAAAGTTTGGAAAAGCCGCAAAACTATTGTATCAACACTTCTTGTATTGATACATGGTTAAAGGTAATAAAGTACAAGTAGATCAAGGTACTGACTGGTAAAAGGTTATAACATGGTGTCTGATAGAAAATGGTGGAAAAGCCGCCAAACTATTGTATAAACACTTCCTTTATTGATACATGGTTAAAGGTAATAAAGAACAAGTAGATCAAGGTACTGACTGGTAATGGGTTATAACATAGTCTATGATGGAAAAGTTTGGAAAAGTCACCAAACTATTGTTTCAACACTTCTTGTATTAATACATGGTTAAAGGTAATAAAGAACAAGTAGATCAAGGTACTGACTGGTAACGGGTTATAACATAGTCTCTAATAGAAAAGTTTGGAAAAGCCGCCAAACTATTGTATCAACACTTCTTGTATTGATACATAGTTAAAGGTAATACAGTATAAGTAGATCAAGGTACTGACTGGTAACGGGTTAAAACATAGTCTCTAATAGAAAAGTTTGGAAAAGACACCAAACTATTGTATCAACACTTCTTGTATTAATACATGGTTAAAGGTAATACAGTATAAGTAGATCAAGGTACTGACTGGTAACGGGTTTTAACATAGTCTCTAATAGAAAAGTTTGGAAAAGCCGCCAAACTATTGTATCAACACTTCTTGTGTTAATACATGGTTAAAGGTAATAAAGAACAAGTAGATCAAGGTACTGACTGGTAACGGGTTATAACATAGTCTCTAATAGAAAAGTTTGAAAAAGTCACCAAACTATTGTATCAACACTTCTTGTATTGATACATAGTTAAAGGTAATAAAGAACAAGTAGATCAAGGTACTGACTGGTAATAGGTTATAACATGGTGTCTGATAGAAAATGGTGGAAATGCAACCAAACTATTGGATCAATACTTCCTTTATTGATACATGGTTAAAGGTAATAAAGTACCTGAAGACCAAAGTACAGACTGGAAATGGGTTATAACATAGTACGTGATGGAAAAGTTTGGAAAAGACAACAAACTATTGTTTCAACACTTCTTGTATTAATACATGGTTAAAGGTAATAAAGAACAAGTAGATCAAGTGACTGACTGGTAACGGGTTATAACATAGTCTCTAATGGAAAAGTTTGGAAAAGCCGCCAAACTATTGTATCAACACTTCTTGTATTGATACATGGTTAAAGGTAATAAAGAACAAGTAGATCAAGGTACTGACTGGTAAAAGGTTATAACATGGTGTCTGATAGAAAATGGTGGAAAAGCCACCAAACTATTTTATAAACACTTCCTTTATTGATACATGGTTAAAGGTAATAAAGAACAAGTAGATCAAGATACTGACTGGTAATGGGTTATAACATAGTCTATGATAAAAAAGTTTGGAAAAGTCAACAAACTATTGTTTCAACACTTCTTTTATTAATACATGGTTAAAGGAATTAAAGAACAAGTAGATCAAGGTACTGACTGGTTATGGGTTATAACATAGTCTCTAATAGAAAAGTTTGGAAAAGCCGCCAAACTATTGTATCAACACTTCTTGTATTAATACATGGTTAAAGGTAATACAGTATGAGTAGATCAAGGTACTGACTGGTAACGGGTTATAACATATTCTCTAATAGAAAAGTTTGGAAAAGACACCAAACTATTGTATCAACACTCTGTATTAATACATGGTTAAATGTAATAAAGTACAAGTAGATCAAGGTACTGACTGGTAACGGGTTATAACATAGTCTCTGATAGAAAACTTTGAAAAAGTCACCAAACTATTGTATCAACACTTCTTGTATTGATACATAGTTAAAGGTAATAAAGAACAAGTAGATCAAGGTACTGACTGGTAATAGGTTATAACATGGTGTCTGATAGAAAATGGTGGAAAAGCCACCAAACTATTGGATCAATACTTCCTTTATTGATACATGGTTAAAGGTAATAAAGAACAAGTAGATCAAGGTACTGACTGGTAACGGGTTATAACATAGTCTCTGATAGAAAACTTTGAAAAAGTCACCAAACTATTGTATCAACACTTCTTGTATTGATACATAGTTAAAGGTAATAAAGAACAAGTAGATCAAGGTACTGACTGGTAACGGGTTTTAACATAGTCTCTAATAGAAAAGTTTGGAAAAGCCGCCAAACTATTGTATCAACACTTCTTGTATTAATACATGGTTAAAGGTAATAAAGAACAAGTAGATCAAGGTACTGACTGGTAACGGGTTATAACATAGTCTCTAATAGAAAAGTTTGAAAAAGTCACCAAACTATTGTATCAACACTTCTTGTATTGATACATAGTTAAAGGTAATAAAGAACAAGTAGATCAAGGTACTGACTGGTAATAGGTTATAACATGGTGTCTGATAGAAAATGGTGGAAATGCAACCAAACTATTGGATCAATACTTCCTTTATTGATACATGGTTAAAGGTAATAAAGTACCTGAAGACCAAAGTACAGACTGGAAATGGGTTATAACATAGTCTCTGATGGAAAAGTTTGGAAAAGACACCAAACTATTGTTTCAACACTTCTTGTATTGATACATGGTTAAAGGTAATACAGTATAAGTAGATCAAGGTACTGACTGGTAACGGGTTATAACATAGTCTCTAATAGAAAAGTTTGGAAAAGACACCAAACTATTGTATCAACACTTCTTGTATTAATACATTGTTAAAGGTAATAAAGAACAAGTAGATCAAGGTACTGACTGGTAACGGGTTATAACATAGTCTCTAATAGAAAAGTTTGGAAAAGCCGCCAAACTATTGTATCAACACTTCTTGTATTAATACATGGTTAAAGGTAATACAGTATAAGTAGATCAAGGTACTGACTGGTGACGGGTTATAACATAGTCTCTAATAGAAAAGTTTGGAAAAGCCGCCAAACTATTGTATCAACACTACTTGTATTGATACATAGTTAAAGGTAATAAAGTACAAGTAGATCAAGGTACTGACTGGTAAAAGGTTATAACATGGTGTCTGATAGAAAATGGTGAAAAAGCCACCAAACTATTTTATAAACACTTCCTTTATTGATACATGGTTAGAGGTAATAAAGAACAAGTAGATCAAGGTACTGACTGGTAATGGGTTATAACATAGTCTATGATAGAAAAGTTTGGAAAAGTCACCAAACTATTGTTTCAACACTTCTTGTATTAATACATGGTTAAAGGTAATAAAGAACAAGTAGATCAAAGTACTGACTGGTAACGGGTTAAAACATTGTCTCTAATAGAAAAGTTTGGAAAAGCCGCAAAACTATTGTTTCAACACTTCTTGTATTAATACATGGTTAAAGATAATAAAGAACAAGTAGATCAAGGTACTGACTGGTAACGGGTTATAACATAGTCTCTAATAGAAAATGGTGGGAAAGCCGCAAAACTATTGTATCAACACATCTTGTATTAATACATGGTTAAAGATAATAAAGAACAAGTAGATCAAGGTACTGACTGGTAACGGGTTATAACATGGTGTCTGATAGAAAATGGTGGAAAAGCCACCAAACTATTGTATCAACACTTCCTTTATTGATACATGGTTAAAGTTAATAAAGTACCTGAAGACCAAAGTACAGACTGGTAATAGGTTATAACATGGTGTCTGATAGAAAATGGTGGAAAAGCCACCAAACTATTGTATCAACACTTCCTTTATTGATACATGGTTAAAGGTAATAAAGTACCTGAAGACCAAAGTACTGACTGGTAATGGGTTATAACATAGTCTCTGATAGAAAAGTTTGAAAAAGTCACCAAACTATTGTATCAACACTTCTTGTATTAATACATGGTTAAAGATAATAAAGAACAAGTAGATCAAGGTACTGACTGGTAACGGGTTATAACATAGTCTCTGATAGAAAACTTTGAAAAAGTCACCAAACTATTGTATCAACACTTCTTGTATTAATACATGGTTAAAGATAATAAAGAACAAGTAGATCAAGGTGCTGACTGGTAACGGGTTATAACATAGTCTGTAATAGAAAAGTTTGGAAAAGCCGCCAAACTATTGTATCAACACTTCTTGTATTAATACATGGTTAAAGGTAATAAAGAACAAGTAGATCAAGGTACTGACTGGTAAAAGGTTATAACATGGTGTCTGATAGAAAATGGTGAAAAAGCCACCAAACTATTTTATAAACACTTCCTTTATTGATACATGGTTAAAGGTAATAAAGTACCTGAAGACCAAAGTACAGACTGGTAATGGGTTATAACATAGTCTCTGATTAAAAAGTTTGAAAAAGTCACCAAACTATTGTATCAACACTTCTTGTATTGATACATTGTTAAAGGTAATAAAGAACAAGTAGATCAAAGTACTGACTGGTAACGGGTTATAACATAGTCTCTGATGGAAAAGTTTGGAAAAGTCACCAAACTATTGTATCAACACTTCTTGTATTGATACATGGTCAAAGGTAATAAAGAACTAGAAGAACAATGTACTGACTGGTAAAGGGTTATAACACAGCGGTGCTTTTGTCCCCCGGAGTTTGAAAAGGTAGTTAAATGCATTTCATTTCCGAATGATAATTTCTTTTTCAGAATTTTTCTTCGATAGCGACAATTATTCATATTCTTAGTACCGATTCAAAACATTTATCAACTAAAATAAAACTACATAGTCAGAAATAGATATAGTTAGAAAAATATATGTTCGGAATCGAATATACAACATATTCCATAGTATTTACATGTTCATGACAGAGAATATAAATACTATGGGATATATGTAGTATTTTCATATGAGCGTACATGTTTAAACAGTAAAAATTTCATATTGTGTGTGCACTTGTAATTCTTTCATACGTATGCGCATATTTTTACTCTTGAACACTCAGCATTTTAGTGCGCACGCCTAAATTTCGCGAGTGCTCCTATACAATTTTCGCAAACACTCGTTTATTTTACGAGCTAAAGCAGACTTTGGAACCATTTAGTGCACCGTATTTATCATCACAATTATGTCAATTACTGTCAATCTGCGAAGATTTCTAGATTTAGGTATTTAACCTATAGCTTTTTTTTTTTTTTTTTGCTATGTTATGTTCACTTCACTTCACTTATAGCATTTTTACCTCTGACATTTTACCTATTGAATTTTTACCTCTGGCGTTTTATCTACATTCGTTCTCACATTGATTCCGTGTCTTCTTCGATCTTAACTTGGCCGAGATCGTGACCAAAAATATGAAAATTCACAAGAGGTATGTTGTAGGGTAATAAAATTACTTTCCCCGCAAAACGAGAGTTTTAGAATGCTGGTTGTAAATCACTAACACACACACACACACCTGTCAAAATAATGCAAAAGATCAAAGTCATACGAATAAGGTTGACTGGTAGAAATCACCTGTAATCGGGTTATTCATAGATTCAAAGGAGAGTAAATCCTGTTTGGCTTTTCAAAATTCAATTGATGTAATTGACGAATCGCTGCCCCCATCCCCTACACACACACAGTGGCCTCCTCTGGCCACACCTACTGACTCCAAAAGGAAGTTCTACTTGGTATTAAACGGTGGTATATTCCAAGATTTATGGCCAGTAACAGGTAACAAAAAATTAAAGTGTTGACTGGGGTCCTAAACATCGTAACTACAGCTTGAATAAGCTGTAGTTGCGAGGTTTAAGTCGACAAACCAACATGATACTTAACTAAAAATCTCGGCCAATATTGGCGTTCAAAGATCACTTCCTGTTCGAATTAATTGTTAGTTTTGTCTATTGACTCTTTTATTCACACATTACAAAGGTCCGTGTTGCAGTAATACGCAGTGTAGTGAAGATATGTAACGACTCCAGTGGGTCTCGTGCATCTGAAACATCCTTGGAAACTCAACCCGGATACTGTAACGGTAAAAGAGATCGCAGAACTGAAATATGCGATAGAATATATCTTAACTCTTGTCATGCTGAATCCGGAATATTCCTGTCTTGGCAGAATGTGTAGACTAAGATTAGCCTGCACATATGTGCAGTCTGATCTTAGTCTTCACCACCTGCTTATTCTTTTTTATGTGTCAGAGTTGTGAAAATTTATCCGCAATAGATGTTCACAGTGCCTTCAACCAATGATATAGGATTAATAATTAAGCATTACAATGGTTAAGATTATGCTCTGATAAATGAAAGAATTTGTAAAAAATGAAAGAGGTATGAATGTGAATGTGAATGTTAGAAACGAGTTGATAAGTGAGTTCTTACTTGTATGAATAAATGAAAAAGTAATGAATGGATAAAAGAGTGAATGAATGAATCAATCAATCAATCTACCAATCAACCAACCAACCAACCAATCAATCAACATCTCAATCAATCAATCATTCAATGATATATTGAAAAAGTATATAAAATGATAAAAGAAAGAAAGTAGAAAAAAAAACGAAAGAGTGAAATTTCAAATATTGACCAATTTCAAAAAATCCAACCTTTTAGCGTCATTCTGGAAAAAGAAGACATAGATGTTACAAGCAATTTCTTCATTATCAACATTTTTTAGACTTCACAAAAAAAGTTTTTTCGTATAAATGACATCAATATATAGAAATTGGATCAAAAAAATTCTTCTTTTTTTGGTCCAGTCTAAAGTTGATCGAAGCCGCCGTCATACCGCGGTTGGTAAGGCGTCGGACTGTCAATCTAGAGGTCCCGGGTTCGATCCCCGACGGCGGCACTTATCCTTTCCGACTATTTGTCTCTCACCAATGTGTCAATAATCGTAGACTTATGTGGGATAGCAGCTGGAGGCTAGGAACAGATATAATGGTAGTACTGGTGTGAGAAATACCAGGATTCCATTGTTAGGTGCTCCAGCCGGCGCGATATAACTGAAAGGTTATTGAAAGTGGCGTAAAACCCCATTCAAACAAACAAAACGAACTAAAGTTTATCGTCTGGTAATGGCTGTTGACATTTGCTTATGGATGAGTTTAGGTTACTTACATGACGTAGTTAGTCGATAACACGACCCAGAACAAGGCACAATTGCACTTGACCAAGTTCGTGATTGATAACATTGGATAGATAGGCAGCCTGAAATATCATATATGACGTATATAGCGATAATACGACATTGGACAAGTATTTTTTATACCCTACCAAGTTCCTGATCAATAACAATGGATAGATTGGCAATATTATAGATAACGTATATAGTCGATAACACGACGCGGGACAAGATACTATTGTACATGACCAAATTCCTGCTTGATAGCGCTGAATAGATTGCAGTCTGTGATATCATACATGACGTATAAAGCTGATAATACGACCTTGAAAAAGACACAGTTGTACTTGACCAAGTTTCTGATTGATAACACTGGCTAGATTAGCAGACTGAAATATCATATATGACGTATATAGCGATAATACGACATTGGACAAGTATTTTTTATACCTTACCAAGTTCCTGATCAATAAAAATGGATAGATTGGCAATATTATAGTCGATTACACGACGCGGGACAAGATACTATTGTACACGACCAAATTCCTGCTTGATAGCGCTGAATAGATTGCAGTCTGTGATATCATACATGATGTATAACACAGTTGTACTTGACCAAGTTTCTGATTGAAAACACTGAATAGATTGGCAGTCTGAAATATCTTAAATGACATATATAGCAAGAATTACCACATTTGACAAGTATTTATTATACCTGGCCAAGTTCCTGATTGGCAACCTGAAATATTAAACATGTGGGATATAGTCTTTAACACGACATTGAACAAGACACGATTGAACTTGACTAAGTTCCTGATTGACAACATCTGATAGATAAGCAGCCTGAAATGATATCCGATTGGCAGCCTGAAATACCATACATTACGTATATGTCAGATCACACGTCCTTTGGCAAAACAGAATTGTTCTTTACTAAGTTCCTGATTGATAATATCTGATAGATTTGCACCCTGAACTTTTATACTTGTCGTATATAGCAGATAACACACCTTGGACAGGACACCATTGCAAATGACTATGTTAACGCAGATTTTTAAAGTATACAGAAAGAAGCGTAGCGAATTGATATTGCTTATTTTTACAAATATAGTGATAAAGTATGATTTTTCTTGATATTCGTGTTTTATGGTGAATGTTTAAATAAGGAAACCAACAATTTCGACAAAATCGTTAATTGTCTAATAAAGTACCATATCCAAAAACCTACCAAGAAGGGTGTTTGTCGTGCACCAGAGTAATTGACCAATCGCTTGTCCAGCCCACACACTCTTTTGGCCACGCCCTTTGACTCCCTCGGGAAGTCCCACTTCGATTTTAAACGGCGTTATTTCGCAAAATTCGTAGCCAGTAATCATGTAACAAAAAAGTAGAATGGTTGGTTGGCGACCTTAACGTCGTAACTGCAGCTGTAATAGGTTGCAGTTACGACGTTTAAGTCATCAAACGAACAAAATGTTTCACAGAAATGGCGACCAATGTCTGAATTTGAATCTCAATTCTAGACTGAATAAATGTCTTGATTGGTCGATATATTCCTCAATTGACAGCCGCGATCGATCAGTTGGATTTTTTTTCTTGATAATTAACCCTTGTCATGGTGAATAATTGTATAAAAATCGAAATGCTAAAAGTACTGATTGTAGTTTAATGTTTTTTTTTTTTTTTTTTTTTTTTTTTTTAAATTAAATTTCAAAAACAAATCCGACTTTATAGGGACAAATAGATGGTGTAGACTATGATCAGGCTGCACCTATGTGCAGGCTGATCTTTGATTATACCTGCTACCAAAAAGAAATACTCTGTGCTAAGCATGACCAAGGTTATCAACTGATAGTGATTGCTAAGTAAAAATTACAATAGAAATATCTCAGAAAAGGACGATTTTCAGAAGATTATTAAAGCTGTAGTTTCGACGTTTATTTTCGTTTTATGCCCCCGACAAGAAATTCTGGTCTAAAAACTAATATCGTTTTAAATCCTCAGACAAACTTTCAAATAGTAGTTGAGCTGTTAGACAGAGATAATCCATTCAGACTAAAAGATCCTCAACCTCATGTTTATGTATGTTTCTCATCATCCAGGGGTGCTATACCCTTCCCTGGGTCTTTATCCGGGTCCTTCGGTGGGTTGCAAAAATAAAACGGTACACATTGGCGATATCCAGGCCAAACTTTCCTTTTAAGGGCCAACGTTAAGATAACATTTTATCATTTATACATGTCCCGAAAATTGCCCTAACCACAAAATAGTTCCATAAAATGTATCAAAATTTGTGAAATATTTTATAAATGCTTTTTCACCCCGATGTCTTTGAATTATAAGAAATAAAGAGGATATTTTTGGTTTTTGGTGGAGTTATGAAACGAAAAACCTAATCCCGCTTATGTATGAATCCGTTTTGTACAAGTAGTCATACGTCTCTCTGGATTTTTCTCGTTTGCATATTACTCTAAAAAATTGCCTCCCTTGAAATCAGCACACGTGACAAGATCACCGTGAACTGATTCCGGATGACTTTTCTAAAGACCTTTACAACAAGTAGTTGTTGCTGTTGTTATTTACAGTAAACAAATTTCCAGCATTGATTCCAATCTATCTTAACATTTTGAAAAGGCGGTTACGACTTTTTATAGCCAGGAAGAAGAATATCGACGAAATATTGTGAAATGAACACAATGCTTCTCGCAAGTATTTTCTAAATTTTATACAATATTAATGCTTATCTGCGCTCTTTTTTTCTGCTTAATAATTCTTGAAGTTTAGATAAGTCTAGTAATGGGTGGTGGAAATAAATTGACAATTTCATCAAAATACAACTTCTGCATATTTAATCAGGCCTCAATTTGTGTACAATGTCCATTTTTCGAACGAAGGCAATAACAGCTTTAACCATTACAAGACAGCAAAACTTTAGACTACTCCAATTTGAAAGAGATTGAAAGAGATTCCGGGCAATAACTCAAATTCTGCTAAAATTGGAAAACAATTGCCAAATAGGGCCAAAAGATATTGTGAAGACATGGTAACTAGCAGTTTCTCCTTTTGTCACACTGTTTTCTATTATCATTTTCCACAGAGTATCAGAAAACGTTCATGTGTGGTAATTGGTTTATGAGTACTAAATGATAATAACACAATAAGGGAATTTATAGATTTGGCAGGTAATCTCTGACTAACGGGAAATTCGGATATTTGATCATGTGACTCGACTGGAAGGTTGACGGCTGAGTCTGTCCTAATCTAACCATACAATATCGGACAGTAGCGGAGACGGGACAGGTCTAGTGGGATGGTTGACTAATTCATCAACACATGGGTAAGCCATGTGACACGAATCGTAGCTTGTTTTTATCACATCATGACTACTGTTATTGCTTTTCTCCACTTTGCTATTTTTTAATTGTAAATATAACGATTGCTTTGCTATTCAGGCAAATGAATCTAACGTTTAACATTAGCATTTGATTGTTTTTGCAATAAGCGTTTAATTATTTCTACAAATGATGTACTATGTGCCGCTTGAAATATGTAGCTCGAATTCGAGAATTCTGTGGAATTGCTAATTACTGTTACATATGCCCTTGAATCGCGAATATGATAGAGCTGTAACCTATACAGTGCATACGAGAATAAATTCGCTTTGATAGCCAAATAAATATTTCACCTTGGCGGAACCTGTTAACGTTTGCAGTAAGTTCAAAGTACAATGTGATAACTCGAACAGAACGCTGTATGTGATTAATTTTTCAAATTCCACGATATCGGAACCCCATAACGATCAATTTCTTAACGTGACAGACATAACGTAACCGACTTACTTAAATGCCACTCGACTTCCTGATTTCCCAATTACATTTTATTAACCCATTCCCACACAACAAACTTTTAGACTGGTACAAATGAATGAAGCTGTAGACCATAATTTTAATTTAATTGGAATTTTAAAAATGTTTCGTCTGTTAAGATACAAAATATTTTGGATAATGAAGAAATTGCTTGTAACTACAATTTCTTCATTTTCAAAAATGTTTTCCGGAGCTTTTTCTTAGGGGCGGAAGAAGGAGAGCTTGTTTTAGAATAGGTTAAACCATTGAGAAATGTCGACGGAGAATTTCAGTTTTTTTTTTTTTACTCGACATTTCTAAATGTGTTGCAAAAGACTTATTTTATGAAAGCCACATGACTCCCAGTAGTACAATGGTTTCTTCGGGCTCTTGAAATTGCGATATAATTAAGTTATGGAGGCAAAGAATTAAAGGTGTCTGATAGAGCTGGTCGTTTAATAATTTTATAGATGGTCAAATGAATGCATAATTCTATGAAGGTAAAATTTTGCGGACAATGTCCAATACAAGATTAGAATGGAATTCCATGAGGCAAAGAGGGCTAGGTCTAGTGTGGGGACAAGATTTTGATAGCTAGTTTTCGAATTTTTCTAAAGAAAATTAAATGTTGGCTGCAGAAAAGTTTGGCTTTTTCATTGATCTGAGAAAATTCCGCTATACTGTAAATTATGTGCAGATTGCCCTAAATTTCTGCCCTATACAGTCAGTCTTACTCGAGCGACCACCTCTATTAAGCGACCACTTGCATTAAACGACAATAATCGAAATCCCCTTTCATAATCAAAAGTTTATTTAAGAGATGAAGAGAATATTTTTTGATTTCATGGAGGTATGAACCGAAAAACCTAATCACACTGTATGAATACGCGAAGCGGATTCATACTTTTTGTGATTAGGTTTTTGGGTTCCTACCTCCATGAAAACAAAAAAATATTTTCTGCATTTCTTATAATTTAATAGCATCGAGCGAAAAAAACAAACACTTTACGAATTTTGATACCTTTTTGTATGGGACTATTTTGTTAGTAAGCATACAAAATCGCTGTGTGCTCAAAATTTTGTTCATGGAGTTATGAATGATTTTTTTCGACCAATCAGAACGCTCGTTTTTGATAGACGAAACAAAAAATTAAATTATATAAGAAGAGATCGAATTGACATAAAACATATCACAAATAAATTCAATGTTGTTGGAACCCATGAGAATCGTCTCAGTGAGGTCCCCTAAAAAAGGATTTAGCGAGAATTTTGTAAAAGCTTTTGTATGCAATCCTTAATATATCTCTCAGAAATGTCTTTCAAGCGACCTTTCTCCTAAGCCGCCACATTTTGGTCGCCCCGTCATAGGTCTCTTTTTAAAAGATTTACTGTATTTCCTAAAACCAATTCCCATAACAATGACGCTTTTAGACGACCCTAAAAAACGATTGGGAAATCATTGTGTAAATTAAAAAAAATGCTCTAGCAAGCCATTCTTCATTTTACATAATGGTGCGACTCAGATAGGCGAAAAACCTAAAAATCCATATACTTTCACATACCATAAAATTTTGCCATCAATTAATAATTTAATTGTTAGTTTCGTCTATCAAAAACGAGCGATCTGATTGGTCGAAAAATTTAATTCATACCTCCATGAACAAAATTTTGAGTACGCAGCCATTTTGAATGATTCCGCACAAAATAGTTCACTACAAAAAGGTATCAAAATTTGTTAAGTTGTTGCATTTTTCGCGCGATGCTATTAAATTATAAGAAATGAAGAGAATATTTTTTGTCTTCATGGAGGTATGAACCGAAAAACCTAATCACACAATGTATGAATCCGCTTCGCGTATTCATACAATGTGATTAGGTTTTTTCGGTTCATACCTCAATGGAATTAAAAAATATTCTCTTCATCTCTTAAATAAGTTACACAGGGCTCGTCCCGTTAGTTGACTGAAGGATTGTAGCGAATGACAACTCAGCTTCATGTTGATAATGAAGGTTTATTAACACATTAGCGGAGTTTAGACTGGTCGAAGTTCAAAGGAATCGCAGATGACAAATCAAAGCGGATAATGAAAAAAATGCTTGTAACAAGCAATTTCTTTATTTTCCACAACGTTTTCTCTAGCGTTTTAGTTTGGGTGTCAAAAAGCGTCATTGTATGGAAATGAGTTAATATAGTTTATAAAGACTCTTAAAATACAGTTATAAAGACATTTGACATGTATGAATCTGATACTAAAACTGATCGTCTGCAAGGATTTACCCCTATATATAAGCTTTTGATCACCATGGAGACGCCTTACAAACCAATCTGGGGTATTGGAAGGTCTCACAAAACCAATAAAAAACATTCCAACAAAGTTTTCCTTCTCTTTGGTTTCAAAAAACGAGATTGTGTGGTAACAAGTTAGGAATTTTATCGTATTAATGTACCTTGGAGACCGTGAAGTGGTCGTTAATCCCCGTACACATATGTAAATGTATATAAAACATGGCGAAATTGAAAGGAATCGCAGATGACAAATCAAAGCTTACGAAATTTAGATTTTTTCAACTATCTTGGAAAAACATTGTGGATAATGAAAAAAATGCTTGTAACAAGCAATTTCTTTATTTTCCACAACGTTTTCTCTAGCGTTTTAGTTTGGGTGTCAAAAAGCGTTATTGTATGAAAATGAGTTAATATAGTTTATAAAGACTCTTAAAATACAGTTATAAAGACATTTGACATGGACGAATCTGATACTAAAACTGATCGTCTGCAAAGATTTATCCCTATATATGAGCTTTTGATCACCATGGTGACAGCCTTACAAACCAATCAGGGGTTTTGGAAGGTCTCACGTAGGCAATCAAAACATTCCAGGATTCCTCTCTAACAAAGTTTCCCTTCTCTTTGGTTTCAAAAAGCGAGATTGTGTGGTAACGAGTTAAGAATTTTTTATAAGAGAATCTTATCTTATTAATGTACCTTTGAGACCGTCAAGTGGTTATTAATCCCGTTATACTTGTACATCTGTAAATGTATATAAAACATGGCGTAGAACAATGATACTTTATCATTGCACTGTAAATTGTACTGTATCATTTAATATGGCCCGGCTTACAGTTTTCAGAAAGAACGGTATAATAAGCCGTTTCCTCATCAAATAGTGTAAAACTTTTGTCATGTTATTTATCATTTTCCGCAACAAGATAACACTTTGAAGTTGTTATCATTTGGTTCTATGCTGACTATAAACTTTAGTTTCGACGTTAAAGTCGCAAAACCGACTAAAGTGCTTCGGATAAATGTTGGCTAATGTTGGTTCAAAGTTCACCTCCGGTCTAAAGGATTTTATTTGATTAGAAGCCTCGCAAACCGCCACATTTCTAATATATCTCGAACTACTATATTACGTAATAAGTAGATAACATGTAATAATAGTAAAGTGAATTGAATAAATAAGGAATATTATGTTACGATAGGAATACATCATCTTGTATTTGTTTGGAGCTGCGGTGGAAATTTTGATATTTCACGAGACCTAAGGTCGACTGGAATATCAAATTTTCCTCCACAGCCAAAAGCAAATACAAGATGTTGTATCGCTATCGTAACGTAATATTCCATTTAGTATATACAATGTACATATACTTGTTAACCTTATTTTTCATTAAACAAATTTAATTAAGTGATGAAAAAATCTTTATTTACACAAGAAATTCCATTTATTTTTTCCCATTCTGTTTACGTTTATTAGCATTATGACGTCAAAAACAGAATGAAAATTACGTCGTATAAGACAACCGTATATGGAGCTGTATCAGATACTGGCTTTTGTCTGACTAGTCTGATTTTGTTTGCGTTTGATTTATATATTTTACTAGAATTTTTTTTAGATATATTAAAAAAAGAGATCCAAATCCACTCAATTTATTTCAAAATTATTTTGATCATTTCGAACTTCCAAAATCTCGAACAAATTAGCCAGTTCCCGACGTGTTCGAGCCTTTGAAGTTTGACTCTATTTTACTAGAGATGTTTGTAGGTATATATTAAAAACAAATCAATATCCACTCAATTTTCTCAAAATTGTTTTGATCATTTCGCTTATACATCGGTAGCCGCCGTCATAGCGCAGTTGGTAGCGCGTCGGGCTGTAAATCTAAAGGTCCCGGGTTCGATCCCCGACGGCGGCACTCATCCTTTCCGACTATTTGTCTCTCACCAATGGGTCGATAATCGTAGACCTATGTGGGATAGCAGCTGGAGGCTAGGAAAGGATGTAATGGTAATACTTGTGTGAGAAATACCAGGAATCCATTGTTAGGTGCTCCAGCCGCCGCGATATGACTGAAAGATTGTTAAAAGCGGCGTAAAACCCCATTCAAACAAACAAACAAATTATACATCGGTAAAACTTTCAAGTAAACAAAAGACATAGAAAAATTGTATAACACGCTGAAGAATATATACGTATAAAGGAAGAATTTAAAACCTTACCTATAATTAAAGTAAGCAGTAAACCTAAAATTCTAATAGGTACACTAAACCTCATCCTTTCGGTATTTAAAAAGCACTGAATTTTATCAACGGGAATGTTTCATTCAAAGTTCAAGTATCAACTTAACATGTAAAGTATTATTCAAAGAACTGACAGTCCACTGTAAAAAAAGTTTGTAAGGTTACACCACTATGTGTGTGCTTTTTTTTTCACGAAAACGAGGGTACACTTTTACACTTATTTTAAAGCATATTTACTACCGGAGTAAGTATTCCCTAAGAGATGGTGTAAAGTTAGTAACGAAAAGGTGTAAAAAAAAAAGGCCAATTTAAATGGGTGGAATCTTACACCATTCTTCGCTAAATATGGAACGGAACTTGGTGTTTTATATCACATTACACTTTGGATAGGAAAGTACACTATTAAGGCAGATTGGAGTTTCCGCTGGTGCAAAGTAACATCTTAAGGCCCCAAACCACCAAAAAGAGATTAAGTGAAACACATTCGTGTAACGTTTCTCTACACCAGACCAAGTGTAAATTTGCAATTTCAGATGATATTTTCCTCTCTTTAAGTTTAAATGGGGTATATATATATAATAAGCAATGCCAACTTGGTGATACTCTACTCTTTCGTGTTGAAACTTCACATCATTTTTAGTGTAAACTGTAAATACGCTTAATTCAGGAAGACTTTTCCCTTTTGTTGGTGAAACCTCAAATTATTTTGGGTATAGTATTTCCTTTTACAATATAATTCAATAGTTCACACCATAAGTGTTCCATACGCCAAATTCAGAGAGGCTTTACTCTTTTCAGTGGTGAAACATCAAAACATTGTGGGTTTAAACGTTAATTTTACACGAAATGGAACCATTTGGTTTATCATACATTGAAAATATAGATAGACTTAATTTGCTCTGAGGTAAACACCCCGCACAATTCTGTGTAAATTTTAAATTTGTTCACAATATTTTAAACCAGAAGTGTTAACATACCAAGAATTCAGAGAGACTTTACTCTATTAGCGTTAATCTTCAGTGAAATTTGTAAATTAATTGGAAAACACAGCGTAACAACCAGCTTTGAGGTGAGGGTAAGTACGCGTTCCTTTATAACGTTATATGATCTGTTTATATTGATGAATAAATATTTAATGCTTGGTTTTCAAATGAGGACATCTGCAGATGGTTTGGGAATGCAAGAAAGTTACATATGGTTGACAGAAATTAAAACTTGAGAAAGAAGAATATAAATAAAACTGTGCTTCTATTTATGTTTATGCCCTTCCGTATGAGTTCAAATACCACTCACGTCAATTTAAATTATATTTATTTTTAATTTTATTTATTTATTTTTTCCTTTTTTAATAAATATAAAAAGCAACTCTTTATTTACCCAACAACATATTATCTTTTAAAAAAAATAAGAAATAAGATCCCTCTTTCGTGTTTTTTTAAGGTATGCACCTACACCATTTAAGGCGTTACTTTTCCACCATTTACCCCTTTTGCCTTTTGCTTCTACACCAGTTGTGGTGATTAGTACTCATTAAGGTGTAGCGTTTCCTTGTTTGTTGTTGGAATATTTACGACTGTTAATCGGCTAACTAACACTTTGTTTGATTTTAGGATCTCCCCCGAATTTAAGGTATTACTTTACACCGAAAGTGGTGACAGGTGAGTTGCCACCACTTTTTGCGTAAAGTCATGCTATATTTTTACAGTGTACCGAGAGACGTCTGATATGATACACTAGTTAACATGTTTTGGACCCTTATCAACGCACTGAAAGTGATGCTAGTAAGGAACTTACAGTCATTAGAATAAAGTTGGTATCAAAGCTCTATGGCCAGTTTGGGACAAAAAACCTTTTGAATGTTGTTGTTGTTGTGTTTTTACATCGTTACAAGACTTATTGTTGGAAATCAGTTGCTTGAACACTTCCTCATCAGTACGAAAGGATCGTTCCTGCCCCCTTGATTTATGAGAAGCTGTTGACGCCACAGTATGCACATTTGGTGATCACAAAATCCAGATGACAGTTGTGTTCAAATGATAAAGATGGAACAACAGATAATCTTTTTTATCACAAAATGTTTTAATTTGAATATACGGAAATGGAAAAAATGCCTTAATCTAGTAAAATAGCTATGAAGACCTTCATTACAAACCCCATTAACCAACAAGCTGTTTCAAACTGTTCCTATAAAACCATTTGACAAGGAGTAGTGTTTGGTATAAAGTAAAATAATCATTTAGTTTGGAAAACACTGTGTGGAAAGGAGCATTTAATTGTCACTAGCAAATGCCTCTTTTCTCACAATATTTTCAAATTGACTCTGAATAACAGTACATCAGCATTGTGCTTAGATGAACTAAACAGCAAGTACTGACTGGTAACGGGTTATAACACAGTCTCTGATAGAAAAGTTTGGAAAAGTCACAAAACTATTAAATCAATACTTCTTGTATTGATACATAGTTAAAGGTAATTGAGAACAAGAAGATCAAGGTACTGACTGGTAACGGTATATAACATAGTCTCTGACAAAAAAGGATTGAAAAGTCACAAAACTATAGTGTCAACACTTACTGTATTAATACATAGTTAAAGGTAATTAAGAAAAAGAAGATCAAGGTACTGACTGGTAACGGTATATAACATAGTCTCTGATAGAAAAAGGTGGAAACGCCACACAACTATTGTACATCCTGTATTGATACATGGTAATAAAGATCAAGAAGACAAAAGTACAGAGTGGTAAAGGCTTTTAACACAGCGATTCTTCTGTCCAGCGGAGTTTGAAGGGGAAGTTAACTGCATTACATTCCGAACAATAATTTCTATTTCATATTTTTTCTTGGATAGGGTAGATTTTTTATATTTCTAGTACCGATTCATAACATTTATTAAATACTAGTATGTTTATACCATTTACAAATAGATGTAGTCAGAAAATATATTTTCGGAATCGAAATTACTACATATCCCATATAGTATTTACATGTTCATGACAGAGATAATACATGCTATGGAAAATATGTAGCATTTTTCAAGTATGAGCATGCATTCGTAAACAGTATGAAATTTCATATCGTGCGTGCACTTGTCATTCTTTCATACGTATGCGCATATTTTATACTTTGAACGCTCAATATTTAGCCTAAATTTCGTGAGTGCTCCTGTATAAATTTCGCGTGCACTCGTTTATTTTAGCGGTTACTAGCTGATGTGGACTTTTGAGACATTTAGTTCATCATATATATCATTACTGTTCTAATTAATTGTTTTATTTGTCGATTGAATCTTTGATTCACACATTACAAAGGTCCGTGTTGCAGTAATACATAGTGTAGTGGAGATATGTAACAACTCCAGTAGGCCTCGTACACGTGAAACATCCTTGGGAACTCATCCTGGATACTGTAACGGTAAAAGAGATCGCAGAACTGAAATATGCGATAGAATATATCTTAACTCTTGTCATGCTGAATACGGAATATTTCGCGTGCACTCGTTTATTTTAGCGGTTACTAGCTGATGTGGACTTTTGAGACATTTAGTTCATCATATATATCATTACTGTTCTAATTAATTGTTTTATTTGTCGATTGAATCTTTGATTCACACATTACAAAGGTCCGTGTTGCAGTAATACATAGTGTAGTGGAGATATGTAACAACTCCAGTAGGCCTCGTACACGTGAAACATCCTTGGGAACTCATCCTGGATACTGTAACGGTAAAAGAGATCGCAGAACTGAAATATGCGATAGAATATATCTTAACTCTTGTCATGCTGAATCCGGAATATTCTTGCCTTGGAAGGTGGTGTAGACTAAGATTAGCCTGCGCATATATGCAGTGTGATCTTAGTCTTCACCACCTGCTTATTCTTTCTTATATGTCAGAGTTGTGAAAATTTATCCACAATAGATGTTCACGGTGCCTTCAACCCATGATATAAGATAAATAATTCAGCATTACAAGGTTTAAGATTATACACTGATAAATGAAAGAATTTGTAAAAAATGAAAGAGGTAAGAATGTGAATGTTAGAAACGAGTTGATAAGTGAATTCTTACTTGTATGAATAAATGAAAAAGTAATGAATGGATAAAAGAGTGAATGGATCAATCAATCAATCAATCTACCAATCAATCAACAAACCAGTCAATCAATCAACATCTCAATCAATCAATCATTCAATGATATATTGAAAAAGTATATAAAATGATAAAAGAAAAAAAAGAGTGAAATTTCAAATAGCAACCAATTTCAACAAAATCCAACCTTTTAGCGTCATTCTGGAAAAAGAAGACATAGATGTAACAAGCAATTTCTTCATTATCAACATTTTTTAGACTTCACAAAAAAGTTTTTTCGTATAAATGACATCAATATATAAAAATTGGATCAAAAACTATTTCTTTTTTGGTCCAGTCTAAAGTTTATCGAAGCAGCCGTCATAGCGCGGTTGGTAGCGCGTCGGACTGCCAATCTAGAGGTCCCGGGTCTCTCACCAATGGGTCGATAATCGTAGACCTATGTGGGATAGCAGCTTGAGGCTAGGAAAGGATGTAATGGTAGTACTGGTGTGAGAAATACCAGGATTCCATTGTAAGGTGCTCCAGCCGGCGCGATATAACTGAAAGATTGTTGAAAGCGGCGTAAAACCCCATTCCAACAAAAAACAAACAAACTAAAGTTTATCATCTGGTAATGGCTGTTGACATTTGCTTATAGATGAGTGTAGGTTACTTACATGACGTAGAAAGTCGATAACACGACCCAGGACACGACACAATTGTACTTGACCAAGTTCGTGATTGATAACACTGGATAGATAGGCAGCCTGAAATATCATATACGACGTATACAGCGATAATACGACATTGGACAAGTAATTTTTATACTTTACCAAGTTCCTGGTCAATAGCAATGGAAAGATTGGAAATATTATAGATAACGTCGATAACACGACGCGGGACAAGACACAATTGTACACGACCAAATTCCTGCTTGATAGCGCTGAATAGATTGCAGTCTGTGATATCATACATGACGTATAAAGCTGATAATACGACCTTGAAAAAGACACAGTTGTACTTGACCAAGTTTCTGATTGATGACATTGGATAGATAGGCAGCCTGAAATATCATATCTGACGCATATAGCGATAATACGATATTTGACAAGTATTTTTTTTATACCTTACCAAGTTCCTGATCAATAACAGTGGATAGATTGGCAATATTATAGATAACGTATATAGTCGATAACACGACGCGGGACAAGATACTATTGTACTCGACCAAATTCCTGCTTGATAGCGCTGAATAGATTGCAGTCTGTAATATCATACATGATGTATAACACAGTTGTACTTGACCAAGTTTCTGATTGAAAACACTGAATAGATTGGCAGTCTGAAATATCTTAAATGACGTATATAGCAAGAATTACCACATTGGACAAGTATTTATTATACCTGGCCAAGTTCCAGATTGGCAACCTGAAATATTAAACATGGGGGATATATTCGTTAACACGACATTGAACAAGACACGATTGAACTTGACTAAGTTCCTGATTGTCAACATCTGATAGAAAAGCAGCCTGAAATGATATCCGATTGGCAGCCTGAAACACAATACATTACGTATAAGTCGGATCACACGACCTTTGGCAAAACAGATTGGTTCTTGAGTAAGTTCCTGATTGACAACATCTGATAGATAAGCAGCCTGAAATGATCTCCGATTGGCAGCCTGAAATATCATACATTACGTATATGTCAGATCACACGTCCTTTGGCAAAACAGAATGGTTCTTTACTAAGTTCCTGATTGATAACATCTGATAGATTTGCACCCTGAACTTTTATACATGACGTATATAGCAGATAACACACCTTGGACTTGACACCATTGCAAATGACTATGTTAAACGCAGGTTTTTAAAGTATACAGAAAGATGCGTAGCGAATTGATATTGCTTAATTTTACAAATATAGTGATAAAGTATGATTTTTCTTGATATTCGTGTTTTATGGTGAATGTTTAAATAAGGAAACCAACAATTTGGACAAAAACGTTAATTATCTAATAAAGTACCATATCCAAAAACCTATCAAGAAGGGCGTTTGTCGTGCACCAGTGTAATTGATCACTCGCTTGTCCAGCCCACACACTCTTTTGGCCACGCCCACAGGCTCCCTCGGGAAGCCCCACTTCGATTTAAATCGGCGTTACTTCGCAAATCTCGTAGCCAGTAGCATGTAACAAAAAAGTAGAATGGTTTACGTCGTAACTGCAGCTGTAATAGGTTGCAGTTACGACGTTTAAGTCGTCAAACGAACAAAATGTTTCACAGAAATGGCGACCAATGTCGGAATTTGAATCTCAATTCTAGACTGAATAAATGTCTTGATTGGTCGATATATTCCTTAATTGACAGTCGCGATCGATCAGTTGGATTTTTTTTCTTGATAATTAACCCTTGTCATGGTGAATAATTGCATAAAAATCGAAATGCTAAAAGTACTGCTTGTAGTTTAATGTTTATTTTGAAAATTAAATTTCAAAAACAACTCCGACTTTATAGGGATAAATAGATGGTGTAGACTATGATCAGGCTGCACCTATGTACAGGCTGATCTTTGATTATACCTGCTGCCAAAACATACACTGTGCTAAACATGACCAGGGATTTTAACTGATGGAGATTGCCAAGTAAAATCATGATAGAAATATCTAAGAAAAGAACGATTTTCAGAAGATTATTCAAGCTGTAGTTACAACGTTTATGTCGCCAACCTTCGATTTCTTTTCGTTTTAAGCACCCGACTAGAAATTCTGGTCTAAAAACTAATGTCGTTTTAAATCCTAAGACAAACTTTTAAATAGTAGTTGAGCTGGTAGACAGATATAATCCATTCAGAGTTAAAGATCCTCAACCTTATGTGTATATTTTTGTTTCCCGTCACCACGGGGTGCTATCCCCTTCCCTTGGTCTTTATCCGGGTCCTTCTGTGGGTTGCTCGGGGAGAGGGGAGGATGCCTTTTTTACCCCTGCCGGCGGTTGTCCAATTGGTTGAGTAGACTAAATAATGAAAATTGCACTTTTTGTAAACAAATATTTTTGTTCTATAATTGCTGGCACTGTGTGGTTTAAAAGAAAATGGATGCAAAAATAAAACGGTTTACATGGGCGATATCCAGGGCCAACGTTAAAATAACATTTTATTATTTATAAATATCCCTAAAAGTGCCCTAACTGTTGCTATTTACAGTAAACAAAATTCCAGCTTTGATTCCGATCTATCCTAAGATTTTGAAAAGGCGGTTACGACTTTTTTAAAGCCAGAAAGAAGAATATTGAGGAAGTGTTGTCGGAAATGAACACAATGCTTTTCGCAAGTATTTTCTAATTTTTGCTAATCTGCGCTCTTTTTTCTGCTTAAAACTTCTTTAAGTTTAGGCCAGTCTAGTAATTGGTGGTGGAAATATTTTGACAATCTCATCAAAATAAGACTTCTGCATATTCAATCTGGCCTCAAATTGTGTAAAATGTACATTTTTTGTACAAAGGCAATAAAGGCTTTAACCCATTACAAGGCAGCAAAACTTTAGACTGCTCCAATTTGAAAGAGATTGACAGAGATTCCGGGCGATAATTCATATTGTGCTAAAATTGGAAAATAATTGCCAAATAGGACCAAAAGATATTGTGAAGACATGGTAACAAGCAGTTTCTCCTTTTGTCACACCGCTTTCAATTATCATTTTCCCCAGAGTATCAGAAAACGTTAATGTGTGGTAATTGGTTTATGAGTACTAATTGATAATAACACAATAAGGGAAATAACTATTCAAATTTATTGATTTGGCAGGTGATCTCTGACTTATCGGGAAAATTTGGATATTTGATCTTGTGACTCGACTGGACGGTTGACTGCTGAGTCTGTCCTAATCTAACCATACAATATCGGACAGTGGCGGAGACGGAACAGGTTCACTAGTCTAGTAGGATTGTTGACTAATTAATAATCACGTGGGTAAGCCATGTGACACGAATCATAGCTTGTTTTATCACATTATTGTGTCGCCTCATAGGCGACACTAATTGTGGTATACTCATTCTAATTTTAGACATTATATCACGAGGGAAAATTAATTGTTCCTGAGAATCGCAACTATATTCTACACAACGATTGTTTTCAAAATATATTTTCGAAGCAGTTTTAGGAACCCCACTGTGAAGTTCATCTAATCTCGCAACACACCGAAATTTCATGCAAACAAAGTTTTAATCGTTTTATTTATTGTATGTCAATGGAAAGTCTCTACTTCCGGTTTGCCCCCTAAGGGATGTGTCTTAAATCCAACCGATTTTGCCGATATGTATATTTTTTGTTACACTCCACTAAATTTTGTAATGCGTTGTGCACATTCTGCATTATATTCTAAGTACAGATACATGGCATTGTGTACATTGTGTTACATCTTATACTTTACCAAATAGCAAATATCCGTAATGTTCCCTATTTAATATTTTAATTTAGTGTGAATCAATTCATGTAGAAACAGTCCGCCAAGATTTGGTAGTGTTTATCAATACCAATGGGTATTGTTCACAAGAATTTAATTTTTACGATTCCGTTAATTTGGGCGGGCTTTTGACGGTTATATTTCCGGTAAATTTGCATTTTGCATTTTGCGCAGTAGGTTACACTCCTGCCAGATTTTGACTAATAGAGATAGGGTGAAAGGAACAGTTCTGGCAGTGTATAGATCTATTCACAAATTTCGTTCGGATTCAACCCTGGTTCCATCTTAAAGAGCGTTCATTTGCCTTGAAATTCATGCTAGGACAATGATATCATTAGCGATAATTTTTTCGGCAAATTTACATTGAACACAACAACCATCGAAATTCCCTTAATTCGGAGCAGCCTAGCGCGCAGGGGGGACAATTCAAACCTCATCACTAAACAACTAATAGTCCCGATAGAAATCCATTAGCACACATGAATACAGTGAAGCTGTGGTCTGCCATTGCGCTGACGGTTTTCTAATTCTAGCTTTCGTCAAGGCTCGAAAACACCATTCCAAAAGGGAATACATGAAAATTAGATGAAAAGCCAAGACTATAATTCGCATAATCAATCTTAAAGAAGAGAAAAGAGAGATTGACTCTTAACTTTTAGAATGGTTGTTTTAAAGGTTTGAGACATATTTCTCCTTCACGATGAACTTTCATTGCTGGCATATTTACTTTTTAGCTACGCTGTTGTCAAACAAAATTGCAGGTATTGTAGTAGGCTTAGTGTTGTTGTCGACAGTAAAACAAATTAAGCATCATTGAGACTTAAAATATATGTAATATATCATAAGATCAACCTATACTAGTATAAAAAAATTAAAGTAATATCATTTTAGTAAAAATCATGCCTTTTTAATTCCTACTAACATCTTTAATCCACTATCTAGCAATCAAAAGCCGAACATTGGCATCAGCATGCGCTGTTTTTTGTTGAAAATTCAGTTACACATACCATCTATAACGATTTGCAAATACCTTCCTAAAATTCTCATTACTTAAAGTTCATTCAGGTTGCAATGGTTGACAAAACAGTAGATCTCATGGATACACACACACACACAAAATATAGATACCATTGGCTTTTTCATTTTTGTCGAGCCCGCTTGGGGAGAGCAAGATATAGTTGTCACAATGACGGCTCGATATGGGTGCATTAGTGCATCTGTTTGTCACTCAGTTTGTCCGTCCAGTTTAGCCTGGAAAATTACTACTACATTTATGGATGGACTTTGAAATAACTTGGCACAATTGTTCTCTATCATGAGTACATGTGCTTCAGATAGCTCCATGGTCAAGGTGACAGATTAAGGTAAAACGTTTAATTAAGGGTCCGACAGCAGTTGCCCAATGACAACCACCTATTATTAGCTCATCTGAGCACAAAGTACGATGTGAGCTATTGTGATCGCTCGTTGTCCGTCGTCCGTCCGTCCGTATGTCTGTCTGTCTGTTCACAATTTCTTTAAAAATCTTCTCCCTCAAAACCATTAGGCCAATCAAGCTGAAACTTTGCTGGGACATTCCTTGGGTGAAGCTCTACAAAAATTGTTAAAAGAATTTTATTCCGTGAATAACTCTGGTTGCCGTGACATTTGAAAATAGGAAATTTTAGTAAATCTTTGGATTTTTTTTTCAGAAACTACAAGTAGAAGGGCTTTTATATTTCATATAAAGCATTATCACATGATTCTCTACCAAATTTTTTAAAAGTTTTTCGCCTCGGATCAAAAATGGCCTTGGCCTGCGGGGTCCAAAGTTGGGAAAAACGCTCAATTGGGGAATGTTCAAAAGTCCACTACTCCTTAACTATAAGGCCAATGGCATTCATATCAAGTATGTAACTTAACTAGATTGTTTTGTAGTATGTTATAAAAAAGTATGCCCTGGGGTCAAAAATTGCCCCGACCCAGGGGGCCAAAGTTGGTAATTTCGTTCAATGAGGGCAGGTTCAAAAGTCTACTTCTCCTTGGCTATATTGCTAATGGAATTCATAATTAGTATGTAACTTAACTGGATGGGGTTTTAGAATGCTATAAAAATATGCCCCTTGTGTCAAAAATGGCCACAACCCAAGGGTCAAAAGTTGGGAAAAACATTCAAATTTAAAAGTCTACTCCGTCTTATCTATGAGGTCTTTTGCATTCATATTAAGTATGTAACATCGTTAGATGGTTTTGTAGTATGTTATAACAATTTATACCCCTTCGGTCAAAACTGGCCCTGCCCCAGGGGTCCAAAGTGTGGTAAAACGCTCAATTAGGGCAAGTCCAAAAGTTCACTCCTCTTTGACTATATTGCCTTATGTATACATATTTAGCATGTATCATAACTAGGTTATTTTGTAGTGTGATACAAAAACATTATGCACCTTTGGTCAAAAATGGCCCTTCAACAGGGGTCCAATGTCGAATGTTGTATAACCCAGTAGATATCTACTATGTTTGTAGGGATTTACAGTGGAGTCACAAACAGCCTTGTCCTAGTACTTGTATATTTATTTGGCTTCAGTTGCTTCTTTTTTACTCAAAAAAGTACGATGATTAGCAACTGACTCAGGTGAGCGATTTAGTACCATCATGGTCCTCTTGCTTTTAGATAAATGGTATATATATCCTAATTTCACAAATCATTGGTCAGTAGTGTTTATAAGCTCAACTGTTTTGGCATAAATGTTGCTATTGTGATCTCATCACCTTGTTTGCTTTTGTGTAGTTCTCAATGTTGTTGTTGGTGTTTTCATTACAAATTTTATTAGTCGAAGAGTATTACTATTTAATATATGCACTTGCAAGTTCATGTGTGTGTTCAAAAGCACACGAATAATCCGTTCTATGAAAGCTCGGAACTCTACAAGCATTTTTCTGACGAATTTTGCTTCTCTTTAAACTTGGACCTGATATTTTTTCAGCATCAAGCTGCTGCAGCTAGGCTTTAGCATCTAATTCAGTGTTCTCCTTATCTGCACTAGCCCCCGGTGTTGTTGTAAATTAGTCATTGCATTTGGTGGTCTACTATTTTACGCCCCAATCCGCATCAATTCATGGAGGGATAATGGTTATCGATTGTCCATCTGTATTGCGAGCTATACATTTTTCATAATTATAAGAAGGTTTTAAAATTTTGATTTTACAACAAACTATTTAAGCCAGACCTTAACCCAACAAAATCAAACATTTGCAAGGCACAGCATGTTCAACTATTTAGTTCAACGTGGTTTTGAAATAAAGGTTCTTGCTATACACAAAGCTTTGGGCCGCCGTCATAGCGAAGTTGGTAGCGCGTCGGACTGTCAATCTAGAGGTCCCGGGTTCGATCCCCGACGGCGGCACTCATCCTTTCCGACTATTTGTCTCTCACCAATGGGTTGATAATCGTATACCTATGTGAGATAGCAGCTGGAGGCTAGGAAGGGATGTAATGGTAGTACTGGTGTGAGAAATACCAGGATTCCATTGTTAGGTGCTCCAGCCGCCGCGATATAACTGAAAGATTGTTGAAAGCGGCGTAAAACTCCATTCAAATCAAATCAAATCAAACAAAGCTTTGGAAGACAGTAAAAATTGAGATCAGCCTGCAAAGACTTGTAGTCTTATCTCATTCTTCGCTGCCTATATGCTACATCAGCCTGGTCAAAAGACCCCAATTTGAAATAATATGCATTCATCAAGTTAAGGGATAAAAATAAGAAGACTGTTCACACACAATTTTTCAAATATTGCTTTCTTTAACTATATTTTCCAAAATCTTACCATTTCGTCCACTACTTAGATATTTATTTTTAAGGGCGACACAATTCACTTTGCTGTACATTACAGCAATTTTTTACTTGTGACTACTGTTATTGCTTTTCTCCACTTTGCTATTTTTTTAATTGTAAATATAACGATTGATTTGCTATTCAGGTAAATGAATCTAACGTTTAACCATTTATTGAATGCACTTCACCATAGTTAATTATAACTAGCGGGATGACAGAAGTAACTACTTCACTACAGTAAATTATAATTAGCGGGTGGACAGATGAAGCTACTTCACAAAAGTTAATTATAACTAACGGGTTGACAGAAGTAGCATTTAGCATTGCAATACTATTGGTTAAAGTACGAATGCATGATTTCTTCTAGTCATTCATTCTAGTAAAGTTATAGATAAGTCGAACAACTTCTTTTCAACAGGGGAATTTTGTTCGATGAAATAAGTTTTGTTGCATAAGGATGTATAAATACGATATTTTTTATGTATTTTGAGATAAGATACGCAAAGAAATCAAAGGAAAATCTGTTTTAAGGAAATTATACAACCAAGAAATAATTTGACGTTTACATAATTGGGGACACGAGCTATTCCGTGGAGGGCGTGTTCAGTTGAATTTCTTTGCATATTTGGTTAAAACCGTTTATAGTGTAGGTTTCTCTTTTTTTGCTACTTTACAAGATGTGGAAGATTTTGCACCACGATGGGAACGACGAGATGTAAAGGCATTAACAAGGGCAACATAAGAAAGAAATTAAATAAAACTGAATTTGTAAATTGAAACATCAAAATGCCATTAAGTGGCAAATCAAACACTGATATGAGAAAACTCTAGGCCACCCTCTTGAAGTATATAGAGTCTTTTTACATAAAGGAACACTCCATTTATGAACCTTGTACTGTTTAGCCCGTCATCCTCATCTTTGCTTTAATCAAATTTTGTTCATCCATACTATTGCATCAGTGTGTGAAAACTTGAGGTCGTGTGGTAATGGGTTAGATGATAAAATGAATAGAGAATCGAAAGTACAAAATAGCCTCCGAAGACTGAAAGTCGCGTGCACGCACTGATATTTAAAAGGGTGTTTAGGCTCCAGCCGCCTTGATATGACTGAAATAATGTTCAAAGTAGCCTTAAACCCCATTCAATCAATCAGTAAAAGGATATTTATACGGGGACTTTATTATTTAACTCATGTAAACACAAGCTTTCGCCACTCTACGTCACTGTTGGCTGAACTTTTGCATTCGATTGTTTTTGCAATTAGCGTATCATTATTTTTACAAATGATGTACTATGCGCCGCTTGAAATATGTAGCTCGAATTCGAGAATTCTGTTGAATTGCTAATGACTGTTATATATGCCCTTGAATCGCGAATATGATAGAGCTGTAACCTATATAGTGCATACGAGGAGTAAATTCGCTTTGATAGCCAAATAGATATTTCACCTTGGCGGAACCTGTTAACATTTGCAGTAAGATCAAAGTACAATATGATAACTCAAACGGAAAGCTGTATGTGATTAATTTATCAAATTCAACTATATGGGAACCCCATAACGACCAATTTCTTAACGTGACAGACATAACGTAACCGACTTACTTAATGCCACTCGACATCCTGATTTCCCAATTACATTTTATTAACCCATTCCCACACAACAAACTTTAAGACTGGTACAAATGAGAGAAGCTGCAGACCATAATTTTAATTTGGTGGAATTTGAAAAATATTTTGTCTGTTTAGATACAAAATATTTTGGATAATGAAGAAATTGCTTGTAACATGCATTTTTTTCATTTTCCAAAATGTTTTCGAGAGCTTTTTTCTTAAGGGCGGAAAAGGGGGCTTGTGTTAGGTTGAACCATTGAGAAATGTCGACGGATAATTCGGTTTTTTTTTTATTTTACTCGACTTTTCTAAATGTGTTGCAAAATACTTATTTTAAGAAAGCCACATGACTCCCAGTAGTACAATGGTTTCTTTGGGCTCGTGAAAATGCGATATAATTAAGTTATGGAGGCAAAGAATTAACACGGGATTTTACGTCTTTATGATTTTATACTTGAGAAAACATTGTGGGAAAGAAGAAATTACTTATAACAAGCAATTTCTTCTTTTCCCACAATATTTTCTACCACATAGGATGGTTTCATTTCAAATTGGATCCAATTTTAATTTTCGTCTGCAACCTCTTTCAATTTGGACAGGTCTAAAATTTTATAAAATGGGAAAGGGTTAAAGATTCCTGATAGAGCATATATATATTGATGGTCAGTGTTGGTACAAAGAATGCATAATACTATGAAGGTAACTTTTGCAGACAATGTACAATACACGATTAGAATGGAATTCCATGAGGCAAAGAGGGCTAGGTCTAGTGTGGGGACAAGATTTTGATAGCTAGTTTTCGAATTTTCCTAAAGAAAATTAAATATTTGCTGCAGAAAAAGTTAGACTTTTTCATTGATCTGAGAAAATTCCGCTACACTGTAAATTATGTGCAGATTGCCCTAAATATCTGCCCTATACAGTCAGTCTTACGCGATCGATCACCTCTATTAAGCGACCACTTGCATTAAACGACCATAATCGTAATCCTCTTTCAAAATTAAAAGTTTACTTATGAGATGAAGAGAATACTTTTTGTTTTCATGGAGGTATGAACCGAAAAACCTAATCACATTGTATGAATACGCGAAGCGGATTCATAAATTGTGTGATTAGGTTTTTCGGTTCATACCTCCATGAAAACAACAAAATATTTTCTTCATTTTTTATAATACTCTAGCATCGAGCGAAAAAACCAAACACTTTACGAATTTTGATACCTTTTTGTATGGGACTATTTTGTTCGTAAGCATACAAAATCGCTGTGTGCTCAAAATTTTGTTCATGGAGTTATGAATGATTTTTTTCGACCAATCAGAACGCTCGTTTTTGATAGACGAAACAAACAATTAAATTATATAAGAAGTGATCGAATTGGCTAAAAATAAATTCAATGTTGTTGGAACCCATGAGAATCGTCTCAGTGAGGTCCCCTAAAAAAGGATTTAGCGAGAATTTTGTGAAAGCTTTTGTATGCAATCCTTAATATATTTCTCAGAAATGTCTTTCAAGCGACCATTCTCCTAAGCCGCCACATTTTGGTCGCCCCACAATAGGTCTCTTATAAATAGATTTACTGTATTTCCTAAAACAAATTCCCATGACAATGACGCTTTTAGGCGACCCTAAAAAACGATTGGGAAATCATTGTGTAAATTAACCCTTGTCATGCTGAACCCGGAATGTTCCGGTTTCGGCAGGAGATGAAGACCAAGATCAGCCTGCACATAAGTGCAGTCTGATCTTGGTCTACACCCCCTGCTAGTACCTTTTCTGTGAGAGTTGTTTATAAAATTGATTTCTAAAAAAATATTTATTTTTGAACAACAAGTCCTATCAGTACTTTCAGTCCTTTGATTTTACATCAGTTCAGTAAGGTAGTTTATACAGCATGACAAGGGTTAAAGAAAATGCTCTAGCAAGCCATTATTCATTTTAGATAATGGTTCGACCCAGATAGTGAAAAAACCTAAAAATCCATATACTTTCACATACCATAAAATTTTGCCATCAGTTAATAAGTTACACAGGGCTCGTCGGGTTAGTTGACTGAAGGATTGTAGCGAATGAAAATTCAGCTTCATGTTGATAATGATGGTTTATTAACACATTACCGGACGGCCAAATTTTAGACTGGTCGAAATTGAAGGAATTGCAGATGACAAATCAAAGCTTACGATATTTAGATTTTTTCAACTATCTGGGCAGAAAACATTGTGGATATGAAAAAAATGCTTGTAACAAGCAATTTCTTTATTTTCCACAATGTTTTCTCTTGCGTTTTAGTTTGGTGTCAAAAAGCGTCATTGTATGGAAATGAGTTAATAAAGTTTATAAAGACTCTTAAAATACAGTTATAAAGACATTTGACATGGACGAATCTGATACTAAAACTGATCTTCTGCAAGGATTTACCCCTTTATATAAGCTTTTGATCACCATGGTGACAGCCTTACAAACCAATCAGAGGTTTTGGAAGGTCTCACCTAAGCAATCAAAACATTCCAGGATTCCTCTCCAACAAAGTTTCCCTTCTCTTTGTTTAAAAAAGCGAGATTGTGTGGTATCGAGTTAAGAATTTTTTAAAAGAGAATCTTATCTTATTAATGTACCCTTGAGACCGTCAAGTGGTTGTTAATCCCATTATACTGGTACATCTGACAATGTATATAAAACATGGCGTAGAACAATGGTACTTTATCATTGTACTGTAAATTGTACTGTATCATTTAATATGGCCCAGCTTACAGTTTTCAGAAATAACGGAATAATTAGACGTTTCCTCATCAAATAGAATAAAACTTTTGTCATGTTATTTACCATTTTCCGCAACAAGATAACACTTTGAAGTTGTTATCATTTGGTTCTATGCTGACTATAAACTTTAGTTTCGACGTTAAAGTCGCAAAACCGACTAAAATGCTTCGGATAAATGTTGGCTAATGTTGGTTCAAAGTTCACCTCCGGTCTAAAGGATTTTATTTGATTAGAAGCCTCGCAAACCGCCACATTTCTACTATATCTCGAACTACTATATTACGTAATAAGTAGATAACATGTAATAATAGTAAAGTGAATTGAACAAATAAGGAATATTATGTTACGATAGGAATACATCATCTTGTATTTGTTTTGAGCTGCGGTGGATATTTCACGAGATCTAAGGTCGACTGGAATATCAAATTTTCCTCCAAAGCGAGAAGTAAATACAAGATGTTGTATCGCTATCGTAACATGATATTCCATTTAGTATATACATGTACATGTTAACCTTATTTTTCATTAAACAAATTTAATTAACCCTTTCCCGTTTTTTGGAAATTTTAGACTGGTCCAAATTGTAAGAGGTTGCAGACGACAATGAAAACTGGATGCTAATTCAAATGAAACCATCCTATGTGGTAGAAAACATTGTGAAAAAAGGAGAAATTGCTTGTTACAAGCAATTTCTTCTTTTTCCACAATGTTTTCTCGAGTATAAAATCACAGGAACGTAAAATCCCGTATTTGAACGGGAAAGGGTTAAGTGATGAAAAATCTGTATTTCCACAAGTATTTCCATTTATTTTTTCCCATTCTGTTTACGTTTATTAGCATAATGACGTCAAAAACAGAAAGAAAATTACGTCGTCTAAGACAACCTTATATGGAACAGTATCAGATACTGGCTGTTGTCTGACCAGTCTGATTTTGTTTGCGTTTGATTTATATATTTTACTAGAAATGTTTTTAGATATGTTAAAAAAACCAGATCCAAATCCACTCAATTTATCTCAAAATCTCGAACAAATAAGCCAGTCCCCGACGTGTTCGAGCCTTTGAAGTTTGACTCTATTTTACTAGAGATGTTTGTAGGTATATATTAAAAACAAATCATTATCCACTCAACTTTTTCTCAAAATTGTTTTGATCATTTCGCTTATACGTCGGAAAAACGTTCAAGTAAACAAAAGACATAGAAAAATTGTAAAACAAGCTGGCTAATAATTGAAGATTATATACGTATAAAGGAAGAATATAAAACCTTACCTATAATTAAAGTAAGCAGTAAACCTAAAATTCTAATAGGTACACTAAACCTCATCCTTTCGGTATTTAACTAGCACTGAATTTTATTAACGGGAATGTTTCATTCAAAGTTCAAGTATCAACTTAACATGTAAAGTATTTTTCAAAGAACTGACAGTCCACTGTAAAAGAAAAGTGTGTAAGGTTACACCACTATGTGTGTTTGGTTATCGCGAAAACGAGTGTATACTTTTACACTTATTTTAAAGCAGATTTACTACCGGAGTAAGTATTCACTTAGAGATGATGTAAAGTTAGTAACGAAAAGGTGTAAAAAAGGCCAATTTAAATGGGTGTAATCTTACACCATTCTTCGCTAAATATGGCACGGAACTTTGTGTTTTATATCACATTACACTTTTGATAGGAAAGTACACTATTAAGGCAGATTGGAGTTCCCGCTGGTGTAACATTTTAAGGCCCCAAAACACCAAAAAAGAGATTAAGAGAAACACATTCGTGTAACGTTTCTCTACACCAGACCAAGTGTAAATTTGCAATTTCAGATGATATTCTCCTCTTTTTAAGTTTAAATGGGGTATATATAATTAGCAATGCCAACTTGGTGATACTCTACTCTTTCGTGTTGAAACTTCACATCATTTTTAGTGTAAACTGTAAATACGCTTAATTCAGGAAGACTTTCCCTTTTGTTGGTGAAACCTCAAATTATTTTGGGTATAGTATTTCCTTTTACAATATATTTCAATAGTTCACACCATAAGTGTTCCATACGCCAAATTCAGAGAGGCTTTACTCTTTTCAGTGGTGAAGCATCAAACCATTGTGGGTTTAAACGTTAATTTTACACGAAATTGAACCATTTGGTTTATCATACATTGAAAATATAGATAGACTTAAATTGCTCTGAGGTAAACACCCCGCACAATTCTGTGTAAATTTTAAATTTGTTCACAATATTTTAAACCACAAGTGTTAACATACCCAGAAATCAGAGAGACTTTACTCTATTAGCGTTAATCTTCAGTGAAAGTTGTAAATTAATTGGAAAACACAGCGTAACAACCAGCTTTGATAGCGGTGAGGGTAAGTACGCGTTCCTTTATAACGTTATATGACCTGTTTATATTGATGAATAAATATTTAATGCTTGGTTTTCAAATGAGGACATCTGCAGATGGTTTGGGAATGGAAGAAAGTTACATATGGTTGACAGAAATTAAAACTTGAGAAAGAAGAATATAAATAAAACTGTGCTTCTATTTATGTTAATGCCCTTCCGCATGAGTTCAAATACCACTCGCGTCAATTTAAATTTTATTTATTTTTAATTTTATTTATTTATTTTTTCCTTTTTAATAAATATAAAAAGCAACTCTTTATTTACCCAACAATATATTATCTTTTGAAAAAATAAGAAATAAGATCCCTATTTCGTGTTCTTTTTAGGTATGCACCTACACCATTTAAGGCGTTCCTTTTCCACCATTTTCCCCTTTTGCCGTTTGCTTCTACACCAGTTGTGGTGATTAGTTCTCATTAAGGTGTAGCGTTTCCTTGTTTGTTGTTGGAATATTTACACCTTTTAATCGGCTAACTAACACTTTGTTTGATTTTAGGATCTCCCCCGAATTTAAGGTATTACTTTACACCGAAAGTGGTGACAGGTGAGTTGCCACCACTTTTGGCGTAAAGTCATGCTATATTTTTTACAGTGTACCGAGAGACGTCTGATATGATACACTAGTTAACATGTTTTGGACCATTATCAAAGCACTGAAAGTGATGCTAGTAAGGAACTTACAGTCATTAGAATAGAGTTGGTATCAAAGCTCTACGGCCAGTTTGGGACAAAAACCTTTTGAATGTTGTTGTTGATTTATAAGAAGCTGTTGACGCCACAGAATGCACATTTGGTGATCATAAAATCCAGATGACAGTTGCGTTCAAATGATAAAAAAAGGAACAACAAATAATCATTTTTATCAGAAAACTTTTTTATTTGAATATACAGAAATGGAAAAAAGGCCTTAATCTAGTAAAATAGCTATGAAGACCTTCAAACTCCATTAACATTAACCAACAAACTGTTCCTATAAAAGCATTTGACAAGGAGAAGTGTTTGGTATAAAGTAAAATAATCATTTAGTTTGGAAAACACTGTGTGGAAAGGAGCATTTCATAGTCACAAGCAAATGCCTCTTTTCTCACAATATTTTCAAATTGACTCTGAAAAACAGTACATTAGGATTGTGCTTAGGTGAACTAAACAACAAGTACTGACTGGTAACGGGTTATAACACAGTCTCTGATTGAAAAGTTTGGAAAAGTCACAAAACTATTGTATCAATACTTCTTGTATTGATGCATAGTTAAATGTAATTAAGAACAAGAAGATCAAGGTACTGACTGGTAACGGTATATAACATAGTCTCTGACAAAAAAGGATTGAAAAGTCACCGAACTATAGTATCAACACTTACTGTATTAATACATAGTTAAAGGTAATTAAGAAAAAGAAGACCAAGGTACTGACTGGTAACGGTATATAACATAGTCTCTGATAGAAAAGGGTGGAAAAGCTATTGTACATCCTGTATTAATACATGGTAATAAAAGAACAAGAAGACAAAAGTACAGAGTGGTAAAGGCTTTTAACACAGCGATTCTTCTGTCCAGCGGAGTTTGAAGGGGAAGTTAGCTGCATTACATTCCGAACAATAATTTCTATTTCATATTTTTTCTTGGATAGGGTAGATTTTTATATTCCTAGTACCGATTCATAACATTTATTAAATACTAGTATGTTTACACCATTTACAAATAGCTATAGTTAGAAAAATATATTTTCGGAATCGAAATTACTACATATCCCATAGTATTTACATGTTCATGACAGAGAATATAAATGCTATGGAAAATATGTAGCATTTTTAAAATATGAGCGTACATGCGTAAAAAGTATGAAATTTCATATCGTTCGTGCGTGCTCCTGTATAATTTTCGCGTGCACTCGTTTATTTTAGCGGTTACTAGCTGATGTGAACTTTTGAGACATTTAGTTCATCATATTTATGATTACTGTTCTAATCAATTGTCTGATTTGTCGATTGAATCTTTGATTCACACATTACAAAGGTCCGTGTTGCAGTAATACATAGTGTAGTGGAGATATGTAACAACTCCAGTAGGCCTCGTACACGTGAAACATCCTTGGGAACTTATCCTGGATACTGTAACGGTAAAAGAGATCGAAGAACTGAAATATGCGTCACAATTTTTTTTAACTCTTGTCATGCTGAACACGAAATATTCCTGTCGTGGTAGGAGGTATAGACTAGGATTAGCCTGCACATATGTACAGTCTGATTTTGGTCTACCCCACCTGCTTATTCCTTTTTCAGCCAAATGTGTGAAAATTTACCCACAATAGATGCGTACTGTCCCTAATGCCCGTTGATCTTAATGAAACATAAAGAAAGAAGATTAATAATTCAGCACTACAAGAGTTAAGAAACAAGATGTAAGTATACTCTGATAAATGAAAGAATTTTAAAAAAACAGATGTATTAAAATGTATTCATTATTAATAAAGAATTGCTAAGTGAGTTTTTACCAGTATGAATACATGAAAAAAGAATCAATGAATGGATAAATGAGTGTATGTGTGAATTAGTTATAGTTAATGAAATGAATAATCTGGAAAATGAAAACAACGCCTGTTACAAGCATTTTCTTCATTGTCCACATTTTCATGCTTCACAAACAATTTTCTTTTCTTTTTTTTAAATGAAATCAAACAATCAAAATGGCTCAGAAACTTCTATGATTTTGGACCAGTCTAAGGTGTGTCGTCTGGTAATGGCTATTGTCGTCCCAACATTTACTTATGGAATGCTAAGATGAGTGTAGGTTACTTACATGTCCTAAATAGCCGATAACACGACCCCTGGCAATTCACGATTCTACTTGACAAAATTCCTGATTGATAACAATGGATAGATTGGCAACCTGAAATATTATCATGACGTATATAGTCGAAAATACGACAATTGGACTCAGCAAAGTTCCTGATTGATAACAATGGATAGATTGGCAACCTAAAATATTAAACATGACGTATATAGTCGGTAACACGACCTTGGACAAGACACAATTGGCCGCGACCAAGTTCCTGATTGATAACAATGGATAGATTGGCAACCTGAAATATTAAACATGGCGTATATAGTCGAAAATACGACCTTGGACAGGACACAATTGGACTCGCCCAAGTTCCTGATTGATAACAATGGATAGATTGGCAACCTGAAATATTAAACATGGCGTATATAGTCGAAAATACGACCTTGGACAGGACACAATTGGCCGCGACCAAGTTCCTGATTGATAACAAAGAATAGATTGGCAATCTGAAATATAATACATGACGTATATAATCTCTAACACGACCTTGGACAAGACACAATTAGCCTCAACCAAATTCCTGATTGATAACAAAGGATAGATTGGCAATCTGAAATATAATACATGACGTATATAATCTCTAACACGACTTTGGACAAGACACAATTGGCCGCGACCAAGTTCCTGATCGATAGCAAAGGATAGATTGGCAATCTGAAATATAATACATGACTTATATAATCTCTAACACGACCTTCGACAAGACACAATTGGCCTCGACCACGTTCCTGATTGATAACAAAGGATAGATTGGCAATCTGAAATATAATACATGACGTATATAATCTCTAACACGACCTTGGACAAGACACAATTGGCCTCAACCAAATTCCTTTTTGATAACAATGGATAGATTTGCAACCTGAAATATAATACATGATGTATATAATCTCTAACACGACCTTGGACAAGACACAATTGGCCTCGACCAAATTCCTGATTGATAACAATGGATACACGACCTTGAGACAAAAAACAATAGGAATTGGCCAAGTTCCTGATTAATAACAATGAATAGATTGGCAACCTGAAATATTAAAAATGAAGTATATAGTGGTAACCCGACCTTGGACAAGACACAATTGGAAATGACCAAGTTCCTGATAGAAAACAATGAAAATATTTGCAACCTGAAATATTAAACATGACATAGTCAGTAATACGACCTTGGACAAGACACAGAAAGTTCCTGATTGATAACAATGGGTAGATTGGCAACCTGTAATATTAAACATGTCGTATGTAGTCGGTAACACGACCCGGGACAACGCGCATTTGTCCGTAACAAAAGTCCTAATTTATAACAATGAATAGATTGGCAACCTGAAATATTAAACATGTATGTAGTCGATAATACGACCTTCAACAAGACAAAACAAGTTCCTGATTGATAATTATGGATAGATTGGCAACCTGAAATATTGAACATGACGTAAATAGTCGGTAACACGACTTTGGACAAGACACAATTGAAACTGTTCAAGCTCCTACTTTATAACAATGGATAGTTTGGCAATCTGAAATATTAAACATGACGAATATAATCGGTATCACGACCTTGGACAAGACATACCAAGTTCCTGATTGATAACAATGGATAGATTGGCAACCTGAAATATTACCATTACGTATATAGTCGATAACACGACCCGGGACAACGCGCATTTGTTCTTAAACAAAGTCCTAATCTATAACGATGGATATTTTGGCAATCTGAAATATTAAACATGTATATAGTCGACAACACGACCCGGGACAACGAACAATTGTCCTTGACCAAAATCCTAATTTATAACAATGGATATATTTGCAACCTGAAATATATAGTCGATAGCACGACACGGGTCAAGAAACTATTATTACCAAATTTCTATAGAAAACATGGTATGGTGTTGACCAATCGCGGCTGTCAATCAAGGAATCAAATGGCCAATCAAATAATCTATTCAGCCCGGACCTGAACTTTCAACTCCAAGATTAGCCGCCATTTTCTTTAACCTTTTTTGTTGGTTTGGCAATTTAATCGTCGTTACTATAGCTAATTCAACCTGTAGTTACGACGTTTAGGTCACCAATCAACTACCTTACTTTTTGTCAAATGCTACTGGCAATAAATTTTGCATATAACGCTGTTAAAAATCGAATAGGATTTTCCCGCGGAGTAAATGGGCGGTGCCTAGCGAGTCAATTGGCGGATCCAGCGATTGCTAAATTGATCAGTAGCTGACTCCCCCTCCTTACGCCTTCGGCTGCGCTCTCTGACAGGAAGTCCCGCTTCGATATTTCGCAAAGTTAATGGCCAGTAGCATGTAACAAAAAGGTAGAATGGTTAGTTGCTGAATAAACTGTAGTTACAAACGGCGGCAAATGTTGGTGGTCGAATCTCAATTCCGGGTTGAATGAGTGATTTGATTGGTCGATATATCTTTGATTGACAGCCGCGATTGGTCGATTGGAATTCTTTAAATAATCAACTCTTGTCATGATGAAAATTAGCAAAAGAAGCACCGAGAGTACTAGACGTGGTTCAATAACTATTGTGAAAATTTAATCTTAAAATCAACCCCGACTTAATAGGGACAAGAAGGTGCTATAGAATAAGATCACACTGCACTTATGTGCAGGCTGGTCTTTGTCTATACCTCCTGACAAAATAGGAATATTCTTGGTTCAGCATGGCCAGGGTTATCGAACTGATAGAGAGTGCTAAATCAAAACTATAATAGAAATATCTAAGAAAGAAACAATTTTCAGCAGATTATTCAAGCTGAAGTTACGGCGTTAATGTAGCCAACCTTCGATTTGCTTTTTTGTTTTATGCCCCCGACCAGAAATTCTAAGGGTGCCTTTTTATCCAGCGAGACAAAGTTGTCACATTTTCACCTCGGTGTTATTGTTTAAGTGCCGGCAGGCGTGCATGTGTTATTACGCGTGCGTTAGTGCGTGCGTTCGTTCGTCCGTCCGGACTATAAGTTCTGCGAAACGTTTGTTGTGATTGTCAAGGTCACAGTTGAAGGTCAAACTTGATTTTAAGCCTGATCGGACCAGTAAGACCTAGATTTATCTGCTCTTGAATTTGAAGAAAATGCCATATTTCACCTTGTAAACACCTAACCCGTTCCAAGAAAGTCCATTGTTTTTTTCTACTCTACAGTGAACGGTTTAGGAAAACTTTGCGGCAAAAGGACTAATTGCTACGAAATTGCAAATTTCTCCTTTTTCCACAATGTTTTCTATCCCATCAGACAAGCAGAAGTACTTTTTTACAGTTACAAATTTGTCGTCTGCAAATCCTTTTCATCCGGAAAAGTCCAAAATTGCTTGAGTAGTAATGGGTTAAGCACTCTCATTTTCTATCCCACGTGAATAACACTTGGTCAGAAAATTTGTCTTAATGATAGATGGGCCAAGTGTGAAACTAGGTCACATCTGTCCTGAGAGTAGGTCACTATAAGTCAAATATATCTAAAGCTGGTGTGCCACTTTTTCTGTCTGTTTTTCATGCAAGTTGGTCAAAATGTTTCTTTTAATGTGTATTTTCGTTTAATTATCGTCGCGACCGTAGCACATGTCCACATGAGCGACGCCCCAGAAGACGGTTAGTTCTTACGGGGGATAGTGCAAGGATACGGGACGAAACTACTGAGATCTCCGCTTGGTTCTTTTAGCGTGCTCGATGGATAGCATCGTCACACAGGGCCTCGATTTAACGTCTTATCCGAAAGACAATTAGTTTGTCAGTTTATATGGTCAGTCCAGGGCTCGAACCCGTGATCTTGAGATCTGAAAGCAAGTGATCTACCAACTGAGCTAATAGGGCTGACTTCTGTTAATTCTTGGTCAAGTTTAAATACATGTCATTTCAATCTTGAAAGTAGGTCATGTGGTAAAATCTTAGCATAAAATTGTGTGCACTATGTAAGCCACATTTTTTGTCCAATGTTAATCATACTTTGTCAGAATGTTTTTTCTTATCAATACCTAAGCCGAATTTAAATATAGGTAATGTGTGTTCAGAAAGTATGTAACTGGGTCGGATCTTTAAAAAAAATACATTCTGTGCACCGTGTTCTCTGTGATAATCAACGGGCTCGTCATGTTGTCCCTGGATAATCTATTTCTAATTATAGATAATTGGACTTTTGGAAATAACTATTTTTGTTCTATGATTGCTGGAAATGTGTGGTTTTAAACAAAATTGAGTTAAAGATAAAACGATATACATGGGCGCTATCCAGGCCAAACTTTCCTTCTAGGGACCACCGTTAAGACAACAGAATGCCCTTACTATGGTAAGAGCCTTGTGTACTTCCCCGAGAAAGTATGACAAGATATGCTAATGGTTAATTTTCTTAATATCTAGTTTCCCTTATCAGAAAAGAGTTATTGGTCGATCGAAAAAAATTCATACTTCCACGAACAAAATTTTGAGAACGCAGCAACTTTATAAGCTTGAACACAATCAACGCACTGAAAGTCCTGAGCATGATCACAAGTTCGGAAAACAATGCTATTGTTACACAAGTTATTTGTCTTTCACAGATTAAAATATGATTAGCAGTTTGCTTGTTAAGTTGACTGAGCAGTTACACATGCAATGTCCCAAATTTATTGTTGCAGTTGTACATGTAACTGGTGTGAAAAATGACAGGAAGCCATGGTTGGATGCACCTACCAACCATGGTTTACTGAAATATTACTGAAAGTCACATTAAACCAAATTCACTCGATCGCAGTCTAACTAGCTTTCAAGATTCAATCTTTTTTTTACTTTTCCGAGACTATCCTTTTCCGAAGACATTACTCAAATAATTAAGATATCATTTTAGGAACTTGGACAATATTAGATTCATTGGAAATTATTACCCATAAGAAACCAGGAGAGATTTTTTACATCTTTTAAACCTTCAGTGATCCAGTTGAAGCTTTACCCCTTCCCACGCAATCACGCTCTTTGCATCAAAGAAAACATTGTGAGAAAAGGAGATTGCTTGTCTGTAGAACCCTCGTACTACGCCATTTCCAAAATGTACAGTTGTTAGGGGGAGACAGGTTTTGAAAAATAATTAATCGAACCTAACCGGGCACTACTTCTATTCTAACATAGTATCAACCTACTGAATTCTCCAAACTTGGTAAAACTGATGGAAGCCTACGAAAGCCATCGAAAATGTATCAAAACTTGTGAAATGGTTGCTTTTGTCACTTGACATAATATCTTACAGTTTTGTGCATTTGCAAATAGATAATAATAATAATAATAATAATAATAACAGCTTTATTTCATGAAGGTAGAACATTAAGACATTTTCAAATTAGAATACCTGAATAGTCTTTTTTACAATGTTGCCTTCGCTATTATGAAATTGATTACTGTAAATGATGAAATGATAAAAACATGCGTATAGAGTTTGATTAACAACAACAACAAAAACATGGAGGGAAATGCTCAAAAGGATAGTAAATCTACGGACAGATACGCCTTTAGGTTAATTACTTAGGTATCTTCTGGTGAGACTTTAGAATTGTTTCAATAGCAAATATTGTTTAAACTATTTTTTAAAACTGGATAAAGATGTTGCATCTCTAACTAAAAAAGGAATTTCGTTCCACACACTCATGCTGTAGTACGAAAATGAGTTTTTCTTGTACAATGTATTAAACTTTGAGTTAGTTATGTCATGATGAGTAATTGATCGTAAATTGTAGTAAGTGTTATTACTAAAAGAAATGACGTCTGCCATATACCCTGGCAAAAGGTTATTTCTACATTTATATATTAAAAGACCTGTGTGATAATTACATCGGTTATCGAAAGTTAACCAATTAAGTGTAGAAAAAAGATCAATCGAACTTGTTCTAGCTGAAAGGCTTAGTATAACACGGGCTGCTCTTTTCTGGAGCACAAACAATTTAGAGACCAAACTGTACAGCAAAAATCAAAAATAGGTAATATGTAAGTATTGTAAAACAATTGTTTCATTTCAAACGACAGATAAGCCGAAATTCTTTTTAGAAGAGAGATTTTACTATTCATTATAGAACTAATTTTGTCAATATGCACATTCCATGACAGGTGTTTGTCAACGTGAACACCCAAAATTTTATGGGACTCAACAATTTCAATACCAACGTCATTTATCTTTAAATCTAATTTTAACCTCTTTATTCTATGTTTAGGTCCAATAAGCATACACTTTGTTTTATTCGCATTTACAAGCATATTGTTATTAGAACACCATGTGAGTATTAGATTTAAGCTATTTTGTAAGTTGGCTTGTATTTCGTCATTGTTGATGCCAGATGTATAAAGTGTCGAATCATCCGCATACAGGTCTAACCTGGACGCTTTAACATGCAAACTCATGTCATTTATGTAGATTAAAAACAGAAGAGGCCCTAAAATAGAGCCTTGCGGGACACCACTAGATATTATTTGCGGAGAAGAATAAATATCAATGTATCTCATGTACTGTTTCCTATTAGATAAATAAGATTCAAATAAAGCTAAGGCTTTTTCTGAGAAATTGTGTATAATGAGTAGAACATATGCTAAAAACAGATAAAGTGTGTCTATATCCAAGAAATGGAAAAATAAATTTCACTAAAATGTATTTTGTGTCCCTTATGTATTTAATATTGCTATTTTTACTTATTTATCATTTCATGGGAAAGAAATTTGATGACAAAATAGTGGATCGTCATGAATTACTTTTACTTTGAAATGTAACGAGTTTTAAGAAATTCTAAATCAATTTGTCTATGAGGTTAATTTATTGAACAAAATAAAGCTAGGAATCACATTGAAATAATTTAAATGAAAATATATCTTATAAACTCATATTCATTATTTCCTGAATTCAAACTTGTGCATACCACCTATACTTTTAATCACTTGTAAGAAAGTGTCCGAAGCATTTCTTTAAATTGCATTCGAGGACTCATTAAAAATGCATTCACTGGCATAAATAATCTCTAACGTGTATGTGTTGACAAAAAATCTGTTTTATATCAAAGGTCAAAGCTCAAAATTTGATTCAAATAACATTTACAGTTGTAAACTAGCGGGTTGACAGATTTACTTGTGTATGTAAACTACATTTTCATTTGGGGTGTCAAAAAGCGTCATTGTGTGGGAATGAATTAATATAGTTTATTAAGAATCTCATAACATAGTGATAAAGACATCTGGCATGGGCGAATCTGATACTGAACTCCTCGTCTGCAAGGATTTATCCCTATATATAAACTTTTTAATTACCATGGTGACAACCTTACAAACCAATCAGAGGCATTGGAAGGTCTAATCTAGCCCATTAAAGCAATTCAGGATTCAGGGAAACTTAGGTATGAAACGTAGGTACTAATGGTGGACGATTCTGTTGGATTACAGTGTAATTATGCCCATTTTGGCGTAGAAAATGACAGTTTACGTACAAATAATCTGATTAAGACAAAACGTCTCGCCTAGCCCGGCTTACTTAAAATACAGGATGTTTTTACTCAGGTATCCTGAGCACGATCCCTAGTCTGGCGAAAATAAGAAGAAAAAAACTTAAGGAACATGATGGTCGCATATCGCTCGCCTAAGATTGATATAGTTCTACTCTTCATCGCTTGTTAGAAGTATTTTTCCTTCATTTTATATCTTACATAGGATTCCACAGCGATGGGAATACTTTGAAGTATCATTAGAAAGGTATTAGACAATCATAAATGCCACACTAAAACTTTTGGACTAACGGTTTCAGAGCAGAGGATATTTTAGAGGATTCCCTTTCCATTTCTATGTAAAATCCGGAAGCCCACAATATAAGGCTTACTGTCAAGTTAGAGTAATTATTTAATTGAATTTGGTAGAGGGTAATTAGGCGATGCCACATGCCAAATATCAACCTCTCGGCTTCATGTAAAGTTCTGATTCTCACAATATGGGGCTAATTTTCACGGAAGAAAAATAATTTGAAGCTTTATGGTAGAGGGCCGAAAATAATAAACCATGCTAAATATCCTCTCAGTTTTAGACAAGTGGATATTCTGAAGGTTCCTTTTATTATCAGTATTATTATTATTATTTCTGAGTAAGGTAAAATCCGGTTGAACATAATAAAGGAATAATTTTCAAATTAACCCTTTCCTGTTTAATCCCTGATTTTTGCGTCCCTGTGATTTTATAATTGAGAAAACATTGTGGAAAAAAAAGAAATTGCTTGTAACAAGCAATTTCTTCTTTTTCCACAATATTTTCTACCCTACCGAATGTTTATTTTTCAAATTAGATCTACTTTAAATTTTCATCTGCAAAACCTTTGAATTTGGACAGGTCTAAAATTTTGCAAAACAGGAAAGGGTTAAAGCAAACTACCCATTCGTCGGATGAATTAGATGGTGTAAAGAAACAAATGCCTTTTTCGGCAGGTACTAGTGTTCCTACTATAGTAGATTCATTCTGAACCCCTCAATCAATACGATAAGAATAAGAGTCTACAATGGGTCAAAGGTAAAATGACGGCATTTTGGTTGCTTCTATACTTGTTGGACTGGCAAATAGTTAACCCTTTCCGGTACAGACACGGGATTTTATGTTGCTGCAAATCTGTACTTTAGAAAACGTTGTGGAAAAAGAAGAAATTGCTTATAGCAAGCAATTTCTCCTTTTTCCAAAATATTTTCTACCACATAGGATGGTTTCATTTCAAATTGTATCCAATATTCATTGTCGTCTGCAACCTCTTTCAATTTGGACCAGTCTAGAATTTCAAAAAAAAACTGGAAAGGGTTAGAATGGTAGGAACGTTGGTCCCAGTCGAAAAGGACCAAAGTCTAGAGTAATGTAAACGAGTGAATCACGTTTGACATGTGACAGGACCTGGTTCGGATCCATCAGTCCTTCTTTGTTTTTCTTATTTCTTTACCCTACGATTCTACTGTTTATGTAAATGTCATTTAACTCCCCTGTAAAAAGTAAGATGATCCGACTAAAAGTTTCCATTCAAGAGATGAAGAGAATATTTTTTGTTTTCATGGAGGTATGAACCGAAAAACCTAATCACACTGTATGAATACGCGAAGCGGATTCATACATTGTGTGATTAGGTTTTTCGGTTCATACCTCTATGAAAACAAAAAATATTATCTTCATTTCTTATAATTTAATAGCATCGAGCGAAAAACGCAACAACTTAACAAATTTTGATACCTTTTTGTAGTGAGCTATTTTGTGCGAAAGCATTCAAAATGGCTGCGTACTCAAAATTTTGTTCATGGAGGTATGAATTACATTTTTCGACCAATCAGATCGCTCGTTTTTGATAGACGAAACTAACAATTAAATTATTAAATGATGATTCCTTCTTATTTGAGAAAAAAACATCATTCGCTGCCTCGACGTAATTCTTTGACGTTGTTATCTGTTATTTCAATAGGCGTGTAAGATGCCATCAGCATTACTATTTGCCATAGTGATGTGTCCCAATCGAAATGAACCAAAGTTTAAAGTAATGTAAACAAATGAATCACGTGACGAAAGAGGTACCTGAACGTATAACAAATAATAAGTGGCGCTCGCTTACCATGTGACAGGACCTGGTTCGGATCCATCAGTCGTTCCTTGTTTTTCTTATTTTTTTACCCTACCATGCATTTATTTTCCAGGCTACTATTAAAATCCGCTGTATTTTTAACCGCATATGTCTTAAACACTACATATTTTTGTTTTTTATCCTAATTTTAAAGTCGAAATTTAACTGTCTATCCATTTTTTCAATGACGACCAATTACATTGCTTACAGCACTTTGATTAAGACTGAAGAGGACCACTAAAATGGTTGATGAATCGAGGATTCAATTCGTTTTTTTACAACTTGCGATTGCACACCACCATAAAATTATATACACATAATTCAGACGAAAACTTTTAGCTGATAAAAAAATCAAAATGTGTATTAAGGGATAGAAAAATTGTTGAATATGAGAAATTTACTTGTTACTCTTTTTTATTTTTAGCTAGCGAAGCGCCAGCTTTGATAGCTTAAGTTAACAGACAAAATTCTGAGGTCTTCTCAAAGTTCAACGAGTGCAAACTGCCACTGGAGGCTTAACCACTAAATCCACTGAATGCCTACGCCATAAAAATAGTTCTTATGTAACTAAGGAATATTGCAAACTCTATTCAAATTGTAGAGATCTCTTTCAAAGGCATGCTGCTTTAACCATTCTTACTTAATTCCGCTTTATAAGCACCCAAAGAAGAAAGCTTTGGAAAACATTGTGGACAGTGAAGAAATTGCTTGTCACAAGCAATTTCTTCATTGTCCACAATGTTTTCTAGCCAACAAGGGTTAGATTTTTTTTATCATCATAACCTTTAGCAAAGAAGATTACTTAACACAACTATGCTTTGCTAGCTTACAGTACTCTCAGTACTTTGATTCCGTAATGGGCGTGTAATAAACAGACAAATTCGATGTCATAAAAGCAATTTTAATTTTCTAACGTCAAAAAGTAACGCCATGTAGGCAGGTTTTCTATGCTTAGAGATTGTGATAGTTTCAGGAGGGGGGGGGGCGGGGGGGGCTAAGCGCAATCGTCCGTTCATTATTTGAATAGTTACTTCCAAAGTTAATAGCTCCTGATGGAGCCCAGACGAAAGTATAACGAGTTTTGATCAAGGAAAAGAAAGTTTTTTTAATGCAACATCGAGACATTATACAACTACAGAAACAAAAATATCAAAACCTTTGTTAGGGATTTCCGTCGAAATTTAATGAATGATATAATCGACGGATTCTCTCATACGTAATCACATGTTGGGTGTTCAAAGCGTACGCTAAATAAACCATGCTGTAGATTATGATTAAGTTTTGTGTGCCTTAATTAAAATTGACCAATCGCGGCTGTCAATCAACGAATCAATCGAAGAATCAAATCGTTCATTTAGCCCGAAGTTGATCTTTGAATACCGAAGATGGCCACCATATGTGAGAAGCATTTTTGTTGAATTGACGACTCGAACGTCGTAGCAACAGCTTATCCAAGCTGTAGTTACGACATTTATGTCTCCAACCAACTTTTGTCCTTTTCCTACATTCTACTACTTGTGCAAATTAACACCGTTTAACCCATTCCAACACAAGAGAATTTTAGACTGGGCCAAATTGAAAGAAGCTGCAGACGACAATTTCAAAGTGATGGAATTTTAAATTTTTTTCGTCTTTTGGGATAGAAAACATTGTGGATAATGAAGAAATTGCTTGTTACAAGCAATTTCTTCATTGTCCACAATGTTTTACAAAGCTTTTTTCTTGTGGGGCGTAAAAAGGAGGGCTTGAGTTGGAATGGGTTAATAATGAAGTGGAATTTCTGTCGGGGTCGATTGGCGGGGCCATTGGTAAATTGTAGCCTTACAGAGAGATTCGCCGGAGGGACAGTTTAAAGGGCGAGTACTTTAAATCTCAACTGACTAGGTCCTGAGTTGTTAATTTGGAAAATATAGCACCAGGAACATAGCACAAAGTAAAAAAAAATCGTCCGTCGGCGATCTTAATTTTGTACTTACTAATTGAATAATGGTAAGATGTAGTTACGATGTTAAGACTCTAACCCAAAAATATCGCCAATGCCACCATTTACTTTCAATATAAATACATGTGGATAATTTGATCGACCAATCAGTTTTTATTATTATTATTATTGTTGTTGTTGTCGTCGTCGTCGTCGTCGTCGTAAGCGGCGATCCGTCAAGTCAATTACACACATTCAGTACCCAAACTTTTGTTCACGTTGAAAATAAGTTCGTCTGTGTATAAATTTGTCATTTATCTCCCCTGTAACAATAAAGATGATCCGGCTAAAAGTTTCCATAAAATACGGAAAAATTCGATGATTCCACCTAATTTTTTTTAAGAAAAAGAGCAAAACATCATTAGCTGCCACGACGTAACTCTTTGACGTTGTTATCAGTAATTTCAAAAGCCGTTTAAAACCCTTTCCTGTACAATCCCTTCTTTTTACGTCTCCGTGATTTTGTTCTCGATAAAACGTTGCGGGAAAAGGAGAAATTGCTTGTATCAAGCAATTTCTCCTTTTCCCACAATATTTTCGGACCTGTAGATTGGTTACTTTTCACATTGCTCTCACTCTTAATTTTTGTCTGCAACTTTTCGCGCCTCTAGAAAAAAAGGTTGGGAAAAATGTCGAAATTGAAGAAAATGCTTGTTACAAGCAAAATCTTCATTATCCATAATATTTCTTCCGGAAAAATTCATAGCGATTTAAAAGCTACGCAACCTCTATGTATTCGGACCTGTCTCGGCTTTTGTCGTCTGGTAATGGATGATGTGACACGTTGTTTTGATTAATTGATTGATTGATTGATTGATTGATTGATTGATTGATTGATTGATTGATTGGTTGGTTGGTTGGTTGATTGATTGATTGATTGATTGATTGATTGATTGATTGATTGATTGATTGATTGGGTTTTAACGCCACTTTTTACAGTATTTCAGTCATATCGCGGCGGCTGGAGCACCTAAAAATGGATTCCTGGTATTTCTCACACGAGTATTATCACTACATCCCTTCCTAGCCCCAGCTGCTATCCCACTAAGGTTTACGATTATCTACCCATTGGTGAGAGACACATGTCGGAAAGAAAATGTGCCGCCGCCGGGGGTTGAACCCATGACATCTCATGATTGAAGATTAGGAGTTTGATGCGCTACCGACATCGCTCATGATGACGGCGGCCTGTGACACGTTGGAATATTTGTGAGTAAGCGGTTAGATGTATTCAAAGAGAGTGGAGTATCTTTTGACCTGTGATTAGTTCACACCAATGGCTGCGATAGCGAATTCGGGTCAAAAAAAGTAATGTAGGCCCCGGATATCTGTATCCGTGTTTCTTTTACCTACGAAACTAAACTCTTTAACCCATTCCAACTCGACAAAATTTTAAACTGGTCCAAAATTTAAAGAAGCTGTAGACACCAGTTTCATGTTAAAGGAATTCTAAAATTTTTGGTCTTTGTGGATAGAAAACATTTTAAGAATGAAGAAGTTGCTTGTCACAAACAAGTTCTTGATTTTCCACAATATTTTCTTAAGCCTTTTTTGTTGTGGGACGTAAGAAGGAGGGATTGTGTTGGAATGTGTTAAGAGATGAAGAGAATACTTTTTGTTTTCATGGAGGTATGAAACGAATGTACTAACAGCATCGCATAAATGCGTCAAATGTGATTTTTTTTTTTTTTTTTTTTCGTTTCATACGTCCATGAAAACAAAATGTTCTCTTCATTTCTTATACTTTATTTACATCAAACAAGAAAATATTTTACGAATTCTGATGCATCTTGTTATGGAACTATTTCGTGCGAAAAAAAATAGCTTCATGCTCAAAATGATAATTTACGGCCAATCAGAACGCTCGTTTTTGATAGACGAAACTAAAATCAAATTATTTGATTACAAACACATACCAGGACAAAATGGCAATTTTTGTGTGTATCATTGTGATTCTATGCTGGGCAGGGAGCGTTTGGTTACACTATTTTTGCCACAGATATAAAGAATTGATTTGACTGAATACATAACTTATTACAGAATTCTCGCTTAATCCTATGTTGTTGGGACTCATTAGAATCGCCTTATTGAGACGATTCTAATGAGTTGCACATAATAGGATTTAGTTATGATTGTCCTGTTTGACAAAATGCCTTCATTTCTTAAAAGCTTTGCTTTTATAAAAGGAGTTTCAATTATGGTCGCTTAACGGACATGGTCGTATAATAGAACTGGTGACTCGGGCAAGATCGACTGTAGGCTACATAGAATTGTTTTAACGCGTTCTATAAGCATTGCAAAATATCAATCTTACCTGTAAATAACAGGGATAGTAAACCTAAACTTAAAACAATTACACCAGACCTCATTCTCGAAGATTTTTCGGTGTTCAAACTAGAACGTCGTTTTTTAACAGGATTGTATCAAAGTCCAAGTACCAACTTAACTTGTACATTCATAATCATAGGAGTCGCCGTCATAGTATAATTGGTAGCGCATTAGACTTCTAATCATCAATCATGGGTTATTATGGGTTCGATACCCGGCAGCGGCACATATCCTTTCCGACATTTGTCTCTCACCAATGGGTGGATAATCGTAAATCTAATTGGGATAGCAGCTGGGGGCTAGGAAAAGATTAGTTGCTCTAGCCGACGCGATATGTCTAAAAACTTGTTAAAACGGTGTTTAACCCAATGTAAACAAAACAAACAAATAATAATCCTAGGACTGATACAGTAGTTCCGAACCTAGTGTACATATTTTGAATTCAAGACAAATCGATAATTTAATCTTAGAAATTACTTGACGCGTTTTGAATTAGCGATGTTCGCTACCGTCATTGCTCCACGAACGTTTGTCGTCACAAGCATGTCTCTTACTGTCCATCTGTGAGGATTTCTAGCTTTATGATAAAAGAAAAGCGACAGAAAATGATTTTTTTCCCCAAAACTTTCAGAGTTATTAAGACTATGTAGGCCATACTTGTCGAAAATATCTTGCTGAAAAATGCAGATGAAAATGAAGTGTGTGAAGTTGACAGGATATTAGACATTAAAAATTCGATCGAATGTCTAACTGGGAAATTAGACATTCAAATATGAATGTCTACCTGCCGAAATAGATATTAGACATTCGATTAGACATACGACCAAACCCGTTTTTTAATGTCTAACTGCCCAATTAGACATTAAACATTCGATTAGACATTCGACCCAACCCGTTTTTGAATGTCTAACTGCTGAATTAGACATTAGACATTCGATTAGACATTCAACCAAACCCGTTTTTGAATGTCTAACTGCCCAATTAGGTATTAGACATTCGATTCGACATTCGATCAAACCCATTTTTGAATGTCTAACTGCCGACATTCGATTAGACATTCGAAGTGTGTGAAGTTGGCAGGACTTTAGTCATTAGACATTCGACCAAATGTCAAACTTGGAAATTAGACATTCAAATATGAATGTCTAACTGCCTAACTATATGAATGTCTAACTGCCGAATTCGACATTAGACATTCGATTAGACATTCAACCAAACCCGTTTTTGAATGTCTTACTGCCCAATTAGGTATTAGACATTCGATTCGACATTCGACCAAACCCATTTTTGAATGTCTAACTGCCGACATTCGATTAGACATTCGAAGTGTGTGAAGTTGGCTGGACTTTAGTCATTAGACATTCGACCGAATGTCAAACTAGGAAATTAGACATTCAAATATGAATGTCTAACTGCCTTACTATATGAATGTCTAACTGCCGAATTATACATTAGACATTCGATTAGACATTCGACCAAACCCGTTTTGAATGTCTAACTGCCTAACTATATGAATGTCTAACTGCCGAATTCGACATTAGACATTCGATTAGACATTCAACCAAACCCGTTTTTGAATGTCTTACTGCCCAATTAGGTATTAGACATTCGATTCGACATTCGACCAAACCCATTTTTGAATGTCTAACTGCCGACATTCGATTTGACATTCGAAGTGTGTGAAGTTGGCAGGACTTTAGTCATTAGACATTCGACCGAATGTCAAACTAGGAAATTAGACATTCAAATATGAATGTCTAACTGCCTAACTATATGAATGTCTAACTGCCGAATTAGACATCAGACATTCGATTAGACATTCGACCAAACCCGTTTTGAATGTCTTACTGCCGAATTCGACATTAGACATTCGATTCGACATTCGATCAAACCCGTTTCTGAATGTCAAAATGCCTAATTAGAAATTATACTTTAGTCATTAGACATTCGACAAGACCCGTTTTTGAATGTCAATCAGCCCAATTAGACATAAGACATTCGATTAGACATTCGACCAAACCCGATTTTGAATGTCTAACTGCCCAATTAGACATAAGACATTCGTTTATGCAATGAGTCACTTTTCCCCTGGATTTACTCTGGGTACGAGCGGCAGGCCCAAACTCCGGCGCTGCAGAGAAGGCCGCCCGGGGACAAGTGCGGCGGATGGCCCGGGCCTCGGCCCAGTAAGCTGTGCTGGCCGCGCCACGATGTCTATTGCCGCCGGCGAGCTAGGCGCCCTGTCACGAGAATGAGATACTTGTCACGGGAATGAGACACTTGTCCCGTGGTTTTCCCCGTGGACCGAGCGCCAGGCCCCTTATCCGCTCGCTGCAGAGAAGACCGCTCGGGGCCTGTTGCGGCAGGCGGCCGGGACCCCGGCCCTGTCAACAGCGCTGTCCGCCCCTCGGTGTCGAGCTCCGTCGGCGCAGTAGGGCAGTCCGGGCCCCGGCCCAGTAAGCAGTGCTGGCTGCGCCTCGCCGTCGAGTGCCTCGGGCGCGCTATAAGCCATGTCATGGGAATGAGACACTTGTCACGCGAATGAGACACTGGTCCCATGGATTTCCCCCGGGACCGAGCGGCAGGCCACTGCTCCGCTAGCTGCAGAGAAGGCCGCTCGGGGCCTTGTGCGGTAGTTAGGTCCGGACACCGGGCCGGTAAACAGCGCTTGCCACGCCTCGGAGTCAAATGAGACGCTTTTCCCCGTGAATTTACCCCGGGCAGAAGCGGCCGGCCAAAGCTCCGCCAGCTTCAGGGAAGACCGATCCGGGCCTGATGGGCAGGCATTCCGTGTCCCTGCCCAGTAAGCAGTGCTGGCCGCGACTCGGTGGCGCAGGCCACGGGCCCGCTAGAGGGCTGCAGAAAAGGCCGCTCGGGGCCTTATGCGGTCGGTGGCCCGGACACCGTCCAAGAAGACCGTGCTGGCAACGCCTCGGTGTCGAGCTCCGCTGGAGCTGTATGGGCCGGGTAATGGGAATGAGATACTTTTCCGGTGTATTTACTCCTGGCAGTAACGCCCTCTTCAGGGAAGACCGCTCCGGGCCTGGTGCAGCAGGCAGCCCGGGCCTCGGCCCAGTAAGCAGTGCTGGCCGCGCCTCGCTATCGAGTGCCACGGGCGCGCTAGAAACCTTGTCACGGGAAAGAGACAAATGTCCCCTGGAACTACCTCGGAAACGAGCGGCAGGCCCCTGCTCCGCTCGCTGTAGAAAAGGCCGCTCGAGGCCTGGTCGAATGTCATATCGAATGTCTAATGTCTTATTGGTCAGTTAGACATTCAAAAACGGGCTTGGTCGAATGTCTAATCGAATGTCTAATGTCTATTTCAGCAGTTAGACCTTCAAAAAAGGGTTTGGTATAATGTCTAATCGAATGTCTCATGTCAAATTGGGCAGTAAGACATTAAAAAACGGGCTAGGTCGAATGTCTAATCGAATGTCTGATGTGTAATTAGTCCATTAGACATTCATAAACGGGCTTGGTCGAATGTCTAGACTAATGTCTAATTGGGCAGTAAGACATTCAAAAAAGGGTTTGGTCGAATGTCTAATCGAATGTCTAATGTCTAATTCAACAGTTAGACATTAAAAAGGGCTTGGATTAAATGTCTAATCGAATGTCTGATGTCTAATTCAGCAGTTAGACATACAAAAACTGGTTTGGTCGATGTTTAATCGCATGTCTAATGTCTAATTTGGAAGTTGGACATTCAAAAACGGGCTTGACGAATGTCTTTTCGAATTTCTAATGTCTAATTGGGCAGTTAGAAATTCAAAAACGGGTTTGGTTGAATGTCTTATCGAATGTCTAATGTCTAATTGGGCAGTTAGACATTCAAAAACGGGCTTGGTCGAATGTCTAATCGAATGTCTAATTTCTAATTCAGCAGTAAGACATTCAAAAAACAGGTATGGTTGAATGTCTAATCGAATGTCTAATGTCTAATTAGGCAATTAGACATTCAAAATAGGTTTTGTCGAATGCCTAATCGAATATCTAATGTCTAATTTGGCAGTTAGACATTCAAAAACAGGTTTGGTTGAATGTCTTATCGAATGTCTAATGTCTAATTCGGCAGTTAGACATTCATATTTGAATGTCTAATTTTTCAGTTAGACTTTCGGTCAAATGTCTGATGTCCTGCCAACTTCACACACTTATGAAAATGAAGTAACATAAAACAAAATTGCCATTAGTCCTAAAGCGCCCATCGGAGTCGATGCTAAAATAATCAAAGATTAAGTTGCCTTAGTTTTGCTAAAAGATAACTTCGCGTATTCATGCAGTGTGAATAGTTTTTTTTCGGTTCATATCTCAATGAAAACAAAAATATTCTCTTCGTCTCTTAAATGCTTTAATTGTTATCGTGCAATGGCAAGAATGACGGATATCGACTCGTGTTCTCAATCAAATAAACAATCCACAAATCAAAATATTCATTTATACCGGAAATGACCTGTGGACTGCGACAATGGACGACATTCATGTTCAGCATTTTTTTGTTAGTTTTGGTGACTTAAACGTCGTAACAACAGCTGATTCAGCTGTAAATACGACGTTTATGTCGTCAAAAAAAAGTTTTACGTTTTTGTTACAGGTTACTGGCTTTACGTTTTGTAAAATAACGCCGCTTAATATCGAAGTGGAACTTCCGCAATCTCAGGTTGGCGAGGCTTGCGATCCGGAAGTGAACTAAGGTATCCGACATTGGCCATCCCCGGCGGCGGCTCATATTCTTTCCAACATTTGTCTCTCACCAATGGGTGGATAATTGTAAACCTAAGTGGGATAGCAGCTGGAGGCTAGGAAAGGATGTAGTGGTAGTACTGGTGTGAGAAATATCAGTAATCAATTGTTAGGTGCTCCAGCCGCCGCGATATGACTGAAATACTAAGAGGCGTTAAATCCAATTCAACCAATTAATCTGTGAAGCATTCTTGTTTGTTTAGGTCGCCAACCAACCATTTTACTTCCTTGTTACATGTAACTGGTCATCTGATCTGAACTTCCATGTCGGAGGTCAGTGGGTGTTGCCAGCTGACCTTAAATTCATCGGTTAATAATTCAATTGTTAGTTTCGTCTATCAAAATCGAGCGTTCTGATTGGTCGAAAAATTTAATTCATACCTCCATGAACAAAATTTTGAGCGCGCAGCCATTTTGTATGCTTCCGCATAAAATAGTTCACTACAAAAAGGTATCAAAATTTGTACAGCTTTTGGATTTTTCGCTCGATGCTACTAAATTATAAGAAATGACGAGAATGTTTTTGTTTTCATGGAGGTATGAACCGAAAAACCTAATCGCACAATGTATGAATCCGCTTCATCTCTTAATTAAAATTGAAAACTAATAGTTTAACAAGATCAATGCAGAACAAATATATTTACATTCATATGCATTTGACCAAAAAAACATTTAATTTTTTTTACTTGTTACAAGCCATGCATTTTGCAAATTAAAGCCGTTTTAATATCTAAATGGACCTTCCTGACGCAGCTTAGAAGGTACGCATTTATGTGCAGCATTTTATTGGTTTGGCGACCTAAACGTCGTAACTACAGCTTGAATAAGCTGTAGTTACGATGTTTCGGTCGCCAACATACCATTCTGCTTTTTTGTTAATTGCAATGAATCGTGCACACTAATGCCTTTTAATATCAAAATGCACCTTCCTGGCGCAGCTTAGAAGGCGAAATCAGCCGTTCGTTTATTGGCTCTCGGTTAAAACAAAATCCTTTCTTTCAACAATATTCAATATCCTCTTTATAGAACAAAATGTGTTTTAGCTAGCAAAGCGTCAGCTTTGATAGTTTTAGTTAACAGACAAATCTTTTAGGTCTTGTCAGAGTTCAATGAGTGCATACTGCAACTGGAGGCTTCACCATTAAATTCATGTAATGCCTACGCCATAAAAAGTAATTCTTATGTATTTCAGCAACCCCTGCCTGCAATTTCATCTCCTAGGTACTCTTAACTCTCTTTAGCATATCGTGTTAAAAAATTGGTTTGATCAAAGCGTTCTGCTTTGCATGGCCTCACAAAATAACTTTATTCCAATTGTAGAGAACTCTTTCGAGTTTAACCCATTCCCACCCAATCCCGCTTTTATATGCATCTAAAAAAGCCATCGAAAACAATGCAGACAATGAAGAAACTACATTTTCGTCTGTAGCTTCTTTCAATTTAAACTGGTGTAGTAGTTTGTCGTGTTGTAATTTGTTAACTCCTGGGCTACTTAAACCTCATTTATTTATCATGCTAACCCTTGACAAAGAAGATTACTTAACAAAACCATGCTCGGCTAGCTTACAGTATTTTCAATGCTTTGTTTGTTTTGCTACAATTATATCGCCAGCCCTGTAATCAATCGGAATTCCTCGTTCATTTCTACGAATCAAATCGCGGATGTATATCGTAGCACTGTTTTAAAAATTCACGTGACAAACTTCCAAAATGGCGCTATCCGTTATGCAAAGGAACTGCGGTAAAATGCATCTCATATAGTTCTGTAAGAACTATGCATGGTTTTCAAAGGAAACTTGATATCAGAGCAAATTAGTAAGGAACATAAAACAACAAGTGGAAATTAAAGTTTCTCAGCGATTTTGAGACTTCTGAACCATCCGGATTTACCAAGGTAACGTACTACGTTTTTCTACACCATTTCCGGCTAACAAAATGCACCGTTCTGTTACTTAATGCTCCGCCTTATATACGTCCGAGGTATGTTCCAAAAGTTTACGCGAATGGCCAAGTATGTTCCGATTGCCCTCTAATATGACCGTAAGGTAAGAAAAAGTTCTACAAGACTTTTTAACAGAACCCTTTTAAAGACTCTGTGAAATGTGTCACAAATAATACCGTGATAAAAATAAAATAATGCTTGTATCAAAATATTTCTCCGTTTAACGCAAAGTTTACTTCCGATTATATAGTTGAATGTTAAAACACTCGTTTTCTTTTCTTCTTTTTTTCTGAACGGCTACGTTTTCAGAGCACAGTAAATCTTTCCTTAAGCGACCACTCATGGAACGACAAAAAAGTGGTCGCTTAAGAGAAAGATTGCTTAAAGCACATTTGTTTGTAAAATGATAACATACTTATAGTATAAACTATTCAAACTCATCACTAAATCCAAATGATGGCGGAACCCATTAGAATCGTCTCACTGAGACGATTCTAATGAGTTCCAACAACATTGGATTTAGATATGATACGTTTTTACGACCACACTTTACGTAAGCTTTTGATTATGAAAATGGTTTTTCGATTATGGTCGCCTAATGTAAATGGTCACTTGATAGAGGTGGTCGCTGGAGCAAGATCGGCTATATTTTTTAGAGAACAATAAATATGTGCGCCATATTGTTGTTGTTGTTGTTGATGCTGTTGTTGTTTTGTTTCTTCGTTCAGTAATACCTTCTCAAATTTGCTTATTATACATACAGTTTTTAGCACGTGGATTTTAAGAGATTTTTTGTCTCATATATACATATAATATATATTATATGTATATATGTGAAAAAAATCCCCCCAAAAAAAACTGTGGTTTTTATAGTTTTTCCAAAATTATGGCTCACGTTCAACTACCATCATAAATCGAGAGTTTATTGCGACACTATTCTAAGGGTCTATACAATGTACAGACACATAGAACGGTCTCGCAAGTAACCCTCGAACCGTTAAACTCATGGCACCAAAGGGATCGACACTGTTAAAGAAAAATATCGATGAACCAATCAATTCATTTATTTAGACCGGAAGCAGTTGCTGAATTACAACGTCTACATTATGCATACTTCTTGGTTTAGCGTCAAAAACGTCTGCAGTATATGCAAGTTATAAATACGGATTTTATGTCGTCAATCAATAATCTACCTTTTATCTTACGTTTCTGACCTCATATTTAACCCTTTTCCGTTCAAATATGGGATTTTACGTGATTTTATACTCGAGAAAACATTGTGGAAAAAGAAGAAATTGCTTGTAACAAGCAATTTCACCTTTTTCAACAATATTTTCTACCACATAGGATGGTTTCATTTCAAATAGCATCCAGTTGTCATTGTCGTCTGCAACCTCTTTCAATTTGGACCAGTCTAAAATTTCCAAAAACGGGAAAGGGTTAACAAAATAATGACGTTTATTACCTAGATGGACTGCCATTTACTATACTCAAAGAAAAACTCTTTATCTGTGGGATAGTTTTCTTGAGCACCAATCGAGTCAAACTGCTTTAACCCTTTCCCGGTTTTTCAAAACTTTAGACCTGTCCAAATTCAAAGGCTTTGATGACGAAAATTAAAGTGGATTTAATTTGAAAAATAACCATTCAGTAGGGTAGAAAATATTGTGGAAAAAGAAGAAATTTCTTCTTTTTCTACAATGTTTTCTCAATTATAAAATCACAGGGACGTAAAAAACCAAGGATTGAGCGAGAAAGGGCTAATGAAGTAATTATTCATTAGGAATCAATTGAATACACAGAGGATAATTGTTTGTTTCAGCGGAAGATCGATTTATCTTTCATTGAGTGAACAGCAAGAGCTATTATTTCACGATTGGCGGAATGGAAATATATCGATATAACACGAAAAACAAACAATTATTCTATTTCTATTAGGGAGGTATCGACGTTTCTGATATCTAAATGGGAAAAACTTATTCCCTAATGCTTAAAAAAAACGCTCAAACGAATATTTAATACACTTAAACATGAACCTGGCATTGCCTTCACGATATTCAGATGGGCTGACAGAGTTTTTTGTGGCTATCTGAGAAAGGTTCGGCGGCAATCCGCATTATTTTTAGAAATTAAGGCATTCGGTATGACCCAATTTATAAATTAAGATAGCAAAAACACTGAATTAGTGTAAAACAACGGTAAGTGTGTATATTCAAAATAATTCTTACAACAGTTTTGGACTAATCTTTACATAATTGAAATTTAGAGAATAGAACTCCTGGTGAAGTCACGATGACGTTGGTTTGGGCGAATTCAAACGGTTAAACGCACAATGTAAATGTCCTAATATTCATTTTCAAATGTATAAAATCTACCTGGGCTAATTGGAAAATATACTTATTCATTTTAATAACCGACGTCTGATTTTCGCCAAACTACCTATGATGGCAAAGAAGTGCCAGCACTTACCAGATAAATATCACTAAATAAATGGCGGTTAACGCTTTATTTCCTACTTTTTCGTGTTATTGAATTTTATCATGATATTTCTATACTGTCTGTTAAGATACCAGATATTGTAAGTTAACAGGAATTTTGTCGTGTAAGTGCTTTTGAACTACCACTACTAAATAAATGTTTAACATGATAAAAATGGTGGATATTATGCTAATTATGTGACAATTTAATTTTGTTATGTCACTAGATAAATAAGTTAACAAGAAGTTTGTTGTGTTATTGCTCTGGAAATGCAACCACTTACTAGACATTTAACGCGAAAAGCAAGGCGAAAAATGTGTTAGTTTTTAATTTCAATGAAAACTGTTCATGTTAGCTTGGCCGATATCGCGATATCCCCCCTTTTCCCCCTGTTAAGTTATCTAGCTCCTGTGTACTAACACAGCGAAATTCACGTTTTTAAATGTCATCATGAAAAATAACATGACATTCGCCATTTTTCTAGTTATTTATGTGGTAAGCGGTGGCAGGTCAAGAGCACTTACTCCACAAAATTTGTGTTAACTTTAATTATGAGGTATTTTGACAAATTTGAAGTTTTCATGAAATATGACGTGATGGCCGTCATTATTTTCGTTTTAATTTATCTTGTAAGTGGTGGCAGTTCTATGCTACCATAACTACCTTTCAGAATATTGTATTCAAATGATATATGAGAGGGAATAAATATGATTAAAATCTGGGACATGAAAACACCATCGACACCCCCTTTAAGACAAAAAGAGACAAAACATTATCTTTTGCACAAAATCACTCATAGCACGTCGTTTCACGTGTGATTTACATGGCAACCCGATGACGACATCGTGACTTTGGTCCCGCTAAGGTGGCGTTCAGTAGTGCGAAATGAACGGAAGCAGGGCTAACAAAACAAAGAGTTTATCATTTTGATAATTTCACAGTTTTGCTGTTAAATTATCAAGTGGTATCTGTCGAGAAATCTAGATAATACACAAGAAAGCATTAATGAAGGTTTTTATAGTATTTCTCTTTTTTTTTTTTTTTTTTTTTTTTCTTTTCCCTTTATTTTTTTTTTTTTTTTTTTTTTTTTTTTTTTTTTTTAGTTATTTTTATTTATTTTTATTTTTTGGTGGTGGTGGTGGTGGTGGTGGTGGTGGTTGTTGTTGACTCAATAAGGCCACCAGAATTTTCCGATTTTTCTCCTAACATTTACTTCATTGTCTACGTCAAAGAAAGCTTTCGGGCTATTTTCTAAATTGGGCCACCCTGTTAGTTATTTCATTACTCTAGATATTTTTGCTGTTTGCTCTTTTGCTTTTGGGAACTTCTTTAGAGGGCGAAAAATATTTTTGTATCAACTAACGGGGCTTCCAGTCAATGAATAAATCAAAATAATCAAATGATTCATTTAGACCGGAAGTGAAGCTTGAACACCAACATTTTTGTTGCTTATTAAACCCATTACCAAGCAATGGGGCTTTTTGGCGCCCTTCGAGAAAAACAATTGGAAATCATTGTGTAAAATGAAGAAATTGCTAGCAACAAGCAATATCTTCATTACCCACAATGTTTCCTGCCCTGAAAGTTGAAAAAATCTAAAATTTCACAAACTTTGAATTGTCGTCTGCATCGCTCTTGATTCTGCCGTGTGATAATTTGATTAACTGTAGTTACGACGTTTAGAACGCCGACCAACAATTATTTTTTTTTTGCTACAAGGTTTTGCCATAAAGTTTGCAGAATAATGCTATTTGTATATTCTTGGAACTTTCTACTGGAGCCCAGTAGGCGGTACCAGAGGGGCCCATAAGGCGGGACCAGCGGAGTCAGTGGGCGGGGCAAGTGATCCGTCAATTCTACAACAGAAATGATCGAAGATGATGAATGACTTAGTAACTTAAGTCTTTCAATATCTATCAGTATTATCAGTTTTTCGCCTGTATATAACTTCAGCATTTTCTAGTTGACCATTTGAAACTAGTCCTTCATAAATCATAATCGCCATGTGCCATTTAGCTGCGTTGTGGTCAGGTCGTATCACCCATGATGAAACAAAACAAGTCCAAGCTTGGCCAAGTTCGCCTCTCTCCTTTAATAAACAGCCAAGAAGGTTGTTGGCCGTATCTAGATGCGAAAGGTTTAGGATGGACTCCATTGACGAAGCCATGTAAGCAAGAGATACCTTCATGGCTGTGATATTGCCCAAAGCCTTGTGAACTTTATACAACATGAAAAACAGAAATACGGAAGAATCAACTGCAACTAGGTCAAACCAATCGTCGGCATGTGACTTTCGAGTTGTTCTCGGTCCCTGAAAATAATAGTATAACTAGAAAATCATTTTAGGCAAATAATATTCAGAGGTTATTATGAATTTGACATAAATAATTCCATCATAAAGATATCTTAAAAAATGTGTAATGTAAACGTTTTGCTAGAAAACATTTTTGACGAGAAAAATGGCTATTTATTTTTTGTTGTCGAAAAAAAGTCTCCTAAATATTAGAACAAAACAATGTTTTCATTGTTTGCCTTTGTTTGCAGTGTTTAGTAAGTATTTTTAAAAATGACCCAGTTGTGAGGCTACGGCAGTATAATACCAAATAAGAGTAAAATGTTACCGACGGTGAACACTTAGTTCCAATCCCCTTTCAGACACAAAAATACTCACGAGATTAAAAACAGACCGAAACATTTCATACTGCAGCTCTTTCGGGAGTAAACTTATTTCTGTAGGCAGGAACCATACACAAACCCCAACATGTTCACGTAGTATCTCGAATGTCGAGAGTTTCTCAGTACCTATTTTGTTTCGAAGTGGTTCAACCACGAAGTCTTTACTCCTACTGCATCCACACATAGCCGCTACACTCGGGACCAATTTTTCATCCACTTGGTCTAACAGATCCTTTGCTGACGTGATATCACCCATTCCGAATAATATACTGGCTTTTTTTAGGATTCCTGACATTGCGTCTGATTCCATACCCGCCTCCAACAGACTAAGGCATTTGATTTTTAATTCATATCTTTGGCCACTATCTATGGTTTGCTCACTTTTGGCGGCCAGTTGTGAACCCAGACTAGTGTAAAGAAAGGGTAGAATGTACTCAGCCGACATTCTTCTGTCAAGACTCGTGTGTTCAGTTGTTATCCTGTCATCAGACTCTAGCTTTAGGCGATCGATTATTATCCCATGCAAAGTTATACACGTGTCAATATTCTCATCTGCGACGAAAGCTATGAGTTCACGTGCACATGCAGTTATATAATTCATGGTCCAGAAATGGATTCTGTACATAAACCTGTCAAATTCTTGTTTACTAGTTTCAAGTGCTACTTTGAGACAAGGATATTGTTTCAGCTTCAGGATGATTTCACCGTTACCGTCTGTTTCACTAGTTATCGACCAATTTCTCGTGACATTACACGTTTTCTCGGTTTTTTCCGGTGAAACTTCTTCCACTACTGCTTTAACAGTAGCACAGTTCCGGGTAAATTCTTCAACTAATTCATCGTCAAAATCATTGAGATCTATTCCAGGTTCTATAAGATCATCTGAATTTCTACTTGATTTCATCAGTACAGATAGTAATTCGTCTTTAATTGCCTGTTGGAGTTCTGAATCAGAGTATTCTTCGCAATCAAGCCCTTTTGTCAATAAGGATTTTACTATATCGTCAACGATGTCCGAGTCTTCGTCGGAATCGATTAGCTCCTTATCGTAACCTGCACATCTTCCTTCGTCAACGTGATGCGATTTTTCTTCGTCAGCGATTTCTTCCTCCATCCCTGGGAGAAGCTTTGGTGTAGAATGTTCAATGACATCACATTCTACCACTGCATACGTTAAAAACAGTCCGATAGAATCTGTTTGTATTTCCTCTAAAAAGTCGGGTGCACTATTCAATAATGTCACCAGAGCATCAGTAACTTTGTCTTTTGATTCGGCATCTCCTTTCCACATGTTTTCATTTGGTATAAAGTAATTTGGTATAAACCCCGATTTAAACCAGTCTATTAGCATTTGAATACATCTAATCAAACACTGTATAAGGTTATCAGGTTCCCAGATGCTAGCAGGACTTTGTTCCATCATGTAGAAAATACAAGTCTTGCAGTGGTATGAAGTAAGAGACTTACCCGGAACAACTGGTTTGATGAAGTTATTCTTTATCATTTTGAGAAGAACGTAGCATTTATGTTGTGTTGAATTGAGATTAAACATTATCTCCCTTTCTTGTACAGAGAATGAGAGTCTCCATTGCATGTTCTTCTCTGCGCTACTTGGGTGACCAACTGACACTAAAAAGAACCCGTATTTCAGAAAACGATCGATCATTTCTTGAGAGGGGAAACCATAGATTCTTTCCCTTGTTAACCATTCGTTTGCTTGTGAAGGCCAAGAAGCACAGCGAAAAGCAGGTACAAAGTCAAGATCAGGTACGCCCGGCAGATCTCTACTCTTTAACGTTGTTCCTGCTGGTCCATTAATTTCATCGTTTGTCATGCTTTCAACAAGTACCTTGTTTCTTAACACTGGATTTCCACTCGAATCCATCAACTCTACCTCGTCGTCAGTTTGCCACTGCTCTCCAGGTTCATCTCTGTATATTCGTTGAAGTTTTGTGTAACCAGGCGGTGTGTTCTCGTCACAAATCATTAAATAACTTATAAGAGAGTTAGCGTCCGATATTTTTTCAACGACGGGAGGGTACTCTGTGCAAATAAGACAATCGATATCGGATGCCATACCAGGAGTTGTAGTTCCTTCAATTGAACTACCGAATTTGTAGGTGTAAGACATAATTTCGCCGTCGTTCGTGATATTCTGTGTTGCAGACATTATCAACTCTTGCACTGTGCTACTATGCTGTACTGTTCTCCTCATATACTCGGACACACCTATGAATTCAAGGATAGCATACAAATGCCTTGAGTAAAGAAGAATACGATCCTCTTCTTTTTCCATTTCAAAGACGTTGAAGAAAACCTGGAATATAATGTCATTTTAGTAATAATACGTAATTACTTTAGCTTATGAAATAAACAGTTAAGAATAAGACGTTCAGGTCATAACATCGTAATAAATTAACGTTCTCTGAAAATTCATCTAGATGTTGAAAGGCTTCGTGGATAAAAATGATGTATTTTTCTTCTTATTATAACCATGGCTTCCTTAATGCTTCCCTAAGAAGAGTCAGTGTCCTTTCGTTTGTTTCAGACAGGCATAAGTAATTGACTGCTCCAAAATCAGAGAGGTCGAAGACGACTGTTTAAACTGAAAAATTGGTCAGATATAGGACAGATAAAATAGGGGCAAAGGAAAAATATTTTCAGTTTGTAATATCTCCTTTTCCTATGATGATATTCAGAGCATGAGAGCAATACTTCTCTTTGTTCGTCACAATGACTAATCTAGTGTCAATTTGTTAAACCAGTGCGAATTTTTAACGACCTCCAAAGAGAATGCAGTCGAAAATAATGATTTGGTAAAGAAAAATAATACATGTGTGATATTTTCCTTTTCCCTGAAAATTTAGAGAGATTGTTTGTCTTGTTTGAGAGAAGTGTGTCCTTTAACCCTTTCAGAACAAACACCGCGGAAAGATTTTTTGAAATGCATAACAACGAAAGAAATTTCGAAAACGAAACTACGTACCCCACCCTGCTGTTATTCACTGAACAGTCAATACATTCCACGTAGATATCTTATGCATACCCTATGTATTGAGTATTGAATTACTGGAATTCCACTATTTATAGAAACATTTTAACCTTTACCTGTTTTGTAAGATATTACACTTTTCAAAATTCAAAGTTTTTGCTGACGAAAATTTAAAGTGGCTTTAATTTGAAAATAACCATTTAGTAGGGTAGAAAATATTGTAGTAAAAGAAGAAATTGCTTGTTTCAAGCAATTTCTTCTTTTTCCCCAATGTTTTCTCAAGAATAGAATCACAGGAACGTGAAAAGCAGGGATTGTACAAGAAAGGGTTAAATAAAGCTAGTCAACGACATTCTTTTACACTGATTGTAAATTGAAACAAAATCATAGTGTATAGAAAGAAAATGATCGATTGGGGGAGAGATAAATACATGTAAATTACTATTTGTGTTTTTTTTTTTTTTTTTTTTTTTTTTTTTTTCTTAATTTCTCCCTTTCCCACACTGATTTCTTGTCTTATTTAAAATCTGTTATTCTTCTTGAATATATATATACACTGTAATTAAAGATATTTTCTTTTCCAGCCATGTTTTCTGTTCTGTAGCAAAATGTAAAAATTGCACTCACTATTAATCACTGACGTCAGTATTCGATGTTGTTTTTATTTGTAAAATAAGCATTCTATTGAATAGCAAACTTGGCGAGAAAAGGAGAAATTGCTTATTATAAGCAATTTCTCCTTTTCTCACCATATTTCCATGATCTAAATCTTTGTAGCTGTGGTCGAGAGTTAGAGCGTTGGCATCCCGATAAGCAATTTCTCCTTTTCTCTATATATTCCATGATCTTAATCTTTGTAGCTGTGGTCGAGAGTTAGAGCGTCGGCATCCCGATCAAGAGGTCCCAAGTTCGTTTCCCGGAAGCGGCAATCGATCTGGTTTTGTCATTTGCCCCGGTGCGAGTACTTGCGTCTTCTCAAGGAAGCAAAATCGGGAGAGCCTAATCTAAAGTTGGTGTACTTGTTTCCCAATGTAAAATAAACGAGTCTGAACATTAAAATTGCATAAAACTGCAGGATCGAGTCGTACTAGGTTAAATATTATACTGATAGTCTGGGTTTGTATCATATATTTAAAGTGTTGTGGACCATTACTCACATTTCTCCCTCTCCCTCTCTCTCTCTCTCTCTCTCTCTCTCTCTCTCTCTCTCTCTCTCTCTCTCTCTCTCTCTCTCACACACACACACACACACACACACGCGCGCGCGCGCGCGCACACACACTATTTAACACTTGTGGATGATTGGTAAGATGGCTGAATATTGGTTAATTAAGGGCACCGACCGTTAGTTCATTTGTTGAAAAAAAAATAGAAAATATGCGCTAGGTAATTTATTGTTTATAAAAAGGCTGTGGTTCTATCGTTTTGACAATTTGGTTACACTCCTGTCCGTTTTTGCCTCATTAAATAAAGAGCAAAAAGGGCCCACTTTCACAATCTGTAGCTCCTCCCAAAAGTTTCGTTAGGCCTTAAATCTTAGTCCGTCTTAAAGAGCAGTCTTTGATCTTGAATTACAGGCCAGGAAAATGGTATCATTAGGGATAAAGTTTTTCGCAAATCTTCATTCTGCCCATCAACCCATGAAATTGTTGAGGCTCGGAAGTGAAAGTCTTGTAGGATACCACCTTCAAATGTCAGTTTCTACCAGGAAATAGTTCCCTGATTAAAGCTTTGAATCACATGCATGACATGCAGCAGTGATCTCTCACTCTGCAGAACCTAACATCAAGCAACTTGCTGTTGATTAAACGTTAAAACAGCATGACAAAAGGAGGAGATCAAATTTTCTTAATGGACTACTTTAGGGTACAACCACCCGGAAGTAATTCCGGAGTGGAGTTGACCCTATATAAGACAAATTTTCTTTTGATTTTGACAAAACTGCAATTAGTCTATGCATATGCTAATTGCAACAATCCCTATTTCTATTTTTTTCAAATATATGGCTTAGGAGTGAAATGACAGAAGAATTAGTACAAGGCCCCTTTTGCTTAAATTATCCCAAAAATGGGACAGTTTTGCTCTTCTTCTTATGGTCAACAGAAATGGTCATAACTTTTGTAATAATGGATGAATTTTCATGAAATAAAAAGTGACCTATAGAAAAATGACACTCTCTTCAAATCTAACCCTTTACAAGATGACTTTGTCAAAAATTGCTTTTGAAATGTACAAAATTGACCAAAAAAATGCAATTTAAATTTTAAACCAAGTTAAATCATCTTTCAAAAATTTATCAAAAATACACACAAAATCTTTTAAATTGGTGTTGGTAACAAATTTTGAATGTTGACAATAAGTCTAAGTAAAAAAACACACAGAAAAAGGTAAATAGGCTTAACAGGACAGTGTTCACAAAGGGTACCCGATACACTAAAATATCAGAAATGGCCTTGGCACCTTCAAATTAATATAGCTGCAGTGTATTTTTGTTTACCCATTACCAGATGGCAAAATTTTAAACTGGTCCAAATTGAAAGGACTTACAGACCACAATTTAAAATGTATGAAATTTTTTAAAAAAGTAAGTCTCTGGGTAGAAAACATTGTGGAAAGTGAAGAAATTGCTTGTGACAAGCAATTTCTTCATTTTCAACAATGTTTTTAAATTCATAAATCTAAAGCTCATGCAATATTATATTTTTCCAACCTTCTAGGTCAAGAAAACATTGTGGAAAATAAAAAAATTGCTTGTTACAAGCAATTTCTTCATTTTCAACTACATGTATGTTTTCCGAAATTGTTTCCCTTCGGGGCATCCGAAAGCGTCATTGTGCAGGAATGGGTTAAAGACATTAGATTTTCTGAAATGTTCACTCTTTTGCTTGTTGTTGTTGTTGATGTGATGATTTAAGTTAAGAAGTTGCTGAATCCAACACTGGACCATTGATGATGAAACAATGAAAAGGGGCTCTTTACAGGGTATACCCAAATAGGGTTAGGGTTTAGAAGCTTATCAACTTAATTTCAAGAGTGTCATAGGCTGGCAGCCAATCCAATCAATGCCTTTCTGGTCATGTGACTGAGAGGGTGACATTGGCAGGGTAGGTATAAAAGAGGATGAAAATGCCTCTCTTGGCCAAAATTAGATACTCATTCATTATCTGCACATTACAAGAAAATACTGAATTCACCCTGGTTAAACGGGAAAGACTTAGAAGAGTTTCAGCAAACTGCTTTTACAAAAAAGGGAATACATTTCAGCTACTGAAAAGAAGGAAGCACCCAGGACTTTCATAAGAAACGGATGAAAGGGCCAATATCATTTTTGCTGCAGACCACAATGTTTCGAAAGAAAATAGCTATAACCTATGACCACACGTATGGCGACACAAAGTCGCAGCTTGGAATGCGGGACTTTTACAACTCCCTCTCAAAGAATGGAACATGACAAGACATGCTGACCCAAACCGTTTATCCGCTTGCCAAGAACCAAAAGTATGTAACGTTCACTTCAGTGAAAAAATGTTTCCATTCAATACAAAGCGTTAGACGGACTGCACATGGGAAGATGTGATATGATATAAGAATGTAATGTAACACTGTCATTGTAGAAATGGCAAGAAGGGGGCAGGGTGATATACCCAAAACATTGAAGGACTTGCGCTTAATAAGAGCCTAAACCGTGGAATCTTACGCTGTAAATTGTAGTAACTGTGCCACTAATTCTCTTCTATGTGACTGGAGTTTCTGCTTGGATGCCTATTCAAAATTGCTCAGCCCTGCCAACATAACATATCTCTGAATGACTGAGAATGATATAGGCATTGTTAGAGGTGATCTTGCAGATGAGACTCACTGAAGGTGCAATTTACAGTGTGAGTTCCAGGGCATCCACACAAAAGTGTGAAGCATTTAACAGCGCAGCATCTGCTACTCTATGCAAAAGAGTAAGCTTCAGCTGGACCTTCACAAGAAGGCTTTCGGCCCAAAATTTGCATTCAAATGACGCTTTCGACAAAGCGGTCAAAAAGAATATATAGAAAATAACAGGAACAGGGCTTTGAGTTTGGGTATAAAGCATCTTAAATAGATTTCAGTATGCCAAATGAAGACCAAGAAATACAGAAAAACTGACTGGTACAGAAAGAAGCGTCTTAGAAGAAGAGCTGTCATGGAATTTCAATACCATGAGGCTAGGAAAAACAGAAATGAAACAGGGTATATGGGCAATGATGACATACATAATTATGCACAGATTGTGAACTAGAGGCGAAAGGACAACAGATAGAGATTTAGTAAACAGAAAACAAGATGGGATGAGAGATGACAGCAATTTCTGTCTGGTGGAAAGCAACACCACTGATGAGGCTTGATGCTAGCTGAAACAGAGTAAATACTGATGAAGCGCAATGTTAGCCCAAGGCTGGCCGTCTAGTGGTGAATTGTTGTCATTTGAAGTACTATCCAGGGGTAACAAGAGGTGCAGACGAGCTTTTATGACAACATTGGCCAAAATTGATGCATTCTGGGGGATCAGAATATTGCAAATAGGGTGAAAACTGAAATTTAAAAGTTTTTTCAAAAATTTAAATTAAAATTTCACTTACCATAAAAGAATTTTATTAAAATCCAATTCTACACTATCTATTCTATTAATGTTCAAAATTTGAAAAGAAAATTCAGAAAAATACGGCCAATATCACCGTTTTTGTATAATCCCCCTTGCTTCATATAGGTTACACTCCTGTCCGTTTTTGCCTCATTAAATAAAGAGCAAAAAGGGCCCACTTTCACAATCTGTAGCTCCTCCCAAAAGTTTCGTTGGGCCTTAAATCTTAGTCCGTCTTAAAGAGCAGTCTTTGATCTTGAATTACAGGCCAGGAAAATGGTATCATTAGGGATAAAGTTTTTCGCAAATCTTCATTCTGCACATCAACCCATGAAATTGTTGAGGCTCGGAAGTGAAAGTCTTGTAGGATACCACCTTCAAATGTCAGTTTCTACCAGGAAATAGTTCCCTGATTAAAGCTTTGAATCACATGCATGACATGCAGCAGTGATCTCTCACTCTGCAGAACCTAACATCAAGCAACTTGCTGTTGATTAAACGTTAAAACAGCATGACAAAAGGAGGAGATCAAATTTTCTTAATGGACTACTTTAGGGTACAACCACCCGGAAGTAATTCCGGAGTGGAGTTGACCCTATATAAGACAAATTTTCTTTTGATTTTGACAAAACTGCAATTAGTCTATGCATATGCTAATTGCAACAATCCCTATTTCTATTTTTTTCAAATATATGGCTTAGGAGTGAAATGACAGAAGAATTAGTACAAGGCCCCTTTTGCTTAAATTATCCCAAAAATGGGACAGTTTTGCTCTTCTTCTTATGGTCAACAGAAATGGTCATAACTTTTGTAATAATGGATGAATTTTCATGAAATAAAAAGTGACCTATAGAAAAATGACACTCTCTTCAAATCTAACCCTTTACAAGATGACTTTGTCAAAAATTGCTTTTGAAATGTACAAAATTGACCAAAAAAATGCAATTTAAATTTTAAACCAAGTTAAATCATCTTTCAAAAATTTATCAAAAATACACACAAAATCTTTTAAATTGGTGTTGGTAACAAATTTTGAATGTTGACAATAAGTCTAAGTAAAAAAACACACAGAAAAAGGTAAATAGGCTTAACAGGACAGTGTTCACAAAGTGTACCCGATACACTAAAATATCAGAAATGGCCTTGGCACCTTCAAATTAATATAGCTGCAGTGTATTTTTGTTTACCCATTACCAGATGGCAAAATTTTAAACTGGTCCAAATTGAAAGGACTTACAGACCACAATTTAAAATGTATGAAATTTTTTAAAAAAGTAAGTCTCTGGGTAGAAAACATTGTGGAAAGTGAAGAAATTGCTTGTGACAAGCAATTTCTTCATTTTCAACAATGTTTTTAAATTCATAAATCTAAAGCTCATGCAATATTATATTTTTCCAACCTTCTAGGTCAAGAAAACATTGTGGAAAATAAAAAAATTGCTTGTTACAAGCAATTTCTTCATTTTCAACTACATGTATGTTTTCCGAAATTGTTTCCCTTCGGGGCATCCGAAAGCGTCATTGTGCAGGAATGGGTTAAAGACATTAGATTTTCTGAAATGTTCACTCTTTTGCTTGTTGTTGTTGTTGTTGTGATGATTTAAGTTAAGAAGTTGCTGAATCCAACACTGGACCATTGATGATGAAACAATGAAAAGGGGCTCTTTACAGGGTATACCCAAATAGGGTTAGGGTTTAGAAGCTTATCAACTTAATTTCAAGAGTGTCATAGGCTGGTAGCCAATCCAATCAATGCCTTTATGGTCATGTGACTGAGAGGGTGACATTGGCAGGGTAGGTATAAAAGAGGATGAAAATGCCTCTCTTGGCCAAAATTAGATACTCATTCATTATCTGCACATTACAAGAAAATACTGAATTCACCCTGGTTAAACGGGAAAGACTTAGAAGAGTTTCAGCAAACTGCTTTTACAAAAAAGGGAATACATTTCAGCTACTGAAAAGAAGGAAGCACCCAGGACTTTCATAAGAAACGGATGAAAGGGCCAATATCATTTTTGCTGCAGACCACAATGTTTCGAAAGAAAATAGCTATAACCTATGACCACACGTATGGCGACACAAAGTCGCAGCTTGGAATGCGGGACTTTTACAACTCCCTCTCAAAGAATGGAACGTGACAAGACATGCTGACCCAAACCGTTTATCCGCTTGCCAAGAACCAAAAGTATGTAACGTTCACTTCAGTGAAAAAATGTTTCCATTCATTACAAAGCGTTAGACGGACTGCACATGGGAAGATGTGATATGATATAAGAATGTAATGTAACACTGTCATTGTAGAAATGGCAAGAAGGGGGCAGGGTGATATACCCAAAACATTGAAGGACTTGCGCTTAATAAGAGCCTAAACCGTGGAATCTTACGCTGTAAATTGTAGTAACTGTGCCACTAATTCTCTTCTATGTGACTGGAGTTTCTGCTTGGATGCCTATTCAAAATTGCTCAGCCCTGCCAACATAACATATCTCTGAATGACTGAGAATGATATAGGCATTGTTAGAGGTGATCTTGCAGATGAGACTCACTGAAGGTGCAATTTACAGTGTGAGTTCCAGGGCATCCACACAAAAGTGTGAAGCATTTAACAGCGCAGCATCTGCTACTCTATGCAAAAGAGTAAGCTTCAGCTGGACCTTCACAAGAAGGCTTTCGGCCCAAAATTTGCATTCAAATGACGCTTTCGACGGTCAAAAAGAATATATAGAAAATAACAGAAACAGGGCTTTGAGTTTGGGTATAAAGCATCTTAAATAGATTTCAGTATGCCAAATGAAGACCAAGAAATACAGAAAAACTGACTGGTACAGAAAGAAGCGTCTTAGAAGAAGAGCTGTCATGGAATTTCAATACCATGAGGCTAGGAAAAACAGAAATGAAACAGGGTATATGGGCAATGATGACATACATAATTATGCACAGATTGTGAACTAGAGGCGAAAGGACAACAGATAGAGATTTAGTAAACAGAAAACAAGATGGGATGAGAGATGACAGCAATTTCTGTCTGGTGGAAAGCAACACCACTGATGAGGCTTGATGCTAGCTGAAACAGAGTAAATACTGATGAAGCGCAATGTTAGCCCAAGGCTGGCCGTCTAGTGGTGAATTGTTGTCATTTGAAGTACTATCCAGGGGTAACAAGAGGTGCAGACGAGCTTTTATGACAACATTGGCCAAAATTGATGCATTCTGGGGGATCAGAATATTGCAAATAGGGTGAAAACTGAAATTTAAAAGTTTTTTCAAAAATTTAAATTAAAATTTCACTTACCATAAAAGAATTTTATTAAAATCCAATTCTACACTATCTATTCTATTAATGTTCAAAATTTGAAAAGAAAATTCAGAAAAATACGGCCAATATCACCGTTTTTGTATAATCCCCCTTGCTTCATATAGGTTACACTCCTGTCCGTTTTTGCCTCATTAAATAAAGAGCAAAAAGGGCCCACTTTCACAATCTGTAGCTCCTCCCAAAAGTTTCGTTGGGCCTTAAATCTTAGTCCGTCTTAAAGAGCAGTCTTTGATCTTGAATTACAGGCCAGGAAAATGGTATCATTAGGGATAAAGTTTTTCGCAAATCTTCATTCTGCACATCAACCCATGAAATTGTTGAGGCTCGGAAGTGAAAGTCTTGTAGGATACCACCTTCAAATGTCAGTTTCTACAAGGAAATAGTTCCCTGATTAAAGCTTTGAATCACATGCATGACATGCAGCAGTGATCTCTCACTCTGCAGAACCTAACATCAAGCAACTTGCTGTTGATTAAACGTTAAAACAGCATGACAAAAGGAGGAGATCAAATTTTCTTAATGGACTACTTTAGGGTACAACCACCCGGAAGTAATTCCGGAGTGGAGTTGACCCTATATAAGACATTTTTTTCTTTTGATTTTGACAAAACTGCAATTAGTCTATGCATATGCTAATTGCAACAATCCCTATTTCTATTTTTTTCAAATATATGGCTTAGGAGTGAAATGACAGAAGAATTAGTACAAGGCCCCTTTTGCTTAAATTATCCCAAAAATGGGACAGTTTTGCTCTTCTTCTTATGGTCAACAGAAATGGTCATAACTTTTGTAATAATGGATGAATTTTCATGAAATAAAAAGTGACCTATAGAAAAATGACACTCTCTTCAAATCTAACCCTTTACAAGATGACTTTGTCAAAAATTGCTTTTGAAATGTACAAAATTGACCAAAAAAATGCAATTTAAATTTTAAACCAAGTTAAATCATCTTTCAAAAATTTATCAAAAATACACACAAAATCTTTTAAATTGGTGTTGGTAACAAATTTTGAATGTTGACAATAAGTCTAAGTAAAAAAACACACAGAAAAAGGTAAATAGGCTTAACAGGACAGTGTTCACAAAGTGTACCCGATACACTAAAATATCAGAAATGGCCTTGCCACCTTCAAATTAATATAGCTGCAGTGTATTTTTGTTTACCCATTACCAGATGGCAAAATTTTAAACTGGTCCAAATTGAAAGGACTTACAGACCACAATTTAAAATGTATGAAATTTTTTAAAAAAGTAAGTCTCTGGGTAGAAAACATTGTGGAAAGTGAAGAAATTGCTTGTGACAAGCAATTTCTTCATTTTCAACAATGTTTTTAAATTCATAAATCTAAAGCTCATGCAATATTATATTTTTCCAACCTTCTAGGTCAAGAAAACATTGTGGAAAATAAAAAAATTGCTTGTTACAAGCAATTTCTTCATTTTCAACTACATGTATGTTTTCCGAAATTGTTTCCCTTCGGGGCATCCGAAAGCGTCATTGTGCAGGAATGGGTTAAAGACATTAGATTTTCTGAAATGTTCACTCTTTTGCTTGTTGTTGTTGTTGTTGTGATGATTTAAGTTAAGAAGTTGCTGAATCCAACACTGGACCATTGATGATGAAACAATGAAAAGGGGCTCTTTACAGGGTATACCCAAATAGGGTTAGGGTTTAGAAGCTTATCAACTTAATTTCAAGAGTGTCATAGGCTGGCAGCCAATCCAATCAATGCCTTTATGGTCATGTGACTGAGAGGGTGACATTGGCAGGGTAGGTATAAAAGAGGATGAAAATGCCTCTCTTGGCCAAAATTAGATACTCATTCATTATCTGCACATTACAAGAAAATACTGAATTCACCCTGGTTAAACGGGAAAGACTTAGAAGAGTTTCAGCAAACTGCTTTTACAAAAAAGGGAATACATTTCAGCTACTGAAAAGAAGGAAGCACCCAGGACTTTCATAAGAAACAGATGAAAGGGCCAATATCATTTTTGCTGCAGACCACAATGTTTCGAAAGAAAATAGCTATAACCTATGACCACACGTATGGCGACACAAAGTCGCAGCTTGGAATGCGGGACTTTTACAACTCCCTCTCAAAGAATGGAACGTGACAAGACATGCTGACCCAAACCGTTTATCCGCTTGCCAAGAACCAAAAGTATGTAACGTTCACTTCAGTGAAAAAATGTTTCCATTCAATACAAAGCGTTAGACGGACTGCACATGGGAAGATGTGATATGATATAAGAATGTAATGTAACACTGTCATTGTAGAAATGGCAAGAAGGGGGCAGGGTGATATACCCAAAACATTGAAGGACTTGCGCTTAATAAGAGCCTAAACCGTGGAATCTTACGCTGTAAATTGTAGTAACTGTGCCACTAATTCTCTTCTATGTGACTGGAGTTTCTGCTTGGATGCCTATTCAAAATTGCTCAGCCCTGCCAACATAACATATCTCTGAATGACTGAGAATGATATAGGCATTGTTAGAGGTGATCTTGCAGATGAGACTCACTGAAGGTGCAATTTACAGTGTGAGTTCCAGGGCATCCACACAAAAGTGTGAAGCATTTAACAGCGCAGCATCTGCTACTCTATGCAAAAGAGTAAGCTTCAGCTGGACCTTCACAAGAAGGCTTTCGGCCCAAAATTTGCATTCAAATGACGCTTTCGACAAAGCGGTCAAAAAGAATATATAGAAAATAACAGGAACAGGGCTTTGAGTTTGGGTATAAAGCATCTTAAATAGATTTCAGTATGCCAAATGAACACCAAGAAATACAGAAAAACTGACTGGTACAGAAAGAAGCGTCTTAGAAGAAGAGCTGTCATGGAATTTCAATACCATGAGGCTAGGAAAAACAGAAATGAAACAGGGTATATGGGCAATGATGACATACATAATTATGCACAGATTGTGAACTAGAGGCGAAAGGACAACAGATAGAGATTTAGTAAACAGAAAACAAGATGGGATGAGAGATGACAGCAATTTCTGTCTGGTGGAAAGCAACACCACTGATGAGGCTTGATGCTAGCTGAAACAGAGTAAATACTGATGAAGCGCAATGTTAGCCCAAGGCTGGCCGTCTAGTGGTGAATTGTTGTCATTTGAAGTACTATCAAGGGGTAACAAGAGGTGCAGACGAGCTTTTATGACAACATTGGCCAAAATTGATGCATTCTGGGGGATCAGAATATTGCAAATAGGGTGAAAACTGAAATTTAAAAGTTTTTTCAAAAATTTAAATTAAAATTTCACTTACCATAAAAGAATTTTATTAAAATCCAATTCTACACTATCTATTCTATTAATGTTCAAAATTTGAAAAGAAAATTCAGAAAAATACGGCCAATATCACCGTTTTTGTATAATCCCCCTTGCTTCATATAGGTTACACTCCTGTCCGTTTTTGCCTCATTAAATAAAGAGCAAAAAGGGCCCACTTTCACAATCTGTAGCTCCTCCCAAAAGTTTCGTTGGGCCTTAAATCTTAGTCCGTCTTAAAGAGCAGTCTTTGATCTTGAATTGAGGCTCGGAAGTGAAAGTCTTGTAGGATACCACCTTCAAATGTCAGTTTCTACAAGGAAATAGTTCCCTGATTAAAGCTTTGAATCACATGCATGACATGCAGCAGTGATCTCTCACTCTGCAGAACCTAACATCAAGCAACTTGCTGTTGATTAAACGTTAAAACAGCATGACAAAAGGAGGAGATCAAATTTTCTTAATGGACTACTTTAGGGTACAACCACCCGGAAGTAATTCCGGAGTGGAGTTGACCCTATATAAGACATTTTTTTCTTTTGATTTTGACAAAACTGCAATTAGTCTATGCATATGCTAATTGCAACAATCCCTATTTCTATTTTTTTCAAATATATGGCTTAGGAGTGAAATGACAGAAGAATTAGTACAAGGCCCCTTTTGCTTAAATTATCCCAAAAATGGGACAGTTTTGCTCTTCTTCTTATGGTCAACAGAAATGGTCATAACTTTTGTAATAATGGATGAATTTTCATGAAATAAAAAGTGACCTATAGAAAAATGACACTCTCTTCAAATCTAACCCTTTACAAGATGACTTTGTCAAAAATTGCTTTTGAAATGTACAAAATTGACCAAAAAAATGCAATTTAAATTTTAAACCAAGTTAAATCATCTTTCAAAAAATTATCAAAAATACACACAAAATCTTTTAAATTGGTGTTGGTAACAAATTTCGAATGTTGACAATAAGTCTAAGTAAAAAAACACACAGAAAAAGGTAAATAGGCTTAACAGGACAGTGTTCACAAAGGGTACCCGATACACTAAAATATCAGAAATGGCCTTGGCACCTTCAAATTAATATAGCTGCAGTGTATTTTTGTTTACCCATTACCAGATGGCAAAATTTTAAACTGGTCCAAATTGAAAGGACTTACAGACCACAATTTAAAATGTATGAATTTTTTTAAAAAAGTAAGTCTCTGGGTAGAAAACATTGTGGAAAGTGAAGAAATTGCTTGTGACAAGCAATTTCTTCATTTTCAACAATGTTTTTAAATTCATAAATCTAAAGCTCATGCAATATTATATTTTTCCAACCTTCTAGGTCAAGAAAACATTGTGGAAAATAAAAAATTGCTTGTTACAAGCAATTTCTTCATTTTCAGCTACATGTATGTTTTCCGAAATTGTTTCCCTTCGGGGCATCCGAAAGCGTCATTGTGCAGGAATGGGTTAAAGACATTAGATTTTCTGAAATGTTCACTCTTTTGCTTGTTGTTGTTGTTGTTGTGATGATTTAAGTTAAGAAGTTGCTGAATCCAACACTGGACCATTGATGATGAAACAATGAAAAGGGGCTCTTTACAGGGTATACCCAAATAGGGTTAGGGTTTAGAAGCTTATCAACTTAATTTCAAGAGTGTCATAGGCTGGCAGCCAATCCAATCAATGCCTTTCTGGTCATGTGACTGAGAGGGTGACATTGGCAGGGTAGGTATAAAAGAGGATGAAAATGCCTCTCTTGGCCAAAATTAGATACTCATTCATTATCTGCACATTACAAGAAAATACTGAATTCACCCTGGTTAAACGGGAAAGACTTAGAAGAGTTTCAGCAAACTGCTTTTACAAAAAAGGGAATACATTTCAGCTACTGAAAAGAAGGAAGCACCCAGGACTTTCATAAGAAACGGATGAAAGGGCCAATATCATTTTTGCTGCAGACCACAGTGTTTCGAAAGAAAATAGCTATAACCTATGACCACACGTATGGCGACACAAAGTCGCAGCTTGGAATGCGGGACTTTTACAACTCCCTCTCAAAGAATGGAACGTGACAAGACATGCTGACCCAAACCGTTTATCCGCTTGCCAAGAACCAAAAGTATGTAACGTTCACTTCAGTGAAAAAATGTTTCCATTCAATACAAAGCGTTAGACGGACTGCACATGGGAAGATGTGATATGATATAAGAATGTAATGTAACACTGTCATTGTAGAAATGGCAAGAAGGGGGCAGGGTGATATACCCAAAACATTGAAGGACTTGCGCTTAATAAGAGCCTAAACCGTGGAATCTTACGCTGTAAATTGTAGTAACTGTGCCACTAATTCTCTTCTATGTGACTGGAGTTTCTGCTTGGATGCCTATTCAAAATTGCTCAGCCCTGCCAACATAACATATCTCTGAATGACTGAGAATGATATAGGCATTGTTAGAGGTGATCTTGCAGATGAGACTCACTGAAGGTGCAATTTACAGTGTGAGTTCCAGGGCATCCACACAAAAGTGTGAAGCATTTAACAGCGCAGCATCTGCTACTCTATGCAAAAGAGTAAGCTTCAGCTGGACCTTCACAAGAAGGCTTTCGGCCCAAAATTTGCATTCAAATGACGCTTTCGACAAAGCGGTCAAAAAGAATATATAGAAAATAACAGGAACAGGGCTTTGAGTTTGGGTATAAAGCATCTTAAATAGATTTCAGTATGCCAAATGAACACCAAGAAATACAGAAAAACTGACTGGTACAGAAAGAAGCGTCTTAGAAGAAGAGCTGTCATGGAATTTCAATACCATGAGGCTAGGAAAAACAGAAATGAAACAGGGTATATGGGCAATGATGACATACATAATTATGCACAGATTGTGAACTAGAGGCGAAAGGACAACAGATAGAGATTTAGTAAACAGAAAACAAGATGGGATGAGAGATGACAGCAATTTCTGTCTGGTGGAAAGCAACACCACTGATGAGGCTTGATGCTAGCTGAAACAGAGTAAATACTGATGAAGCGCAATGTTAGCCCAAGGCTGGCCGTCTAGTGGTGAATTGTTGTCATTTGAAGTACTATCAAGGGGTAACAAGAGGTGCAGACGAGCTTTTATGACAACATTGGCCAAAATTGATGCATTCTGGGGGATCAGAATATTGCAAATAGGGTGAAAACTGAAATTTAAAAGTTTTTTCAAAAATTTAAATTAAAATTTCACTTACCATAAAAGAATTTTATTAAAATCCAATTCTACACTATCTATTCTATTAATGTTCAAAATTTGAAAAGAAAATTCAGAAAAATACGGCCAATATCACCGTTTTTGTATAATCCCCCTTGCTTCATATAGGTTACACTCCTGTCCGTTTTTGCCTCATTAAATAAAGAGCAAAAAGGGCCCACTTTCACAATCTGTAGCTCCTCCCAAAAGTTTCGTTGGGCCTTAAATCTTAGTCCGTCTTAAAGAGCAGTCTTTGATCTTGAATTACAGGCCAGGAAAATGGTATCATTAGGGATAAAGTTTTTCGCAAATCTTCATTCTGCACATCAACCCATGAAATTGTTGAGGCTCGGAAGTGAAAGTCTTGTAGGATATCACCTTCAAATGTCAGTTTCTACAAGGAAATAGTTCCCTGATTAAAGCTTTGAATCACATGCATGACATGCAGCAGTGATCTCTCACTCTGCAGAACCTAACATCAAGCAACTTGCTGTTGATTAAACGTTAAAACAGCATGACAAAAGGAGGAGATCAAATTTTCTTAATGGACTACTTTAGGGTACAACCACCCGGAAGTAATTCCGGAGTGGAGTTGACCCAGTTGCAAATACAAATTTTTTGGAATTTTATCTCTAAATTACAAGACAAAAATTTACATTTTGATGTTTGTACTATATTTTATCTGTTATATTCGGGTGATTTTTGTTCATTCGTGACGTTTCTGTGTATTAAAATTAACCCGGCATTACCACAGGGACTTGTCACAACTGATGTTCTTTGAGTACTATATATATAAATATAGACTATAGTCTACAATTATGTATATAGTATGAAAAGAAAATCAATTGTGACAAGTCCCTGTGGGCATTACCACACAGCCCCTCTTTTTGACGCCCTGGAGAGCTATGAGCCTTCCTTTTTTCAACAGGATTCATCTTTCTGAACGAAGACTCACTATCAGTAGATTGATTGAATGATTGGGTTTTAACGCCACATTTAACAGTATTTCGGTCATATCGCGGCGGCTGGAGCACCCAACAATCTAACAATGGATTCCTGGTTTTTCTCACACCAGTACTACCACTAAATCCTTTCCTAGCCTCCAGCTGCTCTCCAACTTAGGTTTATGATTATCCACCCATTGGTGAGAGACAAATGTCGGAAAGAATATGTGCTCCGCCGGGGATCGAACCAATGAAATCCGATCATTGAAGATTGGGGTCTGATGCGCTACCAACTGCGCTATTACGACAGCTCACTCTCAGTAGAATATCAGAATGTTTCACCAAGTTTGAGCCAACGTGAAATGTAAGCCCAGAGTACAAACAAATCTCCGTTTTCCTGTGTTTTTAGCGGAACCTTACAGTTTTCAATGGTGTTCGTCCTCAAAATTCATCGAGACTTGGCTAAATAGTCTAGATAATTAAATTGTTGACGTCTGACGACGGGTGATGAACCGTCAGAGTTCACTTTGGACACGTAGTGCCCGGCTGACTAATAATTCTGATTTTTCAAATCCATTTCAGGGCTTAAAATAAACAAAATGAAAATTAAAAAGAATATAAGACCGGTAAACTTTACCTTCAAGTTATTCATTCCTTTTCCATCATGTATTTTGCTTTGATAAAATATCTCGGTTATACAAAAGTCAATTACAGTCGAATACCTATACCTCGAAGTTCAGGGGACTTACGAGAAAACTTCGACGTAGAGATAGTTCGACGAGTAGATAATCGAATATTTTCCATGTACGACCAAAATGGTGGCGAAATACCGTAGGTAAATAGGGCCATAAATGATTTATACTAGTATGATTATCTAATCGAACGAAAGATATAACGACGTTGTATTTATCGTCATTTCTTTTATTAATATTACGATATTATTGTAATTTGTAGCTTAAGTTTTGTTTAGACTTCTCTTTTTTGTTGTTGTTTTGTTTGTTTGTTTGTTTTTCTTCTTCTATTATTGCTTATTCTTCATGTCGATTGCATAGTTTGACTGCATGTATTTTCTCTTTCCTGTCGAGAAACCCAAGTATCCTTCTTGATTGGTTACCGGGTTCTTCCTTTAGCGCGTCCCGTCGATCGAAGTTGCTGGCCATCCCCTTGATCGACCAGGGTCTGCGCCAAACAAGTCCTGCTTGGTATTGGCGTAAGATGCCTCTTTATTCATTGTAAAATTCGTCTGTAACATTGTCTCCACTTCATGCAATCTTTCAAATTATCAGATCGTAGAAAACAATCAAACAAAATCAAGTTAGCAATCGATATCCGATACTGTAACGCACCAATCTCCTTAACTGCGTTGACACGTCGAAATGTGTGAAAAACTTAGTTGATTGCAAAAATCGACCTTTGTGATTGAGGTTCGTCTTAAAGAGGTGTGAATATGTGCAAACAATAGTGATGGGTCTTTGCAATTGATTCGACGTAGGGGAAGTTTACGAGATATAGAGAACGACGTATGGAGGTTCAAATACATAGAACTAAAGAGTAATAAGATCGGGACTTTAGAATAACTTCGACGTAGAGAGAACTTCGGCTAAGGGACGTTCGAGGTAAAGGTATTCGACTGTAATTGACGGGTTAGGGTTGTCAACCATAGAATCAATCGGCCGATCAAACAATTTATTTAGGTCAGAAATGAAGTTTGAACTAAGATATTGGCCGACATTTATGTGAAGCATTTTTGTTGGTTTAGCGACTCAAGTTAAACGTCGTAATTACTGCTGGTAAACATTGTATAGTCACTGCGTTTGGGTGGCCAACCAAATAATTTGGCAAAATTACGCCTATCAATATCGAAGTGGAACTTCCTGTCGGAGTCAGTCGGTTGGTCCAGCGGAGTAGGTGCCGGTGGGGCCTGCGGTCCGTTAGTTGTTTAGGGTGGAGGATGGGCAATCTGTCATTTAGTTTTATAATGAGTTCTAAGGTATTAAACACGAAATTTCGGTCTTCATTTTCCCCGCCAATAAAGGCGTGAGTTTGATCAATCAAACCTGTTTCTAAAATTTTGTAGCCCTCACCAAATTAACATTGCTGCAATCGTACAAATCCAATCATCAGTATGAGAGGAGAATGCTTTAAAGGTTTCTACTTCGAGTGCTTTTGCCACTAAAGTTCTTCGGGGGAGGGGGGGGGGGGGAGATAGAGCCGCAGCCGGAGAGAGAGAGGGTGCGGAAAGAGAATTATGGGAGAGAAAGGGGGATAGAGAAGGGGAGAGAGAGTGTGTGTGTGTGTGTGTGTGCCTAAATTCTTTGATTAGCAGCCGCGATTCGTCAATTATGTAAAGTTCACATAACATAGTGCTTGGAAGATTTGGAATGTGCTTGAAATAAAACTAGCAATATGCAATATGTCTTTAAAGATATAACAATGTTGGTAACAGAGTTAGCTTCTATCTTTAACAATAGCTAACTGACACTGTAAAATTTGGTAGTGGGTATTTTTTAAATGGGGTTAAACGACACTTCTAACAGTATTTCAGTCATATCACTTACAAATAAATATAATAAAATTAGCAAACTATTAGGTAAGATATACACTTCGTCGAAAAAACTACCGAATACTTCGTAACTATGTTTTTTCAAGCTGCACTGAGTACGAATTTTAGCGCGATAGATTTCTTCGTTTCTTCGTTTAATATAAAGAATCGATAACTTTAGTGTTTATCAATTAACAATTTCAGCAGGTATTTCAGACTGAAGAATTTCTTCATCATGTCTTTATTAATTTACAGATGAGACACTGCAAATAGCTACCGATAGTTCCTTCTTTTCATATACACCGTCTCGAAAAACCGGGACGTATTGTTTAACCCATTCCAACACAGTGGAATTTTAGACCGGTCCAAATTGAAAGGCGCTGCAGACGACAATTTCACGTTGATGGAATTTTAATTGTTTTTGTCTTTTAGGATAGAAAACATTGTGGATAATGAAGAAATTGCTTGATCCAAGCAATTTCTTCATTTTCCACAATGTTTTCCAAAGCTTTTTTGTTGAGGGGCGTAAAAAGGAGGGATTGAGTGGGAATGGGTTAACAGTTGTCCGTCTCAATGCCGATTGAAACTTAACTCATAGATAGATTCAACATAACTCGAAGATACTATGATCATACATGTATTTGCTATGTAGGTATGGACCGGCTGATGACACTGAGTTTAAGGTCTGTCATTGTGAGGCTTTCTATCTTATACAGATTCTTCTGGGGCCACAGCGTAATACTTGCATATTCTTTCAACAATATTTTCTTCAAAAATTATACTTTAGGATCTGAAAACAACGAATTGTATTGCACCTTAAAAGACTAATTTGACAAATTCTGATTAAACCATCTTCTCCCACCAAATGCATTGTGCTTTAAGAAATTACTTCAGTGGCTGATTTATAGATAGTCTAGAATATGTGTTAGTAATAATCGGTACTTATGTTTTTAACCCCCCCCCCCCAAAAAAAAAAAAAATAAAGATAAAAAAAAATATATATATATATATATATACAACGTAAAAATTAAAAAGTGAAGGCAACAACAACATTACGGTGAGCGATTATAGTGCTGGCAGTACTTTGATTAGAAGAGAGCTTTGTTTCCGCGATTCTTCGGGAAGTATTACGGAATCACCCGAGCTGTGATCACTTTTTTCGAAATTAAGCTATTAGTTGAACAACCGTTGGAAAAATGTTCAGAGACATTTTCTTTAATTATGTAACGTCTGATTTCTAAGCAAATACTGTATAATTTTACAACTGAATGTTCGAGAAAAATTCTTGTTTAGAGATTTTTTCTGTTTCAGCCAATCAACGTCCTCATCTTATATTTCCTACACTGATTGGATTTTCCTTTGTGCGCCATTTTGAAGCTGAAGGTCTACTTCTCCGTGAGAAATTGAAAATTACTAAATTAATAGCTTCTTCACCAGTATGTCCGACGAACAACAGAAAAAGGTTTGAATCCATAGTCATGAGTTTTTAAACATTTTAAATGTTAATTTTAATGTTTTACCGTTGGCTGTACCCTCATTTTTAAATCCCTTTACCGGCTACTTGTCCACATGTCCGGTAAACAGGGTGGACGTCTATGACGCAACCAGTATTACCCGGTTTGGAAAAGCCAATATGATAATATGAAATTAGGCAAAGCCCAGAAAACGGGCTAAAAATCAAGCTCTTAGAACAAGCAACCATGCTCAACAAAAGATTTGGATATCACGTCTTAATGATAATCTAATTTTGAATTGTTTTACTTTATGTCTGTACAGCATGTTTATCCGATGTCTAGGTCCTGTGGCACTAGGGCTCTTAATTTGAGGGAAATAGAGGATTGAAGAATCTAAGCTGTGCTGCTTGTTACATGGATATGTCATTTGGCAACACATTCTTGAGCACCTCCCTAGTACATGGTATACCCAGGCAGCACATGTATAAATGAATTCTGTTTTATATAGCCAAAAGATTGTTAAAAGAGACAATAAACCCAATAAAAACAAATTATCCTATTTACATATTTCTTTTCTAACATCAGATAAAATATCTTTACCAGGGTGCCTATTCACGTACTGCAGTATGTAATTCACATGCAATCACATTGGTTCACGTACAAATCTTACACCAAGACGTGCATGAACATACACAAAAATCATGAACGTAGAAACAAAAATGCCATTACGTGTGTGTGCATTTTAAATTAAAAGCAATTAAAACTAGAAACTCTACATGCGTATTTTTTCCTAAATACTAAAAAGATTGCAAGCAAAGTAGAACAAAATCAGATTGGCAGCAAGTGATTTCCCTTACATGCGACAGGAACCATGGATTCTTTCTGGTCTGTTTTCATTTAAATAGAGAATGGGGGAACCAGCAATTGGAAAAGTTTGTATAATGCGGATCCTGATGGCCTCACCAGTTTGTTTTAAAATAAGTACAAAGTCGCGCTATTTTTCGAACAAAATGCAAGATATTTACTTGTTTTTGGCATGAACCTGACAAGTTTTTATACTATAGAATTTGATTTTGAAATAGGTTTCTCTTGTGAGTTCTGTTGTACATGTAACTTGGGCGTGATAAAATGGAGCCTCTTATTTGATGTTGGATTTTTGTTTAGCTACGTTATGTGCTGTCTGCAAAATGTTGTAGCAAAACCTATTCTATTTCTCCACAAATGGTGTCTTTTGGACAGTAATAAGGCCATTTGATATTTTCTGTACCAGAATACTTTTGATACCAGAGTTTGAGTGAACAATGAGCTGACATGCCTGGAATGGCCTGCTCCAAAATGCCATTCCCCATCCTCATAATTAACTTGTTAGGTTTGTTTAGCCATCGCTCTCATATCCCATTCAACCCCTTCAAAATCCAATAATTAAGAGAAAGCGAATGGTCGAGTCAGATTTTGAAAAAAAGTTTGCTATCCTTCGCTCTAAATTTAATTGACACTTGCACATGACGTGTGGCACTTATTCACTTATTATTATTAACAAATCATATGAATAAAACATTGTCATTTGGTAAAGGGTTCAGATTCGTACGACAATGTACTTTGTTTATTATCAATAAATAAGTGTCACAGGTCAGCTGCCAGTTTCAGATAAATTTAGAGCGAAGGATTGCAAAGCTTATTTCTGACAATTCGGTTCTTCTTAATTATTGGATTTTGGAAGGGCTGAATGGGATATGAGAGTGATAGCTAATCAACTCTAACAGGTTAATTGCGAGGGTGGGGAAGGCATTTTGCAGCTGGCCATACCAAGCATGTCAGCTCATTGTTAGCTCAAACTCTGGTATTGAAACAATTCTGGTACAGAAAATATCAACTGGCCTTTATTACTGTCCAAAAGCCACCTTTTGGGGTGAAATAGAATAGGTTTTGTTGTGACATTTTGCAGACGGCAACTTGTGTAGATAAAACAAAACTACAGTGTTAAATAAACGGCTCCATTTTGTCACACCCGACTTGCATGTACAACGGAACTCATGCGAGAAACTCATTTCAAAAGCAAATTCTATAGTACAAATAATTGTCAGTCTCTCGCCAAAAACACGTAAATACCTTGTGTTATGTTTGAAAAAAAAGAAAAACTTTGGACTTATTTGAAAACAAACTTGTCAGGCCATCAAGATCCGCATTATACATCATTTTACAGCTGCTGGTTCCCCTGTTCACTAAGTAGAGGAAAATAGGCCAAAAAGAAGCGATGGTTCTTGTAGTATGAAAGCGAAATCACTTGCATCCGATGCGATTTTGGTCTATTTTGCTCGTAAGTTTTGGGGGTTTTGGGGAAAAAATACGAACATAGAGTTTCTCGTTTTGTATGCTAATAATTTTTCAATGCACACACACGTAATTGCATTTTTGTTTCTACGTTCATTTATTTTTCTGTACATTTATGCACGTCTTGGTGAAAGATTTGTACGTGTACCGACATAATTGTACGTGAATTACGTACTGCAGTATGTGAATGGGCACCCTGTTAAACTTGTCTTAAATTTTGTTGTGTAGGAATGAGTTAAAAGGTAAAGGTACGTTTATCATTGTAGTAAATTATAAACAGGACTAAATTCAGTAACCGAAACCATGATAAAAACAGGGCTCTCACTAGGATTTTGAAAGTAGGATTCCAGGAATCCAATTTAGGAAAAAGATGGATTCCAAGCAGAAAAGTTGGATTCCAGCCTGATTTGGCAGGATTTTCATATTGAATGCGATTTTCACCAAATCCTTTTTTACAGCACTTTCTTTGTTGAAAATAGTGTGGAAAAAGGAGATTAGTTTGGGTTTTAAGAATTATCATATTTTCTAGCCCATATTATGTTGTTTACCTGTCTGATCATGTTCATTTGATCATCAGCAAATTTTCTTAATTAGGATTATTTGTAAATCTAATTAAGAGGTAAAGAATTAATGTCATAATAGAGCAAATGATAGAATTACCAACTTGTGTAATTTTCTTTTCTTTCTCTCTAAACACACATTGTAGTTAAGTTAACCCTTATCACACTATAAATGTAATATTCCTCCTTTAGCAAGAAGTAAAGACAAAGGTGTGCAGTCTGACCTTAGTCTATACCACCTAATTTTCCTTTTTAAATTGAGCCATTTTAAAGATTGTATTTTCAAAATAAATACTGACTCACAATCAGTCAATCCCTTCTTTTACCACTTTGATTTTGATGAAATTTTGCACTGATCTTTATTCAGCTTGATAAGGATTAATTTTTTTGTTGAAATTTGGACAAAGTAATGGCATATATTGACAGTCAATTTGATAATTTTCAAAACTAAAAAATGACAGTAAATTTGTGATTCATGCCCAGCTTTTGAAGTCTAAGAGCCCCAAAAGTTTATCTAATAAGTTTCATTTTCAATTGAATTGCCCGTTTTACCCACGAAAACCCATGACAATTTGATTTTGCAATATAAGATGACTTCTTTATTATGCTTTGGTTATTTTTTCACTAAACTGACCAATGATAATTTGATTTCAGTGAGATAAGAGTGCTAGTAAAATAATTTTACCCAAGTTACACAGGTTTCTAACACCTGTCACCTACGATCGTCGATGCATGACAGGTCACCGCGAAGTGGTAATTGTCAATCAAGCTGGGTGTTATCAATGATTGTGGTGTATGTTAGGATAATCAATTAACATTTTCCAATAATCTACCTACTATTTTAATGACCCTTCAACAATGACAGATGATTTTACAGAGTCACTTTGACATAAAGACTGCTAACGTCGGACGCATGTCATTGAAAAATTGTCGTCCGTCGGAATCCTTTGATAGGATTTTTTGTCGTCCTTTGCGGAAAGTTGTCGCCTCAGACAACAGTACTGTCGTTTCCGAGAGCCCTGTAAAAATATTTTCCTTAATTCTGAGGAAAAACACTTTTTTCACCATATTCTTATTTTTGGATCTGTTCACCAAACTTTTGTGAATGTACTGAGGTATTTTTCACTGTGTAACAGAAAGAGGCTCACGAAAGATTATAAGCTCAATTATAAGATTCCATTGCTGGACTGCAACATTTTAGACTGGTCCAAATTGGAAGGAGTTGCAGATGACCATTGAATTTTTTTTACTTTGAGGGAAGAAAACATTGTAGAAAATGAAGAAATTGCTTGTTGCAAGCAATTCTTTCATTTTCAACATTTTTTTTTTCTGAATTGTTTGTTTTGAGGGGTGTCAAAATTACTTTAAGTAGGTTAACCCAACATTGTTATGCCACTAGTCTAGGGGAAAACAGCTTTGAAAAGTATTGTGGCAGTGACAAGCAGTCACTCTATTTCACACAATGTTTAATTTCTAGAAAGACAAACATTTCTAGAATTTCATCAAATTCATCTTTTCATTTAGATCAATCTAAGATTTTGTTATTTTTGCCCCCAACCACTCTCAGAGTGCACAGTAGTTTTTATTTCAAGGGAATCTGAATTAAATTGATCAGATTGTTTTTTTTCAGGATGATGGGAAAGCACCAACAGAACACATAAACCTGAAGGTGACAGGACAAGACGGCAGTGTTGTGCACTTCAAGATCAAAAGAAACACATGCTTACGAAAACTTATGTCTGCATACACAGAAAGAGCTGTAAGTTGGTGTTTCTTCCGAAAGAAGCCTGTAACCCATTCCCACTCAGTGACGCTTTTAGACGCCCCAAGAAAAAAAAGCTTTGAAAAACATTGTGGAAAATGAATGAATTGAAAAAAATCCAAAATTCTGTGAAATTGTCGTCTGCATCTTCTTTCAATTTGGGCCAGTCTAAAATTTTGCTGTCTGGTTATGGGTTAACTCTTTCCTGTGCAATCCCTATATTTACATCCCTGTGATTTTATACATAAGAAAACATTTGTAAAGAAGAAATTGCCTGTAATGAGCAATTTTTCCTTTTCTCTCAATATTTTCTACCTTTTAGCAGTGTTCTGCCGAGGGTTTTCAGAAGAGGGGACAATTGTCCCCTCAGCCCTAAATTTTAGGAGACATTTTCTTAATGAAAGAGACACTTCCATTTCACTGTAATACAAAAAAAATGTACTTAACACCAAAGCTTCAGGTACAGTCATAAACCTTGTTCTACTGATTACACAAAAAATTGAGAGTCCGCATAGTTTAGTTCTTTTATCATTTAATTCTTGGGTAAATTACAGGGTTCTCCCCAGAAATTTTTGAAGGCGTAGTGGCAAATGCGCGGTGTGTTGTCTGTTAACATCTTGGTATGACTATACATAATAAAAGTCATTAAAAGTGCTTTTTAGCTTGATTATTGACATCTTGTTGCTTTATTGAGAGTTATTCTTGAATTATATTCTTTAACTTTTTAATTATTATAAGTTGATTTATCTATTCTGAGGCTAATTTTGATACCAACCAATTGTGATATTACTCAGCTTACTTCAACTCTCTATCCTATTTATTGGAAAGGGCACTAAATTGTCTCATAAAAAGGAAGTGAAAAGGAAAGATAATGAAAGAATATACTCAAAAGTCTCAAAGGAATGAGTAAAAGAAAGTGTCATCTGCTTGTCTATTAGATAGGATTAGCTTTTCATCCTTGGCCATTTTATCAAGTCTGTCCAAAAATCATATCCTTGAGGACTCTTTAAAAAAGTATGGAGTGTTGGATTGACGAAAAATACCCTTCATCAGAAAAAAATAGAAATTATTATCAGTAATTTCAAAAATGTATTTATAAGGTTCCTGTGTGAAATACCTGGTTTCATTTTCAAATTTTGCATCCTAAAGAGCTCCATTAGATTCTCTGTGTAAAATTTGAGATGCTCATTATTTGCCCATTCAGAAGCCTTCGACTGTCTGATATTATAACTATTCTTCTAACAGAACTTTCAGCTATTTGATTTCAATAAGTTAATAAAAAATGTATAATATATCAGCAGTGTCAGATTTTAACCTTATTTCTCAAATTATAACATGAAACTTTATCAAATTTATTAAACAAGTGTCTTTACTCTTCTCTTCTTTAAGTGATTTCAGCACTTTGATTTTCAAAAGAGGATTTTGTTTTCCAAGTATTATAGCGTGAATGATCTTTTCCTGATTCTAAATAATTATTAAACCATTACTTTTTATAAAAAGAAATCCCTAATTTGTCCAAGGCATTCTTTTCTTGAAGTGCTTTCAGCACTTTGATTTTTATGGGGGTATTATTTCTTTTTGTGTAAAAATCATGAGAGGATGAGATATTATTAGATGATTACTAAAAGGATAATATTTTTTGTTTCATCAAACTTTTAAAACAAATTTATTGAAAAAATGGGTTGAACAAACCAGGGTACGAATGTTTGAGATAATGCCCTCCATGTTGGATAAAAAATAAATGGACTTATTACAGAAGATACATGTGAGTAATTATTAAACTGAGTTGAAAACAACAGCTTAGTATGACTAGGATGGCTTCTATACAAATCTGTCTTTATTATTTTGGCAAATTCTAGTAAAGGAAAAGATCGCGAAAAGGGTATGTTTTCAGCAATCAATGTATGAAATAAACTGACCCAATTAATCTTTCCTTCAAAAAATTAAATTTGAAACCACTGTGGCTTTAGTTTGATAGTTGTCACATCAAATAACCACATCTTTTACTTTTAACTAGACCAATCTCAGCCGAAGTGACAATTTTCCGGAACCGGGTCGCCATTTTGAATTCATTGTTTACATATTGGTACCTATCATGCTTGGTGACTGATAGCGAGGTACCAGTGGGAAACGCAGAAAAAATCGATAATCACCAATTAGGAAGAGTGTAAGGGTCTTATCAATAGAGATATTATGTAATACGTGGTATACAACACTATAGATAAAGAGCCTGTCGTGTCCGCGCTTCTGCAGCCAATTTTAATGGTTTACTTGACCCTTTCTTCTGCTGGAAATTAAGCCGTATCGGTGACCAAATTTAAGCGTATCGGCGATCTGAAGGCGTATCGGCCAACTCTCTTAATTAATGAAGGCGTATCGGGGCCGATACGCCATAATGGCCTGTGGAGAACCCTGAATTATAAGATTTTAAGCTACTGTGGGCTTGTATGTGTTAGTGTTTGTGTGTGTTTTGTCCAATCTGAGTTTGACAAGTCATAAAATTTCGTATCATACCTTAACCAGACATAATCCCAAAGCCTTCTTCACTGAATCTTTCTTTTGTTTCATTTGTGACTAATATATCCGTAACATCTTTCTAATACATTACAAGTAAACAAAACTTAAGACTAAATGTATTGCAGGTATAAAGTTTAGGTCCATCAAGGTTGTACCAGCCATTCAAAAGTATCAACAGGGTTCGCGCTGCCGATCGCCATTGTCGCCAAATGCGACAAAAATAAAATTCTGGCGCAAGTTTTTTTCATTTGGCGAAAGTTTGTGGCGCCAAAAAAAAAGAAAAGTTTTTAGCTCACCTGAGCACAAAGTGCGAGGTGAGCTATTGTGATCGGACGTTGTCCGTCGTCCGTCCGTCCGTCTGTCCGTCTGTCCGTCTGTCCGTCTGTCCGTCTGTCCGTCCGTCCACAATTTCTTTAAAAATCTTCTCCTCCTAAACTAGTAGGCCAATCAAGCTGAAACTTTGCAGGGATGTTCCTTGGGTGAAGTTCTACAAAAGTTGTTAAAAAAATTTAATTCCGTCAAAAACTCTGGTTGCCGCGGCATGTGAAAATGTGAATCTTTAGTAAATCTGTAAAAATCTTTAAAAATCTTCTCCTCCTAAACCAGTGGGCCAATCAAGCTGAAACTTTGCAGAGATGTTCTTTTGGTGAAGTTCTACAAAAGTTGTTAAAAGAATTTAATTCCGTCAAAATCTTTGGCTGCCGCGGCATGTGAAAATGGGAATCTTAAATAAATCTGTAAAATCTATAAAAATTTTCTCCTCCTAAACCAGTAGGCCAATCAAGCTGAAACTTTGCAGGGATGTTCCTTGGGTGAAGTTCTACAAAAGTTGTTAAAAGAATTTAATTCCGTCAAAAACTCTGGTTGCCGCGGCATGTGAAAATTGGAATCTTTAGTAAATCTGTAAAAATCTTTAAAAATCTTCTCCTCCTAAACCAGTAGGCCAATCAAGCTGAAACTTTGCAGAGATGTTCCTTGGGTGAAGTTCTACAAAAGTTGTTAAAAGAATTTAATTCCGTCAAAAACTTTGGTTGCCGCGGCGTGTGAAAATGGGAATCTTAAGTAAATCTGTAAAAATCTTTAAAAATTTTCTCCTCCTAAACCAGTAGGCCAATCAAGCTGAAACTTAGCAGGGATGTTCCTTGGGTGAAGTTCTACAAAAGTTGTTGGAAGAATTTTATACCGTCAAAAACTCTGGTTTCCGCGGCATGTGAAAATGGGAATCTTTAGTAAATCTGTAAAAATCTGTAAAAATTTTCTCCCCCTAAACCAGTAGGCCAATCAAGCTGCAGGGATGTTTTTTAGGTGAAGCTCTTCAAAAGTTGTTAAAAGAATTTAATTCTGTGAACTCTTGTAACTGCGGCATATGAAAATGGGAAATTTTAGAAAATCTTTGTTGTCTTTTTTTTAACAGACTACGAGGCCAAAGGCATTTATATTTTATATAGAGCTTAATCATATTGTTCTCAACCAAGTTTTTTTAAATATTTAATCTCTGGGGTCAAAAATTGCCCCGCCCCTGAGGTATGAAGTTTGGAAAAATGCTTAATTAGAGCAATTTCAAAAGACTTCTCCTCTTTAACTATAAGGTATAGGATATTCATATTTGGTATGGGGCATAACTAGATGGTTTTGTACCATATCACCAAAAGTTGTCTTCTTCAGGTCAAAAAAAGCTCTGCACTAGGGGTCCAAAATTTGGAAAAACGCAAAATTTGAATATGTTAACAAAAATTCTTCATTTTAAGGAGGAGGGCATTTATATTTTGAGTGTAGCATAGCCTGGCTGTTATCTATCTGTTTTGATCAAATTATGCTTGAAGGTTAATAAACACACCTTCCCTGGGTGTCCAAAGTTAATAAAAATGCTCAATTAGACCATGTTCAATAGTCTTTTCCTCCCAATCGAAAAAGTCTAAGGCATTCATATTTTGTATATAGCATATCCAGATGGTTCCCTACCATGTTAGCTAAAATTTTAGCACTGGGATCAAACATGGCACTGCCCCAGAGGTCAAAAATTTTTGAAAACGCCCAATTAGAGCAAAATCAAAAGTCTTCTCCTTCTAAAAAATAAGGTGAAGGGCATACATATTTGGTATGTAGCATGACTAAATAAATTTGTACTACGTAACAGGAAAATATGCTCTTAGGATAAAAAATGTCTCTGTTCCTGGGGTTGAAAATTGCGTAAATTGCATTGAAAGAATTCTTCTTCTTAAAAATAGGTTCCAGAGCATTTACATTAAAAATAAAGGATAACATTATTGTTATCTACCATGTTAATATCCTTTTGACAAACATGGCCCTTCCCAAGGCATCCAAGGATATGAAAAACGCTCAATAAGAGCATGTTCAAATATTTTCCACTCCTCATGTATAAGTTGTAATGCATTCATATTTTGATTTATAGTACATCCAGATTGTTCTCTACCAAGGTTGCTAAAATTACATCCATTGAAGTTGCAGACAGTAATTAGAGTTTGATTGAAATCTAAATACAAAGAATTTCAGGTAGAAAACACTGTTAGAAATGGATAAATTGCTTGTCACTCCCTTTCTCACTATGTATTTTTCAAACCTGTTTTCCCTGAGGGTGACAAATTCTGGGATAGTTTGGTAATGGATTAAACTATAAAGCCAAAGGCATTCATTATTATTGTAAAGCATTACTGGATTGTTTTGTACAAAGCCCAAAATCTTATATATCTTTTATTTATTTTGCTCAAGTTGTGTCTTTTTTATACTAAAAAGTACTGTAATTTGGAGATGCCTCAGGTGAGCGATTTAGGACCATCATGGTCCTCTTGTTTATACATACTTTTTAGCTCACCTGAGCACAAAGTGCGAGGTGAGCTATTGTGATCGGTCGTTGTCCGTCGTCCGTCCGTCCGTCTGTCCGTCTGTCCGTCCGTCCACAATTTCTTTAAAAATCTTCTCCTCCTAAACCAGTAGGCCTATCAAGCTGAAACTTTGCAGGGATGTTCCTTGGGTGAAGTTCTTCAAAAGTTGTTAAAAGAATTTAATTTCGTCAAAAACTCTGGTTGCCGCGGCATTAGAAAATGGGAATCTTTAGTAATTCTTTAAATATCTTTAAAAATCTTCTCCTCCTAAACCAGTAGGCCAATCAAGCTGAAACTTTGCAGGGATGTTCATTGGGTGAAGCTCTTCAAAAGTTGTTAAAAGAATTTAATTTCGTCAAAAACTCTGGTTGCCGCGGCATTAGAAAATGGGAATCTTTAGTAATTCTTTAAATATCTTTAAAAATCTTCTTCTCCTAAACCAGTAGGCCAATCAAGCTGAAACTTTGCAGGGATGTTCATTGGGTGAAGCTCTTCAAAAGTTGTTAAAAGAATTTAATTTCGTCAAAAACTTTGGTTGCCGCGGCATTTGAAAATGGGAATCTTTAGTAATTCTTTAAATATCTTTAAAAATCTTCTCCTCCTAAACCAGAAGGCCAATCAAGCTGAAACTTTGCAGAGATGTTCTTTGGGTGAAGCTCTTCAAAAGTTGTTAAAAGAATTTAATTCCGTCAAAAACTTTGGTTGCCGCGGCATGTGAAAATGGGAATCTTGAATAAATCTGTAAAAATCTTTAAAAATCTTCTCCTCCTAAACCAGTTGGCCAATCAAGCTGAAACTTTGCAGGGATGTTCATTGGGTGAAGCTCTTCAAAAGTTGTTAAAAGAATTTAATTTCGTCAAAAACTCTGGTTGCCGCGGCATTTGAAAATGGGAATCTTTAGTAATTCTTTAAATATCTTTAAAAATCTTCTCCTCCTAAACCAGTAGGTCAATCAAGCTGAACTTTTGCAGAGATGTTCCTTGGGTGAAGTTCTACAAAAGTTGTTAAAAGAATTTAATTCCGTCAAAAACTTTGGTTGCCGCGGCATGTGAAAATTGGAATCTTAAGTAATTCTGTAAAAATCTTTAAAAATTTTCTCCTCCTAAACAAGTAGGCCAATCAAGCTGAAACTTAGCAGGGATGCTCCTCGGGTGAAGTTCTACAAAAGTTGTTAAAAGAATTTAATTCCGTCAAAAACTCTGGTTGCCGCGGCATGTGAAAATGGGAATCTTTAGTAAATCTGTAAAAATCTTTAAAAATTTTCTCCACCTCAACCATTGGGCCAATCAAGCTGAAACTTTGCAGGGATGTTTTTTAGGTGAAGCTCTTCAAAAGTTGTTAAAATAATTTAATTCCGTGAACTCTTGTAACTGCAGCATATGAAAATGGAAATTTTAGAAAATCTTTGTTGTCTTTTTTTTTAACAGACTACAAGGCCAAAGGCATTTATATTTTATATAGAGCTCAATCATATTGTTCTCAACCAAGTTTTTTTAAATATTTAAACATGGCCCTTCCCAAGGCATCCAAGGATATGAAAAACGCCCAATAAGAGCATGTTCAAATATTTTCCACTCCTCATGTATAAGTTGTAATGCATTCATATTTTGATTTATAGTACATCCAGATTGTTCTCTACCAAGGTTGCTAAAATTACACCCATTGAAGTTGCAGACAGTAATAAGAGTTTGATTGAAATCTAAATACAAAGAATTTGAGGTAGAAAACACTGTGAGAAATGGATAAATTGCCTGTCACTCCCTTTCTCACTATGTATTTTTCAAACCTGTTTTCCCTGAAGGTGACAAATTCTGGGATAGTTTGGTAATGGATTAAACTATAAAGCCAAAGGCATTCATTATTATTGTAAAGCATTACTGGATTGTTTTGTACAAAGCCCAAAATCTTATATATCTTTTATTAATTTTGCTCAAGTTGTGTCTTTTTTATACTAAAAAGTACTGTAATTTGGAGATGCCTCAGGTGAGCGATTTAGGACCATCATGGTCCTCTTGTACTTTGACTAAACCCCGGAAATCAAGTCCGAGAGCCAAGTGTGTATAATTGCTCTATGGCTTCTATATCGGGTCGATTATGTCACCGAGTCTGACACAAGACTAACACATCACCAAATTTAATTACAGTTCTGATTGACAGCCAATCAGATGAATAAAATGCGCTCATTGGTCGGCGGGTCGTATTGATTTTGTGATGTTGGCGTGACTTAGTATTATGGATGAGCCGATGAAACTTCTTAGTTGACGGCTAATACATAATCGATCAGAAGACCTCAATTATCACACATAAATTGGCTTTCTATAAGAAAAGTGTAATTAAACTGGCCGCCATTTGCCTTTTCCTGATGAATACAATTGCCGAATTTTGGCATATTTTCGAATATTTCTGCTTACAGTTTCAGTCAGTTTCTAATCTCGGCACCGCTACCGCGATTCCTTGCTAAAACACTGAATCATCATTTATGGGTCATTAGAAGGATATTCTGATGAACTGTTGATAGAAACAGTGGTAGTTTGTCAAAATTTGACAGAAATTTCAAAAGTTATACTGTCCCAAAAGCAGACGAACCATTTCTTTTTTGTTCATTCGTACCCAAGAATGTTCAACCTTAAACCGATATTTTTTTAAATTACAGAAGTCTACATTATTTTATAATCAAACCAAGCATGTTTTACTAGGTTTATTACTATTTCCTTCTCTCTTTTTTTCTCATCAAAGTCTCGATTTTCTAATCAAAGTACTGAAAGCACTGATTAAAGATGAGTAAAATTCAATGTAGGTGTATGACTTAGCTACATTCATTAAAGACAAAACAACAAACGAATGGCCATTTTAAAAACCTGTTTGATATGCACATTATCTATTTAATAGCATATAAGTTAAGAAACAGTGCATACAAGAAATCCTAGAGCTTGGCCCCCAACTCCTCAATTTGGCCCCAACTTTTTCCATTTTGGCCCCAACTTTTTTAATTTGGCGAAAGTGATGGCGACAACTTTTTTCAAGCCAGAGCTAACCCTGATCAAGAGAAGGGTAGATGAGGGATCTATCAGAGCTTGTAATTCCAAGACAGGAAAAGGCCAGAATAAAATCAAACCATAATTGTTTTAAAGCTCTGTAAATCATTTAAATCACTATAAACAGGAATTTTGTAATATTTGTGTAAAAGTTTGTCTCTATATCAGCCTTTGACAACAATTAATTTGGACAAAATTGGTCGCGATATGTCATGTCCGGATATTGGTACACTTACAACTGCAAACTTCTTTTAACATCAAAATATGATCTTTTATGATTTATCCAAGTACAGAATAGTTAGATATCAATTAATTCTTACTGTGAATATAAATCATTCCTTATTTTGTTGGTTATTTGAATCCAGTAAATGTGTCAATTGATAGTTTTATAGAAATGCTTTACGTAATGTTTTTGTCAAATAAATATCGCTGAAAAGTAGGTTTGATTGGCTGACCTATTCTTAGAATCCGCCCTCCTTTCAAGTTTATCTAAAATAAATTCTTTTCTGAAATCAGGAAAAATTGGTTTTTAATATTTAGAATGGATTTGTTTTTCGTCCAAAGTAGGGCAAAAAACGCTGAATTTTGGCCGCGATAATTTTCGCACCTACGCTAATTTTTATGCCACATCCACAAATTTTACGCGAGAATATCACGGAATCGCGGCCTTGGCAGAACACTGCTTTTAGGTTGGTTGTTTTTCAAACTGCACTCACCTTTAATTGTTGTCTGCAACTATCTTGAAATTGGACAAGTCTAAATATTTGAAAAACAAGAGGGTTGAGCCAGATTTCTGAAAAAAAAACTGCAAAAACTATTATCTGTGGATTTTCACACAAATGTGTAATAAAAATTTGAAGAATGCAAATAGTTTAATGTAGATGTTGAGAATCACAACTAGACTAATATACAGTTTTAGACTCGGGTTAAAATTTTTTAACTGAGCTAGGGATCAAACTCAAAGACCTTAGGATTGCTAACATAGAATACCTGGTATTACTGAACTAGGCTTAAGACTCTAGGTCCTAGGAATTAGAGCAAATTGCATTATTAATTCATTTCAAGACTATAATGCTTTAGGCAGGTCCAAATTGAGAGAAGTTGCAGATGAGAAGATGAAGTTGATAGACTATTACAGTTTCGGGTCTTTTAGTGTGAAAACAATGTCGGCAATCAAGAAAATGCTTGTAACAAGCAATTTCTGTAGTGTTTATAATTTTGACCTCCACTGGCTGAAAGCCAGAGAGCTTTTTTCATGGCATGGTGTCCTTAATGGGTGCATCAGTCCAGTCATCAGTCCGTATATTTTTCTTAGGAAAATCTTCTCCTCAGGAAGGACTGAATGGATTTCTACCAAATTTCACAGAAATTATCTTTTGGTGAACTTTTATCAGATTCCTTCAAAGAATTATGATCAGATGTAAAACATGGCTCTAAAGGGGGAGGCTAATTTCCATATATGGTGAAAGCTTTGAAAATCTTCTTAGAATCTAGTGGGTGGATTTCAATTAAATTTCACAGAAATGATCCTTTGGTGAACCTTCCAGATTCCTTCAAAGAATTTTGATCAGATGAAAAATTTTACTTAAATAAACGGGCTTATTTCCATATGTGGTGAAAGCTTTGAAAATCTTACAAGAAACCAGGGGATGGATTTCAACCAAATTTGACCAGATAGATCCTTGGGTGACCTTTCATATGATTATAAAAAAGAATTTTGATTGGATGAAAAATATGTCTTTAAATGGGCAGAGCTTTTTTCCATATATGGTTTATACTGAAAACTTTGTAACTTTCTCAGACACCTGTGGAAGGGTTTCAACCAAATACACAGGAAGGATCCTCAGATGACTGTATGTCAGATTCCTTTATGTAATTTTGATTGGTTGAAAAACATGGCTATTGTGGTGGTGGGTTATGTCCATAATTATATGGTATGCAGTAAAAATTTTACATAATGGATTCTACCTGACTTGACTATTGTAAAAACAATGAAATGTTTGAAATGGCTCTCTAGAACTATTTCAAAGATTCCAATGACTTGGATTTATTTTCCTTATATTAAGTTTATATTGAATTTGCTTAATCACTACATTCATGCCCTTGGAGCCATACAGGCGCTCAGGCGCCTCTTGCATTTAAAGTTTTTATTCTTTGGTGATGAGATTGTGTGGAAATAGCTTTATTGACTGAAGGGATGCAGCCATTAGGCAGTTGGTAGTGTGTCAGACTTTCAATCATGAGGTCCAGGGTTCGATCCCTGGTGCGGCAAATATCCTTTCCGACATTTGTCTCCCACCAATGGGTTGATAATCGTAAACCGATGCGGGACCTGGAGCTGGAAGCTTGGAAAGGATTTAGTGGTAGTAGAATGAGAAATACCAGGAATGTTTCTTAGTTTGCCCCCTTTAAATGGTTAAATTAAAGAATTGAAATTAGTTGAAAACTACTGTATCATAATACTTACCTTAACATTGAAGGAAAAAGAGCCTTAATCTGGGGTAAGCACACCAGGGCCAATGGCCCTCTTGCTTGGTTGTTTGATGTGTCATGTGTTGTCAACATTTACCTTGTAGATAATATTATAGAGGCAATTATTTTTGCTCATTCAACCTGCGAATTGGTTGAAGTTTTGTCTAGATAAAATCTTGGACAAATTTGAAATTTGTCACTTGGAATCAAAAACTAGGTCACGAGGTCAGTTTTGTAAAATTCTTGTTCATTCTCCTGAGGCTCTAATATTTGTCAAACCTGAAAATCGGTCAGAAAGTATAATTTGATGAAATCTTGGACAAATGGAAATTGGTAACTTATAGCTCACAATTAGCCACTAGGTGAATTCTTAACCCATTCACACTCATTTATGCTTGTTTACGCCCCTAAGGAAAAGCAATAGGAAAAACATTGTTTGCAACAAGTAATTTCTTCATTTTCCACCATGTTTTCTACCAAAGAGGTTGAAAGAATCTTACATTTCATAAACTTAAACCTATCCCCACTCAGTGTCGCCTAAAGACACCCCCCAAGAAACAAACTTCAAAGCTTTGGAAAACATTTTGGACAATGAAGAAATTGTTTGTTTCAAGCAATTTCTTCATTATCCACAATATTTATTAACCCACAAGTAAAATATTTAAAGATATCATAAGATTTGAATTGTTGTCTGTAACTCCTTTCAGTTTGGACGGGTCTAAAATTTTGCCTTTCGGTAATGGGTTAATTATTGTCTGCAACACCTAATTTTTGCCATTTCATAATAGGTAAGACACTGGAGGCTGTAGAATTGGTCAGAATGTAAGTCTTGAAATCTCTGATACATTAGAAATTGGGTATTTCAGGGTCAAATACTTGGTCGGTTTAATGCAATGTAGGCATTAAAGGTGTTATTTTTGCTCAATCGCTCAATCCACCTGAAAATTGGTCAGAATGTTAGTCTTAATGAATTCTTGGACAAATTCAAGGTTATTCTTGATGTGAAATACCAGGTCGCTATTTAGAAAAACCTTGTGGAAACACTAAAGGTGTATTTTGAGCTCCATCAACTTGAAATAGAAAATTAAACTCAGGTGAGCATTGTATGGATTTTCTTTGACAGGTATTTTCTTTTTAATTTCAGGGTCTTAAAATTGGAAATGTAAGGTTTAGATTTGATGGAAATCCTATAAATGAAGAGGACACTCCACATGGGGTAAGTAAATGAAAATTAACCAAAGCTTTTAACTGTAGCAATAACCAAAAGAGTCTGTTTTGAACCTTAGACATTTTTCTCAAAAGGGTCAAAATGGTCAGGATATTTGAACGATTTTTATCTCACCTGAGCACAAAGTGCGAGATGAGCTATTGTGATCGGTCGTTGTCCGTCGTCCGTCTGTCCATTTGCCCACAATTTCTTTAATAATCTTCTTTTCCTAAACCAGTAGGCCAATCAAGCTGAAACTTTGCAGGGATGTTCCTTGGGTGAAGTTCTACAAAAGTTGATAAAAGAATTTAATTCGTCAAAAACTCTGGTTGCCACGGCATTTGAAAATGGGAATCTTTAGTAAATCTTTAAAAATCTTCTCCTCCTAAACCAGTAGGCCAATTAAGCAGAAACTTTGCAAGGATGATCCTTTGATGAAGTTCTATAAAAAATGTTAAAAGAATTTAATTCCGTCAAAAACTCTGGTTGCCGCAGCATATGAAAATGGGAATCTTAAGTAAATCTTTTAAAATCTTAAAAAATCTTCTCCTTCTAAAACCTGTAGGCCAATCAAGCTGAAACTTTGCAGGAGTGTTCCTTTGGTGAAGTCTTCAAAAGTTATTAAAAGAATTTCATTCTGTGAAAAACTGTTGAAACCGTGGTATATGAAAATGGGAAATTTTAGAAAATCTTTGTTGTCTTTTTTTTCACAGACTACAAGGCCAAAGCTATTTATATTTTATATAGAGCTTAATCATATGGTTCTCTACCAAGTTTATAAATATTTCATCTCTAGGGTCAAAAATGGCCCTGCCCCTGAGGTCTGAAGTTGGGAAAAATGCTTAATTAGAGCAATTTCAAAAGACTTCTTCTCTCAAACTATAAGGTCTAGGATATTCATATTTGGTATATAGAATAACTAGATGGTTTTGTACTATATCACTAAAAGTTGTCTTCCTCGGGTCAAAAACTGTCCTGAACTAGTGGTCCAAAATTCATTTTAAGGAGGAGGGCATTTATATTTTTAGTGTAGCATAGCCTGGCTGTCATCTATCAGTTTTTATTAAATTATGCCGTAGGTTAATAAACACCCCTTCCCTCGGTGTCCAAAGTTTGTAAAAATGCTCAATTAGACCATGTTCAATAGTCTTTTCCTCCCAATCTACAAAGTCTAAGGCACTCGTATTTTGTATATAGCATATCCAGATGATTCTCTACCATGTTAGCTAAAATCTTAGCCCTGGGTTAAAACATGGCACTGCTCCAGAGGTCAAAAATTTTGGAAAACACCCAATTAGAGCAACATCAAAAGTCTTCTCCTTCTGAAATATAAGGTGATGGGCATACATAACTGGTATGTAGCGTGACTAAATAATTTTGTACCATGTAACATGAAAATATGCTCCTAAGATAAAAATGTCTCTGCTCCTGGGGTCGAAAATTGCGTAAATCGCATTGAATGAATTCTTCTTAAATATAGGTTCTAGAGCATTTACATTAAAAACATATGATGACATTATTGTTATCTACCATGTTTATATCCTTTGGACAAACATGGCCCTTCCCAAGGCATCCTAAGATATGAAAAATGCTCAATAAGAGCATGTTCAAATATCTTCCACTCCTCATGTATAAGTTGTAATGCATTCATATTTTGATTTATAGTACATCCAGATTGTTCTCTACCAAGGTTGCTGAAATTACACCCATTGAAGTATCAGACAGTAATTAGAGTTTGATTGAAATCTAAATACAAAGAATTTCAGGTAGAAAACACTGTGAGAAATGGAAAAATTGCTTGTCACTCCCTTTCTCACTATGTTTTTTTCAAACCTTTTTCCCTGAGGGTGACAAATTCTTGGATAGTTTGGTAATGGATTAAACTATAAAGCCAAAGGAATTCATTCTTAATGTAAAGCATAACTGGATTGTTTTGTACAAAGCCCAAAATCTTATATTTGTTTTATTTATTTTACTAAAAAGTACTGTAATTTGCAGATGCCTCAGGTGAGCGATTTATGACCATCATGGTCCTCTTGTTGAGGGTCAAATTCTGGTTTAACCCTTTCCTGTTCAAACACGGGATTTTACGTTCCTGTGATTTTATACTTGAGAAAACATTGTGTGGCAAGCAATTTCTCCTTTTTACACAATTTTTTCTACCACATATGATGGTTTTATTTCAAATGACATCCAGTTTTCATTGTTGTCTGCATCCTCTTTCAATTTGGACTAGTCTAAAATTTCCAAAAAATGGGAAAGTGTTAAGAGTCAAACATAAGCCCATTATTTGTTGTATCTTTTCAAAGCTCAACATTGATGGTACTTATTGAATAGTTCCACTGAATGGCTTCTTTGTATGGTTGTATTGACAAATGACTTTGTCATTATTTCCTCTATCTTTGGCCAATATAAAAAAGTCAAAACTATAGAAATTGCTGGATTCAATCAATTTCTTCATTATCTGAAAAAAACATTTTTCTTATCTTAGGGGAACTTGAAATTAATCTGCAACTTCCTCCTTTTTACACCAGTCTAAGCTCAAGTTACAATGTTGGTGTTGAAGCCTTGACAATTTATGTAACAAGACTTGCTGTTATTAATAAGTAACAAATCAGGGGTCAACACTAACTTTGCTTCAGTGGTATCCCATAGGAATCCCCACCTATTACTTCAGGGTTTCCTCCAGATGATCAGGGATCCCATCTTGATATACATTACCCTGATGGCGGCACTCATCCTCTCGGACTATTTGTCTCCCACCATTGGGTTGACAATGGTAGACCTATGTGGGATAGCAGCTGTAGGCTAGGACAGGATGTGATGGTGGTACTGGTGTGAGAAATACCAGGAATCCATTGTTAGGTGCTACCGCCGCCGCGATATAACTGAAAGATTGTTGAAAGCGGCGTAAAACCCAATTCAAACAAACAAATTGATATACATTAACTCATTCACAAGCGATCCTGCCCTACTTAGCCCAACTTGAAAAAAATGCTTCGGAAAAACTTGTGGAACATGAAGAAAATGTTTGTTACAAGCAATTTCTTCATTATCCACTATGTTTTCTACAAAAAACAAGCAAGCAAAAAAATCAGGGGTATTAGTTGATACATTAAGATCTATTCGTGCTAGAGAAATATTGAAGGATCCTGACGGAATTCCTAGCCTGAGATCGCTGGGGTCCCTTCAAATTTTCAGGGATCCTCGGGACCCCGGGACAGTGTTAGTGTTGACCCCAGAAATAAGTTAGCAAGGAACGAGGTGTATTGTCTATTCAGGTTGAATTTGAACTTCACTGGCTGAAGGCTATTATCATTTGGTTATGTTTGTCCTGTGTGCATCCTTTCTGTAAACTTTTACTGTTAGAATCCTCAATCATCTCTGAAATGAGTGGCTCACTTTCAACCAAATTGCACAGGAGTGATGATTTTGTGACTCAATCAGATTTTTACAAAAAAAAATTGGAAATAGAAATAACAGCTTTTGTGGACTGTCTTCTATCTGAATAGGGCATATGATAATTTACGGGGGTCAAATTTCAGCTCTGATACTCGCAACTTACTAGTAAAAAAGATAAGATTGCGAGTGATTTTTTTTGCAACTCGTTTTTTGGGGAGTTAACAAAATCAGCAGAAAAGATGTCACATTATTTTTTCATTCTTTTTTGCGTAATGATTATGCTTATATTTCCAGGCGAGTGTCATGATTTATGTATTTCACTTCGGATCTTGTTTTGTTTACATTTTTTCCTAAACAGGAAGTCTATATATCACATGAATTCACGGTATCTGAATACTGGTAAATTCCAGTATACTCTAGTCATTTGTTTACTCATCAATTGTTAAAATACAAAAAGGCCGATTAACATTTCTAAATGATTTTAATGATGAAAAATTGTCAACAGTCACCGACCAAACCAGAAACAAAGGTTGTAATCACTTTATCAACTCCCACAAGATACCGGTGACGTCACATTTTTTAGTGTTAGCTTACAAGCTTTATGTTTTTCGAACTTTTATCGTCTGCATGTCGAAATAAATAAGTTTTGAGTCGTTTAAAGTCGGGAAAAAAACAACAGGCAGAAACTGAATAAAACAGAATAAGTTGGCAATCCATCACCCAGTCTAAAAGTTTAACAAGTCAACCAATGTGGCTAGTGAAACAAATGCATACGTAAGTGGATGCCTCTCCAAGATATAAATATCGACCACTCTTGCCATATAATAGATAGGGGATAATCAACTGGTTATTCCAGATATGAAAAATATTTCACGAGGATGCGTTGTTAAGCGTTGAAAAAACGAGTGCGTCAACATGGTTCTTCCAGTCCAAATTAAAAAAAAGTGACCAGCCAGCCAATTTTTCATTGACAGTTCTTTGCGTCAACAAATTCACACTGGATTGTTTATTTTTGTTCTTCAGCTTGATATGGAGGATGGGGATTCAATAGATGTATTTCAACAACAAACGGGTGGAGCTTTATAGAAACTATCAAAAAGGTGTCAACAAAGTATTCTTCTGCAAGAAAGGTCAAGGATGGGACTTCGCATTTTGGAAAAAAAGCTTGAAAAACATGAAACTATATTTCTGAAGATTATTAATTTGAAAATATTGGCACAAAATAAGAAGGCCGTCAAAACAGCGAATGCAGATCAATAAAAAGTACTTTTGGATTTTTTTTTGTTAGATATTGTATCTTTCAGGTTTACCAATCAAAAATATTAAACTATTTTCAGTCAAATTAAATATACATCATATGCCATACTTTGTAGTAAAATATAGTGCTTCTGGTGTTCCCTCTTGAATTGGACATTAAGTATGAATAGGTGATAAATTATGATGCTCAAGATCTCTTGCTTCATCTAAAGGGAAGAAAAAGAAAAGAAAAAAAAACACAAGGAAAAATACACAGCTTTTAGAGAACGAGATAATTCTCAAATAACACCCTTGTCATAAGGAAAGCATACAGTTATACAGTTACCTGTTAGAAAATGAGATAATTCTCCAATCAATAGGCTTTAGATTTACCCTACAAGGAATGGCATTTGATGTAAAACACTGAGCTTCAAGTCCCTAACTGTAAAAAGAGAGAAGACCAAGGAAATATCATGGGAAAACAAAGAATATTGACTATCATGTTTTGATTATGTTGTGTAAATAGACATTCTTTATCATTCATCTGATCATTTCATTATATTACATCAATGAACAAATGTACAATATATATCAGAAGCAAACCAAACTTTCAAATAAAAGAACAGTTTCAGCCCTAGCCTTTCAGAATTAACCCATTACTGTACAATTCATTAAGGAAAACATAGTGAAAAAGGGAAATTTAATTTGGAATTGTCAAAAAAAAAGGAAGAAAGAAGAAAAATCATAATGGTTAAAAGCAGGTAACATAGGCAACAATCAGAGTGCTTGGATATACTGGTCTATCTAAGTACATGCCTTGGGCTGCAGAAAAAATTCAGGACTACTAAGACTGGGTTTAACCCATAACCAGAAATTGTAGACTGGTCCAAATTCAAAGATGTTGCAAACATAGTTGGTGAAATATTAAAAACCTTTGCTTTTTGAGAAAAAACGTGGATTATGAAGAAATCGCTTGTGACAAGCATTTTTTCATTTAAACTATTTTTAAGGGCTTAAATCTTGGGATGCAACAAAAAGTGTGATTGTTTGGAAATGGGTTTAAGAAAAAATAATTGTTTACTTCATGGTTGTCGTAATATCTTATTAAAATAACAGTATAAAGTGTAATTAGATGTTTAAACAGACTTTTTATCGTCTTCAAATGGTTTAAAAGAATATTTCGCAACGAAGTTTTAAGGATTCATAACATACCATATAATGTAAGGCATTTCATTGAATTATAGGTATGTCTTTTGAATCTTACTATTTCAAAGAATTCTCAAAAAAAAAAGAATCGGTTCGTGATTTATAAAGAAGCATTAACAATTTTCTTTACCGAAGCATATTTTAGGTTGAGCAAGAACGACAACCCAGGTTTACGAACTGTTTTAAAGCAGATTTATATTGATAAACTTCTACAGTAGCCCTTAAAGATTTTTTATTGTGATTTTAGTGGTATAATATAACATTGATTCTTTCTGTTGTTATAATGTACAAATGCATATTTCATCTTCATAAATAAATTTTGTAAAATGTATATCTTTGTTGTTATTCGGTGTTTTAACTCGCCTGAGCACAAAATTTTGAGGGTTAGCTTGTTGTGAGTCGTCGATCATCTATCGACATCTTTTGAATGTGTATACTTTAAATTCTTGCCCAAATCCCTTGAAATTTAGTCAGAATGTTTGACTATGAAGTCTCAGAAAAGGTTGAAAGGGTCCTATGAGGTCGAAAACTTTATCACCCGGCTATATCTATAGAAAAATCTTATGTGTACCCAAAAGTCCATATCACTGTTTGGAACATGGAGGTGCTCGGGTTAAGCTATTGTGAATTGATTGCCTGTCTTCGCCCAAACTAAAAATTAGACTTCAATCAACTGTACAGAAATGATCCGTAGGTCTACTCGGTCATGTTAAGGAGAATTTAAATCCAGCCATTGCAATCGAGAGTTAAAGCGTGAAAAAACCTTTCCTTCCAAAACCACAAGAGCTTTCAAATTTTACATACTCCAAAGCTTTGATACTCGACAAAAATTGTCAAAATTATGACTCTCGGATCAACGGAAGCCCAATTTTGTGGGCTTCCAGACTTTACCTAGAGATCAGAAAAAAAACAAATGGCTGAAAGCTTTCAAATTCTATATATACCTATGCCTTTTAAATTCTGAAAAAGATACTTTAATTACTCTTGAATAGCTTAAAGGGAGGTTTCAATGTTTCTGAAACCTTTTAATGAAAAATTCCAAATCGCCTGATATAAATTAACATTTGATGGGAAACAGATTCTCGGGAAAACATGTCTGTAGATTTCCTTCTCTGTTTCTTTGTAAAATACAGGATCCCGATGTATAGGGTCAATTTTGAGCATAGAACAATAGTTAGATGGAGGACCATTAAGCAATAATGCAATAATTGTCGCTTGCATTTTCCTTGAAATTGTACAAGTCTAGAACTCTGGCGTTTCGGGTCCCTATGGGCGGATCCCAGAGGGGTGTGGTTTATATAGAAATAAAGAATGTTTTTTAAATGACATCTCCTAAACCATCGGGCAAACTTAAACCAAATTAGGCATAAATGGTCCTCTCTAAAAATAGCTAAAAGAATTGAAATCTGTTAAAATATCTTGTTGCGTGGCACCAAAAGAGAAATTTTTTAATAATCTTTAAAAAATTTCCCCCTCCTTTTCGAGAAGTTGTAGAGCCTTGATATTTTGCATAAAGCATCAGTATATTGACCTCTTTCAAAATAGCTTAAATTATGATCCTCGGGTCCCCAGGGGATGGGGCTTTATAGGAATAAAGAATGATATTAAATGACATCTCCTCCCAAACCATTGGGCCAATTTAATCCGAATCTTGGAGAATTGTACCGTAGGATGACCCCCTCTAAAATAGATAAAAATTGAAATCTGTTATAAAACTCTGGTAGCCATGGCAACAAATGTGAAATTTTAAATTCTCCTCCTGACCCAGAAGGTGTAGAGCCTTGATATTTTGTATGAAGCATCGGTAATTTGACCCCTTTCAAAAAAGCTAAAATCATGATCCTCATTTCCCTAGGGGTGGGGTTTATATAGAATAGCTAAAAGAATTGAAATCTGTGATAAACTCTGGTTGTCATTGCAACAAAAGTAAAATTTAAATAATCTTTGAAAAATCTTCTCCTGATCCAGAAATTGTAGAGCCTTGATAATTTGCACGAAGCATCAGTAAATTGACCTATTTCAAAACAGCCAAAATAATGATCCTCGGGTTCCCATGGGGTGTTTTATATATAAAAAAAAGAACGATTTTAAAAGACATTTCCTCCTAAACCACTGGGCCAATTTGAACAAAATTTGGCAGAATTGAAATCTGTATTAAAACTCCGGAAGCCATGGCAACAAATGTGAAATTTTAAAATAATCTTTAAAAATCTTCTCCTGACCCAGAATGTGAAGAGCCTTGATATTTTGTATGAAGCATCCGTATGTTGACCCCTTTCAAAATAGCTTAAATCATGATCCTCGGGGCCCCAGGGGCGGTGCCCAAGAGGGGTGAGGTTTATATAGAAATAAAGAACGAATTTAAATGACATCCCCTCCCAAACCACTGGGCCAATTTGAACCAAAAATTTGTCAGAAATGTTCCTTAGGTGGTCCCCTTTCAAAATAACTAAAGTAATTGAAATCCGTTAAAAAAAATCTGGTTCGTGCAACAAAAGAGAAATTTTGAAATAATCTTTAAAAATATTCTCCTCCTGACCCAGAAGGCGCAGAGCCTTGATGTTTTGCATATATTGACCTCTTTCAAAATAGCTAAAATTATGATCCCCGTGTCCCCATGGGTTTCGGGTTTATATAGAATTAAAGAACGATTTTTGAGTTGCGGTAGACCGAAGGTGTGAAGCTACTCATTGTCGTCGCACGATTTAACTATCTCGTGTTCTCCTCCGAAGGCCCGGGACGAATCACCACCCTGACAGTCCCGTTTCTTACATAGGCTCATTCTGTGTTATCAGGCAAAATAATAACTTTTTGGACTTTTTTTTTTTTTTAAGTAGCTTCATTTTGAAATGTTCCAATACAAAATTATCATCAATTCTTCCAAACTTGTGATTTTAAATGCGAACTACACTCTACGCGTAAATAGCCACGATACATACTAACAATTAGATCGTCAATTTTGATTAAAAGACAATAAGCTCGAAAGGATAGTTTGTATCTTCACATCATTTTGTATTTCTTAGAAATAATCTTCAAATGCAATAAAAATCTCGTGTCGGTTATCTTTTATGAAATCAATTATCAACGATGAAAATGAGCATTAATACATGTTATACCTGAAACATGCCGTATGAGTTATGGGGCCGTACGGCGCCCTACATATTAAATGGGCCACGGGAAATTATATTGACGATATTCACTTATTTTGGTATTTTTGAGTATAAAATGCTATAATCTGTCATCTGTGGAGTCATTTGCGATTTCAAATCCAAGCCCCAAATAACCTACTGAATGCAGGTTAATATCAACACCGTTTTGGTGTACAACGCATGCGCACTTGTTGGTATCCTACCTTGATACTAATCGAGAATGTTGATTCCTGATTTAAATCCTATTTGTTGTTTGATTTCGAGACATTCGATAGATTATTCCGTGACGAGTAAAGGCAATTATCCTCGAGACAATGGTTATACCCCTGATTAATGACATATCTTCGAAAGGCTGATTTGACGTACGGACCAGATGAATCGAAACGCCGAATTAGGTCATGGTTTAATCAAGATGTCTTTATCTCAATTTCTGCGTTTCTTTTTCTGTTTGACTTTAGAAGGTTAAAAGATATTTCTCTTGTACTAGAATTGTGATACAACCCAGGACCGGTACTATCCTGCGTCCCCAAATTTAATTTTCGAACCAATTTTCTGTCATTCTCGGGGCGACTTTTCCCGTAAGCAAATACATGTTTGAATTATTTTCAACTTTGAAGTCCAAGCGAATAGAAACTTTTTTTGTTGTTGAAGATAACCACGATTTTTTTTTTTTTTTTTTTAGTTATATACCCTTATGAAGCAAAGAAAAGATTATTTTGATCACATCATCCGTACTCAAAAATGATCGACCAAAACCCATATATGATTTGTACGATCTTCTTTACCTGGATTGAGTTTTTTTTTTTTTTTTTTTTTTTTTTTTAGTATTAATTTCAAATTTCAGCTGGAATTAAAAGTTGATTAATTTGTATAATCAAAGCACTGAAAGTACCTCTCGTGAGAAACAGAAACCAAATTTACGTAACAAGAAGTTATTTTCTACCCAATTATTCCAGTCCTCTGCATTTGCTACGGCGATTTAAAAACTGCTCTTCAGAGCTTTGTCAACATTGAGAAGAAATGTGCTCAGATGTCTATAAATAGTGGAAATAATATTCATATTTCAAAACACAATTCACGTCAGATAATCCATGATTCTTTTTAGTAACATGTGTAATATGAAGTCAAATGTAAGAAAATAGAACCTCAATGCAAAATCCAATCACACTTGGCTTTAGAAATAGAACTTACACAGAATTTACCGTCAGCCCGGTTAGCTCGGTTCGTAAAGCACTTCAAACCTCTAGATCACGGATTCGAGCCCTTGGCTGACGATATCAACTAACAAACTAATTGTCTTTCGGATGAGATGTTAAACCGATGCCCCGTGCGATGTTGCTATCTATCGAGTACGTAAGAGAACTAGTTGGAGCTCTCAGTAGTTTGGTTCTGTGTCCTTGCACTATCCCCCGTTATAACTAACCTTCTTCTGGGGCGTCACTCATATGGGAATGTGCTACGGTAGCAAATGGAAATAGACAGAATTTACTTGAATTTGTCTCCTCTACATGGATCAATCTCATATGATCAGTCAAGGGCCAACAGCCTTATTATGTTTATGTTAAGCAATGAATACTAGACACTTTGTCTGTTGTCGCAACTCTCAGGCCCTTCAGGGCTTTGATTAAATGATATCTCCTCCCAAACCACTGGGCCTATTTGAACCAAATTTGGCAGAAATGTTCCTTAGGTAGTCTTCTTAAAAAATAGCTTAAAGAATTGAAGTCTGCCAAAAACTCTGATTGCCATGGCAACAAAAGTGAAATTTTAAAATAATTTCAAAAATCTTCTCCTCCTGACCCCGAAGGCGTAGAGCCTTGATATTTTGCATAAAGCATCAGTAAATTGACCTCTTTGAAAATAGCTTAAATAATTTTCCTCGGGCCGGAGCCCCTCCCCCCCCCCCCCGGGAGGGGGGGGGAGTTGTATGCATCAAGCATCAGTTCACTGACTTTTGTCTTATTTCTGAGCGGCACTCACCCTTTCCGATTATTTGTCTCTCACCAATGGGTCGATAATCGTAGACCTATGTGGGATAGGAGCTGGAGGCTAGGAAAGGATGTAATGGTAGTACCGGTGTGAGAAATACCAGGATTCCATTGTTAGGTGCTCCAGCCGCCGCGATATAACTGAAAGATTGTTGAAAGCGGCGTAAAACCCCATTCAAACAAACAAAACTTATTTCTGATATTATAACCCATGGATCCAGAAGGAGGAAAAAATTTTCTCCTTTTTTCTCACTTGCCCTTAAGCCTTTGAATTTGTAATTTAGACTTTTGGATCCCCAGGTACATAGTCTATATACGTATAAAGTATGGCCCACTTGTATCATAATCCTAACCTGACCATGAACTAGACTGTTGAAAGAAAAGAGCCTTTATCTCAGGTGAGCGCCCCGCGGCCAACGGCCCTCTTGTTCAAATACTGACTTATTTAATTTGAGAATTATGGGTGGTGTTCGTGACACACGGCCGATTCCGTCGAACTACATTCAAAATGGCAGCGCCTATGAAATGCCCACTCCAAATTCTTAATGCCTCTTCTTGGAGCACAGGTAAGGCATAAATACTTTCGCAATTTAAAATAATTATTTTTCTTATTAATTTTGGGCGATAATTAAGTTTGATTTCGCCCCAAATGTAGTTTTCATTACAATTCTCAACTTGTTACTTTTTGGCGGTATTATATGGAGTTATGCGTATGACGTAGTAATTTTATCCTAATCTGGATAAGTATTAATACGTTCCCGAAGACAGGTCAATCTTCGGAGAATATGACTTGCGCAGACAACGGTTGCTGTTGCGAATCTATTACGTCATTTGTTTACGCTGTCAATTCAAATGGTTGCGGAATAACTCGACGGCAAATCACGATGTTGGGCCGATTTGAAAATAGTGCATTTCACTGCCCCCTCCTTAAACTTGTCAAAGGTAAATAGTTCAACTTTTGTTACGTCTGTCAGCACTGGTGAATAAAGAAAAGATAAGAAAATCATACTCTTGATTTAACCCATTCCCACACAATACCCTTTTTTACGCCTCTCAAGAAAAAAAGCTTTGGAAAACACAGTGGACACAGATCAAATGTTTCAAGCAATTTCTTCAATGTCCACAATGTTTTCTACCAAAAAGACAAAGAATTTTAGAAATTCCTCAGCCTAAAATTGTCGTCTGAATTATCTTTCAATCTTTAAAAACGGCTGCACGGAACTCATCTTTATCACCTTATACAAAGTAGTTCCATAAAGGAAGCCATTAACTTTCTAAATTATTGTTTATTTAACATCTCATGATCATGTGTTGCATAATATAGGTAAACTTGAAACCTCAACTTCTTTGAAATTGGACGAGTCTTAAATTTTGTCATCTGGTTGTGGCTGGATGAGCTTGTTATACAGTAAACACATGCGCCAAGTAAGTATCAGGCGAGATTGGACCTCCATTGTATTCCACAAAACGAATAGTTGAAAAGAATCGATCTAGCAAGGGTCGAACAGAAGTTCCAAAAATAGATGAATAGAGTGATATACATCTCGATACTCACAAGCAATCAATTCTGATTATTAATAGGAGGCATCGACTACCACCGTGTCATTGTCAAGAAAATCTTTCAAGAGGGGAACTTGTCGATCCTATGCACTGTCCACGCAGTCTGGCCAGGATCGACATTTTCGTACCTCCTATAAGGCTTGGTCTTGTCAGAGTGATCAGCTACCAGGTTATCAGTTATCTCGAACATTTATGTTAAATATATTCTTTGCCGGCTGGCGACTTAAAAAGCCGCCGCCGGTCATAGCGCAGTCGGTAGCGCATCAGACTCCCGATCTTCAATCATGGGATGTCATGGGTTCGATCCCTGGTGGCGGCACATATCCTTTCCGAAATTTGTCTCTCACCAATGAGTGGATAATCGTAAACCTAAGAGGGATAGCAGCTGGGGGCTAAGAAAGGATGTAATTGCACTGCTGATGTGAGAAATACCAGGAATCCGTTGTTAGGTGCTCCAGGCGCCGCAATATGACTGAAATACTGTTTAACCCATTCCCACTCAATCCCTCCTTTTTACGCCCCACAACGAAAAGGCTTTTGAAAACATTGTGGAAAATGAAGCAATTTCTTCATTATCCGAAATGTTTTCTATCTAAAAAGGTGAAAAAATTTTAATTTCCATCAACTTGAAATTGTCGGCTGCATCTTCCTTCAATTTGGACCGGTCTAAAATTTTGTTGAGTTGGAATGGGTTAAAGACCATTCATCAATCAATCTGGTGGCTTAAAACTTATCAGTTATGATTTTAGGTATCCTACCATTAGGCTGTGCCCTTTGCTTTATGCCCTGGACTAAACTATTGCCGTTTGATATTCCAGACGAACTGCCAATTCTGAGTACAGAAGGCGTAGCTAGCTATCTTTTAATTGACGGATCGCTGGCCCGTCCTTTGACCTCTCGACTGAGGTAATTAAGCGTACAACTTTGTGTAAAATGTTTGGTCATGGGCATAAAACAAAAGCCGGTTTGACCCGCGTCCTTTGTCGACCTGACTTTGAGTCACCAAACCAACAAAAAAAATCTATTATAAATTTAGGAGTTCAAAGTCCACTTCCACACAATGACTTGATTGGAATAAGGGTCAAAAGGGCCCAGTGACAAAAAGGCCCAGTGGCAGAAAGGCCTGGTCCAAAAAGGCCCAGTCCAAAAAGGCCCGCTTTTACAACTGACCGGAAAGGCCCAGTCCAAAAAGGCCCACTATATACAAATGTGGCTTTTATTTTACTCAACCGTTAAAAGAATTATATAACTATTAAGAAGTGCATATATTTCAGTATGCACTTTCTTAAATAATCCTTTGCCAGACAGCGATGTGATACTGTACAACCTTGAAAAGAATTATTAAAATTTTAATAACAACAACTTGATTTCTCAAAACATAACTATAATGATAGAAGACCGTTTTTTTTTTTTTTTTTTGGAAAAGGAGGAAATGCTTTTCAGAAGCAGTGATACTTTATTATATTTGGTTCTTTATGCCAATACCTTTCAACACACTTAATAAATGGATTCACGTAAAACTGTCATTCTATAACTGATTATTGAAAAGTGTTTGATTCCGTATACTGACCAATTTAAGTCAGTTTGAAAACAAAACACGAGAAATACTAATTGTTATAGTTAGAATAATGTATTGGCATTGATAATAATGTCAAATGTTAAGATGAGTTAGCGGGCCTTTTTGGTCAGATTTAATTATGGGCCTTTCTGGTCTGGGCCTTTTTTGGACCGGGCCTTTTTGGTCAGTTCTAATAGTTTGCCTTTTTGGCCCCGGGCCTTTCTGACACTGGGTCTTTTGACCCGACACCCTATATTGTTGTTGCTGTTGTTGGAGTGGTGTTTTTTTCTGGGTTCGTAAAATAGGCTTGCAAAGCAAATTAAAGAAAAAAAGGAATACGTTCCAAATTTGATATAAAGCGATACAGCGACTATTTGTACGCTAGAAAACATTGTCATTGGAAACTGGTGTATCAAGTTGGGTCTTAAGAAATATTTATACAAGCGGTCCTTGGAAATTAGAAACACCTCAGATTCGTGAAAGCCATTGCCACGGTTGTTTGGGCTGGATCCGCAAAAAAGTTACTTCTGACCTGATTCATTTATCGGACACATATGCCTCAGTCGTACAGCTTTGAAAAGCTTTTTGTGTAAAAAGAAGGGCATCGTATTTAAATATCTAAATGACTTTAGATGTATCCCCCGACTGAGAAAATAAGTCAAGATCAAATCGTTATCTAGTAAGCTTTCCTAAAGTTGATCATACCAAGGAGATTGACAACATACAATTTCATGGTCTAGTGGCAATACATCAACAATGGCCAATGGCAAGGTGTTCTACAAGTCGGCTTAACCCATAAACCCATGACTGCCTCGATGGCCGAGTGGTTTAGGTGCTTGACTCGTGATCTGAAGGTCACTAGTTGAAGCCCCAAAGTCACCGGGGGGTGTTCATGGGCAAGACACTTAAAAGCCAGCCCTAGTCTACCCAGTTGTGAAAGTGGGTAGCAGTGGGATTCAGCCACTGCCTCTCTTTCAGGGACGTGAAAACATCTGGATTGTGTCACCTGCCAGTAATATCCGAAAGGGGAGTTAGGCAGTATAAATAGATAGATAGATAGATAAACCACACACACCCATAAAACTTTAGCCTGACAAGTCCAAATTCAAAGAGGTTGCATATTTCAACTCAAAGTGGATTAAATTATATGATAAGAGGAAAAACGAATGGAAAAAATGATTCCCATAAACTTGTGTAGCAATTATTTTTCTTGGTGCCTAAAATGCGTGATTCTTTGGTAATGTGATAAATAAGTTTTAAATGGACAGGAGCGCATCCTCAGTAGGGTACCATCTTCAAAAATGGCAACCGATGGCAAAAGTTCTTCCGGGAAAGTCACTAAAACAGGGAAGAAAGATGCTGTCCCCATGTTCGAAGTATCATTCAGACATTTATCTCGTGAAGCGGTCAATGGTAATTTTTTCTATAAGGTGTATTCTTTTTCTTGAATCGAATGCAGGTCTGGCACTGTTAGATCATGATTCGTCCCATGAAACTTTCGCGACCGAAGATTGCTCCATCTGTGTTATGGTCGAGCTGGTACATAAAGAAGAGGTTGTAAGGTGGGTCAATACAATCTCTTTCATGATGATGAAATTTACTGATCAAAGTTGCCATGAACAGATCGCTAGGGCTCGACACAATCTATCATTGCTTCAATGTAATCACACAGGAATCTTACTTATCTATCTATCTATCTATTTATACTGCCTAACTCCCCTTTCGGGTATTACTGGCAGGTGGCACAATCCAGATGTTTTCACGTCCCTGAGAGAGAGGCAGTGGCTGAAATCCCACTGCTACCCACTTCTACAGCTGGGTAGACTGGGGCTGGCTATTAAGTGTCTTGCCCGTGAACACACCCCGGTGACGTGGGGGCTCGAACTCATGACCTTCAGATCACAAGACAAGCACCCAAACCACTCGACCATCGAGGCAGTCGTATTACACCAGTGTTTCTATCATATCCTCAATTGATAAGTTGCATGTTACAAGAAATTTCCTCATTATCTACACATATTTCTACTTAAAGAGACAAACATATTTAGAATTCCATTGAACCTAAAAATGCTGTCAGCAACTTCCTTGAACTTAAACTAATCTAATATTTTGTTGTATAGTATTTAGTTAAATGTAAAAGAAAGAACAAGTTAAAATTTACTGAAAATTTTTGGGCAAATTAGGAGCATTAGTTGATAAATTAAGTTCTTAAGTACTTAAGGGTTCATTGGTATCATCAATGTGTAGCCCGACTAGAGTCCCACTATTAACAAATGCAAACAAACAACAATCTTTATTTTCTGCAGCTAATATTAATTAAGCTTACTTTCAAAGGGAAAATTCTTTTAAAAATAATCATATGACCTGGGGTTATAAGAAAATAAATAATCATTTCTGATTTTATATCCTGCATCCACCTCCCCCACATGAAATATAAAAGCTCAAAACTCTGAGCTAGAAGAGTCATTCAGCAGCTGCAGTAAATTAAAAAATCACGGCTTTATGATTGTGATGTTTTGCCTATAAGTCATAAATTTGTGATAAAACTGTGTTACAAACCGATTTATCAATCACAAAATTTCTTAGGCAATTATCATAGCGTAATCGGAAGCCCAAACCAACTGATTATCAATTATAATCGATCATCGACCCATCATTAAACCCGACATCACCAGTTCTTTACATTCATCATTTCTCCAATGAAAAGAATGGAGAAATGAAACTATGACAAGGAGCAGTTTCAAAAACACAATTACCTAGGATGCTATTTCTATGTTTTCGTATCTTTATCCCGTTACTAGGTGACAAAATTTAGTCGGGTCCAAATTCAATGATGTTTCAGATGACAATTTTTTGTTGATGAAATTTTATAAATCTTTACAGGCAATCTCTTCATTATACACAATGTTTGCTACCCAAAAAGACAAAGAATTTTTAAATTCCATCACCTAAAAACTGTTTTCTGCAAGTTCTTTCAATTTGGACCTGTCTAAAATTTTGTTTAATTGAAGGGAAACTTGACCTAGGTTCCCATGTAGTTTTGACAACCACATATTGTCTCCATAGATTAAATCTTGTATCTGCCTACAAAAAACTTTGGTACAACAAATGTGCGACCTTATTTAACATTAGAATTTGACGCAATGAAATATGAAATACCATCAGTGATCTTTTATCATATACATGTAGTAGGACAGATTGGAACTGTCAATGAAAAAAATATCTTTTGATATAGTTCTATTCCCTGTAATGATAATTCGAGGCTTTTACAAATTCACCTCTTTGTGCTTGCTCTTTTTTGCGATAAAGTATTAAATTGATAAATTGCGTGAATTTTCATATATTTATAACAGTTCTGAGATCACCCATCAATCATGGTCATGGTTGGGCTGTCTGTAATTGGTGATTCAGATTCTGGTTAATTTTAATTTATGTTAAACTAACATATTTTAGTTTGATTGTGTATAGAGTCGCTCTCAATCACTCGCAACACAGATGTTTTCATATCCCTGGAAGAGAGGCAGTGGCTTAAACCTACTGCTACCCAATCTTACAGCTGGGTAGATTGGGGCTGGCTATTAACCCTTTCCTGTATTTCAAAATTTTAGACCTGTCCAATTTGAAAGAAGTTGCAGACAACAACTAAAAGTGGGTGTAATTTGGAAAGTAACCAACATGCAGGGTAGAAAATATTGTGGGGAAATAAGAAATTGCTTGTTACAAGCAATTTCTTCTTTTCCCACAATGTTTTTTCAAGTATAAAATCACAGAGACGTAGAAACCAGGGATTGAACAGGAAAGGGTTAAGTGTCTTGCCAATGAGCACACCCTGGTGATGGAGGGACTCAAACCACCATTCAGGCATCAAGGCAGTAAATTTGATAAGTTTTAGGACTTACTTGATATACCAGAGGAGTATATCTATCTTTTACAGGAGCTCAATTACAATCTTCAGACTCATCAGAAGGCATCATACTATTTTTTGTGCCATTTATAGGTAGCTACTGTAAGATCTTAACCCATTCCCACACAATGACACTTTTGATCCCCCCCCCCCCCCAAAAAAAAGCTTTGGAAAACATTGTGAAAAATGTTCCACAATGTTTTCTAGCCCAAAAGACAAACATTTTTAATCTTTCACCAACTTGAAATATTGTCTGCAAATTCTTTCATTTGGACCAGTCTAAAACTTTGTCATATGAGAATGGGTAAGAAGTGTGATTGGAATTAAGGCTGTTTTCAGGGTCACAAGTAGGCAGGTCAGGCTTCCAAGGAGAAAGATATATTTTTAATCTGGGCAGACCTTTTACATCTTTGGATATGCAAATGGATTAGTTACATTTACTATTTAGTATTCCAAATCCCTTGCAAAGTGGGAGAGGATTATAGGAATGGCCCCCATCTATCTGTCAGCTTTTTCTTTTTTTGCTCTGTATCTCCTAAGTGCTTTTGCTGATTTCCAAATTATTAGGCACAATGAGACAATGGGCAGAGCATAAGATTCAGTGACCTACCATCACGGTCACAGCTCATGGTCAAATGATCAAATTCACCTTGTCCAGATCATATCTTTTTGAGCAACCTGATGAGGCAGTGTGCTTTGTGCAAGACACAGTGACGGACCTACCTTCAAGGTCACTGTTCAAGTCAAATTTTCCAATTAGCTTTGTCCAAATCTTATCTTCCATATGAATGAGAATCACTATGAGACCATGTGCAGAGCCCTGTTTTCAGATACCTTCTTTTAAGATCAAATTTTGAGTTTTAGGTAAATTGTACAAATTTTCCTGAAAGTGCCAGTCGCGAGGGATTATGCTGTTTCTGACAGATTCTTGTTTAAATACCAATATTTGTATTCATAGAAGGTGATAATGATGAAAGTTTTTTTAAACCATTCCAACACAGTGATGCTTTTAGACCCCCTCTAGAAAAAACAATTTGGAAAATATTGTATAAAATGATGAAATTGCTTGTAACAAGCAATTTCTTTATTTTCCACAATGTTTTCTACCAGGAATGTTGCAAAAATCTTTTATTTCATTAACTTTTATTTGTCGTCTGCAACTCCTTTGAATTTGGACCAGGCTAAAATTTTGTTGTCTGGTAATGGGTTAATCTGCTATTGAGAAATACATGTATCTACTATTATGTTGCCTAATCAGAAAAAATTGCCTTGTCTATCAATGTGAAATTCAGGCAAAGAAAAAACAAACACTTTGAAAAATTGCAACAACAAAAAGTGAATAACAAAAAATGTTGGCATCTGTTAGGAATATCCTGAAGAATTTTGACAAAGATTCAAATAGTTTTGTGTATCCTCGTTCATCATTAGCAGTAGGGCAATGGTGTCACCTTGTAATTGACAATTAACCCATTCCCTCACACAGGGATGAATGAATGAATAATGAAACCTTCTACGTACGGGAAAAGTGAAAAAAGGGTATTCGTTTTACCGGCGGAGGTGGGGGGTATTCGTTTTGTCAGCTGAGGGGGGGGGGGGGGGGAGTATGGCATTGTAGTCCTGCTTTTTGACACCCCCAAAGAGGAAAGAGAAAACATTGAGGAAAATGAAACTGCTTGTAATAATCGATTTTTTTATTTCCCACAATGTTTTATACCCTAAACCACAAAAAAAAAAATCCATCAGCCGCAAATTGTTGTCTGCAACTTTTTGGGGTTGAAGCACCCTAAAATTTTGTAGTCAGGTAACAAGCTAAGTTAGTTGTCAGGTAATGAGTTAAGTGAGTTTGCAAAATTAATATTTGTTTTATTTTGTTGTTCATAGGATATGTGTTTTGGTGCTTATTTCAAGGCCTTGCTCCAATGATATGGTTTTATCCTTTAAATGACTTGGAGATATCGGGATATGAAGCATTTGCAGCTCTTTGGTTTCTGCAGATAATTGCAGGTGAGTGAATTTTCCATATCCATGCATTTATTATTGGATAGGTGATTTTTAGGCCCCCGCATCGATAGATCGGGGGCATATTGTGTCTGTCTGTCTGTCTGCAAAACTTAACGTGCCAACTAGACATTTTCCCATAACTTCAACCCTGATTTAGTTACAATGCTAATATTCTGTATGTAGATAGGTCTCAACAAGGCGCAACTGGGGAAGGTCATTTCATCAAGATCAAGGTCAAACTTTTAACCCTTTTCCCTAAAGCAAAGAAAAAAACAATAAAAATCACCGTTTCTAAAGAATTCCTGTTTCGGGGGCATAGTGTTTCACAAATACATCTTGTTTTTTTCAATATGCTTAACCCTTTCCCACATAATCACCCCAAGAAAATAGCTTAACAAAACATTATGGACAATGAAGAAATAATGTGTTACAAGCAATTTCTTCATTGTAAGTGATTTCTTCATTGTCCACAACGTTTTCTACCCTAGAAGACAAATTTCTACCCTAGAAGACAAAGATTTTAAAAAATTAACTTATTTGAAATTGTTATCTGCAATTTCTTTGAATTTAGACCTGTCTAAAATTTTGTTAAATTAACACAGGATAAAATTTTAGACCAGTCCAAATTCAAAGTAGTTGCAGACAACAATTTTAATGTAATCTTTAACATCTTTGTCTTTTTGGGTAGAAAACATTGTGGATAATGAAGAAATTGCTTGATACAAGCAATTTCTTCATTTTCCACAATGTTTTCCAAAGCTTTCATATTGAGAGGCGTTTAAAATCGTCACTGTGTGGGAATGGTAAGTAAGTACAATTCAAAAAGTAGCCATTCTATATCATAGAAAACATTATGAAAAAAAAGAGAAATTGCATGTTATAAACAATTTCTTCTTTTTCCACAATGTTTTTGCAAGTATAAAAACACAAGGTTGAAAAAATCAGGGATTGTACAGGAAAGGGTTAAATTGATTAAAACAGTGATTTTCTTTTGTACAATTCAAATAGTAGCAATTCTATAAAATAAAAAATATTGGGGGAAAAAAATGCCCCTCAAGAAAACAATTAAGAAAACATTGTGATGAAGAAATTACTTTCAACAAGCAGTTTCTTCATTTTCTATAATGTTTTCTACCCAGAAAATTGAAATAATCTAAAATTTCATATACTTTAAATTGTCTTCTGCAAGTTCTTTCAATTTGGACTAGCCTATAATTTTGCCTTCTGGTACTGGGTTAATACTTTAATTATTTTATCCTCCTAATATTGTCTCAATGGTTTTGTATATTTCAGGATCACAAAATATCAGAAGTCTTCTCCAACATCGCAGTACAATGTGTATTCTACGTGGGATCATGGTTGCCAGTCTAGCCTCATTTCAGGCTCCATCAACACTCTATAGACTGGCCATACTGGCATTTGGAAATGGCATTGCTACATTAACCATAACTCTAAACTTATGGAACCCTTGTCAAAGAATAAGGTAAAACAGGTACCTTATCTCCTTTTTCTGTTCTTTATTGTTGTATGGCAAATGACACCAATTAACTCATTTTCAGTTGATAAAGTTATAGGCCTGTAAAAATTGAAAGAAGTTGTAGATAACATTTCAAAATTACAAGAAACAAAGAAATAAATCAATACAATAATTTTAGATTTTTTTTCTATCTTTCTGGATAGAAAACATTGTTAAAATTGAAGAAATTGCTTGTTACAAGCAACCTCTTCATTTTACACAATATTTGCCAAATTGTTTATCTTTAGGGACGTCCAAAAGCTTCACTGTGTGGGAATGGGTTAAAATACGTTTTGTGTGAAATATATGAAGGATTGATTCATTTGAATTGCTTCACTGAGACGGTTTTAATGAGTTTCAACAACTTTTTATTTAGGCATAATATGTTTTTAGAAAATACGAACACTTCTTAATAAGAGATTTTGATTTTGAACAAGGGATTTTGATCTTAGTCACTGAATGGAACTGGTCTCTTAACCCTGTCCTGTTCAATCCCTGGTTTTTATGTCCATGTGAATTTATACTTGAGAAAACATTGTGAAAAAAGAAGAAATTGCTTGGAACAAGCAATTTCTTCTTTTTCATCAATATTTTCTACCCTACTGAATGGTTATTATTCAAATTAAAGCCACATTAAGTTTTCGTATGCAAAAGCTTTGAATTTGAATATGTTTAAAAGTTTGCAGAACAGGAAAGGGTTAAAATTAAATTAAAATTAAAATAGAGGTGGTCCCTCAAGCAAAATTGACTATATCATATAAAATGGTTGAAAATAAGAGACAATATAGATACAAGAAAGACCTTGTTTCAAGTAGTGTATTCTTTCATGATATTCCTTAACCCATGTCCACACAACATAATTTTGGACTGGTCTGAACTCAAGAGTGCACAAACCACAAGTGTTTGTCTTTTAGGGTAGAAAACGTAGACAACAAAGAAATTTCTTTTCAAAGAAGTTTTAACTCAATCTTGCTGAAACTTGGTCAGTATCTCTTAAAGATCATGATGATGAACCTCACCAAAAAAGCATTAGGAAATGAGCTTAACCCATTGCCAAACAACAAAAATTTAGACTGGTCCAAATTGAAAGGAGTTGCAAACTACAATTTAAAGTTTATGAGATTTTATATTTTTTCAACTTTTTAGCTAGAAAACATTGTGTAAAATAAAGAAATTGATTGTTGCAAACAATTTCTTCATTTTACATAATGCCTTCCCAATTGTTTTTCTTGTGGAGTGTCAAAAAGCATCTTTATATAGGAATTGGTTAATGAGATTGTCTTTTTTTTACAATCTAAAGACTATAATTCTGGCTTTATCATTACAATTACCAGATGGCAAAATTTAGGATGGTCCAATTAAAAGGAGTGGCAAGTTAATGGAATTTTTTATTTTGTCAACTTTCTGGGCAGAAAACATTGTGTAAAATGAAGAAATTGCTTGTTACAAGAAGTTCCTGCATTTTATACAATGTTTATAACAAGCAATTCCTTCATTTTCCACAATGTTTAACAAAGCCTTTCTTCCTGGAGGCGTCAAAAAGTGTGATTGTGTGGGAATGGGTTAATACCATTGAGCAAACTAGGACCATCATGTTTCTGGTTGACCTAGTCACGCCTACAATTTTCACTTCTGACTAGACTTGACCATTTAACTCTTTCCCGTTTTTGGAAATTTTAGACTAGTCCAAATTGAAAGAGGTTGCAGACGACAATGGAAACTGGGTGCCATTTGAAATGAAACCATCCTATGTGGTAGAAAATATTGTGGAAAAAGGAGAAATTGCTTGTTACAAGCAATTTCTTCTTTTTCCACAATGTTTTCTTGAGTAAAAAATCACAGGAACGTAAAAACCCGTATTGGAAGGGGAAAGAGTTAAATTCCTGCAAATTATCAGATTGCTTGCCGTGCCCAATTATCTGAAAGGAATTAATACTTCAATATCAAACTACAGTGGAATACCTTTACCTCGAACGTCCCTAAGCCAAAGTTCTCTCTACGTCGAAGTTATTCTAAAGTCCCGATCTTATTACTCTTTACTTCTATGTATTTGAACCTCCATACATCGTTCTCTTTATCTCGTAAACTACCCCTACGTCGAATCAATTGCAAAGTCCAATCACTATTGTTTGCACATATTCACACCTCTTTAAGATGAACCTTAAATACATCGTCGTTATATATTTCGTTCGATTAGATAATCATACTAGTACAAATCATTTGTAGCCTTATTTAGCTACGGTATTTCGTCACCATTTTGGTTGTACATGGAAAATATTCGATTATCTACACGTTGAACTATCTCTACGTCAAAGTTTTCTCGTAAGTCCCCTGAACTTCCAGGTATAGGTATTCGACTGTATGATATTTTGCAAAATTTATGGCCAGTAAAAGTAAAATTGTTGGTTGGAAACCTAAATGACATAGCCACAGCTTTGATAAGTTGAGTAACGATGTTTAACCAATTCCCACATGAGAAAATCTTAGACTAGTTCAAATTGAAAGAATATGCCGACGACAATTTTAGGTTGATGAAATTCTAATCTTCTTTGTCTTTTGGGGTAGTAAACATTGTGGACAATGAAGAAATTGCTTGTTACACGCAATTTCTTCATTTTCTACAATGTTTTCCAAAGCTTTCATATAGAGGGGCGTTAAAAAGCGTCATTGTGTGGGAATGGGTTAACCCTTGTCATGCTGTATAAAACCCCTAACAGAATTGTATTAAAATCAAAGGGCTGAGAGCACTAATAGTACTTGTTGTTGAATAATCAATATTTCTTTTGAAAATTAATTTCATAACTTCTCTGGCAGGAAAAGTACAAGCAGAAGGTATAGACCAAGATCAGACTGCACTTATGTGCAGGCTGATCTTTGTCAATATCTTCTGCCCAAACTAGAATATTCCGGTTTCAGCATGACAAATGTTAAGTTGCTAAACCAACAAAAATGCAAGGTCAATGTTGGGCTCAAAGTTCACTTCGGGTGTAGATGATTGGTGGATTGATTCTTTGATTGACAGTCATGGTCTGTCAATTTTCAGTTCTGCAGTATGAATCATACATGACACATGTATTTATGTTGGGGGGTTTGCTTACACAAAAATACATTATGATTTTTAGACAGATTTTCTATGAAATTAACATTACTGTTGCCTATGCTTTAGTGAATTAAAAGTCTCTCCTTTGAATTGTGACAGTTGATCATAGAATTTTTGGGAATAAAGTTACCTCTTCAGTCATCTGGGTATGTTACATTATATGATTTAACCCATTACCAAACGACAAGCAAACTGGTCCAAAGTGAAAGAAGTAGCAGGTGACAATTTTAAGTGTATAGAATTTCAAATATTTCTGTATTTCTGGGTAGAAACAATGTGGGAAATGCAGAAAGTGCTTGTTATCAGCAATTTCTACATTTTCCACATTGTTTTCTTGAACCTCTAACTTGAGGGGTATCTAAAAGGGCAATTCTGGGGGTAGAGGTTAAGTGGTTATGGATGTTAACCCTTGTCATGCTGTATAAATTACCTTACTGAATTGCTGAAAAATCAAAGGACTGAAAGCACTGGTAGAACTTGTTTAAAAATCAATATTTCTGTAGGGAATGAATTTAATGAACAACTCAGGAAGGAAAAGTACAAATAGGAGGTGTAGATCAAGATCAGACTGCACTTATGTGCAGGCTGATCTTGGTCTACTTCTCCTGCCAAAACCGGAATATTCCTGGTTCAGCATGGCAAGGGTTAATTTCCAAAACTTGGTTTCCATTTAACATAAAATAACAGTTTGAAATATTACTACACAAATCACATTATGCTTCATTTTGTAGAAATTGGGCAATTACTTCTTTTTCCCAAAAATTCCCCCCCCCCCCTTTATGATACCAATTTGCCTATTTGGCCTGATACTGTGTGTTTTCTGAAAACTATTTTGATTTTTGCTTGTCCAATTTTTTATTTTCTGGTAATGGCAAAAATAGGTTGAGCATTTCTTGTATTTGCAGATGGCACACAAGTTTAGGACTGCTTCTAGGACTATTGGGATTTATAGCTAGTCGTATCTGGTTTGTGTCATTTGTTCCAACATGGTGGACCAGTCAATCAAACTCCGTTGTTGTGGCTATTGGAGCAGTTGCTGTTGTGGATCAATTTATAACTGGTAACATTTCATAAATTCATGATATATACTCTTTCTTAATGAAAACCGTAAGCGTAAACTCATTGTCACTCAATCCACATTTTGATGCAGTGACAATAGATATTTATGGACAGCAACATCTTCAACTTCCTTCTATTTGGATCAGTCTAAGAAGTTTTTTACCAGAAATCTATGGACAGGCAAGATCTTTCTTGATTGTACCTAACAAATTTACGCATTACGACTGTCAATTAAAGAATCAATAGACCCATCAAATTATTCATTAGAAAGAAGTAAACTTGGAATTCAAACAATGTTTTCTACCCAGAAAGTTGAAATAATCCAAAATTTCATAAACTTTGAATTTTCGTCTGCAACTTCTTTCAATTTGGACAAATCCAAAATTTTCTTGTGTGGTAATGGGTTAAAGGGGAATATCAATACATGTATTTCTGAAAACTAGAAAAGAAAAAAAATTACAAATGCCAAAAAAAAAACCCACCGCACTCAAAGAGTATTTAATACAGTCAAAAATGTGTTAGCGGTCACCTGAGAATAGCGGCCAATCTGCGTATAACGGCCATCCTAGGTCCGCCTGTACAATTTCCTCTTTAAAATTACTATGAATAGCGGTAATCTGTAGTATGTGGCCAGTGGTCACCTTTAATTGTCCAATTTGCACTTTATGTATATCCTTTTAAACGGTCATGCGACCCGACTGACTGCTGACAGGTGTCGTGTAAAAAATCAATAATGCGTCTGGCTAATCTTGTACATAAACTTTTCAACACGTGAGATGAACATGAACACGCCACTTAACCCTTTCCAGTTTTTGGAAATTTTAGACTAGTCCAAATTGAAAGAGATTGCAGACGACAATGAAAACTGGATGCCGTTTTAAATGAAACCATCCTATGTGGTAGAAAAAATTGTGGAAAAAGGAGAAATTGCTTGCTACAAACAATTTCTTCTTTTTCCACAATGTTTTCTGGAGTATAAAATCACAGGAACGTAAAATCCCGTATTTGAACAGGAAAGGGTTAAAGGTGTACTCTATAAACGTGTTTGGTTGAATGCATTACAAGTGCCGAGTGATATTGATTGTTTCTTATCAAATTTAATGGATTTAATATTAAGTCCATTAACGTTTCCAGTTCGTTAGTTTGGGAAGATGGGTAGTTTTACTGAACAGCAATATTATAAATTGGTCCAAATTGAAAGAAGTTGTAGACGTAAATTTTTATTTGATGAAACTTAATAATCCTCGTCTTTTTGGAGAAATTTCTACGTCTTCAATTCCCAATATGTTTTACAAAGCCTCTTACATTAAGATACAATACTAATATTTAGTATGTAGATAGATCTCAACAAGGCGCAAATTGGGAAGGTCATTTCATCAAGGTCAAGGTCAAAATTTTAACCCTTTTTCCTAAAACATTACTCAAAAACTTAACCTGCCAACTAAACATTTTCCTATAACTTCATCCCTAATTAAGATACAATGCTAATATTTGGTATGTAGATAGATCTCAACAAGGCCCAACTGGGGAAGGTCATTTCATCAAGTTCAAGGTCAAAATTTTAACCCTTTTCCCTAAAACGTTACTCAAAAACTTAACCTGCCAACTAAACATTGTCTTATAACTTCATTCTAATTCAGATACAATGCTAATATTTGGTATGTAGATAGATCTAAACAAGGCGCAAATTGGGAAGGTCATTTCATCAAGGTCAAGGTCAAAATTTTAACCCTTTTTCCTAAAACGTTACTCAAAAACTTAACCTGCCAACTAAACATTTTCCTATAACGTCATCCCTAATTAAGTTACAATGCTTATATTTAGTATGTAGATAGATCTCAACAAGGTGCAACTGGGGAAGGTCATTTAATCAAGGTCAAGGTCAAAATTTTAACCCTTATTCCTAAAACATTACTCAAAAACTTAACCTGCCAACTAAACATTTTCCTATAACTTCATCCCTAATTAAGTTACAATGCTAATATTCTGTATGTAGTTAGGTCTCAACAAGGCGCAACTTGGGAAGTTCATTTCATCAAGTTTAAGGTCAGGTCAAAATTTTAACCCTTTTCCCTAAAACAAAGAAAAAAACCCAATAAAAATCACCCTTTTTCAGGGGCATGGTGTTTCACAAACACATCTTGGTTTTTTTTTAAATTAAAATACTTGTCTTTTTTGTATTTTGTACGTTTTATGTGGCCATTCTGATAAGAAGACATGTCCTTGTATCCTGACTACTCAATGTCGACAGGGTTATTAAAAAAAACATGATCTGTGTTAAGCAGCCAACTGTAGTATGTGGTCACTTTTGATCTGTCCCTTGGCTGGCTGCATACGACAGGTTCGACTGTACTTGAATATGAAGCTGATCTTTCTTCTGGTTATCTGATAAGTAAAAATGGCTTCTCATAGTTATCTAACACAGGTTTAGCAGAAACAGGCATTATTTCAATAAACTTTTAGTATCAGCTTTAAGAGGAATGATTTCATCGGTCAATGGATTTTTGATTGACAGCAGGAATTATCAATCATGTTGTCTATGATTAGTATCTCCGGAGAATATAAAGTAGTAGAAAAAATCTATGAAAGCTTGAACATTATCAGATTACAAAATTTCAGACTGTAGACAATATTTTCAAGTTTTTTGAATTTTGAAAAACCTGTGTTTTCTGGGTAGAAAATAATATGGTATACGAAGAAATCTCTTGTAGAAGAAATTTCTTCATTTTTCACAATATTTCCTGAATCATTTTTCGTGATGGATAGATTATATTGAAATAGGTTAAGATTGTTAGATTGTCCTATATATTTTTTATCAATCAAACCGGGGACTGGATGTTTAGGAGTCTGACACGATACCAACTACACTATGGCCCTTACTCCTGTATATTGTTACTCTAATGATATTATTTAGAAATGGTATTTTCCAATTGTGTCTGTGTTTCAGAATTTGACAGAGTTGATAGCACAAGTAGTAAAGTATCCAAGGCAAATCAGCCTTTCACCCTACCAACAGCACTGGGATTTGGAAGTCTGCTGTATTTATTAAATTGGGTATTTGGGGAGTCTTCTCTGACCTGTAGATGGGTGGTTAGACCCTATCCAAATCATGGTCCGGACCCTTATCCCTGGGGGTAAGTCAGCAATTAGAAGATAATTGTTTGTTTCATTGTAAGATTAATTGATCCTTCATTGAGTGAACAACAAAACCAATCTTTTAACAGATATTCCTGTTAGGCTAGAATATAGACAAAAATCCACCTCTGATTTTAATCAACACCACCATTTTGTCCCTAAAGATTTATTGCCTGCAACTTCTTTGAATTTCCATCAGTGTAAATTTTTATACCCCTCCACAACAAAGTTATGGGGGGGGGGGGGGGGGGGTATACTGGAATCAGGTTGTCCTTCTGACTGTCTTACCGTCTGTCCATGGACATAATTTTGTGTCCTTATCTCCTCCCACATTTCCTGACCAATTTTGCTGAAACTTTACTGAAATCTTCCTTGCAATGGGAACTTGTGCACCTGCAATTTGCATTATGATTAATCAACTGATTCAGGAGTTATGCCCCTTTGATTTACTTTCTTATATACAATATATAGAGATTAAATCAATTTTGTGTCCTCATCTCCTCCCACATTTCCAATTTTCCTGAAACTTTACCAAAATATTCCTTGCAATTGGACCTTGTGCACCTGCAATTTTCATTATGATTAATCAACTGTTTAAGGAGATATTCCCCTATGATCTATTTTCTTATGTACAATATATTGAGAATAAATCATAACTCCTGAACAGGTTGACAGATTAAAGAATAAAAGTGGTTCATATGTACAAAGTTAGGGAGGGGGGGGGGGGGTTATACTGGAATCAGGTTGTCTGTCTATCTGTCCATCTGTCTGTCAATCTGTCCATCCATCCATGGACATAATTTTGTGTCCTCTTCTCCTCCCGCATTTCCAGACCAATTTTGCTGAAACTTTACCAATATTTTCCTTTTCAATGGGAACTTGTGCACCTTCAATTTTCATAATGATTAATCAACTGTTTCACGAGTTATGCCCCTTTGATTTATTTTCTTATATACAATAAATAGAGATTAAATCATAACTCCTGAACAGTTTGACAGATTAAAAAAATAAAAGTGATTCACATGTTTATTCCAGAACATAAACGCCATGTTCGACGTTGCTCAAAATCTATAATTTCCATCTTTAATGTTGAACAAAATCCCTATTTATTTACACAGTCATTGCCCCTCATTGACTTAAAATTAATAAAAAAAAAAAATTGTCCACTTGATAAATCATGAATGGCTAACATTTCAATGGTCACAATTTGGCCTCATTTAAAACGAGGCGGCAGTGGGGGTATTTGTCAGGCAACAATTCTAGTTTTTGTGTGGGAATGGGTTAAAGCCAAAGTAGACAATAAAAATAATTTTGAAAAAAATTGATTTCATTCAGCATATCGTATCTATAAAACGATTTGGTGAGAAAAAGAAATCTGATCCAGAACATGTTGATCCAGAACAGGCCTATCAGTATTCATATTTCAATAGATTATATACAGTTGGCACTCGTTATTTCATTTTGTTGGCAATTGCAAAAACTTGGAGAATATCAAAGTTTGTGGTGACAAAATCAGTCTCTGAACTGGAAAGTCTTTACTGGAAGTTGGCTTTTGAGTCAAAGATTAGTAAGATGTAGCTAACACCCACATATGGGGTATAAGGTGCACTTGTAGTTCATGAATTTAAGAGTACATAATCTATTTTACAGGGCTCTTACATTCTTTGCTCTGTGTGTTGGCGGATATTTATCAACTTGTAGACATGTTGCTGCCAGTAAAGTTTGGTGGATGATTGGTTTGATAGGTTTTGGATCTCTCTACTTTCTACCTACATGGCAGGGTTATATAGGTATAAATCTACCATTCTTTAGATCTATAGACAAATTGCTGGCCCTGCCCACTGACTCTCCTAGCCACGCCCACTGAGCTATGAGTGGAAGTCCGACTTCAATGTTAGACCATTCCCTCACCATGATGCTTTTGGATGTCCCTAAAGATAAACAATTGGGGAAAAAATGTGTAAAATGAAGTAATTGCTTGAAACAAGCAATTTCTTCATTTTACATAATGTTTTCTAACCAGAAAATTAAAAAAATCTTAAATTTCATAAGGTCAAATTGTCGTCTGCAATTCCTTTCAATTTGGGTCAGTCTAAAATTCCCACGTCTAGTAATGGGCTATACAGCATTATTTTGTGAAATTTATTGCCCTGCATATTCATGCATTGTGATTCGTATTTGTTTAATACCTCCACGAAAACAAAAAATATTCTCTTCATCTCTCAAGCAATCTGACTGGGCAGTTTATCTTAGATATGTGAAAGCATTAATTTGATAGTTGTGATTGGATGCATTTTGAGGTATGAACCAAAAAACTTAATCACACTGTATGAATATGCGAGCAAATTTATACATTAGTGAGATTATGGTTCTTGCCTTCTTGGTTCATACCTCAAAAAAGAAAAAGATATTTGCTTCATTTCTTGTAATTAAATGCACAACAAAGCAAATATTTTACTAGTTTTTAATAAAATTTTACAGATCTACTTTGTGCAAAGTAGTTGCATACTCAAAATTTGTTTCATGGAAGTATGAAAAGAAAAGTGAGCCAATCAAAAGGCTTGAATTTCGATAGACTTGACTAAAATTAAATTAAAAGAGTGTGGCCTGAAATAAATGTATTTTAGATTAACCAATTCCTACACAATGGCGCTTTTGGACACCCCTTAGGAAAAAACAATTGGGAAAACATTGTGTAAAATGAAAAAATTGCTTTTTACAAACAAATTCATTAATTTACACACTTTTTGCTGCCCAGAAAGTTGAAAAATGTAAAATTTCATAAACTTTAAGTTGTCATATGCAACTCCTTTCAATTTGGACCAGTCTAAAATTTTGCCATCTGGTAATGGGTTAATCCATTTGCACACAAACCAACTTTAGGACACCCCTAAGAAAAAAAGCTTTTGGGAACATTGTTAAAAAGTAGGAAGTGCTTGTTACAAGATATTTTTTTATTAATGACTATATTTTTTACCCAAGCGGCATTGCTCTTTCCTTATACACTGCCTTATTTAATAGCTTATTATACCCCCAACAACGAAGTTATGGGGGGAGTATACTGGAATCAGGTTGTCCGTCCGTCCGTCTGTCCGTCCGTCCATGGTCATAATTTTGTGTCCTCTTCTCCTCCCACATTTTTTGACCAATTTTGCTGAAATTTTATCAGGTTGTTTCCTATCATATGAAGTTGTGCACCTGCAATTTTCATCTTGATCCAGTCGTTAGTTTCAGAGTTATGCCATTTTGAACTTTTTAATGGGGGGCCGTCCGTGGACATAATTTTGTGTCCTCTTCTCCTCCCACATTTTTTGACCAATTTTGCTGAAATTTTATCAGGTTGTTTCCTATCATATGAAGTTGTGCACCTGCAATTTTCATCTTGATCCAGTCATTAGTTTCAGAGTTATGCCATTTTGAACTTTTTAAGGGGGGGGGGGGGAGTAGTCAAAATTTAAAATTGCAAAACTCAGTAACCATAAGGGGAGTTACCAAATTTGGTAAGTAACATCATCTTGTTGACCTTTACAAAATATCGAACGGTTTATTTCCTGAGGTCAAATTTGACCCCGCCCCCCCGGGGGTCAAAAATTTAACATAGGCTCATATTGACTTTTCGTGGATATAATTTTGTGTCATCATCTCCTCACACAGTTTTCTTTAACATAGGCTCATATTGACCAACCTTTCCTAATCAGTCAACTCTAGCAATAAACACAAAATCAGAAAGAGGTGGAGGGTTGGCAATGTTCATCCACCATGACATGCATGTGATTAAACAGCTTCAAATTCCACTCCTTCATAGAAAAGCCTTTTTAGCGGTGTGGGGGGGTATTCTCGTCAGCCCTTGAGGGCGACAGCTCTAGTTGTAATCATGAAATACATATGTTACAAATCCATAATTAAGAAAAAAACCTTCTTAGCCTCTTCATGTTTTAAACATCAGGTGGTTTGGTACTAGCTGTTTATGCTGTGTCCATTTGGCCAGAGATGACTGACAGAGTGACCAGATGTCCACCGGCCAGGACGTTCTTCTTGGCCATCCTCATGTTTATGATCCAGAACTTTTTCCTGGTATGGACTGTTGCATACAACTTTGTACCAGGAGGAGTGTACACTAGGGAGCGGACAGATATACTCATCATTCTAAACATGGTGTCTATATTTGTGGGGCTTTTCTTTGGTAAATATCACCATTTTACCTATTTCCACTCAATCTTTTTTTAATTTCCAAAGCTCAAGAGGTATTAGAAAATTGTGACAATGCAAAAAAAATGGCTTTTAACAAGCAATTGCTTCTTTATCCACATTTTTTCCTTCCGTGAAAAGATTAAGATCTTTTAGATTTCACCAACTTTACATTGTCATCTGCAACTTCCCTCAATTAAGACCAGTCTATAATTTTTTTGTGATGTTGAATTGAATTAAAATATATACAATGTACCGGCAATCTCATTTTCTGCTCTTAAAATGTGGACTTGACTCAATACCAGGCGGCGAAGTTTTAGTCTGGTCCTTATGGAAAGGAGTTGCAGACAATGATTAAAACTGTATGAAAGTTACGATTTTTTTAACTTTCTGAGTATTAAAAATGTATAAAATGAAGAAATTGCTTGTCACAAGCAATTTCTTCATTTTATACAATGTTTTTCCAATTGTTTTTCTAGGGGGGAGTTTAAAAGCATCTTTATGTGGGATTTGGATAAGTATAAAAAAAAAAAACACTTTTCAAAGAAAAATTATTTTACCAGTTCACAACTGAAACTGTCTGGTGGATTTCAACCAAATCAACAGGAATGTTACGTGATTGTTGTTTTATCAGATTTGTTTTCTACCCATAAAGACAAAGATATTCAAAATTCTCTCACATGAAATTATCTCCAACTTCTTTGAATTTCAGCTAGTATAAAACTTCATGGTGTGGTTTGGGTTAAACTATTGATAGGTCTGTAGGTTTGTTTGCATCTCAATCACATATATTTAACTAATTTAAGAATGGTCAAAAGAGAAAGAAGCTTGAAAAACTTGTTTCCAGACGACAAATTTTCTAGAGTGATCCAAATTGGTTATAAATCTTATCCTCTTTATAAGTACAAAAACTTAGCCCTGTAAAGCATTACAAACAGTTAAGGGCACCTTTTTTGCAATACTGAATTGCCTTTACTATAAGCAATAGCTGATTTGTATAATTAGTTAGCTGGATGTTAAATGGCCCATATATCAATATGATGAAGAAATTAAATAATGTTGGATTTGTTGAGTCATATCAACTCTTGTCATGCTCAACCAGGAATATTCCTGCTCTGGCAGGAGGTGTAGACTAAAATCAGCCTGCACATAAGCAAAGTCTGATATTACGGTAGTCTAAACCACCTGTTTGGCACATAATGTCAGAGTTGTATAGAGAATTAATCAACGAAAGATTATGACCAACAACATCTGGTTTTAGCCCTTTGATTTTAATACTCCTCCAACAAAGAATTTTATTTAGCATGACAAGGGTTAGTGTTGTTTCAAACTTTCAGGGGGTAAAACAGAGGATGAAGGATACACTTCATATTTAACCATACGCAAGAAGAAAGTATCAACAGGAAACTTCAATAAAAGTGAGTTAGTTAGGATTTTAGTTGTCTAATGTCAGTTCAATATTTTAGCTTTACTGTTTCAAACAAAAATTCAAGATACAAGCCCCCACATTGAAAGATAGGGGCCATATTGATGGGTCATTGCTAACAGTGGTAACTGTCTATAAACATATAGGTAGTTACAACTATTTTGTGCTGACTCATTGATATTGTTTTACCATTGACTGTCTGTCATTCTGTGTTTCTGCAAATTACATTACATTTAAAATTACTTTAAGCCTATTCAGGGTACAATGATAATATTCGGACTAAGGATGGTTCTCATTGATATGCATCCTCAGTTACCAAGGTAAAGGTCATGAGATGAGGTCAATGTCATGTGTGAATGTCAAAACTTAACCAAAATCTTAATATTTGCAATTACTTTAAAGCTTTTCAAGATACAATGCTCATATTTGGCATGGGAATAGATCTCATGTAAACACATCTGCAGAAACCAAGGTAGAGGTCATGTGATAAGGTCAACGTTGTTTATCAAAGTCAAACTTCTGCGGAAACTTAACAAAAAACCATTTACAATTACTTTAAGACTATTCAGGGTACAATCCTCTTCTTAGACATAATGATAGATCTCATTGATACACATCTGCAGATACCAAGGTCGAGGTTATATATAAAGGTCAAGGTCACTTATCATGGGCCACATTTGTTTTACTCAGATGAACACTTTAGGGCCTATGGCTCTCTTGTTTAGCCTTGACATTGTCAATATTGTTGTGCAAAAGCAAAAATGACATATAGTAACTTCTCTGTTATTATGGGAAATTTTTACTTCTAGGATATGTATTACTATAAAATTCGCATACTCTATCATGGAAGATAGCTTTCAAATCATTTTGCATGAATTATGCTTCTTGTTTGAATTAGATTTTTGATTCACTTACCTGCATCAAACAGCAGAGTTACAAGCATCTGGATGTATTGCTTTTGTTTTACTAAACTGCAGCTACAGCTTGGCATGGTAAAAATATGCAATATTTTTGTAGATGATAGGCAGTTTGTAGCTTTCAGACTCTCAACCGTGAGGGTCAGGGTTTGATCTTTTCCAACATTTTGTCTCCAATCAATGGATAGATAATTGTAAACCCAAGTCGGAAGACCAGCTGGTAGCTTGGAAAGGATGTGGTAGAACTGGTGTAAGAAGTAACAGGAATCCATAGTAAGGTGCTCCTGCTGTCATGATATGTCCTAAATACTATTAAACATGGTGTTATGCCCAATTAAAACATACATTAAACCTTTTCATGCTGTATATTATTTTTCCTTTAAAACTGCATTAAAATCAAAGGGCTGACAGCACTGGAAGAATTAGTTTTAGTCATTTTTGCTCTTGAGAATCAATGTAATAAATGTTACGGACTTGAATTATACAAACAGGTGGTGAAGACAGAGATTAGACTGAATAATGTGCAGGCTGATCTTTGTCTATACCTCCTGGAAAACAGGAATATTCCGGGCTCAGCATGACAAGTGTTAAGAAGTTTATAGATTTGAAGCATGAACATCAGGGTTGGACTTTTGAGGGGTAGTTATTTTTCTCAGAATAAAGCTGTATCTCCCTTCTTTTATATTTCAGTATTGTCAGTGATATTGTGTGTGGGTCTGCTAGGCTATGGATACAGATATAACCCAAATAAACATTCACACCAAGTAAAGGTAGGGTTGGTAACTGATACAGAAAATAGCTGTGTACCAATAAAATGTATTAAGTAATTGGCCTCCTTGTACATTGCAAAATTCAAGAGATGAATCGATTTGCTTGTTTTTTAGAGGTTTTCAATATGAACTTATTATGAAATAGGTCATAGAAGATTTTTTAAGCATTAGTTATTATTTCACAGACTTCCCCAACTTGTTAGTTGACAGCTATATCAACCAAGTCCAACTCAATCCCCCTTTTTTATGCATCTCAAGAAAAATCTTTAGAGATATAGTGGACAATGAAGAAATTGCTTGGAATAAGTAATTTCTTCAAGTCCATAATGTTCTCTACCCAAAAGGCAAAGATTTTCTAAATTCCACCTACTTGAAAATGTTGTCTGCAAATTCTTTCAATTTTGACTAGTCTAAGATTTTGTTATGTGTTAATGGCTTAATGATATGCACCTATCTTAATTTGTCACATCATCTACTATTGTGGACTATTTCTAAAACAATTTGGTACAATTGATGGATGGATGGCCCAGCCCATTGACCCCCTTGGTCAAGCCCACTGACTCTGATAGTAAGTTCCTCTTCAATATTGAACTGCATTATTTAAAAAAATTCATGGCCAGGATTATGTAATAAAAAAGTAATATCATAAGTGGGTGACTTAACCATTGTAGGTACCACTTGAATTAGCTTTAGTTACAATATTTAAGTCACAAAAGCAACGAGTATGTTTCACATTAATATTGGAAAATTGTTCACTTTTGGTCTGATTGAATTGTTTCATTGGTTGACTGATTCTTTGACAGACAGCTACAATTGGTCAAATCTCCTTCACTATGAGGAGAATCACAAGTAGAGGTCTCTTAGCCCTTTCCTGTTTCTGGAAATTTTAGACTAGTCCAAATTGAAAGAGGTTGCAGACAACACTGAAAACTAGATGCAATTTGAAATGAAACCATCCTATGTTGTAGAAAATATTGTGGAAAAAGGAGAAATTGCTTGTTACAAGCAATTTCTTCTTTCTCCACGATGTTTTCTTGAGTATAGAATCACAGGAACGTTAAAATCCCATATTTGAATGGGAAAGGGTTAATGTAGATATATTGTCAAGGTCACACACGATGGTCAAATTTTTGGTCTTGACCATAAGCCTTATATAAGTGCTAGATTTATTGAAAGAGGTGAAATTGAATTTCCACAGCTCTTGTTATGTATTTCAGAATTCCCCCAGAGATTTTACAGCAGCCATTTGGACCTACCACTTTGGATATGATAATAGGGGCTGGCCTAGCTTAGAAAGGACTGCTTCTCTTCTAAATGATACAGGTACAAGTGTACGGTCTATTTGTCTTTCATTTAGTGAACAACAAAAGCTATAATCTAACTAATGGAGGAGCCATAAGTGGAAATATGCTTTAGTTGTTCACGAAATGAAAGATTTATTGGTCTTGCACAATAATCAAATGATTATTCTGTTCTTTAATTGCAAATAGAGATAGATCTTGAGGTTTGTAGTCAAGCCCTCTACCAACTGAGCTAATCAGGTTAACATATGCCAATACACTCTGCCACTATATACACAATCTTTAACATTACTTTTGAAAAAGTCATTAATTTAAACACCCATCCCCCTTTAGAATATAGTTTATCCAAAGCATATTTGATGGTCCTGTTTACTTATAATAATGCCGTTTTAAGTCTGTCAAAAGATTTGCCTAAAAAAAATTCATTACATCATTGTAATAACTAATCAAGCAAATTATCAAATAAATGAGTGTTGTCAAGAAAGCAGCTCCTGATAATGATAGATGCATTCATACCAAATTCACTTTGTTCCTTAACTTTAATATTTTTCAAAGGTGGAGAAACTGGATTGTCAAGCAAGTAACACATGAATTTAATGGAGGTTTGGGGAGAGTTCAAATTAGTATACTTTTTATTATACCCCCCAAAATATATTTGGGGGGGTATATAGGAGTCAGCTTGTCGGTCTGTCCGTCGGTCTGTCTGTAGCTTTTTCGTCTCAATTTCTCAGCAACCATTGGACGGATTGATTCAAACTTCACTGATTTAATCAGTATCAAGCAGAGATGTGCATATTCCATTTTGGTTATGGTCCATTTATTTTTTAACGGAGTTATGGCCCTTTGGTAAAAATCGTGTCCGTTCAATTTCTCAGCAACCATTAGACGGATTTTATTCAAATTTCAAAGAAAGACTCGGTATAAGTCAGACATGTGCATATCCTCTTTTGGTTATGGTCCATTGATTTTTGACTGAGTTATGGCACTTTAATTAAAAAGTCTGTTTTTCCTTATGGCCCTTTGGGAGATATCACTTGTACATGGACAAGGCTGTTGGGGGGGGGGGGTATTAGTCCGCTTTGCGACAATGTCTAGTTTACTTTGCTGAAGTTTTTCAACAGCAGGATGTCGCTTTACAGGGGTTCATGACTAATGAAATATAGATTGGTAAATATCTTGTATATGTTATTGTTTACTTAATCCACTACAGGTGCAGATGTTATAACTTTATTGGAAAGTGATGCCTCAAAACCATTTTTGGGTAACAATGATCTAGGCATGTGGTTAGAAGAAAAACTTGGATTTTATGTTGACTTCGGACCCTCTACAAAAGATCATACATGGGGGTATGTTTTTAAATCATGTGAATGTAATCTTTTTTAGCTCACCTGAGCACGAAGTGCTCTGGGGAAGCTATTGTGATCGGTCATCGTCCGTCTGTTCACAAATACAAAAAAATCTTCTCCTCCTAAATTAACCATGGAATTTCGACAAAACATCACAAAAATGATCCTTGGGTCATGCTCTTTCAAAATACTTCAAAGAATTGAAATCCATGAAGAACTCTGGTTGCCATGGCAACGGAGAGAAAAAACTTAAAAAATCTTCTCCTCCCGAACGGTAAGGCCTAGAGCTTTGATAATTGGTACAAATCATCATCTATTGACACTCTACCTAAATACTTCGAAGATTTACCGTATTATGAAAATTAGCCCTTTTCTGGGCAATCCCTGATTTTACATAGAAATAGAGAAGGAAATCTTTAAAAATCTTCTTGTCCAAAACCAAAAGGCCTAGAGCTTTGATATTTGGTATGCATCATCATCTATTGACCCTCTACCAAAATAATTCAAAGAATTACCCTATTCTCAAATTAGCCCTTTTCTTTGTGATCCCTGATTTTACATAGAAATAAAGAAGGAAATCTTTAAAAATCTTCTTGTCCCAAGCGGTAAGGCCTAAGGCTTTGATAATTGGTACAAATCATCATCTATTGACACTCTACCTAAATACTTCGAAGATTTACCGTATTATGAAAATTAGCCCTTTTCTGGGCAATCCCTGATTTTACATAGAAATAGAGAAGGAAATCTTTAAAAATCTTCTTGTCCAAAACCAAAAGGCCTAGAGCTTTGATATTTGGTATGCATCATCATCTATTGACCCTCTACCAAAATAATTCAAAGAATTACCCTATTCTCAAATTAGCCCTTTTCTTTGTGATCCCTGATTTTACATAGAAATAAAGAAGGAAATCTTTAAAAATCTTCTTGTCCCAAGCGGTAAGGCCTAAGGCTTTGATATTTGGTACAAATCATCATCTATTGACCCTCTACCAAAATACTTCAAAATATTACTGCATTCTCAAAATTAGCCCTTTTCTTTGTGATCCCTGATTTTACATAGAAATAAAGAAGGAAATCTTTAAAAATCTTCTTGTCCAAAACCATAAGGCCTAGAGCGTTGATATATGGTATGCATCATTATCTATTGACCCTCAACCAAAATATTTCAAAATATTACTGCATTCTCAAAATTAGCCCTTTTCTTTGTGATCCCTGATTTTACATAGAAATAAAGAAGGAAATCTTTAAAAATCTTCTCCTCCCAAACCATTAGTCCTAGAGCTTTGATATTTGGTACAAATCATCATCTATTGACCCTCTACCAAAATAATTCAAATTACTTCAAAAAATTAGCCCTTTTCTGTGCAATCCCTAATTTTAGTTAGTAATAAATATTGATATCTTTGAAAACTTTCTTCTCCTAAAGCATTAGGCCTAGAACGTTTATACTTGGTATGTATTGATGTCCATACTTCAAAGCATTACCATATTCAGGCAATTAGTGCTATATGGTGGGATCATCAATATACCTAGGATTAACAGAGAAATCCTTAAACATCTTCTCCAAAATAATTAGACCATCATAATTAAAGCCATGAACCATCATACTCAGGGGAGCGATTTAGGACCATCATGGTCCTCTTGTTTTTTAATCATCTTACATTAGTCAGGTGAGCGATTTTAGGGCCATTCTGGCCCTCTTGTTTAACATTTCCTTACCATATATTATAATACCCTGTTGAATGTTTTTGTCCAGAGATATGATATTTTAGATTAAACACCAGCAGTTTTCAGTTGGACTTCATATATGAGATTGCTACTACAGTGTGTGGACATGTTGATCATAGTGAAATCAGTCTATCTGTCTGTCTATTCAAACCCAACAAGTTAACACTTAGAGGTCATTTTAGAGATAAAGAGAATATTTTTGTTTTCATGGAGGCATGAACAGAAAAAACTAATGAAACTATGAATAGGCTTAGGAGTGGATTCATATGTAAGTGTGATTAGGTTTTTGGGTTCATACCTTTATGAAAACAAAAAATATTCTCTTCATTTCTTATAATTTAATAGCAATGAGCTGAAAAAGCTAAAACTTTACAAATGTTGATACTCTTTCGTATGGAACTATTTAGTGCGGAAGGATACAAAATGGCTGCGTGCTCAAATTTTGGTTCATGGCAGTATGAATTATTTATTCGACCAATCAGAACACCAATTTTTTGATAGACAAAACTAAATATTAAATGATTTTTTTTCGTAAAATCTCATCAGGGCATAGAATTTACTAGAGACCATGACCAGTTAACATTTGACCTTGACCCAGTTTAACCCTTTCCTGTTTTTAAATTTTTAGACTTGTCCAATTTGAAAGAGGTTGCAGACAACAACTAAAAGTGAGTGCAATTTGAAGAGTAATCAACTTTGTAGAAAGTATTGAGGTTAGCAGAAGAAATTGCTTGTGACAAACAATTTCTTCTTTTCCCACAATGCTTTCTCAAGCATAAAATCAAGGGTATGTAAAATCCCAGGTTTGTACAGGAAAGGGTTAAAAAAATCAGCCAGAAACTTGAACTAACTTTTAACCAGACTCAAATTTTTTAAATGTTGTCACCTTGACTTTTTACCATCATTTCAAAAACTTGACTTACACTTTTTGATTCCATGCAGCTATGACCATCAAATTTTACACTCACTAAATGATAGGCTTTCATTTCATATCATGACTATTATCTTCCCCTTTCACGGCGAATATCCTTTACAACTTTTGTCTCTCACCAATGGGTTGATAATCATAAACCTGTGTGGAATGAGAAGCTGGAGATTCAGGAAGGATATAATGATAGTACTGTTGTGAGAAATACCAGGAGTCCACTGTTAGGTGCTCCAGTCACTACGATATGACTGAAATACTATTAACCAATTACCAATTGTCAAAATAGAGACTGGTCCAAATTGAAAGGAGTTGTGCACAACAATCTAAAGAATTCAAGAACATGAACATAAAAATTAAATTGTTGACACAAACAACAACACTACAACTTGATTAAGCTTTAGTAGCAACATATAAGTTACCAAACTGAAAGAAATAGCTTGGAATAGTACATAGAGTCATAGTTTACCATTTGCTTCTGGTCTAAATGATTGACGTGATAGGTTAATCAATTTTTGGATTGACAGCTGTGATCTATCTGTCATGTGATCTTTTGTGTATTGAATACATTTTAGATACTATCCTGTGCCACAGAAAAAAGAGGTTCTAATTGAAAACTTTTTGTGAATAAAATTCCTGCTTCCTTTCTTTACATATTTTGTGAAATGTGGCAGTGTTTATTGTTATGATAGTACTCTTTTTGAATCTTAAACTAATCTTTCTATGGCACAAACCATAGGTTTTAAATAGTATCTCAGCTGATCTCAATATATTAAAGTGCAGATGGTTGACTTTCACCATACTTGGTCACTTTATTTGAGCAGTTGTAGGACATTTATTGGATCTTGTTTATATTTCAGAAATCTTATTCTGTCCAAGTATCCATTTGTAAAATCAAAGCATCATCTGCTTCCTTCTCCTCATGGTAAGTGTTTCAATTGAAAATAATTGATTTGTTTCTTTGTTGAAGAAATTCACCTCTCACTAATTGAACACCAAAAGCTGTTAATGCAATTTTTCCATAAAATGGTTAATAATTTAAATAAAAGTCTAGTAGCTTTTAGTGATGATTTTCCATATTTAGTGCATTGAAAATATGTAGCTATAGTATTCCATGCTAATTTATGAAGTAATGAAGCACCATGCAATTTTCTATTTGATTCATGTTGAAACAAGATATCTTTTATCTGGTGCAAGATACTGCGTGGCTCAGTGGTTAGGTTAAAGACCTCATATTCCAAAGGAAGTCTAGGGTTACAGATTCCAATTCCACAAAGGAGCTGCTCACATAGGTATGTCATAAGACAAGACATCACAGAGCTCCAGCTTAATCTTGGTGATACAAAGGAAGCACTTTAATAAGTGAACTTCACAAAGAATTAACCTATTCCAACAAAAATATTCTTAGACTGGCACAAATTCAAAGAAGTTGCAGATGATAATTTTATGTTTGAATTTCAAAACATTTTCGCCTTTTTGGTTAGAAAACAATGTGAGAAATGAAGAAATTGCTTGTAACAAGCAATTTCTTCATTTTTCACATTGTTCTCTTGAGCTATTTTCTTTGGGGAGTGGCGTAAAAAGCAGGGTTGTGTGAGAATAGGTAAAAAGGAGGATTATTCATTGTGGCGTTAAATCCCATTCTAATTTTGTCTTAATTGTGCTTAACCCTAATTTTTATATTTTTTCATTTTTTATATTTGAAGGTGAGCTCGCACCAGCAGTAACGGCTACAGTCAATGTGTCTGGTAGTTTGGTAGATTTTGTTGTCACACATATGGGCAATGACAGAGATGTTTTAGATAGAAAATTACAATCTGAATTCCTTGCCAAGGAGCTCAGAGAGAGGTAAGTTTAGTATATTGATACTGTCATAGCTGACTTTAAGCTTGTAGACAACCTCTTTTGACATTTCTCCTACATTTTTCAAGTTCAAACACTATTTCTCTACACTAAGTATCTCTACACTTATAGTATGAATTGTGGAATATTAATTATCCCATACCTATGATTTGCTCATTATCTTCAATGAACGTTGAAGTTTTTCAAATGTATATAGATTTAATTCATAATTCATCCAGTGGTCTTTGCATAAGTATTGTTTAACCCTTTCCCGTTTTTGGAAATTTTAGACCAGTCCAAATTGAAAGAGGTTGCAGACGACAATGAAAACTGGATGCCATTTGAAATGAAACCATCCTATGTGGTGGAAAATATTATGGAAAAAGGAGAAATTGCTTGTTACAAGCAATTTCTTCTTTTTCCATAATGTTTTCTTGAGTAAAAAATCACAGGAACGTAAAATCCCTTATTTGAACGGGAAAGGGTTAAGACCATTTTGAGATGACCCACAGTTTTTTATAACATAGGTCAAGGTCACTGATAATATTTGTGTCATGAATTGTGTTAATTTAGCCAAAGATCAAAGTCACATTAAGACTTTATGCAAAAGGTTTTACCCTCTGCTAGTTCTGCAAGTGTGACAAGGTATATTGTGGGATGATTGGCTTCATGTGTTGGACCAATCATAGTTATCATCAACTGGTCTGTTATACACATATAATTGTAAAGTGTGTTTTCACAGGAGGGAAATTAGTTGAATATTATCTATATTGCATATTAACCCATTCCCACACAGTGACGCTTTTTGACGCCCCTCAAGAAAGACAACTAAGAAAATATTTTGTAAAATGAAGAGATTGCTTGTCACAAGCAATTTCTTCATTGTACACAATGTTTTCTACTGAAACAGTTGAAAAATCTAAAATTTCATGAACTGCAACTCCTTTCAATTTGGACCAGACTAAAATTCTCTTTTGTGGTAATGGGTTAAACTAATTACAATTCAAAAGAGCTGAAGCTAATGGTTACTCTTTTTGTTATCCTGAAATTAACATCATAATACTTGTAAAGATGCCATTTTGAAAACAGTGTTGTATATTTTCAATAGAACGCCTCGTTCAACTTTACAAATCAAATCTGGGATGTACATTGTAGAACTATTTTAAAAATTCATTTGACAAACTTCCAAAATTGCACTATCCATTATGAACAGCAACCACGGTAAAATGCATCTCATAAAGTTCTGTAAGAACTCTGTTTGGTCCTAAAAAAGAAACTTGATATCAGAGCAAAATAGGGCAGAACATAAAACAACAAAAGGAAATTTAAGTTTTTCAGCTATTTTGAGTCTTCTGAACCATCCAAGTTTACCCGAGATTACGTACTACGTTTTCCTACATTGTTTCTGGCTAACAAGATGCACCGTTTTGTTACATAATGCTCCACCTTATATATCCTAGAGGTCTGTTCCCAAAGTTTAACCCATTCCCACATAGTGATGCTTTTGGACGCCCCTCAAGAAAAACAATTGAGAAAACATTGTATAAAGAAGAAATTGCTTGTCACAAGAAATTTCTTCACTTTACAGAATGTTTTCTATCCAGAAAGTTGAAAAAATCTAAAATTTCACATATATTAAATTCCAAGAAAGTTGAAATAATCTAAAATTTCATATATATTAAATTGTCGTCTGCAATTCCTTTCAATTTGGACCACTCTAAAATTTTGTTGTGTGGGAATGGGTTAAGGGAATGGCTCAGTGTGTTGCGATTGATATATTTTGTGCAATGATTTTATCACATATATTTCATGAGTTTAATCAATTTGTTCAAAACGTTTAGGTCATAATTTTCATGTTTATAAAAACAAAACTGATTTATAATGCCAATCAATTGAAACAGAAGGTTGTCAAAACCTCTGATTTATTTGTTTATAGATGACACATGTAATAAGTTCTGACCACTTATTTAACCATTTTTTATCTAGGTTACATGTTGATTATATAGGTGTGAAATTTGAGATGATACAATTATAGATCAGGGCTCCGGAAATCCGATAAATTGCCGGTCTGGACCGAATTTTGAATTGCCAGACCGATTGGTATCCCCAAAATTACACCAAAATCGGTCCGAAATTTTTATCAAATTATTGATAAACTCGCCCACCATCTATCAGAATCTTACTTCAGGGGTGGTAAACGTCCGAATAATGAATAGGAAATCAACTACAATAAACGAGATTTGTGAATAAATTCAACTCCAGGAAAATAGTGCAACTCGAGTTTGTCTCGTCGGTCTTTTTGATGTACGTCACGATTCTGCGAACCCATGCGTTAGAATGGATAAACTGGTAGCCCGCTGTCTAGTATCGATAGATCTAGGGGCAGTAACCCAGTCAATAAGAATTGACTGACCCGACATTTTTGTGACGTCAGCTGTGTTTTTCCATCAACAGACGCTCGTGTTGACAGAAAATCGACATGACTGTGTTAAATTAAGAGAACTTTGGATAACTTGCTTATGAAAATGAAAAAGTATATCTTTACTATAATTAAATCGGCGGCACTCTGTAAAAGCCGGAAATTTTAATAATATAATTTATTTGTCTATCTAATTTTACAACATATTGGAATTTCGTGGACTGCTTTACATAGCCGGGATTGCAATTAATACTCAGCCGAATTTTCAAAAACAAAATGAAAGTAGGATCTATCAGTTGTTTTCATCTATCTTCCACTCGTTGAAGATTATAATCACCTTCGGAACATTTGAAAAAGAAAGCAACTACTGAATGAATTATGAACCCTTTTACGTACGGGAAAGGTGAAAAAGGCGGAGGTATTCGTTTTTGTCGGCGTAGGGGGGGGGGGGCTTTTTTTCGCCGGTGGGGGGGGGGGCAATGTCCCGGACCGATTTAAATTTCCAAATTTCCGGAGCCCTGTTATAGATAGAACCAAAATACAAAAAAACTTGGCTAATATTATAAATATAATAAAGGGTCGTATTATGTCATTGCATAGATCATCCGTCAATCTTTCTGTTCGTCTTTCAACTAGCAATTATGTGTGTAACTCCTCCTACAGTTTCTATTAGAATGAACAGAAACTTGCCACAATGAATCTCTGTGATGTTTTGTTGAACATGAGACAAAGAATATTTTGATCCATCGAGTCATTCAAATTATCTGCCCTTGAATCAGTAAAATAATTTCAATATTAGTGTTTTTTGTGCCCAACTTCTCTTACATGTTTAATTGGAATGACCTGAAAGTTGTCCCATTAAATCTATATAATGTGCAGTTGTGCATGAGAAGAAAATTACATTGATCCCTCAAGTAGTTTCAGAACTATCTGCCCTTAACGTAGCTAAGTAGCTCAATTTTATGGACGCAATTCTTTCTACAGTTCCAGTTGGAATTAACTGAAACTTGCCACAATGAATCTTCTTGGTGTTTAGTTGTGCATGATCCAAAATTAATTAGATCCATCTTGTTATTCTGGAATTTGCAATAACTTAGCAAAATAGCTTGAAATTATAGTGTGTGGGTTTTCTTTTCTGACAAGCCCCTTAGGGCATATATGCACCACTCTTGGTTAACCCTTGTCAGGCTGTAACATCCTTTTCAGATATTGCATTAAAATCAAAGGGCTTAACCCTTTCCTGTTCAAACCCTGGTTTTTATGTCCCTGTGTTTTTGTGCTTGAGAAAATATTGTGGAAAAGAAGAGATTGCTTCCCACAATTTCTCTACCCTAATGAATGATTATTTTTTAATACAATTGACTTTCAAGTGTCGTCTTCAAAACCTTTGAATTTAGACAGGTCTAAAATTTTGAAAAACAGCAAAGGGTCAAAACACTAGAAGCACTATTTTCAAGGTTGAATATTTCACTTGACAATCTCATAAACAACTCTGGTTCAAAAGTGACAGACAGGTGATGTAGGCTAAAATCACACTGCACTTAGGTGCAGGATGACCATTATCTATACCTCTTGCTAATCAGGAATACTCAAGGCTCAGTATGACAAGGGTTAAGACTAGTCTATTAAGTTAAGCTTGAAAAATGATAATCATTAACCAATTCCCTTACTTTAACGCTTTTAGACACCCCTCATTATAAAAGCTTTTGGAAACATTGTATTATAAAAGCTTTTGGAAACATTGTGGAAAATGAAGAAATTGCTTGTAACAAGCAATTTCTTCCTTATCCACAATCTTTTCTACCTGAAATGTCAAAGATTTTCAAGATTTGATCGACTTAAAATTGTTGTCTGCAACAATCTTTGAAATTGGATCAGTCTAAAATTTTATCATGAGGTACTTGGTTAAATAAGATGATTATTTGATTGTAATTTCAGTGAAAACCCAGTAGTATTTCTAGGCTATGTAACATCAAAACCCTACAGTAAAGAATATGAGGAGCTTATACACAAAGGGAATGTAAAAGATATAGACGAGACAGATAGAAAGAGGTTCTGTGAATATATTATGTACAGAGGGCTTATAAGGTACATTAGTGACTTAATAAGGGATAAGTTTAGATATATGTATATGAAATATTTGGTTTGTACATTGAGAGAATGTGAAAGGTATATCATGGATAGAGGTCTTATCAGGTGAATTAGTGGCTTAATAACAGATGAATTTAGATAAATGTAATGTTTAGCTTGTGGAGGGAATGTCAAAGACATTAACAAGACAGATAGAGAGGATGTGTGAATGCAGCATGTATAGAGGGCTTATTAGGTAAATTAATGGCTTAATTACAGATGAATGTAGTTGTATGCAATGCTTAGCCTTTACATGGCGGGAATCTCTAAGATGTTGATGAGGCAGATAGGAAGAGGTTCTGTGAATATATTATGTTTGCAGGGCTTATCAGGTAAATAAGCAGCATGATAAAAGATAAATGTAGGAACTTGTATATGAAATATTTGGATTGTACATGGAGGGAATATCAAAAACATTTACAGGACAGATAGAGAGAAGTTCTGTGGATGTAGGAAGAGCTTATCAGGCAAAAAGTTGTTTCTTATCAGGTAAATGTAGACATGCAAATAAAATCTATGACCTGTTTAATTGAAGAAATCTCTAAGATAATGATATTACTGATAAAAAGAGTTCTTAGTTAGTGACAAAAGCTTGTACATAGAGAAATAAACACATATGTGATTTTTAGCTTATACATTTAAAAAGTGCTGAAATATTGATTAGACATTGTTGAAAATTAAGAAATTACTTGTTTCAAGTAATTTCTTCTTTTTCCACTATCTTTTCCAAAGCTGTCTTTCTCTGGGGCTTTATAGCTTTATCTATTTAAGCTCAACACTTTTAAAGTTTACCAATATCATGTAATTGGACCAGACTAAAATGTATTTGCGGTAATGGGTTAAATTTGCTATAAAAAGGTAGGGAGAGCTATCATGATTGCTCACTGTCCATCTGTCTGATTTTAACCAAACTTTACAAAAATTATCCCTAGACAATGTACTTTCAAATACATGTTTACATCAAAGAGTTAAAATCAACGATGCACTAAAGTTATCATGATGGCTTAAACCTGAGCACATTTTGCTGAGTTTAGCTAAAAATTGAAAGCAACCTTGAATATGAAACAGTGTTGTAAATATATTGTGTAAGGATGTCTGTCAGGTGAACTATTGAAGTTTACCTAAATAGTTCAGGTAAATACTTTTTATCAACATTAGCTGTTTGTTGTGGAATCCTTGATTTGACTTAGAGATAAAGAAGGAAATTCTTCAAAATCTTTTCCTTTCTAACCATGATGCCCAACTCAGATGTCAAACTCAGATTAGGGATATAGTAGTAGCATCTTTGTCTTATTGGACTGTTGTATACTAACCTAAAAAAAATTAACAGTGAGACTTGAAATATATGTTCTCTATTCAAAAAGCAGTACAAGCTTTTAACCAATTCCAACATGACAAAATTTTATACTGGCCTTATTTAAAAACGGTGCAGATAACGAAGTTTGCCATGATTTTAATTCTTCAGGGTGTCAAAACGTGTCATTGTGTTGTGATGGGTTTTAAAAAAGATGGTATATATTTGGATGTTTATTTCTTTACAGACAAGGTTATGGGAGGGTAACTCATGGAGGACTGAGTGACACAGAGGTTCAGATGGCTCGATTCAATATACCTAGTGACCCCAGTAACTATGAGGATAATTCTAGAGTAACGTACGATACATCCAAGATACCTTCCCATGTGTTGTTTAATTCAAAGTAAGTTCTGTTTAACAATGTTTTTTATGCCCCCACATCAATAAGATTGGGGGCATATTGTTTTACCGGTGTCCGTCTGTCTGTCTGTCCGTCTGTCTGTCTGTCTGCAAAACTTAACCTGCCAACTAAACATTTTCCTATAACTTCAACCCTGATTTAGTTACAATGCTAATATTTGGTATGTAGATAGGTCTCAACAAGGCACAACTGGGGAAGGAACCCTTTTCCCTTAAAAAAAGAAAAAAAACAATAAAAATCACCCGTTTCTAAAGAATTCCTGTTTCAGGGGCATAGTGTTTCACAAACACATCTTGTTTTATTTGAAATTTATACTTTAGGCTAGGCTGTTTTCAGAAAAAGACCAAGTTACTGCTGTTGGCTTGACATCATTATAGTCATGTGGCAGATATCCTTTTCAACCTTTTTCTCACACCATGCTTGGATAATCGTAAACCTAGGTGGGATGAGCAGCTGCAGGCTCAGAAAGGATGTAGTGGTAGTCCTGGTATGAGAGATACCAGAAACCAGTGGGTCGCTTTAGCCTCCATGATATGACTGAAATACTGTTGAAAGAAGCTGTAAACCCCATTCAAACAAACAAGCATCATCAAAGTTATCTTCAAGCAAAAACTTTTTGCCCCTGTCAATCAAAAAATTGATTGTCCAATCAAATAATGCATGTAAATCTACATATATGTTAAACATTTTGTTGGCTTGGCAACTTAGATGTCCTAACTACAGATTATTTAAAGTTACAAAGTTCAAAACCCAAACAAACAATTTGCCTTTTATTTTATGTCACTGACCACATAATTTACAAACATTGTCTTTTACTACCTCGGACGAAATGCCATGTCGGAGATCAGTGAGCTTAGCCAGCAATCTGTCAGTTGCATTTTTGCAAAAATTATGCTTGTTTATGCAAATTAAATTCATGCATGACAGCTTAACATAATTAGGTGTAATTGATGGATCACTGGCCCCACCCACAGACCTCCAACATGGCTGTTCGACTGAATTATCAAACAACAGTAGTTATTTGAACATCCTTATATGGGAATGTCTCGTTAGCACAGAGGCAAAAGATGTCGGACATTGCAGTGCCAGGCTATGTTGCCGTATCCGCAGAGGTTCGAATCCCGTAAGAGTCAAACAGTAGTTTGAAATGTTTATGGCCAGGAACATAATAAGAAAATGGTTGGTTGGCAACCTAAACACCATAACTATAGCTTGAATAAGCTTTTTATGGTGTTTGAATAGCCTAACAAGCATAAATGCTTGACAGAAATGTCCGAATTAAACATTCACTTACGGTCTAAATGAATAATTTGATTTGCCATTTGATTTTTTGATTGCCAGTGATTTTTCCTTTCATTTTCTGCTACCTCTCTAAGTTTGACCCAGTTTACATGGTTTTCCATTTGGTTAGAGTGATTAATTGCACTAAGGTAATTCCTGTGATTTTATTTTACTTTTTGACAATAAGAATACACTACGGTAATTCATGTCATTTTGATATGCTTTTTGGCAATAATAATATGCTAAGGGAATTCCTGTAATTTCGTTTTGGCAACTATAGTACACTAAGGTAATTCTTGTCATTTTGTTTTCCTTTTTGGCAATAATGATAATATACTAAGGTTATTCCTGTCATTATTTTTGCTTTTTGGAATAACATATGAAGGTAATTCCTTCATTTTGTTTGGCTTTTTGGTTATAATAAGTTTTTTGTGCAGTATATCAATGGACATGGTTATTCTGGGACAAAGATGAAAACATTTCTGCCATCTTATAACATGTTTTACAATGTTTCAGGTTTGGTGATCTACATCATGGACATGTTTATTTCAGGACACATCACTTCCATATGAGTACACCAAAGTATTTCCTGCCATTTTATAACATGTTTTTGCAATGTTTCAGGTTTGGTGATCTACATCACGGACATGGTTATTTCAGGACATATCACTTCCATATGTGTACACATATGTGTACACCAAAGTATTTCCTGCCATTGACACATTTCTGCCATCTTATAACATGTTTTTCAACATTTCAGGTTTGGTGATCTACATCATGGACATGGTTATTTCAGGACACATCACTTCCATATGAGTACACCAAAGTATTTCCTGCCATAGACTCATTCCTGCCATTTTATGTTGTGTATTTGTACCTGATCTTTCACAAGGCTGTTTGCTGGGCATTGTAAGATAACCAGTTACAAGCAACAAAAGGCCTGATGATCAAAAAAGCCTGATGATCATCAAAACCATGTCATATGAGGCTAGCCTAGAACTGTAGCTGGTTGTATAGATAAAGTTTAACGATCAGTTGTCCAGGCAAACCAGTCTAAAGGATGTTACTCTTTGACATTGGAAAATTTCAATGTTTTAATGGCTTTACAGATATCTGATTATTGCTATGCCCTTCAATAGAAAGCTTTGTGGATAATGAAGAAATTACTATTAACAAGCAATTGAAAATTGTTAATAGCAATTTCTTCATTATCCAAAATGTTTTCTACCCCAAAATACAGACTTTCAAAATTTCAATAACAAAAAAGTGTCATCTGCAATTTCTTTGAATTTTGACCAGTCTAAAATTTTGTCATATAGTAATGGGTTTACTCATTCCCATACAATCCTGCTTTTTTGTGTCCCTCAATTAAACAGCTCTGGAAAGTGTTGTGGATTATGAAGAAATTGCTTGTAACAATTTGAAATGTGGTCTGCAACTTCTTTCAATTTAGACTAGTCTAAAATTTTGTCATCTGGTAATGGGTTAATGCTTTGATAATTTTAGATAGTTTTGAAATATTTCTTTTGAAAAAACACAAACGGGAGCCCTGGGGAATACCCGCTTTAGCAATTATCGTTCATTTCAAAATCTCTTTGAACTGTCCATCTGTAGTAAGTTCAACTTTTTCTTGCAATGGTTTAACATTACTCTCTCTTGTTTGCCTTCTGTAAATGTGTGACACTATACTTGTGTTCAAATGTAGACATCAATGCTATTCACACATGATCTTATTATTATCCCCAGAAAAAAACTATAGAAAACATTGTGGATACAGGGAAAAAATGGCTTATTTCAAGCAATATGTCAACGTCGTTGAATTTCGACCTGTCTAGATTTTTGTTGTGTGATAATTGGTAAGTTTTTATACGCCCGTCGAAGACGGGACGTATTATGGGATCACCCGTGGTGTCCGGGCGTCCGGTCGTCCGGGCGTCCCGTTGTCCGGGCGGTGTCCACTTCTTTGTCCGGAGCATAACTCTGTCACCGTAAGACCGATTGACTTTAAACTTGGCAGTTATATTCTTCTCATCAATACGGAGTGCAGTAATAACCATAACTCTACCTGGCCTATTTTTTGAGTTATTGCCCTTTGTTGTTTTTTCATACTTGAATCTTGTCCGGAGTATATCTCTGAAAGTATTATAGCTAGGATCATGAAACTTTATGGGTGTATAGATCTCACCAAGGGGGAATGCAGTGCACAAGAACCATAACTCTACCTGGCCTATTTTTTGAGTTATTGCCCTTTGTTGTTTTTCATACTTGAATCTTGTCCGGAGTATATCTCTAAAAGTATTATAGCTAGGATCATGAAACTTCATGGATGGAAAGAGCTCACCAAGTGGGAGTGCAGTGTATAAGAACCATAACTCTACCTAGCCTATTTTTTGAGTTATTGCCCTTTGTTGATTTTCATACTTGAATCTTGTCCGGAGTATATCTCTAAAAGTAAATTAGCTAGGATCATGAATCTTCATGGATGGATAGAATTCACCAAGTGGAAGTGCTGTGTACAAGAACCATAACTCTACCAAGCCTATTTTTTGAGATATTGCCCTTTGTTGTTTTTCATACTTGAATCTTGTCCGGAGTATATCTCTAAAAGTATCATAGCTAGGATCATGAAACTTCATGGGTGTATAGATCTCGCCAAGGGGGAGTGCAGTGCACAAAAACCATAACTCTACATGGCCTATTTTTTTAGTTATTGCCCTTTGTTGTTTTTCATACTTGAATCTTGTACGGAGTATATCTCTTAAAGTATAATAGCTAGAACCATGAAATTTCATGGATGGATAGAGCTCACCAAGTGGGAGTGCAGTGTCAAAGAACCATAACTCTACCTGGCCTATTTTTTGAGTTATTGCCCTTTGTTGTTTTTCATACTTGAATCTTGTCCAGAGTATATCTCTAAAAGTATAATAGCTAGAATCATGAAACTTCATGGATTGATAGAGCTCACCAAGTGGGAGTGCAGTGTACAAGAACCATAACTCTACCTAAAGTATATTTTCAGTTATTGCCCTTTGTTGTTTTTCATACTTTGTTTGACAAAAAAAATTCATTCAAAATAACCTCAGTTCTATTCAAACCCCCAGTTAATATTGAGCAGTGTGACGGGCGTATCTTGTGACAATTTGGCACCTTGTTCAAAGTTGTTTTCATAAGTGCATTAAATGTGGGGTTGTTAGGAAATGGGTTAAATTTTTGTTCCCAAACATCAACATACTAATCTAGTCAAAATAAGAATAAGTTTCAGACCCTAGAGCAATTTAAAGAGTCCATTAATTGACATTGTAGATTTTTTTTGTAACAAGATTTTAATTTCAACACATTTTTCTGTTTGATAGACAGGTACAAGGGCTTAGCCCATTCCAAAACATCCTGTTTTTAGCTCTACTGGCCAAAGGCTCGATGAGCTTTAGCGATGGAGTTTTCCCCCAGCATCCGTCCTTCAAGTTGTCTGACCATCCATTAACTTTTCCATGTTAATACTGTAAAGTCCACAGTTTTCATCAGATTCTCATCAAACTTTCACAGAATGATTGTACTATTATAAGGATTGCTCGTTTGAAATTGGATCTGATACATCAAGAAACATGGAAAAAAGGGCCTAATCAAAATTTAATAAAAAAATCCTTGTTAACACTCTAGAGTCCACAGTTTTCAGACTTAAAAATTGTCACTACAGTTTATTAAAGAAAGTAGTTATTATGATAAGACTGCCTGTGAATTACTTTACTTTTTATCCCTCCCCCCAAGATATTGTTTTTGCCCGTCTGTCTGTCCGTCCTTCCGTCCGCCCAAGTATCATTTCCACGCTATTCCTTGATAACCATTTACTGGATTTCAATGAAACTTTGTGGAAAGCTTTACTACAAAGAGGAGATGCGCATATCCTCAGGGCTATCCTGTTCAAATATTAGATTCAGAGTTACTGCCCCTGATCTGGAAGCTATATACATACAGAGTAATATTCGTTTCCGCGCTATTTCATGGAAACCATTGACTGGATTTCAATGAAACTTTGTGGAAAGCTTCACTAGAAAGAGGAGATGTGCATATTGTTGTGGTTATCCTGTTCGACTATTAAATTCAGAGTTAATGCCCCTGATTTGTTAAGCTATATACATACAGATCAATATTTGTTTCATGAAACTTTAAGGAAAGCTTCACTTCAAAGAGGAGATGTGCATATATTGTCGCAGTTACCAGGTTCGAATATTAAATTTTGAGTTACTGCTCTGATTGGTGAAGCCTTATACACACAGAGTAATATGAGAGATTTTTGACAAATATTGCAGGAGTGATTCTCAGGTGATTCGTTGTCAGATTTGTTCATATAAATTTGATTGGTTGAAAAAAAAAACACTTTTATTGTCATGGGTTATGTCCATATTTGGTACACGGTGAAAATTTGTTAATACCTTTTCATCTAAGTTTGTACATGAATTTTACTTAACACGACTTGACTGTTGTAGAACAGTGAAATCTTTGAAATGCTTCTCCAGAACTACTGTATTTTAGAGATTTTTGTGACCAGATTTGGTTGCAAGATATGCCAAAGACGATTCAGTTTATATTGAATTCCTGATTGAAAATACCTCAATCAGTACATTCAGGCCTGTGGAGTGATACAGGCGCCTTCAGTTCTACTAAATGTTTTTATACAGTATCACCAGAAAAGGAATATCATTAATCAATTTTCATTTGAGATCACTTTTAGCTCGGCTTTTCAGAGAAAAACCCAGATATTGCTATAGCCTTGGTGTCGTTGTCACTGTTGTTGTAGTCGTGCGAAAACTTTGACATTTTGTGATATCTCTGGTTCTACTAAAGGCATTCACCTGAAACTTGGCACACTTGTTCACTGTTAAAAGAGCAACCTATACTATCAAGGGGGATAGCTCTAGATGCATTTTATCCACTATTCAGCACCCAATAGCCAAGTGTAGACAACCGTAGGCGGTGCTCTTGTTATATGTTATAGCTTATTGTATATGATGAAGTTACTGATTTTATAAATAAATTTCAAATAATTCCATTTACATTGTCTTATGTTGGATTTGTGGTCATTTAACCCTTTACTGTATTTCAAAATATTAGACCTGTCCAAATTCAAAGATTTTGAAGACAGTCAATTTTATTTGAATACTAATTAATCTGTAGGGTAGAAAAAGTTGTGGGAAAGAAGAAATTGCTTGTTACAAGCAATTTCTTCTAATTCCACAATCTTTTTCTAGGATGAAAACACATGGATGTAAAAACCAGGGATTGAACTGGAAAGGGTTAGATATATGGACTACTGTATGGTCCATGATGTAATGTATATTTGGTAGGCGAAAAGTATTAGTACATGTAACATGTACCTTCGATGGCGAAAGTTTAATGTAGATGCTACAGTTTTAACCCAATACCAGATGACAAAATTTAAGACAAGTTCAAAGTGAAATGTAGATGATAATTTTTAGTCATTCCAATTCTAAAATTCTTTATTTTTAGGGTAAAAAATATTGTGTATATTGAAGAACTTCCTTTTTACAAGCAATTTCTTTATATTCCACAATGTTTTCTAAAGCCTGTCTTTTGAGGAGCATAAAAAGGGGAAATTGTGAGGGAATGGATAATACTTTTATTGAGCCCAACATGGTCTAAGTTGTTGACAGACCATGAAAGAATATTCCTTCATTACATGGGGAGTTCAGTATCAGCTTTGGTCAGGATTCTTTCATCCGTCTGTATGACGCACTTGATGGATCCAAGAGCTAATTTAGGTACTAAAAGCTAAATAATCACGTCCACGCGTAAATGATACAGGTGCACTCACAAAAACCAGGTGTGCGCGCATAGTTCCTGAACTTGAAAGAGTATTGCGTAAGTTACAAGTGCATGCACAACATGAATGTGTTTACTTTTTAAGCGCGCATGCTCATATTTTGAAAGTGCATGGGTTAAATAAAAAAAGCCTTTTTCTTGAGGGGCTTCAAAAAGTGTTATTTTGTGATAATGGGTTAAAAAAATTCATAACGCATTGCATACCCTCTGATTTATTACCAGAGTTGAAAACATTACAATAGTAGCTGATGAAAATCAAGAGGTTTACTTAGCTCACCTGAACGCAAAGTGCTCTGAGGAGCTATTGTGATCGCCTCTTGTCCGGCGTCCATCCACCCGTCAAACAAATCTTTAAAAGTCTTCTTTTCCTAAACTACCAATCAGAATTTAATAGAAATGATCCTTTGCCTTCCAAATTACTTCAAGGAATCGCAATTCATCAATAACTCTGGTTTCCATGGCAAACAAAAGAAATTTCTGAAGAATTCTTTAAAAATAAAAAAAAAAAACATTTCCTCCTAAACCGTAAGGCCTAGAGCTTTCAAATTCTACATATCGCACCGCCTTATGATACTCTACTAAAATATTTTAGGTAATGATGATTTGATTTATTATAGCCCTATATTGTGGCTATTTCGAATCTACAAAAATCATCTCCTCCTAAACTAACCATCAGATTTCAATGAAATTACATTTCTTAAGGGGTGTCCAAAAGCGTCATTGTGTGGGAATGGGTTAAGCAGAATGCGCAGTGTTTTAACCAATGACACGTATGCGATTTAATACTCAGCACTAAAGTCAATTCAATTTCTATATGGGAGTCCCACCAACGATTTTGCTCAGTATTTTTCAAACCGTTCGGCATCTCAGACCTACTTCCATGACGAAGTTCAGTAGGCGTGGCCTGTGCTCCTTCATTTCGCTGGTTGGGGAAATAGAAGGTTTTGAAATTCATAATGAAACAAGCCCCGCCTTGCTGCGCTGTACTTTTAGACCAAAGTATCAAAATTGGAGGGTGAAACCATCGAAAACGGTATTTTCTTGAGGGATACATTCTTTGAATACCCACTTTTAACAGTGTCGCAAATGACCCCCGAAATGCACTTGTGAACTGCTACGATTTCCGTTTTTGTCAAAATTATAGGAAAGAGACTTGAACAACTTGAAAGCATGTGTAGACGACAAATTGGATTGAATGGTTATTGTCTAAGAGGAACATTCAAAACTTGCGCTTTACAGAAATGGTCTCTTACGAAAGGCTCTCTATGAATTTGATGAATAGCTATAGTGACTCGTCTCGCTAAATATTTCAGTTTGTGATGGTATGTCGTCATCAGGTAATTGTTCTGAGTAGATGGATTTTTAGCTAGCAAAGCGTCAGCTATGATAGCTTACGTTAACAGACAAAGTTTTAAGGTCGTCTCAAAGTTCAACGAGTGCAAACTGCCACTGGAGGCTTAACCAGTAAATCCGTTAAATGCCTACGCCATAAAAAGTAGTTCTTGTGTATTTCAGAAATATTGCAATTTCTGCCTGCAAGGTCATTTCCTAGGTATTTTTAGCTCACTTGAGGACATCGTGTTCACAATGACTCTGATCAGAGTATTAAAAAAGTTGCAGACGACTATTTCTAATTATTTAAAATTCTAAAATATTTACCTCTCTATGTAGAAAACAATGTGGAAAATGAAGAAATTGCTTGTAACAAATTTCATCATTTCCACATTGTTTTCAACGATTATTATATTAAGGGACGTTAGCACGAGGGATTAACTTCTTGGTTACTTTAACCTCGTTTTTTTTACTATGGTAACGTTTGACAAAGAAGATTACTGAACAAAACAATACTTTGCTAGCTTACAATACTTTTAGTACTTTTATTTCTCCCTGTCAAACCCGTCGATCAGTTTCTTCTGACGTTTTCTGAAAGCTTGTAAAAACCTGGCCAACTGGAATCAAAGGTTGTCCTTAACCCATTTCAACACAGCAAAATTTTAGACTGGTCCAAATTGAAAGAAGCTGCAGACGACAATTTCAAGTTGATAGAATTTTTAATTTTTTCGTCATTTTGGGTAGAAAACATTGTGGATAATGAAGAAATTGCTTGATACAAGCAATTTCTTCATTTTCCACAATGTTTTCTAAAGCTTTTTTCTTGAGGGGCGTGAAAAAGAGGGATTGAGTTGGAATGGGTTAATTCATCGCTTTACACGATTTATCGGATGAAACGATGACCCAAATCGAACTTTAACAAAATTCATTCATGCACCTTGCGTCATATTTTACATAGAAATTAAGAAGAAAATGTTTAAGAAATCTTCTGTTTAGACACAGCCAGAGCACACCTTAAGAAAACTAAGCAGAAAATGGTATTCAGAAATCTTACGACAAGTCACTAAGCTTTAAGGTATCTGGCGACTCTTCAAAATTACCTTGTGTTTAATATCCATAAGTTTAATCTAAGGTGAGCGCTTTAGAGCCAATGGACCTCTTGTTTTTGTGATTTTCCTTTTCTTATCCGTAGATGTTTTTAGTTTGGTTGTTTTTTGTGTTTGTTTTTCCATCCCCACCTCGCTTAAAAGCTTCGATTCCGCATTATGACCACTGAGTAACAAAATGATGGCATTGTGGCATAAAGTGAAATTGCTCGTTTCAAGCAATTTCTCAATTTACCACAGTGTTTTTGACCCTAAGTGATACACATTTTAACCAATTCCCGTGTGCAACTTCTTTTATTAACTATCAGTTCGTCTAGAAATGTTTGATCAGGTGACGGGGAAACCCCCGCTTATTAAACGCGGCCATAATTAGGACATTACTACATCACTTGATTTTAATGATTCAAAATGGAAGATGAAAACATGGGAATTAAAACATCACGTAAACGGCGACGATTTTGTGAGAGAAAGTTGTGTATTTTGTTTGTATGCGGAGCACTGGTCACTGCCGTGGCTGCTGTCGCGTTGTTGACATTTCTTGATAAAGATCTCAGGTACGTGACCTTGGAGGAGCGAGATGAACTGGAATGGTGGCAGACCAGAATTGTTTATCAGATATATCCGAGATCGTGGCAGGATAGTGATGGCGATGGGGTGGGAGATTTACAAGGTTGGTATCGATTCAGATCGGTCTGTACAGCCAGAATTATTGACCAAATTTGCAGAGAAACTCGATTTATTTGCAGCGAAATACATGTATTGTTAAATGCATAAGTGAAGAAAATGCATGTGTATTTTATATCGCACGTAAACAAAACAGACGAACTGAAAGCCCTGGGGCGAATGAGTAAATCATGTATTCTGTGTAGTAAAAGATGCCAGTGTGCTATAATGAATTCGTAGTGTCCGTCGTGCATCCTTCGGTCATGCGTCCGTTTGTAAACCTTATTCTCAAAAAACCTCTTGGTATTCAACCAAATTTCACAAGAATGATCCTTGGGTGACCCTTTATCAGACCCCTTCTAGTCTTTAAGGGTAGGAGATGTTATATACATTGAACAAGTTGTTTGCTTTAAACTATTGTCATTTTTTTTAATTTTTTTTATAGGAGGGGTTCATGAAAAGCAGGAATTGTTTAATAGTAATATCTGGCCTGTGTAGAGATACAGACAAATAGGATTGTTTAGGGAGTTTGACTTAATTGATAACAAATATTCGGAAATGTGAAAAGACGGATTCTGGCCGGATTGTGGGTTCGAATCCTAGCTTCGTCGCTAGCCACGTGAGTAAGTCCTGGGGCAACCCATACTGAAGTCAAGCCTAGAACTCCGAATTCTCAGAAAGCGAAGAAATAAATTAATTTCTCCATAATTTAGCTGAAATGTAGTTCGTCTTTTTGTACATGTGCGATGTGCTTTGCGGGGAAGTTGGGGACCCGACTTGGGCTTAAACTCTTGGCTCGACATTGCCAATCATTGGCACCAGGTTCAACAAATTAAGAAATTTGATTTATTGTCGGCTAGCGAGCGAAATGTCGTAACTACAGCTTTGATAAAGCTGTAGTTAGGACATTTTTCTCGTTGACCGACGATATATAAGCAAGCCTGCAAAAAGGGGCAGTATTTGAGGTACGTAAATACATATAGTTGTAAAAGAAACCGGACCCAGCACAGGTCATTCCGGGTTTGTATTTCGATCATGAATGACCACCCAATATCAATTAAGAAATCTGATCAGATGGCACATTCCGAGCACCCTGCCAAAAAGTCGATACTTTTTCGCACTACCAAGACGACCCCTTCTTGTATAACGAATCACGTGGATACTAAAGACCGTGTCTAGAGATGCAGACATCCTCTTCCCTCTATATCCCTCTATATCCCTCAACAGAGAAATGTAAAGATGTGACATAATTATTTATTATCATATCAAGCTCCCGGGCTTTAAATAAAATAATACATATCGTCGGTCGGCGACCGAAACCTCGTAACTACAGCTTGACTTAAGCTGTAGTTACGAGGTTTTGGTCACCAAACGACGGTGTGTCCATGCGAAATGAAAAGAATTAAACAAATAAGTAGGAAAGAAAAAGTTTGTTTCTAGCAAAAAAACCCCAAAACTTTTAGAATGGTCCAAATCATAAGAAGTTGCAGACGACAATCTTTAGTTGATGAAATTTTCAAAATCTGTATCATTGGACAGAAAACATTGTGGATAATGGAGAAATTGCTTGTAGCAAGCAATTTCTTCATTTTCCACAATAATTTCCAAGCCTTTTTTCCTTCGGACACATAGGGATAACCAGATATTCACGACTCCACCAAAACATTGAAATTTTAAAGTTACGTCATTTAGGCAAATGTGTTTGATCCGAAGGTGTAGGGTGACCTCCTTAGGAGTGATTATCCCTTTCCTGTTTCGCAAAATTTTAGACCAGTCCAAATTCAAAGGTTGTACAGACGAAAATCTAAGATGGATTCAATTTGAAAAATAACCAGTCAGTAGGGTAGAAAACATTGTGGAAAAAGAAGAAATTGCTTGTCTCAAGCAATTTCTTCTTTTACCACAATGTTTTCTCAATTATGAAATCACCGGGACGTAAAAACCAGGGATTAAACAGGAAAGGATTAAAGTGTCGACCAAATTAGGTTGACCAGAATCGATTTTTTCTCCCTTTTTTTTTTTTTTTTTTAATTTCTTTTTAAAAACATGGAATGGTAAATAAACCTTACTATATGTTGCTTTTTTCTCGAAATACGATATCTTATTGACCTCTGCTTGACTCAATCTCTTTTCATAAATATATAATTTAATTTTTAGTTTCGTCTATCAAAAACGAGCTTTCTGATTGGTCGAAAAAAAATTATTCCTAACTCAATGTACACAATTTCGAGCACGCAGCGATTTTGTATGCTTCAGCACAAAATAGTCCCATACAAAAAGGCGTCAAAGTTTGTAAAGCTTTTGTTTTTTTGTTTGTTTTGTTTTGTGTTTTTTTTCGCTCGATGCTATTAAATTATAAGAAATGGAGAGAATACTATTTGTTTCATGGAGGTATTAACCGAAAAACCTAATCACACAATGTATGAATCCGCTTCGCGTATTCATACAGTGTGATTAGGTTTTTCGGTTCATACCTCCATGAAAACAAAAAAAATATTCTCTTCATGTCTTAATTGCTTCGCTTGACTGGTCACATATAGGCTTGAAACGGTGGGTTATTTTAGATTAAGTTCGGGCTTCATTTACAGAATACTGATTATTTGTTTGTTTGTTTGTTTGTTTGTTTGTTTCGCTTTCTCCCCCCCCCCCCCTCTTTTTTTTTTTGTTTGTTTGTTTCGTTAAATTTCTTATGAAGATAGTGCTACAAATCAGTAAATATATGCAGACAATATTCCATAGATAACGTGTAAATTACAAGCATTTGCAAGTACAGTATAGAATATAAGATATTGTAAAAACGGGAAAATAATTATTTTAAATAGCTTGTCCTTTTCGAAACAATATTCTTCAGAACTAAGTTGGGGGGTTTTTACGGGGGGGGTTGTTGTTGTTGCTGTTGTTTGTTGTTTGTTGTTGCTGTTCTATAAATATTCATCTTATTTGTTCTTTTTTTACATGTCTGTTAAGGTATTCGGTCCCGATTGGATTACCTGAACTACCTAAATGTGGGAGCGATATGGATCAACCCATTCTATAAATCTCCTATGAGAGATTTTGGATATGATGTATCCGATTACAAACAAGTGGATCCCATATTTGGTACCCTGGATGACTTTGACCAACTAGTAAAAACTTGTCATGAAAAGGGTAAATATTCCGTGTTTATACACTATATAACACGCCCTTACAGTCGATGAGTAGCTGTAGTTATGACATTTGGATTAACCGACGACTTTGTAAAATCTTCACCAAAAGGGATAACTTTATTGATGATGTTTATTCGACCAGGGGCGGGCGGTAACAAAAAACATTTTCTGGCACCCTGATGAAATACAATCACGGAAAACTTTGTGTGAAAAGGAGAAATTGCTGCTGACAAACAATTTCTTCTTTTCACACAGTGGGTTTTTTTTACGCTATGCAATAATACAATACAATTTTAGCACTCATTTTTCTATATAATTTAATTGTTAGTTTTGTCTATCAAAACGAGCGATCTGATTGGTTGAGCACGCAGCCATTTTATATGCTTCCACACAAAATAGTTCCATACAAAAAGGTATGAAAATTGGTGAAGTTGTTGCATTTTTCGCTCGATGCTATTAATTTATAAGAAATGAAGAGAATAATTTTTGTTTTCATGGAGGTATGAACCTAAAAACCTAATCACACAATGTATGAATCCGCTTCGCGTATTCATACAGTGTGATTAGGTTTTTCGGTTCATACCTCCATGAAAACAAAAAATATTCTCTTCATCTCGTAATTGAAAATATAGTCTGCAAATTCATTCAACTTGAACCAGTCTAAAATTTTGTCATCTGGTGATGTGTTATTTCAAAGTTCAACAATGACTTGAGAAAAAACTTTAGGCAGCTCCATTTTTCTAGAAAAAATTGAATTCGGATTAATTTGAAGGCTAATTATTTAAATGGTACTAAACATGCGAGAGCAGAATTAATTCCATGCTTTTATAAGAAATATTTCGTTTTATATCTTTAAACATTGAATAAACACGGACTGCGTTTAGAGTCGGCAAATTCAAATATCATGATGTACAAGTGGTGTCTTTGAAGGGACAATGAAATTCTTGGAAAAAACTGTTGTAAACATATCTTTGATTTCCGTTTGATTACCATATTTGATTACCACATGGTACCTTTCAGATATAAAACTGATAGTTGACTTCGTTCCGAACCACAGTAGTAACGATACTGTATGGTTCAACATGAGTCGGTATGCTGGTATAAAGGACAACAAATATCGAGATTATTATGTATGGCACCCTGGTAAAATGATCAACGGTTCACGACATCCGCCTAATAATTGGGTAAGTATATCATTGGTCGCCTTTTAATTGGGTAAGTATATCATTGATCGCCTAAAAATTGGCATCTTGTCGTACCAAGGGCGGCGAAAATTCTCAGGCTACTTGTCTTATATTAGAGAAAAAGATGATCTCGATAACCCTTCACTTGTGAAGATGAATAATTGGTAAGAATATCTTTAGTCGCCAAATAATTGGGTAAGTAAGGATACTGTATGATTTTACATGATTTGATATGCTGGTATAAAGGACAACAAATCTCGAGATTACTGTGTTGCACCCTGGTAAAATTATCAATGATTCACGACATCCAACTAATGAATTGGGTAAGAATATCATTCATCACCTTATAATTGGGTACGAATATTAACGGCCGCCTAATAATTGGGTAAGTTACGATTTGTAAGGTTCAACATGAGTCGGTATGCCGGTATATTGGACAAGAAATATCGAGGTAAATATGTGTGGCACCCTGGTAAAATGATTAACGGATCACGACATCAGCCTAATAATTGGGTAAGAATATCATTGGTCGCCAAATAATTGGGTAAGTAACGATACTGTAAGGTTCAGCATGAGTTGATATGCCTGTATATTGGAAAACGAATGTCGAGATTATTATATGCAGCACCCTGGTAAAATGATCAACGGTTCATGACATCCGCCTAAAATTTGGGTAAGAAAAAACAACAATGTTTAGGGTGTCAAAGGACAACAAATATTGAGATAATTACATGATTTAACTTGTTAAAATGATCAAGGCTCTCGCCTAACGGTTGGATAAAAAAACTATTGGTTACAAAAACTGAAGGCGCTTGAACGGCTCAACTGGTCTGAATGTACTGATTTAGAGAAAAATGCTTACAGAAATTTGATATAAGCTTAAACATTTATGCTAAATCCGGAAAATAAATCCAGTAACTGAAATCCTTGAAATAGTTACAGAGATGAAATTCATACTTTTCATCACTTTACGTAGGTCAAGTCAAGTCGTATAAAGTTCATTTACTAAGTCAGATTCAAGTGCATTAAAACAGATAATACAGCTCTATAGACATTGAAGCGCTTTCACCCCAATCTCTTTTGCACGTTACAATAGAAAAAAATGTAGACAAGTAATCTTTACCTTTGTTATTGTTTTTGTTGTTATTGTTGATGTTGTTGTTGTTGTTGTGAAATGGTCAATCCTGCAATAATTTAACAACTGTTCAGCTTTACATTCCTTGACCTTTTCCCCTGAAGAAACCTTAAGCCCCACCGATAAAAGCTATGTTAAGCAACCAGTCAATCTGATATCCAAGAAAACTGTAAACGATCGCCCAAGGATCATTACTAGACCATTTGGCTGAAAGTCATAGAGCAGACATGAGAAGATTTATAAAGGTTTCACTATTAGTATGTACCAATACCAGAAATAAACACTGCCACTAGAAGCATGATTTTTATCCGATCATTTTTTTAAGGAATTCGATAGAAGGTCACCTAAGAATTATTCCTGTGAACGTTGGTTGAAATCCATTTTTCCAGCTTTTGAGAAAGAAGGGTTTCAAAGTCAATATCAAAATTAAAGTCACCTTTATACCAGATCAATATTCTTCAAATGAATCTAACAGTCACGGAAAGGTTCGTGTCTGAGAAATTTGGTTGAAATTCATCAAGTAGTTTCTAACGGTCACACGGACGGACGGGCGGGCACGACGGACCCAACGCCATGACAATAGTCCCTGTTGCCTCTGCCCAATGGAGCTAAAATAGGCTAAGAGAGGAAGTTTGTTGCAATTTCTATTTGCAATTATGACAAAATGAAAGGTGAAGATAATGGGAAGTTTGGAGAAAACTTTGGAGAAAATTGTTGAAAATGAAGGCCTCAAAACTTTTTTGTAAAAAGTCATTAATCAAATTTGTCGTTTTTTTGAATCTGGACCAGTCTAAAATTATGTCATATGGTAACGTGTTAAATCGGTAAGGTGAAAATATTTTAAAGTAATATTCATCGCAAAATATCTGGTTGTTGATTTTATTCCAATATTATTTGTTTGTTTATTGTTTGTTTGACCATGGTGAGGCAAAGATCAAAGCTTTTCGTTGTCACTTAAGTATTGTAAACCATTTTCCGAACGTAAATCGATCAAATGAATTTTTCAGTAAGATCAGAACAATATTTCACCAAAATACAAATGAAATATCTATCTAGACGTTCATATCTTGTTTTCGCCTAGTAATGAGTGAATGAGATAGATTCACCTAACCCATTACCAGACGGCAAAATTTTAGACTAGCCCATATTGAAAGGAGTTGCAGACGACGATTTAGAATTTATGAAATTTGAATTTATCAATTATTTGCGTAGAAAACATAGTGGAAAATGAAGAAATTGCCCGTTGCCCATATTGTTTTCCTTGGGGCGTCAAAAAGCGTCGTGGGGAAATGGGTTACTAGCAATTTTGGATTTTTAAGGTAGAAGATGAGATAGCAAATTCTTTATTTTCTATATTATTTTCTTGCACATTTTTTATGAAGGGCGTCGATAATCGGAATTTAGTGGGAATATATTCAAATCTCTATTTGTTGTTATTGTTTCAGCAAAGTAATTTCGGTGGTTCATCCTGGACATACGATCCTGTAAGAGGAGAATATTACTATCATAACTACCTGTCCTCGCAGCCTGATCTGAACTACAGACACCCTCCGGTACTAGATGAGATGGATGTAAGTGGGGGCTTACTACAGAAATGGAGGCTCTGTTCAGGCTGCGAAGCAGTCGCGGCCATGGTAACACGTCGAACTCTCGTTCGCGAGGTCCAAGGTTCGATTTCCGTCAGCGACAAATAACCTTCCTATGTTTGTCTCCAACCACCGTATGGATAATTGTAAACCTAAGTGGGATGAAGAGCTGGAGGCTCGGAAAGGGTGTAGTACTCTAGTCGCCGCGATAGGACTGAAATACTGTTAACACTTTCCCGTTTTAGGAAAGTTTATACTAGTCCAAATTCAAAGAGGTTGCAGACGACAATGAAAACATGATGCCATTTGAAATTAAATCATGCCATGTGGTAGAAAATATTGTGGAAAAAGGAGAAATTGCTTGTTACAAGCAATTTCTTCTTTTCCACAATGTTTTCTCAAGTATGAAATCACAGGAACGTAAAATCCCGTGTTTGAACTGGAAAGGCTTAAAGGTGGCGCTAAACACCATTCAAAGAAAAAAATCAGACGGCGGAGCTCAAGCTTTCTTTAATCGAACTTTACTTACCTGTACGGGTGAAAGTATTGTAACTCTTTTCCTTCCAATCAACAACCCTATTTTTACTTGCCTACATAGAATGTTTTTATACTGTTTTTACGTATTGATGGCGTTCCATACTTAACCGGATACCAGACTAAATTTTAAACTGGTCCAAATTGAAAGGATTTGCAGACGGCATTTTAAAGGTTATGAAATTTTAGTGGTTTTTTTTTTAACTTTCTGGGTAGAACACATAGTGGAAAATGAAGAAATTACTTGTTCCAAGTTGTTTCAAGTAATTTCTTCATTTTCCACCATGTTTCCCCAATTATTTTTTTGATGAGAGTCAAAATGCGCCATTGTGTGGGAAGGGTTAATCAATACATCTTAATATACGACCCACAAGCGTATATAAATCAGAGGTTCCGTTAAACAAATATTTTATAAATAGACAAGATCCAGTAGAAAGCAATTAGAGGTGCTATTCAACCCATTTCCAGACGACAAAAATTTGGAGTCGTCAAAATTCAAAGAAGTTCCAGACACAATGCCAAGTTGGTGAAATTCGAAAAAGTGTTGTCTTCCTGGGTAGAAAACATTTTGGGAAATTTAGAAATTGCTTTTGACAAGCAGTTTCTTCATTTATCACAATGATTTTTCCAAGAATGTTTCTTGAGGAGGGTAAAGAAGCGTGCTTGTGTGAGAATGTGTGAAACTAAATATACCGTCATGGTGATTCTAAAACGTCGTAACTACTTGAATCAAGTTGTAGTTACGACGTTATAGAATGACAACGACGATATGATGATATAAAATGGCTTTACAATATTAAAAAAATCTACAAAAGCAGAAAAGTTTCGACCCTGATCAGCCTGTGCAATCTGCGAGGAATAACAAGGGTCTCACTTCTCAGAAGTTTACTTTTCTCATGACGAGTCATAAAATTTTGTTCGTAACTTTCACATATTGACGCCGTTAGTAAACGTTTAAATGTATGGTTTGTATATAACGTTCACGTATTGACCTTTTAATTTAACGTTCAAATGTATTGACACCGTCCGTAAACCTTTAAATGTGTGGTTTTAACCTAATTCTCACATACTGATTATGTAACTTAAAGTTAAATTAATTGTTTGTGCTAAATTTTTACATATTGACACCATAACTTAGCGTTAAGATATTTCGTTTGTAATTAACTTTCACGTATTGACGTTTAAATGCATGATTTATACAAAACGGTTATTTATTAATTGATGATGAAATATCGAATTTAATAAATGAGTCACTTTTAAACAGATAAAAACGAGACTTTGTCGAGTTTTTGTCTGTTTTATATGACTAGTTTTATGTATTCGGTATTTTATTAGCACGAATTTGATAATCTATTTATAATATGATGTAAATCTTTGGGATAAATCGGTAAAGTGTCTGCACTTTATCGATCTTAGGTCTTCCTCGAAAGAATAATAACTACGTTAACATTACACTTGTTTAATATCAACCATCCGATATAAAAAAAATATACGGATTTATTTTACTCTGGAGTCATGTTTTTGTCACATATTGACGCCCTAACTTAACGTTTAATTCATAAATTGTACGTAATTTTCACGTAATTACGTAAAAAATCTAAGTACAATGCGTTATTTGTATTAACCCTTGTTATGCTGCATAAATTACCTTACGGAGTTGCTGTAAAATCAAAGGACTGAAAGCACTAATAGAACTTGCTTTTCAAAAATCAATAATACTTTTAGAAATCAATTCCATAAGCAACTTTGGCGTGCAAAGTACAAGCAGGAGGTGTAGACCAAGATCAGATTACACTTATATGCAGGCTGATCTTGGCCTTCACCTCCTGCCACAACCGGAATATTCCGGGTTCAGCATGACAAGGGTTAATTGTTCACATCCTTCTGTTTTGCAAGGCTGTTTTACGGTTCTGGTTGGAGAGGGGTGTTGACGGGTTCCGTATTGACGCTGTTACCTACCTGTTTGAGGTGAAGGATAAATCCGTCAACTTAATACCTGGAGAAAAGGTAACTGATGTCCCCTCACAACTTTCCTACAATTACCCCCAAATCGCCAAACTAACAAAAATGTTTCCCATAAATAGTGGCAAATGTTGTTTGATTGATTGAATGGGGTTTAACGCAACTTTTAACAGTATTTCAGTCATATCGCGGCGGCTGGGGCACCTAACAATGGATTCCTGGTATTTCTCACACCAGTACTACCACTACATCCTTTCCTAGCCTCCAGCTGCTATCCCACTTAGGTTAACGATTATCCTCCCACTGGTGAGAGACAAATTTCGGAAAGGATATGTGCCTTAATTCCGGGCTAGATGAATGATTTGATTAGTCCCGATCGGTCAATTTCTATTGAGATGGACAACTACTCGGAGAGATTCATAAAGCGGGCGGATCGCTAGCCCCGCCCACTGACTCCGATGTCAAACGGCGTTATTTTGCATGAGCAAAAGTAGAATTGTTGGTTGGCGAAATAAACGTCGTAACTACAGCTTATTCAAGCTGTAGTTACGACGTTTAGGTCGCCAAACCAACTTAAATACTTAACAAAAAAGTCGACCATTGTTGGAGTTTAAAGTTCTCTTCCGGTCTTAATGAATGATTTGATTGGTTGATTGATATTTTGATTGACATCCACGATTGGTTAATTTCAAAGCTTAGATATACACATTTACCTTGAAAATGATTTGGGAAAATTTTCTACAGATATCATAATTCTATTTTATGCCAAAAAAAGGTTTAATATCTTTTTGATAGAACCGACGAAGATACACAAAAAATCAGCCTGAGATATTTGACGTCATCAAACGTTGGAGAAAGGTTTTAGACGAGTTTGAGTTGAAGGACCAAAAACCAAGGTAAACTGTATTAACCCATTACCAGATGACAAAATTTTAGACCGTCCTAGTTGAAAGAAGTGGCAGACAACAATTTAAAGTCGGTGAAATTTAAAAAAACTTTGTATTTTAGGTAAGAAAATATTGTGGATTATGAAGACATTGCTTGTAATAAGCAATTTCTTCATTTTTCACAATAATTTCCAATGTATTTTTCTTGAGGGGTGCTCAAAAAGGTCATTTTGTGGGAATGGGTTAAAGTAACGCGAATTCCATTTGCGCAGCATTGAAAATGTGGGCTACCCAATAAAAAGAAAACTATAAAGGCTACATGCTCGATTTTTCTGAGTTTTAGACTTATTCTTAACTTTTAACTGTACAATCCCTCGTATTTAGTTCCTAGTGTTTTTCTACTTGAGGAAACATTGTGGTAAAACAAGAAATTGCTTGTAACAAGCAATTTCTTCTTTTCCATAATATTTTCTGCCCTATTGAATGACCATTTTTAAAAAAACGATCTTAATTGGTCGTCTGAAAAATCTTTGAATTTTGACAGGTCCAAAAATTTTACAAAACAGGAAAGGGTTAATGCAGTAAAACGTCGTAACTATTGATTAATCAAGTTACGTTAACGACTTATAAGTTGCCAAAGGACTATACTTTCGAAAAAGAATACGTTATTACATATAATAACGATTTGAGAACGGCTTATTGCAGTTATTTTTGCCGATACGAATAAATACTTTAAAGATGTGTTAACGTGCCCAGGACCACGGTTTTTGATTCTACCTTCATCAAGATCAGAATTTACTTACAGTTTTATAGACCAAATTACCAGCTTTGATTTAACACATTCCCACACAATCCCGCTGTTTTACGCCTACGAAGAAATGAGCCGTGGAAAACATTGTGGAGAATGAGAAATTGCTTGCATCAAGCAATTTCTTCATTCCCCACAATGTTTTGTCCCCGAAAAGACAGACGATTTTTAAATTTCAAAAATAAAAGTTATCGTCTGCAACTTCTTAGAATTCAGGAAAAGACTAAATTTTCTTCGTCTGGCGTATTATTATTTTTTCTTCGTCTATTGTATCTTCATATAGATTTATACAATTCTAGAATGCTGTTAGCCGAGACGGATTCTATTGGTCGAAAGGACAGGTCTAACTACTACAATTCTGGGGCCGTACCGTTCTATTTCAAGTTAATTGACGCCAAGAAACTGTGTAACGCCACAGCGCACTGTTTTTTCACATTAATAAAACAGGGACTCAATATTGATAACGGACAGTGGCCAAACTTCGTGGTAAGTAGATGTGATATGCCGTTCTTTTAACCCATTGTATCATGACAAAATCTTCGAATGGTTGAAATTGAAAGAAGTTGCAGACGGCAATTTTAAGTTGGGGGGTATTTTGGATAGAAAACATGTTGGATAATGAAGAAATTGCTTGTTACAAGCAATTTCTTCATTTTTCCAAAATGTTTTCAAAAGCCTTTTCTTGTGGGCGTAAAAAGGAGGGATTATGTGGGAATGGGTTAAACAATAAAAGCGGCCTACAGACAGGTGGCTTTCATATTTCTACCATATGTTTTCTATGGTTAAACTTTTCCGTGACACATGGTGGTTATAGGAACAATACTTATATGCTAGCGTTATAAAACGGTTTCGTCTGATCCTAAGATTAGGTGATAACTTTAAAAAAGTTTTTCAATAAATGTACCAAGTGAAATCCATTGCTTCTGTAACATACTACGTCTAATGGTCTTTTTCACTTCAAGAGAAAAAATAAAGTATGTTGTTGTTTTGATTCCCCTTAAATTGAAATTTATGCTTACCTTTTTCATATAAGATTGGTAACCATGACAATAGACGAATTTCGGACACGATTGGTCCGGAATATGTTGACGTCATGAACATGATGTTATTGACGCTTCCGGGTACCCCGACCACGTACTATGGGGAGGAGCTGGGCATGCGCAGTGGAAACTATACTGGAATGCCACCAAAAGACACAAAAGCTATATCCTCAGGAAATGTGGTAATTATCCTTAACCATTCGATACTTTTGTACTTAGATGGACCAATCACAGCATTCCTTTAGACCGGAAATGAATGTTGTTTTTCGGGCCCGAGACTATCAAACTTTTTTTCGTACTCAATTGAGGATTTACTCAAACTTCAGGGCCCGAGATTATAAAATTTTATTCGTACTCAATTTAGAATTTATTCAAACTTCAAGTTTAGATAAATGTTGTGTTTCAAAGATAAATGTAGATTTTGTATTATGAATTAAAATGTTTCACGCACTTGCCGTAGAATTTAACGTAATATACACCTTTAATTACGAATCGAATTTTGAGTAAATTCTCAATTGAGTAAGAAAAAAGTTTTATAACCTCGGAAACCAATTTAATTAAATATCTTGATCTAATGTATATTAAGATTAACAAGCAACAATTTACAAATATTGCCATTTGTTTTTTTATACAATTACCATTTCTTATTACAATTTCTTTTCATAATGAGTGTAAACTGGAAAAAAATCCATAGGGGGTTGAAATCATTATAAGGAAATAAATAAATATTCTTGTTTCGACATACTTTTCTTCTCTTATAATGTTCAAACTAATTAAATTCTAATAATGATGGGTTAATTAGCACTTTACCATTAACTTTGCGTCTCGTTTGTTTACAAAGTGCATGCATAAACTCTGACATCTTGTATCTTGGAAGTTGATGTAATTTACACCATCTCTTTTACAATGCATTACCGATCGTTGTTGAATTGAATGTTTCCATTTTTGGATACTTTATTTTGATTTATTTCAGTCCAAGTCCCGTGATCCGGAGAGAAACCCCATGCAGTGGGACGACACAGAGAACGCAGGTTTTACGTCATCTTCGAAACCTTGGTTACCGATAACACCTAACACAGACTATAAACACGTTAACGTAAAAGTGAGTCAGTCTTGTGGTATTGGTCTATTTCCTGTGGTATATATTTCTGATGAAGTTGAAAATATTAAAAAGTCGACCGATTCCAATTAACCCATTCCCTACACAGCAAAATTGTATACTGATCCAAATTGAAGGAGATTGCACACGACAAAACAAAGTTTAAATCTTAGGAAAACATTGGGGAAAATGGAGAATTTGCTTGAATTTGCTTGCTTGATTTAATTTTTTAGTTGAAATTGACGTAGTGGTTTGGGAGGAAATGTCGTTTGAAAAATCCTTTATTTCTATATAAGCACCCCCCTTCCACACACACTCAACCTGGGGCTCGGCCTCTAGGGACCCGAGGGTATTGATTTTAGCAATTCTGAAAGAGGTCAATGTACTGATGCTTCATGCAAAATATCAAGACTTTACGCCTTCTGGGCCAGTAGCAGTTTTCTTTTTAAAGATTTATCAAAATATCAGTTTTGTTGCCATTGCAACCAAATTTTAATCCTTGCTGCAATTTTTTGTTGTGTGGGAATGGGTTAATCAAATGAAGAAATAGGGACTATATGAGGAAGAAAATATTGTGAGAAAAGAAGGAATTGCTTTTGACAAGCTTTTTCTTTTTTTTCTCAAAATGTTTTCCTTGCAATATTTCTTTGCGGGATAGTAATGGGTTTAAAGTCCAAAAATCATAAAGATTTTTACCATTACCACTTTAATCATTATCCATTCCCACATAATCCCACTTTTGTACGCGCCTCGTAAAAAAAGCTCTAGAAAACATTGTGGAAATACAAAAATAACTTACTATAAACAGATTCTTCCTTTATTCCAAGATGTTTCACCAAAAAGTTTTTGAAAATTTCATTCAATAAAAAATGTTGTCTGCAACTTCTTTGAATTCGGACAAGTCTAAATTTAATCGTCTGATCATGGGTCAAGACGTAAACCACGTTCATTTAGACTAATTCATGAATTCTATAGCTGGCTAAATGTAATTCGCAGTAGTATAAAAGTACTTATTTGAAAAGTTTTATAGAATTCAAATCCTAAATGAACATGCTCACCATTGCATTGAATGTTTTCTTACATGTTTCCTTTTGAACAACAAGTTAAGTTGCCCAACGTCTATAATAAATCAATCATGTCATGGTTTGGGGGTTTTTTTTGTTTTTTTTTTTTTTTTTGTTTGGTTGTTTTTGTTTTTGTTTCTTTCTATCCAAAACGGTACATTTGTTACAATTTACACACATTGAAATATTACAGGCTCAGAGAGCGGACTCTACATCTCATTTATCCTTGTACAGAAGACTGGCAAAGCTAAGACAAAGTCCCGCATTTCGATTGACAGCGATAGGTATGGTGTACCGTTTGGGTCAAAAGTCTCCTTTAAGTCGTCTAAGCACAAAGAACGCCTGCACGCGTAAATAATATAGGAAAATGCGATTTTTTAAGCGTGCGCGCTTATATTTTGAAAGAGCACGCGTTATTTAACGCGTGCACTTGCAAAATATGAGCACGCACGCGTAAAAAGTAAACACCTACATATTGTGCGTGCACTTGTAATTTAGGCGTACGCGCACAATTTATACCATTGATCGCTCGGTAATTATACGCGCACGCCTAAATTTTGTAAGTGCACCTTTATTATTTACGCGTGAACGCGTTTATTTTAATGTGAACTACCTAAAGTGGACTTTTGACCCATTTATTCACCAAAGATAGGTAAATATATTACATCATTATTTGAAATGAAGCACCTTAAACTTTATATATTAAGTAACTTAAAATATTAAGTATAATATTCATGTCACATGACGTTTTTGGATGCCTCCCCCCTAAAGAAAAATAATTCGAAAATCATTGTGTAAAATGAAGAATTGCTTGTGATCTTGGAAGTGTGACGACCCATTTTCACACAGTGACGCTTTTGTACGCCCCTCAAGAAAAATAATTCGGAAAAACATTGTGTAAAATGAATAAATTGCTTGTGACAAGCAATTTCCTCATTTTCCACAAGGTTTTCTACCCAGAAAGTCGAATATATCTAAAATATCACAAACTTTGAAATGTCGTTTGCAACTCCTTTCAATTTGGACCAAAATAAAATTTTAGCGTGTGGTAATGGGTCAAGACTCAACGAAAAAAAATGTGATCTTGGAAGTGTGAAATATATCGGAAAAACACTGTAATTTCAAACTATTTTCATAAGTCAAGGGCAGAAAATTCCTAAACGACTTGAGAGCTAAAATATTCCTGTGCACAACTACACATGAAAGAGATCCATTGCGACTAGCTTCTGTTCATTCCTATTGAAACTGTAGGAGGACTTCCGCACTCGAGGAATTGACCAATCGCTGGCCCCATCCACTGACTCCTTATGCCCCGCCCATTAACCCCGACAGGAAGTTCCGCTTCGATTTTTAACGTCGTTACTTTGCAAAATTTATTGGCAGTAGCATTCAACACAAAATTAAAATGGTTGATTGGTGACCTAAACGTCGTAACTACAGCTTGAATAAGCTGTAGTTACGACGTTAAAGTTGCCAAACCAACAAAACAAGGTTAAGAAAATTGCGGCAAATGCTGGAATTGAAAGTTCAGCTCCGGGCTGAATAAATGATTTGATTAGTCGGTTGATTCATTGGTTGACAGCAGCGATTGGTCAATTTCTGACGGACAGACGACAGGGTTCATAACATAATACTACCCTTCGGCAGCATAAAAAAGTCATCCTCAATCTCGTGCACTTTGATTCATTCCCCATTCGCCTCTGCAAAGGGGCTTAGGATATAGTCCGCCAATACGTCATATTTTCGTCACACGATTTCAATTTTAAAACTGGAGCATGAATATGAGATGTTTTTCCGTTAGTATTTCAAACGGTTTTATAACAAAAAGTAGTTCGGTGGTATTAAGTTTTAATGACCATATAATTTCTCTTGAACCACAATTGTTATGTCCTTAACATTTTATATGCCTTGCCAAACAACAGAAAGGTAAAATATATTTCGTTCCTTGGTTTGACAAGAATCTTGTCATTTAGCCAATTGCAGAGGTGTTTGGCAAGAGTAATGAACGACAACTCTGCTTGGAAATAATCATCCTGTGACACTTATTACTGCTTTGATTTACTTTGACTTGTCATCTGCATTGAACCAGTACAAAATTTTGACTTCTGACAATGGGTTAAAACAAAATTATTTCATAAGAAAATGAAACTGTTGAAAAGATGTTGCTGAGATTTATTTCGAACCATTCTTTCCAATATTTGAATTATTTTCTATTTGATCACACTTCTAAACGTTAAAGTATCAGATTTGTCCAAAATAAAAGAAGCTGCAGACGTTTTAAAGAAAGAATTAGTACCGAAAATGTTAGAAAAGATTGCGAGAAAAGGTTGAATTTCGTGTCAAAATGCGGACTTGTGTGGTATAAGGTTAGATACTTACAAAGTCTTTATAGCGTGGCAAAATATGTGCAAATTTTGTCACCTGAAGACAACCAAAAAACCGTTTCAGAGCTGCCAGAAGAAGTCAAAGAGGTCCTAGTTTACACGAGAGGAAACCATCCTGATAAATACATCGTGATTCTGAACTTTGGTCAACAACGCAGTAAAATCAACCTTCAATTCTTGAACAAATCATACACAAAGGGAGTTGTAGAAATTTCAACTTCTGGTCGAGACAACCAAGAATTGATACTTTCGGACATTGAACTTCAAACAGGAGAAGGAATGGTTGTTAGACTAATATCCTAGCTAACTCATCATGTTGGAGTTTGTGTGATTTTTGTCCATACTTACCATACAATATAGACCATTACCACATGACAAATATTTAGACTAATCCAAATTGAAAAGAGCTGCTGACGAGAATTTAAAGTTATAAAATTTTAGTTTTTTAATTTTCTGGATATAAAACATTGCGTTGAATGGCGAAATTGCTTGTTTCAAGCAATTTCTTCTTTTGACACATTGTTTTCCATATTGGCTTTGCTGGCCAAAAGACGTCATCGTGTTGGAATGCGTTAAGGACATCTTGAAATTTTGTGAATCAATAAGACGAAAAAAGAAAGGTTTTGTGATGCAGACAAAGTGTTATCAAATCAGTTAACAGATTTTACAGTGTTGAGAGTTTTCATACAGCAGTTAAAATCTTGTTTATACATAAAGTAATGATTTTTATCGATCAAAGCCCACAATTAAAACAGACATTATGAGAAAAGAAGAAATGGCTTGTAACCAGCAATTTCTCCTTTTCTCACAATGTTTCCAAAGTTAATTGGTACTTATTCCTTAACCCGTTACCACACGGCAAATTTCTAGACTGGCCCAAACTGAAAGGAGTTGCAGAGGACAATTTACAGTTCATGAAAATTTAGATTTTTTCAACTTTCTGGATAAAAAGAATCGTGTAAAATGAAGAAATTGCTTGTTACAAGCAATTTCTTCATTTTACACAATGTTTTCCAAATAGTTTTTCTTTGGGCGTGTCAAAAAGTGTCACTGTGTGGGAATGGATTAATAATAAAATAGACTTTGAATCTTTAATATCAATCGATGTTCAGTCTATCAATATTTCCTATATAGGGGACTCTCATCTGACCGTCAAGATGTACAGGCTGATCCAAGTCTTTACTTGTAAATATTTGAAATGTCAAACGCAGACTCTATTATGAATAAATAAATGTATTTCAACAGACAGTGAAGTGTAAGTGTTGTTAATTCAATCCATGACCCAGTGTTAAAGGGTCGAACTACTTACACAAGATTCTGTCAAAGACAGCCCCATCCCTCCCCACTGGTATTTTTAGAATTTGTTTGATGTAAAACTGTGAACTTTATCTTAAAAGAAGGTAACTAACTGCAACAGTGATCTGCACTTGGTCTCATAAAGATTCACAATAATATGGAATATATGCTTGGGACAAAGTGAATTGGTCATTTGACCTTGAACCGAGACCTAGACGTTAAAGATGGCTTACAAAATCTTGCACTCTGCAAACTTGCTCATCAAGTTGTCAACCTATTTTGAAGTCAATTCATGAATAATAAATATATGCTCTTGACAAGGTAAATTTGGTCATTTGACCTTGAACTGTAACCTTGTCCTTGAAGGTAGGTCACCAAAATGTGCACCCAGCACATCGTCTCATCAAGTTGTACAAGCATGTCAATTTAATTTGCAATCCATCAACAAGAGGCCCATGAGGGCCTGAGACGCTCTACTGGTTATCAAGTTTTCCGTTAAAGAAATCTGATATTTAAGGAAGTTAATTGCTCAAAGAAGAATGCATAAAGAAAAAAAAAGGGGCTTTATCCCCTTTATCATTTTAAGCAACAATCCTCAAGGCCCCTTTTCCCATGTTTCATGATGGATCCTCTCCATTTCCAAAAGAAAGTTACCTTATGACCCTACAATCATTCTGTGAATATTTCATCAGAATCTGACAATAATTGTGGACTTAATCACATAAACAGGATTGTTTTGAATGAAAATCAATAAGGCCCCTTTTCCTGTGTTTTCTGATGGATCAATTTCATTCCAAAAGGAACTTTCCTTACAACCCGACAATTGTCCTGTGAAATTTAAAAGACAACTTGATAATGATTGTGATCTTCATCACATACACAAGAATGTTTTGAATGATAATCTGTAAGGCCCCTTTTCCTGTGTTTCGAATGCCACAATTATTCCATGCATCTTTTAAGAGAATCCAATAAAACTGTTGACTTTATTGTGTTAACAAAGATATCAAATTAAATTCTCATAAGGCCCCTTTTCCCGTGATATTTTACTGTTGGTTTTATCATTCTATGAAAGTTAAAAGTGAATCCGATGAAATATTGGGAATTCATTATGTTTACTAGAATATTTAAAAAAAAATCATATGTCCCCTTTTTACATGATACTTGATGGATTGTACCCAGTTCTAAAAAGAACCATCTAAGTATTTGTACAATCATTCTGTGAAATTTTGAAGTGAATCCGGTGAAATCAAGGGACATCATTGTGTTAACCAGAATAATGAAGAGAGTTTTTCATAAGGCCCCTTTTTATGTGACCCTTGCTATAGTCAGATCCACTGTCAAAATCAACAATTGGAATGATGGTACAATCAATTTGTTTAATCTGTGGAATTTATTGTGTTAATGAGTTTATAGTGAAATATTCATAGGGCCCCTTTTCTCATGATACTTTACAGAACAAACCAAATTTCAAAAGGAACAATTCTAATGAAGGTAGAATCATTCTTTAAAAGTTAAAGAGAATCAATGAAAACAGTGGACTGAATTGTGTCAAGAATTTTTGTAACTAAATTTTCATAAGGCCCCTTTTCCCGTTAAACTTAACAAATCAGACCCAATGTACAAAGGAACAATCCTAATGATAGTTAGAAGAAAATGATAAAGACTGAGGACTTTATTGTAATAATGATGTTTTGTAATAAAATTTTTATAAGGTCCCTTTTCTTGTGTCACTTAACCAATCAGACCTAATTTACAAAGGAACAATCCAAATGATGGTACAATCATTCTATTAAAGTTTGAAGAGATTCTGATAAAGACTGAGGGCATTGTTGTGTTTATGAGGATTTGGTAATAATTTTTCATACAGCCCCATTTCCTATGATACTAGACAGATCAGGCCCAATTTGGAAAGAAACAATCCTTATGATGGTACAAACATTCTGTGAAAGTTTGAACAGAATCTGATGAAAACTGCGGACTTTATCTTGGTGTCAAATTTTTAAAATAAAATTTTCATAAGGCTCCTTTTCCTGTGATACTTGAAGGATCAGGTCTCATGTCAGCCTCAACAATCGTGATTATTGTACAATGATTCTGTGAAGGTTTGAATAAAATCCAATTAAAGCTCTGGACTTGGTTACAAGGATTATAGATAAAATTCTCTAAAGGCCCCTTTTCCCATGATACTAAACAGATCACGCCTTATTTGAAAAGAAAGAATCCTCATGATGGAATAATCATTCTGTGAAAGTTTTAACAGAATCTGATGAAAACTGTTGACTTTATTGTGGTACAATGATTTTAAAATTAAATTTCATAATGCTCCTTTTCCTGTGATACTTGACGGATCAGGTCTAATGCAAACATCAACAATCATTATAATTGTACAATTATTCTGTGAATGTTTGAAGAAAATCCGATGAAAGCTCTGGACTTTGTAACAAGGATTTATAAATGAAATTTTCATAAGGCCCCTTTTCCTGTGCTTCTTGACAGTTCAAACCCTGTTATGAAAAGAATGATAGTTATGACCTTCCAATCATTCTGTGAAAGTTTCAACAAAATCTGATCAAAGCTGTGGGCTTTATTGTGTTAACAGGGTTTTATTAATTGAATTTTCATATAGCCCCTTTTCCCATGTTACTTGATGGATCTGAACCAATTCCAAAGGGAACTCTTCTTACAAAAGTATAATTATTCTGTTTGAGTATAAAGACAACCCCATCTCACCTGTGGACTTACAAGCATTAATTAAGATTTTTTTAATTGAATTTTCCTAAGGCCCCTTTTCCTATGTTTCTCAATGGATCAGACCCAATTTGAAAGGAACAATCCTTATGATGGTACAATCATTATGTGAAAGTTTGAAGTCAATCAGGTGAAATCTAGGGCCATTATGTGTTAACTAAGATTTTTTTTATTAAATTTTCATGGGGCCCCTTTTCCCATGAAACTTGATGGATCAAACCTACTTCCGAAAGGAACAATCCACATAATGTAATAATCATTCTGGGAATGTTTGAAGAGAATTTGTTGAAAACTATGGACTCTATTGTGTTTACGAGGACTTTTTCAATCCAGTTTTAATCGGGCCCCTTTTCCGGTGGTCCTTGACTGATTGATTATACCAAATTTTGAAAGGAACAATTCTTATGATGGTACAATCATTCTGTGAAAGTTTGAAGTCAATCAGATGAAAACTGTGGACTCTAGAGTGTTAACAAAGATCTTTGAATTAAATTTTAATAAGGCCCCTTTTCCTATGTTTCTTGAGGAATCATATCCGATTCCAAAAGGTACAATCCTTATGATGGTACAATCATTCTGTGAAAGTTTGAAGAGAATCCGTTGTAAATTGTTGGCTCTAGATTATTAATGAGAATTTTTTATTAAACATTTCATAAGGCCCCTTTTTCCTGTGTTTCTTGAAGGATCATACCTTATTTCAAAAGGAATAATCCTTATGATAGTACAATCATTCTGTGAAAGTTTGAAGGGAATCCGATGAAAACTATTGACTCCAGAGTGTTAAAGAGTATTTCTTAAAAGATTTTTCGATTAAATTTTCATACGGCCCCTTTTCCCGTGTTTCCAGATGGATCTGACCAAATTTCCAAAGGAACAATCCTTATGATGGTACAATCATTCTGTGAAAGTTTAAATACAATCTGATGAAAACTGTGGACTCTAGAGTGTTAACAAGAATTTTTTTAATTAAATTTTAATAAAGGCCCCTTTTCCCCTGTTTCATGACAGATCAGACCCATTTTCGAAAGGAACGATCCTTATGCTTGTACAATCATTCTGAGAAGTTTGAAGAGAATCCGATGAAAACTGTAGACTCTATCGTGTAAACGAGGATTTTCAATGGAGTTTTTAATTGAATTTTCATAAGGCCCCTTTTCCCATGTTTCTTGACGGATCATACCCAATTTCGAAAGGAACAATCCTTATGTTGGTACAATCATTCTGTGAAAGTTTGAAGAGAATCCAATGAAGACTGTGGACTCTATCGCGTAAACGAGGATTTTTAATTGAATTTTAATTAAATTTTCATAAGGCCCCCTTTCCTGTGTTTCTTGACGGATCATACCCATTTTCGAAAGGAACAATCCTTATGTTGGTACAATCATTCTGTGAAAGTTTGAAGAGAATCAGATGAGAACTGTGGACTCTATCGCTTAAACGAGGATTTTTTAATTAAATTTTCATAAGGCCCCTTTTCCCGTGTTTCTTGACGGATCATACCCATTTTCGAAAGGAACGATCCTTATGCTTGTACAATCATTCTGAGAAGTTTGAAGAGAATCCGATGAAAACTGTAGACTCTATCGTGTAAACGAGGATTTTCAATGGAGTTTTTAATTGAATTTTCATAAGGCCCCTTTTCCCATGTTTCTTGACGGATCATACCCATTTTCGAAAGGAACAATCCTTATGTTGGTACAATCATTCTGTGAAAGTTTGAAGAGAATCTGATGAGAACTGTGGACTCTATCGCTTAAACGAGGATTTTTTAATTAAATTTTCATAAGGCCCCTTTTCCCGTGTTTCTTGACGGATCATACCCATTTTCGAAAGGAACGATCCTTATGATGGTATAATCATTCTGTGAAAGTTTGAAGAGAATCCGATGAAAACTGTGGACTTTATCTCATAAATGAAGATTTTTTAATTAAGTTTTAATTAGGCCCCTTTTCCCATGTTTCTTGACGAATCTGATCCAATTTCGAAAGGAACGATCCTTATGATGGTACAATCATTCTGTGAAAGTTTGAAATGAATCTAATGAAAACTGTGGACTTTATCGCGTAAACGAGGATTTTTAATTGAATTTTCATAAGGCCCCCTTTCCTGTGTTTCTTGACGGATCATACCCATTTTCGAAAGGAACAATCCTTATGTTCGTACAATCATTCTGTGAAAGTTTGAAGAGAATCTGATGAGAACTGTGGACTCTATCGGGTAAACGAGGATTTTTTAATTAAATTTTCATAAGGCCCCTTTTCCCGTGTTTCTTGACGGATCATACCCATTTTCGAAAGGAACGATCCTTATGATGGTACAATCATTCTGAGAAAGTTTGAAGAGAATCTGATGAAAACTGTGGACTTTATCGCGTAAACGAGGATTTTTAATTGAATTTTTAATTAAATTTTCATAAGGACCCTTTTCCCGTGTTTCTTGACGGATCATACCCATTTTCGAAAGGAACGATCCTTATGATGGTACAATCATTCTGTGAAAGTTTGAAGAGAATCCGATGAAAACTGTGGACTTATTGCGTAAACGAAGATTTTTTAATTAAGTTTTAATTAGGCCCCTTTTCCCATGTTTCTTGATGGATCTGACCCAATTTCGAAAGGAACGATCCTTATGATAGTACAATCATTCTGTGAAAGTTTGAAGAGAATCCGATGAAAACTGTGGACTTTATGGCGTGAACAAGTAAAAGTTTAACGGACGGACCACGGACGGACGCACGGACGCAGGACGGGAAAAAGCCATCACTATAGCTCTAGTGGCCTTCGGCAAGTAGAGCTAAAAACTGATCAGGAGAAGGTGAACTTGATCATTTGACCTTGAACTGTGCACTTCAACCTTAAGGTAGTTCACCAAATCTTGCTTTCTGCACATTGTCTGATCAAGTTGCACAAGTGTGTCCATTTATTTTGAAATGCACCCTAAACCATTGAAGATATGCTCTGGACAAAGTGAATCTGATCATTTGGCCTTGAACTTTGACTCTATTTCTATCTTTCAGCACTTGGATGTCAAAACAAACTATTGCACCAAATTTTTTCTTCCAATTCTTCTTCTTCAATTTGTTCCAATTTGCACCATTCTAAAATTTTTTCGGTCTAGAAATGGGCCAAGAGGTACAAGCAGGTGGTGTGCACTAATTTCTGACTGCACATAGGTGCAAGCTGATCTTTGTCCTATATATCATGATAAACAAGAAATACTTACTTATTCATTTTCCACAATGTTTTCTGAAGCTTTTTTTCTTGAGTGCATCAGAAAATAATTCAAATAAGGTCAGAATATGCCACTTGCCCGCTCTAAAAAGTATTACAGAATATAGAAAACTAAAATAAATTTAAAAACTAATTCATGTTTCATGTTCAAATGAATTTGAAATTTATTTTCCTTTTCTAATTGGCAACGCTTTTCAGAGCAGGTAAGTGGCACATTCTCAAGATTTCAGGATTGCTTTTATGAGAAATTTTGTACCAACGAGAGCCATAGAGCCTTTATTCCACTCCCACACAGTGACGCTTTTGGACGCACTTCAAGAAAATCAATTCGGAAAACATTGTGTAAAATGTAGAAATTGCTTTTAACAAGCAATTTCTCCATTTTACACAATGTTTTCTATCCAAAAAGTTGAAAATATCTGGAATTTCATAAAGTTTACATTGTCTTCTGCAACTCCTTTCAATTAGGACCAGTTTAAAATTTTGTCATCTGTTAATGGGTTAAAAAAAACACCAATAAATCACCGTGTCGCTGCAAAGGCTGTTCAATGAGTTCACTTCAAGCACAGCTGAAATGGTTGGAAATGTCGATTGATTGATTGAATGGGGTTTAACGCCGCTTTTAACAGTATTTCAGTCATATTGCGGCGGCTGGAGCACCTAGCAATGGATTACTGGTATTTCTCACACCAGTACTACCACTACATCCTTTCCTAGCCTCAAGCTGCTATCCCACCTAGGTTTGCGATTATCCATCCATTGGTTAGAGACAATGGCCGTAAAGAATATGTGCCGCCGCTGGGGATCGAACCCATGACACCCATGATTGAAGATTAGGAGTCTGGCGCGCTACCGACTGGGCTATAACGACGGGGGCTGGGAAATGTCTAGCAGAGAATGTCAAGCAGACGCTTATAAATATAGAGAATGATGAAAAGGTTGGCTGATAAGCTCAGTTGGTAGAGCACTTGACTTCAAACCTCAAGATCCTGTGTTCAAGCCCTAGGCTGACAAAACTAACAAACTAGTTGTTGTTCTGATCAGACGTGAAACCGAGGTCTTTTGTGACGGTGCTTTACATTGTTAAAGAACCGGGCAGAGCTCTCAGCAGAATCGTCTTGTATCCTTGCACGACCCCCCGTAACAACTAACCATCTTCTGGGGGCATCGCTCACATTGATATGTGCAACAGTGGCAATGATAAACCAGAACTGTCGCCTGTAAGGGCTGACGAATAACCCCAACTGCTGCATCTTTTTAAACGAGGCCAAATTGTAACCATTGAAATGTTGGCCATTCATGATTTATCAAAAGATTTTTTCCCCAAATTTCAAGTCAATGAGGGGCAATGATAGTGTAAAAAACTAGAGCTGTCGCCCTCAAGGGCTGAGGAGAATACCCCCCACACCGCTAAAAAGGCTTTTCTATGAAGGAGTGGAATTTGAAGCTGTTTAATCACATGCATGTCATGGTGGATGAACATTGCCAACCCTCCACCTCTTTCTGATTTTGTGTTTGTTGCTAGAGTTGACTGATCAGGAAAGGTTGGTTAATATGAGCCTATGTTAAAGAAAACTGTGTGAGGAGATGATGACACAAAATTATATCCACGAAAAGTCAATATGAGCCTATGTTAAATTTTTGACCCCCGGGGGGCGGGGTCAAATTTGACCTCAGGAAATAAACCGTTCGATATTTTGTAAAGGTCAACAAGATGATGTTACTTCCCAAATTTGGTAACTCCCCTTATGGTTACTGAGTTTTGCAATTTTAAATTTTGACTACTCCCCCCCCCCCATTAAAAAGTTCAAAATGGCATAACTCTGAAACTAACGACTGGATCAAGATGAAAATTGCAGGTGCACAATTTCATATGATAGGAAACAACCTGATAAAATTTCAGCAAAATTGGTCAAAAAATGTGGGAGGAGAAGAGGACACAAAATTATGTCCACGGACGGACGGACGGACGGACAACCTGATTCCAGTATACCCCCCCATAACTTCGTTGTGGGGGGTATTAAGGATATTGTTCAACATTGAAGATGGAAATTATGAATTTTGTGCAACGTCGTACATGGCGTTTATGTTCTGGAATAAACATGTGTACCACTTTCATTTTTTTAATCTGTCAACCTGTTCAGGAGTTATGATTTATTCTCAAAATATTGTATATAAGAAAATAAATCAAAGGGGCATAACTCCAGAAACAGTTGATAAATCATTATGAAAATTGCAGGTGCAAAAGTTGCCATTGCAAGGAAGATTTTTGTAAAGTTTTAGCAAAACTGGTCTTGAAATGTGGGAGAAGATGAGGATACTAAATTATGTCTACAGACGGACAGACAGACAACCTGATTCCAGTATACCCCACCCCTTAATTTCGTACATGTGAACTACTTCTATTTATTCAATCTGTCAACCTGTATAGGAGTTATGATTTATTCTCTATATATTGTATAGAAGAAAATAAATCAAAGGGGCATAACTCCTGAAACAGTTTATTAATCATAATGAAAATTGCAGGTGCACAAGTTGCCATTGCAAGGAAGATTTTTGTAAAGTTTCAGCAAAATTGGTCTGGAATTGTGGGAGGAGATGAGGACACAAAATTATGTCCACAGATGGACAGACAGAAGGACGGACAGATGTACAACCTGATTCCAGTATACCCCCCCATAACTTCTTTGTGGGGGGTATAATAAACAGATATACACACACTTAAAAAGTGGGCCAACATATAATGTCATAAAAATGTATTAAGATTTGGACAAGTACGTAGAATCAGCAAGACCTTACGTCAATTGCTTTCTTTATTCAGTAATAATAACAATAAACAGTACCATTTTCTCATAACTCATAAAGATGTATCAAATTAATTCTGTAAATGAGATTGAACCTTTGATGGAGCCGTTGATCTCGTCCAATGTAGTCCAGTCTTTGCCCACACTATGCCTTATGTTCATAGACAATCTGTATTAAATTCTACTGTAAATCCCATTACCACACAATCCCATATAAAGTGTATTCACCTACCCTTTTATATCCTTGTTTATCATAACAAGTCAACAAATTTATCCAGGAGTGAATGTTAAAGTCCTTAACCTATTCCAACACAATACCGGTTCTGGACCCCCCCCCCCTCCTTCAAAGAAAAGGCTTTGGAAAACATTGTGGATTATGAAGTGATTGCTTGTTGCAAGCAATTTCTTTATTATGAACAATCTTATTTATGACAACATACAAGGATTTAAAAAATTTCATCAATTAAAATTGTTGTCTTCAATTTCTTACGATTTGGAACAGATCAAATTTTGTCGTCTGGTAATGGGTTAAATATGAGTGTGTGTGTGACATTTCCAACCATTACACATGTGTGCCAAGTAAAGACTCAGATCAGTCTGTGCATCCGCACAGTCTGATCAGAGTCTTCACTCTGAACTCTGTAGAAAGATACTGACCCAAAGCTTCTTTAAACAATTAGTGAATATTCTAATTGCCCTGAATGGCTGTCAAAGATGCTCAATGTGTGTGAGTCACATACATGCGAAATGGTTGGAAATATCACCCATAGGCTCATATGGTATCATCATAAGACCATCACCAAATTATTCCATACTTAAAGAAGCTTCTGGTTTCCAAACACTATACTGGCTGTTTAGTACTTTGCCTTTTGTCTCTTCAATAATGAATCTCTTAATGCAATCTGAAAACAAACAAGGTCATAGTAACTATCAAAAAGATAAAATATATAGGCTGCTGCCATAAACTATTGGTAGCACATCCCAGGTTCGATCCCTGGTTGCAGCAAATATCCTTTTCTCCTACCAATGAGTGGATAATCATAATTCTAAGTGGGATGAACAGCTGGAGGCTTGAAAGCGATGTAGTGGTATAACTGGTGTAAGAAATAACAGGAATCAGATACATACAATTCATACATTTCTGTAAGTTATTACTTGACCTTGTTCCAATTTTCACATTTCAATTTATTTGCATGCATTTGAATAAATGACTTTCTTATGCATAGAAGTAGAATGCAACTTCTATCACGTTTAAGGAAAATTACTTTAACCAATCTCTTAAGCGGTATAAAAATTAGTTTTTATTAATCCAATACTAAACAACAAAAGTCTAGACTAGCGAAAATTAAAAGAAGCTGCAGACAACAAAATCAAGTTGATAAAATTTTAGATTCCTCTGTCTTTATTGGTGGAAAATGATAATTACTGGATAGAAGAATACAGGAAGAGAGGCATTAGTCCCAGATTTTTTTAAATCAACCCCAAAATAAAGAGGTTACAGAAATATTATACTAAATGCAATTTTCAATCACTTTTGGACATGATTTTGGATAAAGAAAAAGTCATTTGAAAACATTGCAGAGAATGAAGCACTTTCTTCATTATCCACGATGTTTTCTATAAAATTTAAAATCTATTAACATGAAATCGTCATCTGCAAAATCTTTAAATGTGGACCAGTCTAAAATTTGCTTGAAAATAGCAATTTCTTCTTTTTACACGATATTTTTTACCCTGCTGATTAGTTATTTTTCAAATTCAATCCACCTTGAGTTTTCTTCTGCAAATCCTTTGAATTTGGACAGGTCGAAATTTTGCAAAATTGGAAATGGTTGAACAAATACCTGTTTATCTCTGAAGGACCTTTTTGTCTTCTTTTTCAATATTTTGTGTTTAATCATCATAAAAGCCTTATTTTTTTTCTTCTCTCTATTTGTTGTACTTGCATTTGGGTTCATCCTAAATTGGCTGTTGTCTGGCTTCTCTCTGTCTTTTCGGCCTTCCTGATAGAGACAAAAAATACATCATCAGATTATTTTACTTCCATTAGACTCATTTATTTGGGAAAATAAGTTTCATCCTTTCTTGGTTTTGTTTATCCATACAAATATTTACTTGCATGTAATCTTTTCAACCATAACAAGACATCAAAACCACAGACTTGTCCAAATGGAAAGAGCTTTCAGACAACAATTCTAAATGGACACAATTTTGAAAATTTTCTTTCTGGATAAAAATCTTTGTGGAAAATGAAGAACTTCCTTTCTATAAGCTGTTCAATTTCCATTATATTTTATCAAGTGTTTTTTTCTTTAGGGGCATTAAAGATGTGTGAAAATGGGTTCAATACAATCAAAGCCCACAAGAATAAAGGAAACATTAATATTTGACCTTTGATCTGTCATTAGCCCTTTCTCGCTTTTTGAAATTCTAGACTAGACCAAACTGAAAGAGGTTGCAGACAGAAATTGGATGCAATTCAAAATGAAACCATCCTATGTGGTAGAAAACATTGTGGGAAAAGGAGAAATTGCTTGTAACAAGCAATTTCTTCTATTTCCACAATATTTTCCCAAGTATAAAACCATGGTTTGTACAGGAAAGGGTTAAAATGATCTTTTGGGTAGGACTCTGAGGTACAATGGTCTTTTTCCCATTTACCAGACACACAAAAAATTCAACAAATCAATGTTCAAAGAAGTTGCAGATGATAATTTTTAGCTGAAATTTCATCATTTTCAAAAATGCTTTCTAAAGAGTTATCTTCAGAGGATTTACAAACCCAGGTTTTGTAGGATTAGGTTAAGAAAAACTAATTTATTTAATCAATGTGATTTCTGTTATATAAATGGCATCAAACAAGATGTGTTTATGAAACACTTTTCCCCTGTAACAGTCTTTTTTTAGAACATGACCTTGATAAGTAACCTTGACCTTCATGGATGACCTTGACCTTACAACCACCTAGTGCCTATCATTGCAAGGAACCTGTTTCCCATTAATGCACCATTTAGCTTCAACAGTATTCAAATTAGAGCAAAGTATTACGTTTTGTGACTTTGGGAAGAAACGTTGACCTTGATTGATGACCCTGACATTACAACCAACTGATGTTTATCAATATAAGGAACTTTTATCAAAAATATATGCCATGTATCTGCATTGTTATTTGAATAAAAGCAAATATTCAAGTTTATGCATTAAGTTTACAACTCGCAGACAGACATACATTGGTAAAACAATACGCTCCAGTTACAGGAGATAAAAATATCAGTACTTACTAAAACTGTGGCCAATCTTGACTCTTTATCATGGGCCCTCTTCTTGTGAACCATCTCTATCATTCCTAGCTTTAACAACTCACCCCTGCAATATAGACAAGATGATCATTATGGCTCTAAATTGCTCATATGAATTCGTATTCTAAAGCCTTATGACCATCCTTACAACCAATTGACTAAAAAGCATGAACCAAAACAAGAGGGTCAAGATGGTCCTAAATCATTCATCTGAGTGACAAAGACACATGAACCCAATACTTCAAAGTGGGTTTTATTCACAAAGACACAAGTAATATAAAACTCATTTATATTGATCATATTTCTGATCTTTTTTTATTTTTCCACTCTCTTTTTATTTCTTTCCAATGGAGTGATCTGTTTTCAAAAGGAGACGTCCTTAAAATATTGAAAATCATTCTGACCAAGTTTCATCTTCATTGAGCCTAAATTGTGCGCCCCCCCCCCCTAATGTAAACAGAGATATTGTCATTTTTCAGGGGAACTGAGTTAAGTGTAGAAATTACGCTCTTGACAAGCTGTTTTATCGCTTGACCTTGATGGGTGACCTTGAAGTTAACCAAAAATTTCTTTCTTAACGGCACATCTACTTGGATGATGCCAAAGCAAGTGTGTCAAATTATTTTACAATCCATCCATAAATGTAAGAGCTATGCTATGGTCAAGCTCCATTTTAACATTTGACCTTCATGTGTTATCGTGACCTTGAAAAAATTCTTCCGGTCATAAATTCTACTGATGATTTAGAACATTCTATCCTTAACAGTGAAATCTACTGTCAAGATAAGTTCTTATGGAAACCCATTACCACATATTCCCATATGTTTACACACCAATGAAGTATAGCTATTGAAACAAGAGGACCATGATGGTCCTAAATCGCTCCCCTGAGTATGATGGTTCATGGATTTATGATATATACAAAATAGCAAAGCCTTCTGTCTAATTATTTTGGAGAAGATGTTTAAGGATTTTTCCTTTTAATCCTAGGTATATTGATGATCTCATCATATAACCATAATTTTCTGAATAAGGCAATGCCTTGAAATATAGACATCAATACATACCAAATATAAAAGCTCTAGGCCTAATGGTTTAGGAATAGATGGTTTTCAAATATATCATTCTTTATTCCTATCAAAAATTAGGGATCGCACAGAAAAGGGCTAATTTTCAGAATACAATAATTCTTTGGAGTATTTAGGTAAAGAGTCAATAGCTAATGATACATACCAAATATCAAAGCTCTAGGCCTTATGGTTCAGGAAGAGAAGATTTTCAAAGATTTCCTTCTTTATTCCTTTGTAAAATGAGGAGTTTGCAAAGAAAAGGGCTAATTTTCAGAATACTGTAATTCTTTGAAGTTTTTTGGTAGAGGGTCAATAGGTGATGATACATACCAAATATCAAAGCTCTTGGCCTTATGGTTTAGGAGGAGAAGATTTTTTAAGATTTCCTTTGCAAAATCAGGGATCGCACAGAAAAGGGTTAATTTTAAGAGTACAGTAATTCTTTGAAGTATTTAGGTAGAGGGTCAATAGGTGATGATATGTACCAAATTTCAAATCTCTAGGCCTTATGGTTTAGGAGAAGAAGATTTTTAAATTATTGTTTACGGACGGACAGACAGACGCCGGACAATTACCGATCAAAATAGCTCACCTTGAGCACGTCGTGCTCAGGTGGGCTAAAAAATGTAAAAATGCTTCTTTTCTAACTATATTTTTATCTCATATGGCTCCTTTTTTTCAATTCAAACAAACTGTGTTATGTTGTCTGCAACCTCTTTCAATTTGGACCAGTCCAAAATTTAGTCAATTTTGGAAGGGTTAAGGCACAAACACATGCACATAACTTTCATTTAGACAACTGTGTCTCGCTCATAGTAAGCCGGCTTGGCAAGAAAAGGACATTATTTATCATTTACAGTGTTGTCTGAGCAAACAGTAAACTTTTACCCTTTCCTGTCAAACTGTCAATTTACGCCTCTGTGGTTTTATACTTGAGAAAATATAGTGGAAAGGGAAGAAATTGCTAGTAACAAGTGATTTCTCCCTTTTCCACAATATTTTCCACTAATAGCCTGGTTTCATTTCAAATAGCATCCAATTTTCATTGTCGTCTGCATTCTCTTTCAATTTTGACCAATCTTGAATTTCAAAAAACAGGAAAGGTTTAAGAAAGCTAATTTTTGTATCATACTAGAGCTATGCAAATATGGCCAAAACTACATCTTAATACAGACAAAACGCTTCTCGTGATGAACACGGAATAACAGTTTAACTCTGAAAAAACACAAAGGGAAAAACTTATAAATCAAGCAGAGTGTTTATTCTTTGATGCACATCTCTTTAACCCTTTTCTGTACAAACCCGGGATTTTACATTGGCGTGATTTTATACTTGAGAAAACATTGTGGAAAAGAAGAAATTGCTTGTACCAAGCAAATTTCTTCTTTTCCCACAACATTTTCTACTTCATTTGATGGTTTAAATTGTATCTAATTTTCATTGTTGTCTGCAACTTCTTTCAATTTCGACCAGTCTAAAATTCCCCAAAACAGGAAAGGGTTAAACCAATTACAAGGCAGCAAAATTTTGGAATGATCCACATCAAAATCGAGGCAACAGTTCAAAGTTTATGGAATTCTAGATTTTTCAGCTTTCTGGGTAGAAAACATTATTGAAAATGAAGAAATTGCTCGCAGCAATTTCCTCATTTCCCACTTTGTTTTCCCTATTAGTTTCTTTATGGGTGTCAAAAAGCGTTATTGATTGGAAACAGGTTAAAGTGACATGCCACAAATGTATTTTTACACTATGTTTTACATCGTATAAATCATGATCCTTACAAGACACAGATCATCACATAAAACCCCTACAAACCTCTCCTCTTCTTCCTCCTGCTCAGCTCGCTTTCTTTTCTTGCCCTTTCTCTCTGGTCCCAGCTCCTTTGCTACCTGTCTCTGTTGGATCTTCTTAAACTCATCTTGTGTCAAAATACGAGACATAGAAATAGCCTTTGCTTTCTCTTTCCTCTCTTCAAGGGTCTCTGGGAGCTCAGATTCATCAACCTACAGTGAATGAATAAGTCCTTGTTAAATATTATCTTTCGTATCCTGTGTCATGCTGATCCTGGAATATTCCTGCTTTGACAATGGCAGGTGTAAAGACTAAGATCAGCCTGCACAGACGTCCAGTCTGATCTTAGCCTAAACTACCTGTGTTTTGTTATCCTATTGAGAGAAATCTTTGAGCACAAAATTGATCTAATTCCGTAAATTCAAAATGTAGTGAAAGAGGAAAATATTCAGCATAGCAAGGGTTAATTATTGAAGTCAACTTCCCTTCAGAGAAGAGTTCTTTCTTTTCAACCTTCTTTTCTACCTTTCTCCATCAGCCATATTTACCATAGCAGAATATCTTAATCATTTTCACAGAATAGAATGTTAGTATAATCTAACAGGAAAGTATCCAAGGGCGTCATTTCGTGGGAATGGGTAAAATTGAAGTGTCAACCCTTTCAACTGGAAGAGTCATCTTTTGCAAATTATCCTACCTGGTCCTCATAGGTAGAATGATGGATATTGATCTATTTACCTTCATTATATATCTAATCTTAAACATTGTTACACCAATCCACTGTGATATGATAACTTGATTATGTACCACTTATTCTACATCTGATGAACTATGGACATAAATCTATTCACCGTTATTTTCATTTTTGTTATTATGCCAGTCTCTTTTCAAATGATTCCTCCATTACCAGTTTATCCTACCTGTTCTTCATCAGAAGAATGATGGACATCTATCCATCCCCGTCACTGTCATTATCCTCCTTGTCCTAACTACATGATTCCTTCATTACCAGTTTATCTTACATGTTCTTCATCAGAAGAATGATGGACATCTATCAATCCATCACTGTCATTATCCTCTTCGTCCTAACCACATGATTCCTCCATTACCAGTACATCTTACCTGTTCTTCATCAGAAGAATGATAGACATCTATCCATCCATCACTGTCATTATCCTCCTTGTCCTAACAACATGATTCCTCCATTACCAGTACATCTTACCTGTTCTTCATCAGAAGAATGATGGACATCTATCCATCCATCACTGTCATTATCCTCCTTGTCCTGGCTACATGATTCCTCCATTACCAGTACATCTTACCTGTTCTTCATCAGAAGAATGATGGACATCTATCCATCCATCAATGTCATTATCCACCTTGTCCTAACTACATGATTCTTCCATTACCAGTACATCTTACCTGTTCTTCATCAGAAGAATGATGGACATCTATCCATCCATCACTGTCATTATCCTCCTTGTCCTAACTACATGATTCCTCCATTACCAGTACATCTTACATGTTCTTCATCAGATTGATTGATTGAATTGGGTTTAACGCCGCTTTTAACAGTATTTCAGTCATATCGCGGCAGCTGGAGCACCTTACAATGGAATCCTGGTATTTCTCACACCAGTACTACCATTACATCCCTTCCTAGCCTCCAGCTGCTATCTCACATAGGTCTATGATTATCGACCCATTGGTGAAAGACAAATAGTCAGGAAGGATGAGTGCCACGTCGGGGATCGAACCCAGGACCTTTAGATTGACAGTCCGACGCGCTACCAACTGCGCTATGACGGCGGCTCTCTCTCCATCAGAAGAATGATGGACATCTATCCATCCATCACTGTCATTATCCTCCTTGTCCTAACTACATGATTCCTCCATTACCAGTACATCTTACCTGTTCTTCATCAGAAGAATGATGGACATCTATCCATCTATGTCATTATCCTCCTTGTCCTAACTACATGATTCCTCCATTACCAGAACATCTTACCTGTTCTTCATCCGAAGAATGATGGACATCTATCCATCCATCACTGTCATTATCCTCCTCGTCCTCACTACATGATTCCCATCCTTCCTGATCTTCATCTATATCTTCAGTCTTCTGGAGAACTTCAGCACCTGTAATCGAATCATGATAAACATATGATAATAACCCATTCCCACACAATCCTTCCTTTATAAGCCTCTCAAGATAAAAGCTTTGGAAAATATCATGGAAAATGAAGATTTCAAGATTTCATCAACTTAAAATTGTCGTCTGCAAGTTCTTTGAATTTGGACTGGTCTAAAATTTTATCATGTGGGAATGGGTTAAATGAGTAGAGGTTTTTTATATCCCTACTTTTATACAGAAGTCACTTTTGAGTAATACTCATTTTCTACCCGTCAAAACCCATACTTAGTCCTTTATTACATACCTATATCAACCCAAGAATTTACACTTTATGCAATAATACTTATTATTCAATAAAAAATGATTTTGTGTCATAAACAGAAACTTCATGCTTGTCTGGCTAATTAGTCACTAAACAATTTTCAGAAACAAGAAGACCATGACCATCATATATTGCTCACCTTATCAATATAGCTATAGGCTTTACTGTGATAGTTGGCAAAATTACAGAAGGTTGCCATAAGGCAATGCATTATATAACAAGCATTCACAGTACAGTGCTAAAATTGTTACCTCTAGAGCAATAAGAAGGAAATTGCCAGTATGGCTCCTTTACACTTGATATAGTCAGAATGTCACCATATTCAATAGTATTAGACAGAGTTCTTCATGACTATACAAACATTTTCAGACAAAAAATTGAGCAAAAACTGTGACCCATAGAGTTGTAACAAGGAAATTGTCAAAAAGGCTCCTTTTCACTTTATATTTGTCATAATGTCACGATTTTCAATAGCATTCTTCTTCATGACTAAAAAAATTTCAGCAAGTTTGAGAAAGATTGAGCCAAAATTGTGACCTCTAAAGTGGTAACAAGGGAATTGTCTTTAAGGCTCCTTTTCCCTTGATATTAGTCAGAATGTCACAATATTCAATAGGCTTCTCCCACATAACTGAACAAAGATTTTCAGAAAGTTTTCAAAGGTTTAGCCAAACTGTCATCTCTAAAGTGGTAACACTGAATTGATTCCCTTTTTAAACAGACTGGTGCTTCCATTGACTTTAACAAAGCGGACAGGAAGATCCCAAATAACTGTATCAAGAGATTGGCTCATGGGCATTTACTGATGTGTACGCAAACAATGATTTGTTTGTTTGAATGGGGTTTAACGCCGCTTTCAACAATCTTTCAGTTATATCGCGGCGGCTGGAGCATCTAACAATGGATTCCTGGTATTTCTCGCACCAGTACTACCACTACACCCTTTCCTAGCCTCCAGCTGCTATCCCACATAGGCTTACGATTATCTGCCCATTGGTGGTAGACAAATGTCGGAAAGAGTTTTGCCGCCGTCGGGGATCGAACCGCAAACAATGAATCTGATTGACTGATCAATTGTTTGTAAACAATATGGCCGAAGCGGGACTTGTAGTTCCTCCTATATTTTACATGAAAAGGATGACATTACAAGGATTTTCTCGTACACAATTTTGATTGTTGATGTGAGAAATGTTTTAACATCAAAACTGAGTACTTCAAACTAAAAAAAGTAAGATTTTTATTGTATTGAATTCCCCAGCATGTCCAAATTTGTCAACAAAATTAGCTACGAATGCACAAACCACATTTTCTATTTTAGTAAGGCCGCATTCCTCAGAGGCCAGGTTTCCTGAGTATGTACAGGAAATAGGTGTTTACCTGTCGGCTTTGTTAAAGTCGACAATGATGCCAGTCTATTCATGTATTCATGTATTAATAGATCTTCACACTTTGTTAGTTCATACTCTCTTCATAGTTTGAAAAGAAAAATATTGGATTGTGAGAGATGATTAAAAATATTCAGTAATGATTAATGATAAAAAAGTCCCTTTTCTTCAAGGTAGAAATCACAAAAGGGCTGTAAAAGCTCTTCAAAAGTTTTCTGTGAAAGTTGAATTTCAGAAATCTGGCATTATTCTAAGTGTGTCATAAAGATATTTACAACAGGTAACTAAGCACCAAACCTGGTAAATAAGTTTTCGTATTTTTCTCCCCATAATGCAACACCTCGAGTTCTTGTCTTGACTCTGTGGGCTTACCCTGTAAGTAGAAACCCAGTCTGTTTAACCCTTTCCCATTTTTTTAAACTTTCAACCAGTCCAAATTCAAAGGTTCAGCAGATAAAAAAATTAAGTTGGTTTAACCCATTCCCACACAACAAAATTGAAAGAAGCTGCAGACAACCATTTCAAGTACATGGATTTTTTTTATCTTTTTGGATAGAAAACAATCCGGATAATGAAGAAACTGCTTGACACATGCAATTTCTTCATTTTCCACAATGTTTTCCAAAGCTTTTTTCTTGAGAGGAGTAAAAAGGAGGGATTGTGTGGAAATGGGCTAATTTGAAATATAGCCAGTCAGTAGGGAAAAGGAGAAATTGCTTGTTACAATACGGCAAAGTACAATCACAGGTTTGTACAGAAAAGGATTAAATGACACCATTTTCCTTTTATTTTGAAAGTTATTTTGACAAGTAACTAGACGTATCAAGAATGAATAACATAATGACATTTAGACTGGCCTCAATGTTTGCTTTTTTGTTTGAATGGGATTTAACACCATTTTCAAGAGTATTTCAGTCATATCATGGTGGCTGGAGCACCTTACATTATATTCCTGGTATATCTAGCACCAGTACCACCATTACATCCTTTCCTAGCCTCCAGCTGCTGTCCCACTTAGGTTTACAATTATCCACCTATTGGTGAGAGACAAATGGTCAAAGAACTTAACAGATGAAAATTCTTAGTTGATGAAATTTTAACCGTTGTCATGCTGAATACAAATTATTCTCAAAACTGAATGAAACCCAAAAGGGCTGGAGCATTGAAAGTGCTTGTTGTGGGTCAAATTTTCTTTTAAAAATTTGAATTCTTAAACCAATCTGGCTTGAAAAGGACAACCAGGGGGTGTAGAGTAAGATCAGACTGAACATATGTGCAGGCTGATCTTTGACTACATCTCCTACAAAAACAAGACTGTTCTGGTTTCAGCATTACAAGGGTGAAGATTCTTTGTCTTTTGGGGTAGAAACATTGTGGATAATGAATAAATTGCTTGACACAACTAACTTCTTTTTTCTACAAGGTTTTCAAAAAAAAATTTCTAGAGGTTTGTAATTAGGAATGGGTTGATATACAAATCTTTTAAAACTAATTGAAAACATTGTGTAACTAGAATTGTGTCATAGAAATGGATTCCCCCTAACCCTATAATTGCTTGCCATATGACCTTTAGTTGTGACCTTCAACTTGGGATTATCCAATAAAACTTTATGTATGACACTAGTACTCGCCAAAGGGAATATCTGTGCCCAGTAATTTGAAATCCGTCAATTAATGAAGAACATATTCTCTGAACATGAATTGGATACACATACACACTAAAACACACATCCACAATCCCAACATTCACACACAGACAGAAGTAAGTCTATATGCTTGTCGCCATTACAAGGAAGGGGCATAAAAAGGATAAAAAACCTATGACGATCAAGCTTTTCCTTCATGTTTTAAGCTTTCTTGTCAGGATACAATGTAGATGAGGCTGTGTTTGAAAGGGTTTAACCTTCTTTCTCTAAAATAGGAACTATCTAAATATTAATTAACCCTTTCCCACCCAACAAAATTTTTAGACTGGTTCAATCAAAGAAGCTACAGACAACAATTTTTACGTTAACCCATTAACAATGACACTTTTTGACACCCCTCGAGAAAGCATTTGAGAAACGATAGTGTAAAATGAAGAAATTGCTTGTTTCATTTCCACAATGTTTTCTTGCAAGACGTTGAAAAAATCTAAAATTTCATATGCTTAAAAATGTTGTCTACAACTACTTTGAATTTGGACCAGTCTAAATTTTGCCATGTGGTAATGGGTTAATGACATTTTAAAAGTCTTTGTCTATTTGGGTGGAAAACATTTTGGAAAATGAATTGCTTGTGATAAGCAATTTCTTCATTATTCAGAATTTTTTCCATAACTTTTTTCTTTGGGTGCGTAGAAAAGGAGGATTGTGTGGAAATGGGTTAAAGGATTGAACAACAACAGCATTCTGTCAAGGCAGTTTGTCTGAGATATTCAATAACATTAGTTTGCAACAAACATTCTGAAGGGTTGCAAAACAACAGCAAGTCCTGTACCAGGTGTCATGTTATTTTTTTCTGTCTAAATCAAATATCTGTATTTTCACACACAAGATGAAACGAATGGGGTTTAACACCACTTTTAACAACATTTAAGTCATATTGCGGCAGCTGGAGTACCTAACAATTGATTCCTTGTAATTCTCACTCTAATACTACCACTACATTCTTTCCTAACCTCCTGCTGCTATCTCACTTGTGCCGCTGCTGGGGATCAAACCCATGACATCCCTTGATTAAAGATTGGTAGTCTGATACACTACAAACTGTTTTAATGTTTTCTAGCCAGAAAGATTCATATCCTACAATGTTTTCAATCCACATAGACACAGATTTTTAAATTTCCATCACCTTGAAATTATCATCTACAACTTCTTTCAATTTGGAAAAGTCCAAAATTTTGTCATCTGGTAATGGGTAAAATTCATATACAGAGGACATGTACCTTGTCTTTTCTTGCCAACAGTTCTGGATTCACTTTTCTATAAAGCATAATCAGGGATCTGGCTGCCATCATCACAGCTAAAATACAAACAAAACAAATAAAATTTTCAACAATAACAACAGTAAAAAAGATTATCCCCTAGATCAATGAATTACTTAGTTACATTGTCACAATAATGTTGCTCAGGGAACTATTTACCCCGTTACCACACATCAAAATTGTAGACTGGTCCAATTTGAGTCGCTAGTCTCAAAAACATCTACCAATCTGTAGTTACAAGACCACCCTTCAATTTGGATTGACCTTCAATTTGGATTGATCTAAAACTGTGTTGTCTAGTAATGAGTCAAGCAATGCTAAATGGCTCACATTTATCTTTATGTGTTTTATACTGAGCAAGGTCCTGTAGTAAGTCTTCACCCATAGCTAGTGGACATCGAGCACAAACTTCTCTTACGGCATTTAACCTGAAAAATATATTGAACAATCATAGGAAAGCATTTACTGTTTTCAAAATATATTACAATTTTCAAAAGAATGTTGAAATGCATTTAAAAAAACCTGTCTTTCTGGGTAGAAAACATTGTGGGGAAGAGAGAAAATGCTTGTTATAAGCAATTTCTTCATTTTCCACTATGTTTTCCCAAGATTTATTCTTGAGGGGCGTAAATAGCAGGATCTTGACTTTGTACTAACTAAAAAATTTAGAAAATAACCATTTGAAGTAGAATATTTCTTCACACCACCTAAAAATGGTTAAAGACACAGTACAAACTGACAAACAGAGTCTGTGCCAGAAAAACAAGTTGTGTTTGTGAAACACCATGCCCCTGGGCCAGGAATTATTTAGAAATGGGTGATCTTTATTTTTTTTCCTTTGTCTTAGGGAAAAGGGTTTAAATCTTGACCTTGGTCTTGATGAAATGCCCTTCCCCAGTTGCACCTTGTTGAGACCTATCTACATACCAAATATTAGCATTGCAACTTGATGAAGTTATAGGAAAATGTTTAGTTGGCAGGATAATTTTTGCAGACAGAATGACCAACAGACAGACAGACCGACATCGGTAAAACAATATGCCCCTGATCTATCGATGCAGGGGCATAAAAATAGAAAAAATGTTATTACAAGACGGACAGAAAAATCTACAAAATTGAATAAGCTGTAGACAATAAATCAAAGTGTGTCTATATTGACGAATAACCAATCTATAGGATAGAGAACATTGTGTGAAAAGGAGAAATTGCTTGTTATAAGCAAGTTCTCCACTTTGCACAATCTTTTCAGGGCCAATTTTCTTCAATGTGTCAAAGTTCAGGAATGTATGTTAATGTGTTAAAAGGTACAATAACTTACCCAACAGCCATTACTTCTCCTGAATTTCTGTCTGTTATAAAGTTGTTTGCTATGGTTTTAAGAATCCCCTCCACCATCTACAAAATATATCAAGTATAAAATCAGACTTTCCTAACCCTTTCCCTAATTATCACTGGTTTCATATTCCTAGAACAAAATATGTATCTCATTAAAATAGAAACAATTTTTTCCGATTCTCCAAATTGGAAGGGGTGGCAGACAATTGTGAAAGCAAAAAGCATTACATTGACCTTGGAGCTATCTATTTATTTTCTTATCAAATGGTACATCTGTTTAAGATAGAGAACAAATGTTCCAAGTTTATTTTGAAATCCATCCATAATTGAAGGAGCTATGCTGTGGACAAGGTATATTTTGACCTTTTACCTTGGACTGTGACTTTGACCTTGGAGCTATCTATAAACCATGAAAAATTCCAAGGCGAAATATCATAAGGAATTCACATGTGAAGTTTCATCCAATTTGGCCCAAGGATTGTGGAGATATCTAGGTGGAGAGATGCAGAGAAAATGGAAGTATGGAGCATAATTAGTTATTTGAGGAATACCAAGTTCAAACTGTCCAAAATTATTTACAAGAGTTACCAAGTTTGAAGAATGCCACTTGTGATATAAAAAAGTAATACTACATCAAGATTTTTCAATTGGCAGTCATTTTGTCAGCCATCTTGCAAATGAGTAATCTTAGAAATTGCCTATTCAAACTTGACTAGAATACTGAGGAGAGGTATCCATAGTCAAATTTGAATATAATATGATCGCATGCGTTACATTTCCAACAATTATACATATGCGCCAAGCAAAGACTCAGATCAGCCTGTGCATCAGCACAGTCTGATCAGAGTCTTTACTCTGCGCTCTGTAGATAAATACTGACCCAAAGCTTCTTTAAACATTCAGCGAATATTATGCTTGCCCCCAATGGCTGTCCAGGGTGCTCAATATGTGCGAGTCATGCACCTGCAAAATTGTTGGAAATGTCACACATAGGCTCATATATTTAGAATTAAAAAGTTTAATGGCAAAGGATTTGTCAAATGGCAGCTGTTTTGTTGGCTATCTTGAAAATGGGCAATTTAAACCATTACAAATGACAAAATTTTAGACAGTTCCAAATTCAAAGAAGTTGGGTAAAACAATTAAAAGTTGAAGGAATTATAAACATATTAAATATTCAGGGTAGAAAACATTGAGGATAATGAAGAAATTGCCTGTAACAAGCATTGTTTTCCCTGGCTTTTTGTATGGAAATAAGTTAAACTTGGTAAGAAGTATCTATACACTAAATTTCATGAAAAGCAGGCAAGGAATTAAGAAGTTTTTTCATGTAAAAGCACCAGACAGACAGAAGGAAAAAAGGATAGATGGAGAGTTAGAGAAAATACAAACTCTCTTTGGCAGGAAGCCAAAAGATTGTAAACTTAGTTATCTGTGCTTATAAATAACAAAACACTCACCTCAGGTGGTACAAGCTCATGGCAAGACTGTGCAGCAAACAACAATAATCTTGTCACCTCTGTAAACAGTCATTAAATATATAACAACAACTGGAAAGGGACATGCTATCTATGGTTTCAGCAATGCTTTTAACCCTTTCCCGTTTTTCAAAATTTTAGACCAGTCCAATTTGAAAGAAATTGCAGACAACAATCAAAAGTGAGTGTAATTTGAAAAGTAACGAACCTACAGGTAAGAAAATATTGTGGGAAAAGAAGAAATTGCTTGTGACAAGCAATTTCTTCTTTTCCCACAATGTTTTCTCAAGTATAATTCACAGGGACGTGAGAACAAGGGATTGTGCAGGATAGGATTAAGAAGTAATTTTCTTCTTTTCTCAACATGTTTAACACACTTTACATGGCACTCACTCTTCCTTTTAAGCCATTAACAGGTTGCAAAATTTAGACAAGTCTAAACTGAAAGGAGTTGGAGGCAAGAATTGGAAATTTATGAAATTTTAGAATATTTCAACTCTCTGAGTAAAGTCATTGTGGAAAATCATTTGATAAAAAGATTTCCATTTTTTTTTCTTAATAGGGGCTGAAAAGTGTCTTTATGTGGGGATAGATTAAATGAACTTTGAAGTATTGTCTGCTATTTTTTTCCTCGTTGATCTCTTTAGGGAGATTTTGTTCAACAGGCCTAAAACTGTAATCTCAATCTTAAAGATGGTAATTGACCTCAAGGCTCTGTGCATGGTCTCATCATGGTTCAAAACTATATGGAAGATACACAATGTATGTTTTTTTTTTGTTCTGAATAGATTTATTGCCACTTTTAACAGTATTTTACTCATACCGTTGAGGAGCAAGCACCTAATCATGATTTCCTGGTATTTCTCACACCGGTACTACCACTAAATCCTTTCTGAGCCTCCAGTTGCTCATCCCAGAATTTTGCGCTCTCCAAACTGCCTTATCAAGTTGCACAAGTGTGTAAATTTATTTAGAAATTCATCCGTAAATGTTAAAGATATGCTCCAATGCGGTTTGGTCATTTGACCTTAAACTTTGACATTGACCTTGAAGTTAGGTTAACAAATCTTGCACTCTGCACACCACCTGATCATGTTGCAAAAGGGTGTCAATTTATTTTGAAAACCAACCATAAATGTTAAAGATATACCCTGGACAAGGAGAAATTGGTCATTTGACATTGATCTGTGACCTTGAAGGTAGGTCACCAAATCTTGCACTCTCCACATTATCTCATCAAAGTACACCAAAATGCCAAATATTCTGAAAATAAGCACTTAGGAGATACAAAGCGGACAAAAAACAGCTGAGATGCACAGGCAATTCCTATTATCCCCTTCCGCTTCATGGTGGGGAATTAAATTACAACAAAATCCCACACTTTGACATGCTTAAGAAAAAACTAGCAATGTAAAAATCTACTTTTCTCTTAATTTTTTGTAAAATTCCACCTTAGAGAGTCTACATCAAGACTACAGATGTTTAGTCCCTGTTAACTCATTACCACACAATCCCACATGCTCATGAACCGTAAATGATTATCAGGGAAATCATTGTGGGTAAAGAAGAAAATGCTGATTATCGGCATTTTCTCCTTTTTGCACAATACTTTCTATCCTATCTAATACAAAATTCAAAGAGATGACATCTAAAATGTCATCAGAAATTCCTTTCAATTTATCCAGTCTAAAATGTTGTGGCAAGGCAATGGGTTGATATTGCAGGATTTCTTAATTTCTGTACAAATTACAAGACTTACCCATTTGATGTGGTTGCAGATATCTTTGAATGTATGGATAGAAATTAAATACAAACAGCTGAAAGGTGAGAAAAAATATTGTTGATTATAATGAAATAAGAACAGGATGAAAATGGTAATCGGAACCTATTCCCGTAAACTTTGGAACAGACCTCATTATAAAAGGCAGATTACTATGTAACAAATCGGTGAATTTTGTTAGCAGTGTAGGACATCGTAGTATACAATCTCAGTAAAATGAATGAATGGGGTTTAATGTCACTTTCAAAAGTATTTCAGTCATATTGCGCCAACTTGAGCACCTAACATTGGTTTCCTGGTATATCTCACACCATTACTACCACTACATCTTTTCCTAGCCTCCAGTTGGTTGCAATATGTAAAGGTCCCCCTCTGTCATTGAAGGTCCACAAAATCTATGGTCATTTCATGTAATATAAAGGTACATGTATTATGAAGTTAGTGTGTAGTGCATATGGTTGAAAGCAAAATTTTGGTTAGAAGACAGTTTGGGACAAGAAGAAATTGCTCATTACAAACAATTTCTTCTTTTCCCACACAATTTTGCCTAATAAAATATCATAGTTTCATAAAAACCAGTGATTGACAGGGCAAGTACAAAAAGGGGAGATTTATATGGATTGAAATTGAATAGGAGTAACTGCAAGCCCAAAAGACCAGAAGCTTTGGAATTCTTCCACTCCTCACTATAAAACTAAGGTTTCGGGCCAGAGAAATAGTGTTACTGTTGACTCCGTAATTGCAATAATGTATTTTAAAATAGAAACAAGGGAGAAAACTTGTGCAACAACTCCTTATATACATCTTCTTGTAGAATTTTGCAACCAATCCAAACTTTCACAATATGACATGTTTTTTATTAAGATATATTTTAAAATGTGTTTCAAAGAAACTCTTATGCTAGTAATTTAATGTTGTAACATGAAAAAATACTTTGACATTGAAGACTCAAGACACTCCTAATGCCCTGATATAAGATTATATATTGATTGCAAACTTATGCACTATCATGAATTTGTGGCAGCTTTGATTGATGAATGAAAGCAGAAATAACATCACCACAAGTAATACCAAAATCAAAGTACCTGATGAACACCAATAAGCCTGGACACCAGATCTGTCATCAACAATTTCACTTCAAATCTCTCATTTGATGTTTCTAAATGCTTGAATAATTTCTCACTCATTCCTGAAAGTATTCCAATAATCAATATTTAAGTGATTATCAGCAACTAAGTTCACATTTTCTCAAGAAATGTTTGAAAACAATAAATTAGAAGCAAAAGCAATCCACCCTCCAGTCTGTAAAACACAACATTATAAGAGAAATAACAGATTGTCAATCAAAAAGTTGAAAGCCAAATAACGTCATTCACTTAGACCGGAATGTGAACTTTGACAATATGTTTTGCCTTTGATGGTTTGGCAAGTTAAATGTCATAACTACAGCTTTTTGAAGTTCAGACATTTATATCGCTTTAATTCTTTTTTCCCTGGCCACAAATTTTACACTAGAAATTCGTCAAGAGACAGTTTGTCAGGCCTGCTGAATTTTTACCTTTAGCTGAGAGCTTGATCTTGGAGCTCTCCAAAAATTCATTTCCAACAAGGTGGAAAATTGTCATAAATTACAGCCTTCACACTGCTGGTCGTTGACTGGGGAAGAGGATTAAAATTTAAGTCTAATTTCAAGAAAGAGTAACAATTCACAGCGATTACTTATGGTTCTGGTGTTTTTTCTTGTTATCATGAGGTTTTGAAAACCATAGGCTGTTACACTATAAGAGATTTTAAAGAAGATATGTTCCTTAATGATATCTATCCACCCATATAGTTTCATGATGATAGCTGTTATACTTTCAGAGATATGCTCAAGACAGAATCTAAGTATGAAAAACAACAAAGGGAAATAACTCAAAAAATAGGCAAAGAAGTTTCATGATGATAGCTATTATGCATTTTGAGATATGCTCCGGACAAAATGCAAGTATGAAAAACAACAGAGGGGAATAACTCAAAAAATTGGCAAGGTAGAGTTACAGTTCTTGTGCACTGCACTTCCCCTTGATGACATCTATCGACCCATAAAGTTTCAAAATAATAGCTATTATACTTTCAGAGATATGCTCCAGACAAAATCCAAGTATGAAAAACAACAAAGGGGAATAAGTAAAAAAAATATGCAAGGTAGAGTAACCATCCTTCATGATCATAGCTATCATGATCATAGCTATCATGATCATAGCTATCATACTTTCAGGGATATGCTCAAGACAAAATCCAAATATGAAAAACAACATAGGGGAACAAAAGAAAAAATAAGCTAGGTAGAGCTATGGTTCTAGTGCACTGCAATTCACCTTGATGATATCTATCCACTCATAAAGTTGCAAGATCATAGCTATTATACTTTCAGAGAAATGCTCAAGACAAAATCAAAGAAGGGAAAAACAACAAAAGGGAATAACTAAAAAGATAAGCTGGGTAGAGTTACAGTTCTTGTGCACTGCACTCCGTAATCTAGAGAGGGATATAACTGCAAAGTTTCAAGTCAATGTGAAGCCTTAAGGTGACAAAGTTATGCTCAGGACAAAGAAGTGGATGCCGCCGTACATAGGATGCTGGACATCGTATGCCGGACATCGGACGCCACGGATGATCCCATAATATGTTCCGTCTTCGACGGATGCATAAAAATTTGAATATGAAAAGTTATACCTTGAGGATCATGAATAAGGTGAAGAGCTGAGAAATTAAAAGTTTCTGCTTTTCTCTTTGTCTTCTTGTGATTCTGAAATGATACGATTTGAGGTTAGATCTGAAAGACAAATGCTATGAGGACTCACAATATAAGGTTTGGAAGAGAGATAATAAATTTAGATTGACATAAATTACTCTTATTTAGAGCTTTGTATAGTATTATTTGTGACTTTCAAGAATAATAACAATGTTTAAAGGGCACAACCTAAAGTAACATTTCTGCCAAATTTTGCCTAGTGGTTTGGAAGGAGATTTCATCTTATAATTGTTGACACCAGATACCGGCCAGAAAGTGATCAAAATAGCTCACTATAAGCACTTCCTGCTAGTATAAGCTAAAAATAACTCTACAAAATGCGGATAGTAGATCTATGGTTCTTATATACTGCACTTTTCCTAGTCATGTTGTATAAGTTTATGATGATACAACTTGAAAACTTTCTTACCAAAGAAGTTATGGCAAAAATGGGGAAATTATAAAGATCAAGGGGCAATAACTCCAAAGATAATGAAAGCAGAATAAAGGTTATATACTACACTTCTACTAGTCTCATTGGATCAGTGTATGGGTTTAGAAGTTGAAAGAAGGTATAGAAAAAAGATTTAGACGGACAGACAGATGTGCACAGACAGATGGACAGACATGGTGAATGAAGTTTGCCCCTCTAACTACATATAAGTGGGGGCATAATTCAGCAATCCTGAGAATTGACCAATTGCTGACCACGCCCACTTACTACGTTGGCCTCGCCCACTGGCTCTGACAGGAAGTCCCACTTCAATTTTAATCGACATTATTTTTCAAAATTCATAGCTAGTACCATGTAACAAGAAAGTGAATAGTGGTTGGCGACCAAAACATCGTAACTACAGCTTTAACAAGCTGTAGTTACAACATTTAGGTTGCCAAACCAACAAAATTGTTTCAGACAAATAGCGGAGTTCAAATCAGTTTTCCGGGCTGAAAAAATGATTTGATTGGTCGATTGATTCCTTGATTGACATCCACGATTGGTGTTACCTTTTGAATATTTAGAAAGTTTCAAGATAAATCAATAGTTTTAAAGTTTCAGTTGCAAGAGTATCAACAGAAGAATTAATATACTTAACCCATTCCCACTCAGTGATGCCTTTAGATGCCCTCAAGAAAAAAAGCGTAGGAAAAAATTGTGAAAAATGAAGAAATTGCTTGTTACAAGCAAATTTTTCATTATCCACAATATTTTCCTCCAAAAAAGTTGAAAAAATCCAGAATTTAATAAACTTTAAATTGTTGTCTGCAACTTCTTTAAATTTGGGCCAGTCTAAATTTTTACCTTGCGGGAATAGGTTAACATGTGTTACCTTTAACTGTTTCAATGCTCTATCGAGCCTCTTCTGTCTTTTCCGGCTCTTTTTACCCACTCTGTGACTGTTGGACAACTCTTTAGCTGACTTCTTATCTTCCTGTATCATCAAACAAACAATGTAAGAATTAACCCTTGTCATGTTGAACACTGAATAATTCTGTTTTGACAGGAGCTATAGATGAAGCAGGGGTTTGGAATTCCCACACCCGATTTGTCCAACATGGGCTTTTCTCCTTGTGGATGAGAACAGTTTTTAAGGTCACTTGTCTTGGGACAAGTAAATACCAGACCAAATATTGAAAAGGGAAAAAAAAGATTTCAAAGATAACCTATTACACACAGGAAAATTGTCATACATGTTTATTTTGAAGGGTAGAAAATATTGTGTTTAATCAAGAAAATGCTGGGTTCCATCATTTTCTTCATTATCAACAAAGTTTTCTCAAAATGTATGTCTTTAATTTAACTGCAGCCAAGTTCATTTCAATTCTAGACAAATAGAAATCATGTCTTACATGTCCAGGAACAAGTGAAGAAAACCTGTGTTTCTTTAACCCTTGTCATGCTGAATAAATCCATTTTTGAATGGCATTAAAATCAAAGGTCTGAAAGCACTGGTTGTACTTGTTGTTCAATCATCAACATTTCTTACGAAATTTAATTTCATAAACAACTCTAGCATGAAAAGACAAACAGGAGGTGTAGACTAAGATCAGACTGCACTCATGTGCAGGCTGATCTTTGTCTATACCTCCTGCCAAACTGGAATATTCCAGGTTTAGCATGACAAGGGTTAAAACTGGACAAAGATTAAGCTACAAATATGTGCAGTTTGATCTTGGACTAAACCACCTTATTGTCCATTTTATAGAGCCACAGTTGTTACAAAATTTATTTTCAATATAAATGTTTAACCATGACAAGCACTTCTAGTGCTTCCAGCCTTTGCTTTAACCCATTCCCATAGAATCCAAAATTTTTACATTCCTCAAGAAAAAAGCTATGGAAAACATGTTGAAAATGAAGAAATTGCTTGTAACTAGCAATTTCGTCAATATCAACAATCTTTTCCTAAGGCAGAAAAATTGAAAATTCAGTCAACTTAAAATTGTATCTATGTATTCTATCAATTCGGACTAGTCTGATATTTGTTGTCTGCTAATGGGTCAATACAATTCTAAAGAGTTGTATTTAGAATTCACAGCGCTGACTCCATTTTAACACAGGATCCACTTTGCTCCCAAAATTGGGGGGGGGGGCATTTAGGGTTGCAAATGTTGAGATACAACGTTAATGCTGAGTTGGCCGCGATTTTTTCATCCCGTCTTCGAAGAAAAAGGGTTGCACATAAAAATCAATAATTACCCGGAGCTAGGTAAGTTTTTAACACCTTACATGGATGGTCCTGGCCATTATTGCATTAGTTCAGAGGTAATTGCTTTGTTTGATTGATGACATGCGTAGTGTTTCAATTTACAAAATCGGTTTGTTTGTTTGGTCTTACTGTTTGACATTGAGATGATCAATGCCTTAGGTCATTGATATTATTTTATAAATCAATAGAGAATAGGCACGCACCTCGGTATCCTTCAATTACAAACATTGAAGGTGGTGCGAATAAAATAGCAGACTGTTTCACTCTCAGCGTTCTTAATTTTCTTCAGTCCCGGTAGGATGTGTTTTCAAAGTAATGCGCGACCGTGAAATTAGACAAATTGACTTGAGCCTACTTTTTATTTCACTTCATAGTTTGCTGGAGCTCGTAGAGGATAGTGGCTTCAAGATAAAAACGCAACAATGAGCTTTGAAAACAATCAGTCGTAGTTGCGAAGTTTTCGCTAAATACATAAAATACGTGAATTTTAATTGTAAATGTCACAATACAAAAAGATTCTCATCCGAAACGGGATAGATAACATAAATAGTTAAAATAAAATACCGTTATTTTTCTGCATTTCTTTCAATAATCTGAAAATTTAATGCCTTTCTGTATGATCAAACACACGGCAAAAAGCTCGTCGACAAATTTGAAGTAAAGGTTTTTCGGGTATAGTTTATTTTATTCTGAGGGAGGAAAGGTGATCAAAGGTGCCGCTGCCAGATGTTCAGCTATTTATGGGAGAGTTTCCGGAGTTGACACGTGCCATATGCGTACCCCGTGAGAATTATTGCTGACTGAATTTTTTACTCTTGTCGTTATGTAACCAGACATTCCGCCGTCTCGAGTATTTTTCGATTATTATGACCTTTATTTTTACGATTAAAAGTTAGCCGCTAAGTTTAATCCAGTTTTGTATACATGCAACTTGTCGGTTTAAATTCCCGATTTGTAAATGACTAGGATCATATAGAGTTCTTTGTTGATTTATTGTTACCATATTTTTAACAATGGTAAAGAAATTAGACCAAGTACATTACCGCGAAAGAGGTTCCAAGGTCAATCCAGGTGACATTTTCTCAACGCTTCAGTAACCCCAGGTGTTCAACAACGTGTCGGTCTCCAAGGAGACGTCGCTATGCTAGATACTTAGATTTTATCCCTTTTGTCGAAGGATGGAAATATTTACGTCCGTGTAAAACTAAATTCAATTCAACGCCGACGACTATCATAATAATAAAACATGTCTCGGGTAAAAGTACTAGCTTCTTAATATTGCGAAAAAGAGAACCACAATTTGTAGACCTGTAGAAATTTACGGATTATTCAATCCTAATAAACCGGGAAGGTAAGGCTAGAATTTGATTCTCCGCATGCTGAATTTCGTTGGTTTCTGCTAAACAGCATTATAGCATAATAACTCCACTTCTTCCGCTGTTTCTTTCCTTGGACCCCACCAACAGCGTTATAGTGGAGCTGCAGTGCATATTGAAAAAGAATATTCAATATACTGAAACAACTTTCCCACACCAAACCAATTATCATTACTTATTCAAAAAGTTGCAACTTTTAGGTTGCAAACCGACCATTTAATTTTTTGTTCCATGGTTCTGGCTAAAGGTTTTTGCAAAGTAATGCCATTTGAAGTGGAACCTCTTGTCCGAGCCCAGTGAGCGGCACCATCTGAGTCAGTGGGCGGAACAAGCAATCCGTCAATTTTTCTCACCTCCTTTTCACTATCACTGTCATCCTCGTCTTGCTCTTCACGACCAAGAAAAAACTTTAATGCAGCAACTAGAATCTAAAATATAGATACAGGATTATTATTTTAAACTTGACAAATTCCAAAAATGATGCATCAAACTGTTAAAGGTGATAAAATTGGTGTTTGATTCCACTACCAATTATTTTTCAATTATCACTGACAATTTAAACCCATTACAAGAAGACAAATTTTAGACAAAAAGGAGGAAAATGCAGATGACACTTCAATACGTGATAATTTGTTTGAAATTAGAATGAAATATGGTAGCTTAACATTGTAAGAAAAAAATTGAGGCACAAGAGCACCTGATTTGCTCATCAAATTTACTTATCATAAAGGTCATTTGACTAATTAAAAAAACAATCCCTTGCACAAGCAGTATTATTTTTTAAAGTGATTTTTTTTCTTCCCTCTCACTGTTTTCCTTATCAAAAATCTTTGAGTAACAATTATGTACAATTATTTGTGAAAATATAAACATATTTTTAACATCAAAGAGTAGTTGAGCATACTTTCAAGCTGACATAACCAAATGCAAAAAGCTTCAGGTCTGAAGAACCAGCAACATATCAGCTACTGCATGTAAAAACTCCAATACGTCACAGGCCATAGGCACGTGGACTACAGTCTGGTGCTAGTGCAGATCCCTACATTTGCTTGTCACCATATTTTGTAGTTTGCAGCTGTTGTTTGAAAGAATGCCAAAAATGTACCAAACAGATGCCTTTCCTGTTATACAAAATTTTAAACCAGTCCAAATTCAAAGGTTTTGCAGACAAAATTTCATTCTTAATTGGGAAAATAACTATTCAGTAGATTAGAAAATACTGTGGAAAAGAAGCAATATCTTCTTTTTCTATATGCACAGGGACTGAACAGGAAAGGATTTAGCAGTGGACTTTTAACGCCACTTTTAACAGTATTTCAGTCATATTGCAGCAGCTGGAGCACGTAACAATGGATCCCTGGTATTTCTCACACCAGTACTACCATTACATCCTTGCAGCTGCTATCCCACTTAGGTTTACCATTATCCCCCCATTGGTGAGAGACAAATGTCTGGAAGAATATGTGCAGCCGCCACCAGGGATCGAATCCATGACATCTCACAAGTTTCTTTGGAAGTCACTCATTTCTAAATTTGCCTCAGAATCAAGTATGCAAAGCAATAAGTAACCAGATATTTGGACATCAAAAAAATGGGTTCACATTATTGAATAATCTAGAATATCCTTCAAGCTTGAAAAATCCAATTTTAGACTCATTCAATCTTGAACCCCTTAAATATAGGAACCTTAGTCTTTTTTGTATTCACTTTTTCTAAATAAAAAATACTCAGGACCAAACATTTTGTCATTAAAACCTGACTTTAAAACGACGATGACCCTGACTTTATCAAATTACTTTTACCTTGACATTACCAATTTAGCAGAATTTTATCTATGCATGGGGAAAGAAATCATTTTTTATGATATTTGTTAAAAGTCTATATAACTAACCTTTGTTTCTTTAGAAAAGCATGCAGTAGTTATAACATTAACTGTTTTGGTATCATTCCAAACATTCTTCTTGTACAACTCTATCATAACATCCTGAAAAATAAAACTATCATATATAACCTTTTAAAAGCTTCTGGGAGATATGCGTTGCATAGGAATCAGGATTTTCTATTGTACCTGGTTGATAATTCAGCACAAAATATTAAGGTCTGTTGTAACTTGAGAGTGCTACTTTGTACCACAGCTCATGACCAAATGACAAAATTTCTGACTTGGTTCAATCATATTCGAGATGACATTCGAATGTATGTTTATATTAATTGTCATATGGGGTAGAAAACTTTGTGAGAACGGAGAAAGGGCTTATAACAAGCCCTTTCTCCTTTCACATAATGGTTTCTTTAACACATTCCCACTCAGTGACGCTTTTAGATGCCCCCAGGGACAAAAGCTTTGTAAAACATTGTGTCAAATGAAGAAATTGCTTGTTTTACACAATATTTTCTACCCAGAAAGTTGTTAAACTCCAAAATTCTATAACTTTAAGTTATCATTTGCAACTTCTTTCAATTTGGATCAGTCTAAAATTTTGTCGTCTGGTAAGGGGTTAAGGGATTCTTCTTAATACATTGTACTTATAAAAAGCAAGATTGTGTGGGAACCAGATAACAAGTACATGCTTCATCATTAATTTATCCATCATAGATTGTTTATATCACAAGGATGTATCAATTAAGCACTGATACCAAAAGTTACATGGTTAGATATAAGTGTGTCTAATGTTAACCCATATCCAGATGACAAAGTATTAGATTGGTCAAAATTGGAAAAAGTTGCAGTCCCCATTTTATGTTTCCTTTATTGTAAATGCATAGAAATCTCTGCACTTTCCAAAGTCATGGCAAATTTGCCGTGTATTTTTTACAGTTAGACAGGGAGTTTTTGTAAGACACTAACCTTTTACGAAAATATGAAACTCAGTTATTTGTGTCAAAAAACTCTATCCTATACAGACGCTGGGTTTTACTCCCCTGTGATTTTTATTCTTGAGAAAACATTTTGTAAAAAGAAGAAATTGATAGTTACAAGCATTTTCTTCTTTTCCCACAATATTTCCTACAATAACAGATGTTTTCTTTTTCTAATTTCACACATTTTTCAATTTTGTCTGCAACCTCTTTCAATATGGACCAGTCTAAAATTTTGTAAACAGGAAAGGATTAACTCCATTTTCAACATCATATTTCAGATTTATAGTGACAGAAGAGTTCCTGGTATTTTTTTTCATCCAGTACTACCACAACATCCCATCCAAGCCTCCAGCTGCTAATACTAATTGGAGAGTAACAAATGACTACGTCAAATGACAGAGTGATCTAATGTGCTAAGAAGTGTGCTATGGCAGTGACTAATCACAAAGTGTTCAGCAAGACAAGAGGTAACTTACCAAGGACATTTTTGCAGCCACAGGATTACTATCCTTTAACATGGTGTACATAAAATTTTGTAGGGTCTGAAAAAAGAATTATAGAAGTTCATTATTACATATATGTAACCCATCATGACTCTATTAACAGAGGATTTCTGTGGAAAACAAGATGTGTTTGTGACACACTATGCCCCCGAAAAGGAATTCTTTAGAAACGGGAAAAGGGTTAAAATTTTGACCTTGACCTTGATGAAATGACCTTCCCAAGTTGCGCCTTATTGAGACCTATCTACATACCAAATATTAGCATTTTAATTTAATCAGGGTTAAAGTTATATGAAAATGTTTAGTTGGCAGGTTAATTTTTGCAGACAGACAGATTGACAGACAGACAGACGGACAATATGCCCCTGATCTTATTGATACAGGGGCATAAAAATGCAACAAGAATTCTTACAGGAAGAAGAAGAAATTTGAAAACACAAAAATGTTCCAAGGTAAGTTGCTATTTGGTTAATAATACTTTCAGTAGAATACAATTTCTTCAAAACATTTAACACAAACAAGCCCACTTTTTGTTGTCCCCTCAAAAATTCTCACATGCAATTTCTTCAGTTTCCCATAATATTTTCAACCCTTAAGACAACTAGATGGTTGTCCCAAGACAACTGCTGTCGAGCCCGCAAAATTTTGTAGGTATCAAGCTACGGACAAACACAATTTAAGTGTTTGACCTTGAGCTTTGACCTTGAAGTTGAAGCTATCCAAAAAATTCTTTCAAATGGCACATCTACTCATGATGGAGAATGATTGTGCCAAGTAATTTTGAAATCCATCCAAAATTGTAGGAGTAATTGTGCGGAAAAACACAATTTCAGTGTTTGACCTTGAGCTGTGACCTTGACATTAGAACTATTCCAAAATTTCTTTCAAATGGCACATCTACTCATGATGGAGAATAATTGTGCCAAGTTATTTTGAAATTCATCTATAAATGTAGGTATAATTGTCCAGACAAACACAATTTTAGTGTTTGACCTTGAGCTGTGACCTTGACATTAGAACTATCCCCAAAATTCTTACATATGGCACATGAGTAATTGTGCCAAGTTATTTTGAAATTCATCAATAAATGTAGGAGTATTGTCCATACAAATGCGGACTGACAGACGGACTAACTAACAGACTAATAGACTAATGCACATACACCTTCTTGTCAAAGTGACAACTTTGTCTCGCTCACCGCAAGCGGGCTGGACAAAAATTGTAAATTAAGTAAACAATAAATTGTCATCTGCAATTTTTTTCAAATTGAAACAGTCAAAATTTGACTACAGGTATCATTCACTAAATGATGGAAAGATAATCTATACTCACTGTGTTTAATTTCACGTTCTTTTGTTTCTGGTTTACGTTTTTTATATCATTTACGATATAAGTGTAAAGAGTTTTTCGTAAAAGTTTGTCCTGACATCGAAACATCTCAAAAAACATTTCCAAGACACTGGTGGCTGATATCAATCCTTTATTCCTCAGTAAGATAAGTGCTTTTACTAGTGACTGAAACAAAAATACTTCAATTTAGTTAAGTCTAACAATGCTTTCAATCCTGTGTTTTGATGAAATATATGATAGAGAAAATAGTATGTGAAAAGGAGTTGTTAGTTAAATGCAATTCCTCCTTTTCCTAAAAAGCTTTCTACCTTTTAAGATACAAATTAACTTATGTTGCATTACGACAACTGCATTTCTGGGGTTTCCTTTTTCAAATTGGACTCGACTTAAACATTTTCCTTTCTTAAAAGATTAATCATTTAACCCTTTCCTATGCAAATCTTGGATTTCATATTGCTGTGATTTAATACTTGAGAAAACATTGTAGTAAAAGAAGAAATTGGTTGTAACAAGCAATTTCTCCTTTTCCAACAATATTTACTACCACATAGGATGGTTTCATTTCAAATTGCATTCAGAGTTTCACAATAACATCACCATCTGCATCATTTTCTATTTAGACCTTTCTAAATGAAAGTCGACAGTCAGCTTTGAAAGGGTAGAAAGTGTCAGATACACATGAAAATACAGATATCTAACCACCTTTTGTTTACATGTACCATTTAACTTTTGATGTTGGCATCATAAATAGCCAAGATTTTGTAAGTTGTAACAAGCAATTTCTTCATTTTCCACAATGATATCCTAAGCTTTTTTTTTGGGGGGGGGGGCTTCAAAAAGCATCATTGTGTGGTAACCAAACTAACAAAAAGCTTGACATAAATGACTGCTGTTGTTGGAGTTCAAAGTTCACTTCCAGTTTAAAAGAATGATTTAATTGTCAACTGTTTATATGATTGACAGCCATGATCCACCAATTTAGAACCAGAAGACACCAAGGGACTTGTTCACAAATTTTATCACCAGACAGATGGATGGACAGACAACATCGTAATATTATGACCCCAATCTTATCAAATACAAAGGCAAGACTAAATACCATCCTCATGGTTCTGTCTAGCACAGTAGAATGTCTCTGTAAGATATCCCTAATCTCTTGTGGAAACTCCTGCATCTCACCGGGATAACAGTGTGCTACCTACAGAACAAAATAATTCAAACTATCAGTGGAAAACATTTAGGATAAAACTGTCACTTAAAATGTCAGTGGGCTATATATATGGAACAAAATAATTGGTTGGAATTTTTCCAAGCTATCTACAAGTTGACAACCAGTGTCAAATTGGGTGGAAAATGCACAAGAAGAGAATTGTTTGTAATAAGGAAAATTTCCTTTTCTCACAATATTCCAAAAGGTTCAGGGCATCAAAATGCAGGATTGGGTGGTAATAAATTAAGTTTAATTGTAGCCTAATTAATATTTACACTTAGAAACTGACAGAGGGGGTATTTAGATTTTGTATTCAAATATTTATTATAATTCTGCCCTATATCCTATATTGTGGTACTCATTAGAAGTGACCTACTGCTGCCCCATCCACCTAATCCATTTGCCATGCCCACTGAATCCAACAGGAAGTCCCTCTATATATATAGGAAATGGGGGTTCTACGATATATAATCTATTTTTCAAGCTCAAACGGTGTTTAGACCGCAAAAAATGAATATCCCCCGACAATACTACAATAAAAGTATATCGCAGTATCTAGGTTTGTTTATAACATAGAAAAAAAATAACTATTTTATTTGTATTTTATTCAATCTTGCAATCTCTTGCCTCCACGGTTTAATCAAGTTTATATAATCATGTTTCAACCTAAATTCTTGTCCACCACATTGAATGCAGATTTGATGTTTTGATGATGTGCCTTTACCACATCTTAGACATGGGACTGTTTTGCTTTTGTTATGGCAAATCAACTTTGAAAACTATAAACACTCACTTTTCAACAAAAAAAAGTACACACACTCAATGAAAATGCTACGTTCCATGCTACACAACATATATGGATTAAAAATAAACAAAACAACACTCTCCCCACTTGACACAAAAAGATATATAACACCAGATGGAATTACGACATACGCGTATGGGTATCAGCCGGAACAATAAGCAATTCCTCTTTGACAAACCCTCTCTGTGGTGCAGGTGGTTTCAAATAATACACTCTTATGCCTTGTGTAATTACATGGTAATCAATCGTGTGTATATCAACACTCCATATCGGGTCTGTCGCTCGTCTCCTACTACCACCTTCTTGTTCACCTGGTTGATACAAATACCTCACACTAGCACAAATTGGGGCATCAACTTTTCTTGTTTTAACAGGGGAAGGTTTTTTCGTCTCCTTATTTAATGCCTTAATAACATCTGGCAACCTCTTTACCCATTCTCTGTTTCTTTTTTGTGTATCAATCTCTTTAGCATACTGATAACCAAACAATCTTTCTGCTAAAGTTCTGTTGAACCTTTCAACCACAGCTTGATCTCTGTGTATATCCCTTCTACCTCTCCTTATTCGCACTTTATGTTTCTCCAACAACTGTGTGACTGCACCCATGAATTCTCTACCAGGGTCTACTTGTAATAGCTTTGGATATTTTAAATGTCTCCTGTAAATCTTCTCAAATGCTTTAGCTACTTCTTTACTATCTTTAGATGTTAATGGTTCTGCTTCTTTATACCTAGACCCAACATCAACTAAAGTCAGAGCATATTTATATGTTTTGTTTCCAACTCTGTCATGTGGTAGAAACAGCAAATCTGCTTGATGTACTTCATTTTTTGCAGTGACATCGAATCTCGGTCTAATAATCTTCTTTGGTGCAGGTAAGTAAATTTGCCACACTGCTTGTTTCTTTAAAAATTCTAATGCCTGTTTCTTACTAACTTTTGCTTCCTTTGCCAACTTATTAACAGCAGAGTGTCCTCTCCAGAAACCTTTAGGACTGTAGTATATCTTCTCCATTCTTTATATTTAAGAATATTTTATATCATAAAAAAACAACAACAATGTCACAACAAGCAAAGTATGATACAATCACAGAAGCTGAATTCGAAGAACTGCTTAAAGCGCAGATTCAATATGATACAAAGAAATGGACAGATTTAGAAATCAGGAAAATTTATACAATCACTGAATACAGAACAGTCGACACGAGCAATGGTGAAAGTTTAATTCTAACACTCAAGGACAATGGTGAAGTATGGTGTCCTGATCACCTCTCTAAAAAGATTGAGGGTAAAGAACCACCTTTTTACATTAGACCTCTTGGTCTTAAACCGTGCAAGAATAACAAAAAAAATAAGTATCAAGCATATGATTTGGTATTTCCAAAGAATGCATCATGATTATGTTAAAAACTGATTATTTTTTTTTTTTTTTGCCTACATCAACTTATAAGCCACATATCCAGTTATTGTCATTCCCATCACCACAAAAACAATCTCTCTATTCTGTTGGTCTGGTGAGGGTGTATAAAAATCACTTAACTTTGGTTCAGGAGGTAAAGCTTCCAACTGTTTTCCAGTCACATAATAATACTGCTTCATTGCCTGGTCAACATCATCAAATGTCTGTTCTGCGTGATGCTCTTTTTGCATCTGTTCATTTATGAAATCCAACCTCTCTGTTCTTTTTTTATTCCATGCAACTTGTGCTGCTTCTAACTGTTCAACTGCTTTATCATGTCTTTCTCGTTCTTCATCGCTATGACACCCCATCTTGGAGAATAAATAATTGCTTCCCGAGAATGCTAATGCATTTACTAATGCACCACCTATCATCATTGCAACTGCACTTGCCATTTTTTATAAGAAGACAAAAAAAATAATTACTTCATAATATCTGCAGGAATAATACCCTGCTTAATTAACATATCTCGTGTTGCCATTGCAAGTAAAATATCTAATGACAACATTCCAATATCCCCCATATTAAAATCAACTTTAGGTGCTGGTCTTTTAAATACCTTTCTACCAAGTTCGGAATAACCAACAGTTAATAGTGTTTCCACTCCTGCGTGATAGAGCATGTTAGCGATTTGTTTTTCGTCTATTGATGTCATTTTTATTATGTATTCATAAAAAAAATAATTTTTTTTAAAATTCAAAAGGGTCATACTGTTTTGTATTAGTTTCTATAGGTTCATTGATTGGTTCATTGACCTGTTGAACAGGTTTGTTTCTATACATATATAGTACTGCAATACCTATTATAACTGCACAAGCTGGTAAATATGCTTTGTAAGCATTAATCGTATTTTCTACTATTTTTTCTGGTTGTGTACTTTCAGGTTTTGTTATTTCCATGACATGTTGATTCATCTTTTTTAACCTTCTTGCTTCTGCACCTTTTTTTCCTGCTTCAACACGTTTTGGGTTTTTTGTTTTAATTGGTGTTTCAGATTGAATGTCTTCTGATTTATCAATTTCACTCATCATCTTTTATAATATTGTCAAAATTTTCTTTTTTATTAAAATCAATATGTCTTGCTGTTGTCAGCATTGCAGTAAAAGGAGCCAAATACATACCATATTTATAATACATCTCACAACAAACATTAGTTAAAGCATGGTTGATAAAAGGGTCTTCCTCTAAATCTTCTATTAACTTTGGTGGGTTAATTACATTAAAGTACTTGGATACACCCATCACATACAAACTGATGAAAGAATTTCCCAATGTCTTTGTCATAATTGCACCTAATCGTGCTCCATACCTACAATAGAGTTTATTGATTTGCTCAGCAGACATATCATCTATATCTGAGATTTGCAATTCACGACCTAAATAATGTTTGCTGCAACCTCCAGCAACAATGGATGACAATCTTTCTCTTTTAGTGTCTTGTTCTACATAATTTAATTCTTCAGTGTTCAATAATTCTTCAGCATTCATTTTTACAATATGGAATATTTTTTTTAATCTAAAATAATAAAAGAATATCAAACATCCAACTGATATGTTTACACATGCGGATATAATTGATAATAGTTCAATTAACATGTTTTTTCTATAAGCATTATTAAAGTTTTATAAGCATTGCTAATAGCATTGCTAATTTTGCTAATAGCATTGCTAATTTTCTTGATATTTATAACAGATTTTACTAACAGCATTTCTAATTTGCTCAAAGCATTTGCTGTCATTTCTATTAACAATGCTATTAACAATGCTAAAAAAATAAGCATTACTAATCAACAAGCCAATACCCAGTAGGCTGGTCTGTTCTCAATATCAACTTACGATGCTTTGCCTTCGATAATTCATCTTTTATTCTCTGTCTTTCTTCCAGTGTCGGAATGACATCATTCTCTCGCAGACAGTTTTCAAAACTATCTCTGTCTTTAGTGTAGAATATACACAACCACTTGGTCTGTTCTCTCAAATCCTTCAACACTGAATTATATCTCTGTGAAATAACCCACACTGATTGTTCCGCATGTCTGCCAGAGAATGCCAACTCTGACAGCATGTCTTTTTTCTTTGTTAATTCTTTTGTAGCACTGCAATCATCAATGATGTATAGTGTAGGAGAACCAGCATATTTATTGAAAAACATTCTTAATAGTTCTTGTAATTTCTCTTCACCATTGATAACCGGATTTACAATTATAACATTCTTGTTCTTTGGTTTCCTAACATCACCAATCCACTCACGATTTTTATATGCTCTATTCCATTGTATAGTGGGACAGAGAATAACAATATGTTCAAACACACCTCTGTATTCACCTTCAAGCAAATCCAAAACAAATTCAGTTTTACCACAACCGGTTTGCCCACAAATGATTGCACAATGAGGATATTTTGGTAGTTTCATTTTTATTAATGGTAAAAAAAATTAATACAAAACTTCTTTAAATCTACCGTCTTCAAAATTAATCTGTGCATCTTGTATGACAAACAAATACACATTTATTGTTTCATCTGACCCTTGTTCCTTGGTTATTTGAATCGTGATGCCCTCTGATGCATTCTCTACTCTTCTTCCAGAACCGTGTAGTGTGTTATCGTCTGTAGTTCGTAAATCAAGCCACAATGCGTAGTTGTTAGTTAGATACTTTTCCAAGGTTGTATTAGTGAAATATAAATCTTTTGCAATCTTATCTGTTTCTTTGCTTCTCTTTGAAGTCAAAGCAAAGAATTTGTTAATCTCATCCCATTGTTGATATGCTCTCATTCCTTGACTGTAGAGTTGATTTGGAACACCTTCTATTGTCATTTCCACTTTTTCTATTTTCGGATTGTAATACGTTTCAGTGCTTGTTCTTTCTGGGTCTTCGAATAACATCAGGATACCTTTCATACTTCTTGCAAGAACATTCAAGTTGATGTTCCATAGTGTATCACCTTTATTTTTGGTTATCTTTCTGTGTCGTAATATGCGGTCGTAGAAGAATGTCATTTTCCCATCATATTGTTGTCTTATTTGTCTGACAAGTTCTGCATCGGAAACCATATCGAATTCCAAACATATATTCTTAATGATGTATGAAGCTGACGCGTCACTTGTTTTAATTACTTTGTCATAATCATTGAAAGTAAGTTCATATTCCAGTCTGTCACCAAGACCTGCTTGGTAGAATGGCATATGTGTTTCTAATAGTTCAAAATCAAGTGGTATGCAAAATCTGTTTTTGTATGCATTTGCTATGGCTTGGTCTTCTTTGTCTGAGGAGGCATTACCAGCACCAACTCTGTGTTTTAACATGTTATCGTTACCAATACCTTGATATGCCATATTTATACGTTCAGAAGGGCACTTCCACAAATCAACATAGCAATGGTAAATATCACTATCATCGATTGACATCACTTCATTACCTGATATTCGTATTGTTGTTTTTTTAATGATGGCTCTTCCAATGTTTTGATACACAGTTGCATTAGCATCTGTGCTTTTTAATTCAATTTCAAAAGCAAGACGTGCAGACCTTGGTACGATAACATCGTTATTACTTAGATTGGGAAATCTGACTAGTAATTGTTGGTTCTGATCTATAGTGCTGGGGTTATTTGTTATTACTACACTCTGACGAATTCCTTTTACTCCTCGTGGTTCTCTTAGTTTTCTGTAAGGGTTGAGTTTATCTCCGTATGTTGACATGTTTTTATTTTTAGACAAAAATATTTTTTTACATAAATAAATAAATAATGGCTGAAGGTGGAATGGACTTCCACAACCCTGAATATGACAAAGATGACTTTGATAAGGATGAAGCAGAAACATCTTTTACAGATGAAGAACAGTTTCAAAGTACACTCAATACTCAATATAAAGCATTAGATACTCTTACAGGAGATGATAGAAAAAATACAGAAAATTCTTTACTGAAACAGATGACAAAAAGATTTTATGATAGAAATCAAGAACCATTGCCTGATGGTGTTGATGATTTTATTTGGATTTTTAAAGAAGATAAACTGGGTAGACCTTTGTTTGGCGTTGAAGGTGTATTTGACTTGAATAAAGATTACATTCTTTCGTATTACAAGTCAAACAAGTTGGATGCTATATTGCAATTTTATTCAATTGACACTCTTCAAAAAAAATATGGTGTTAATTTTGTTAGAGAAAATTTAGGAATAACTGATTATCAATCTCTTGCAACTAGGGTAAATCAAGGTAGAAAGGAATTTCAACAATTCATTGAGACAGGAAACAAAATTGCAACAGAGGAAATTCCTATGCAAGACATTTCTTCACCACAAGAAATACAAGATTTAACAAACACAGTTGACGAAGTTGAAACCGCAGTTAAAACTCTGGAAACAGAGTTCTGGGATGTAGAGGAACGTAGTGATGGACAAACACAAACAGACATGACAAAGCGAGAAATGGATGGCATTATGAAAGCAATGACTACTGTGAAAGAGGAAATCGCTAATGAGTTGGCAAAACTTAATGAAACAAATAAAGAAATAGCACAGGAAAAGGAAAAACTTGCTAATACAAAGGATGAAAATACAAAGAAACAGATTCAATCAAGAATATCTGATTTAGAATCAGAAAGAAGTGCAAGGTTGGAAGTGATAAATGTTAACAAAGAAAAACTGAGGAGTCAGGTTAATAGGATTAAGGAGACCATAAATAAGATTTTGAAAGAAGACAGAACACTTGGTCAGAGGTTGAGAACATTATTCAGAGAACAAGGTATAACCATTGTCAGTATTTTGACTGCTATTGGTATGATTATTGGGGTTATTGTTGAAGCTGTTCTTCCTTCTGGTGGTGCAACAACTCCTCCAAGCAAACAACCAACATCAAATGCAAAGGACTGGATAAAAAAACAACTTTCCAATCTTGGAAAACTATTGGCTAGTCTTGCTGGAAAAGCTGCAACCGCTTTACCAGGTGTGATTGGTTCTATTGTGTCGTGGTTGTTATCAACAACTGGAAAGGTTGTCAACTGGTTTGGTGAACATTTATGGGCATTGGTTGTTCTTGTTGTTGGATTGTTATATGCTGCTGCTAAAGAGTATTTTCATAAATAAATAAAGTGACAAGACCAACTGCTATGCTGCCAACGATTAATGCTGTTTTGTTATCTTCATGTTGAATTGCTATTTTTTTTTCTGGTGACATAACAGGTGTAACTACAGGAGTAGTATGGTGTATAATTATACTAGATGGTTTTGTATTAACGGTAATATGAGGTTGCATAGCAACAGCATCAAGTAGATATGCGTGTTGTTTCACATATGAATTAAAAAATCCAGGTGTATTGGCAGCTTTTGTAACCCAATCATTTGGTAAATAATGCTCTTTTGCATAGGTTGTAATTTTTTTATAATCCTCAGAACTGACTTGTACTGGTTGTGTTTGCTTTGTTGGAGTTCCTTTTAATTCTGTAGTTTGTTTTGGTGGAATTGGTTTTATATTTACATTATTATTCAAACCAAGTTCTTGGTCTTTTGTTGCTACTACAATTTTATTATTATAATCTTGAATTGTACCAATTCTTAATTCCATATCACTTGGTGACATATATAGTCCTATTCCATAGACATAATCAACTTTACTACGAGCATATTTTAAAGTTTCTTGGTATCTTGAAATTTGGCTTGGTAAATCTATAGGACCATTAATAGCATCTTCAACATTTGCAAGAAATTGTTTTTGTGCATCAAATGCAGTTCCAGTACCTAAAATATCTGTTCTTGTTTGTGATTGTGAGCCAAGTATAGCCCAGCAAAATGTTCTTATTGATTCGTTTATTCTTTCAACTCCAGCTCTTGTGAAGCCTAATGAGGAATCTAGTATAAATGTGGTCCAAACATTTTTAACACCATCTACTTGTTCTAAATAGTCAATGTGAATTTTTTTTGGTGGAAGATATTCGCATGATGATACTCCACATTTTCTTCCTCCAGATACTTCTGGTCCAAATGTCATTTTTGTCAAGTCTAAATTCGATGATGTGCTGCTTTGGATGTGTTGGGATGAATTGTCATGTCTAAAATCTGTTCTTTTTCAAGCAGTGTGGCTAGTTGTGTGGATTACTCCAAGACTGTCACCACTTGGGAATAATTTTTGTCTCCAGTCTGAATTTGGATCGACGTTAAATTCTTTACATATTCTTTCATAAGCACCACGGTCATAGCTATTGTTAAATGCATTCCAACTTTTATCTTGTGGTAGTGCAATTCCTAGTTCAAATAATATTCTTCTTGTTTGGTAGTAGATGTGAAATAGGAATAGTGAGCCAGTCATTCCACCAGCTCTTATGTGGTTATTATAATCTACACCACAACCTGTAGTTGCACACCATATTGCAAAGTTTAGTTGATTTTGCCAGAATAATAACCATTTTGTATTCCATCTATCTACTATTTCTTCTGTTACTACTTTTGGTAGTAGGTAGTTTTCAAATATGTTTGGAAAATCTACTTGAAAACTTTTCTTTGCATCAGATGATATTATTATTTTTTGTTTTATTATATTAATTGATTTGTTGTTAAAAACACCAGCGTGTTGATAGTGAGCTTCATCGCTATATTTGAATTCTTTTTGTACTGACATTTTTTATTTTATGATTTATAAAAAAAAATGTATCACACAATTTCAAACATTGATAACACTATCAATTTGCAACAGTATATTGATAACAAAGATGGGAATAAACGGGTTGGATTGAAAAGTTTCACATATACCCTGGGTTGGTATAATGTTGTTAATGAATATGTGCAAAAGGGTAAAGAGAGACCTCATCGCATTCAGGATGGTTATTACAGCTTTCAACACATTGTAGATTTTTTTCACAATTTAAACATTTCATTGTCTGTGAATGAAACTAATGGTATTACATCATTAATTGCTGATAATGAAATAAAGATAAGTAAAGGACTCAAGTTGATGCTGGGGTTAGGTAAAAGAATATTTGAAGCAAATACTACTCATTTTGGTAATAAATGTCTTGATTTTGCAACAGTAAAGTCTCTATACATCCATCTAGAGCAATTAAACACATCACAGAACTATTTCAATGGGATGCCAAGCACAATATTAGCAGTTGTACCAATTGAAAATAAAGCGTATGGTGATATTGTGTCTGTAAGATTTGAGCATCCAGAATATAAATATTTGTCCAACGGAGCAATTACAGAACTTGAAATATCTGTTAGAGATAAATACAACAAAAAAATAGATAACCATGGCTTGCCAATGAGTGCTGTTTTAGAAATTATTTAATTTTCACACTATAAAAAATGAGTATCTTTAGTATCAAATCACATAGAAGAAACGACGACTTTGAAGTCCTTAAGCAGCATATTCATGATTTGCATAAGCGAGTGAGACCAATTACAGATTTAGAGCAGAGAATTTCAGACTTTCAGCAAAGTGTTCATGATAGTAGAAGCGTTTTGTTTCAAGAAATAAATACACAGGTAGATAGGCATAATGAACTTCGAGAAAATGTAAAGGAAATGGCCATTAACAATAGTTTATTACGAAATAGCATTAATAATATCAAAGACAAGTTGGTAATTTCAATATTTGCAGAAAGTAAAGGGGCTCTTGTAGAGAATGAAGTGTTTTCTTTTGGGAATGGTGGTAGAGAAGACGGTGCTGGTTATGTGATGATGCGTCGTGGTCAAATTTTAGGTATAGGTATTTCATGTAAGAAAAGGAGTGGTGAAGTGTCGGTGGGTATTTCTGTAAATGAAAAAATATTACCAGGTTGTGAAATAACACTTAACACTACTCCAAGAAAACATGAAAATTTTGATACGCCTTTTATTGTTCAGGCTGGGAGTGTAATTAATTTTGTATGTAAGAAGGGAAACGCAACAACAGAAAATACAGTTGCTTCGTTGTTAATTGAATTGTTTTAATTTTTTTTTGTCTGTAATAATAAAATATGAAACAACCGACGGCACCGAGTTTGTATCCAGAGTTGCAAGATGGGCAGAATTATAGATTACAGAAAATACCAGAAATCGAGCAGACATTAATCAAGGAAAGGGATAATAGGCAGTCATTGTATAAGAAATATAAAAGGAGTATAAATGCCACAGATGGAATTGATACAACTCTCATTTCTGGGAGTGTGATTTTGGGTGGCATTGGAATTGCATTGCCTTTGATGTTGCCATTAGAAATTGCCGCAATAGTTTGTGGTGTAGCGGGGGTATGTGTAAAGTTTATTAGAAGACGATTGCATTCAAAGGCTCAAAAACATTATGAGATAAAGACATTAGCCGAAGTTAAGTTAAATAGTGTGCAAGATTTGATTTCCACGGCACTGAGTGATGGGCAAATATCAGAACAAGAATTTAAAACGGTTATTTATGAACTTGAAAGATATAATAATCTCAAAGATAAGACTCGCTCAAAACAGTCAGATATAAGTGAATTAGAAAAGCAGAAGTTAATAGCAGAGGGAAAAGCACAGGCATTAAGTGCTATTCAAAAAAAGATAAAAGACACATAATTTTGTTTAATAAGTTTGTATTTGTAAATGAACCTCCACCTTTGTATTCAGATTAAAATTAAGAAATTGTTATAACAAAAAGAGATAATCCCAGATCAAACCCTCGAGTAGAAGATTACGTTATCACCGATGACGTATGTGACAAGCGTGTCGTACGACAATTTATCATATCACCGGTTTCATTCGACTGCAATCAATTTAATTTTAAGAAGTCAAAATGGCTCGATCAATTAAGACAATTTCGAAGTTTTCTGAGAATGCCATAGATTTTGCTGTTGTCAATTCTTTAACTCCTCAAGAAAAAGAAGCCTTTAACAGAGGATTAAAAGTGATCGAGAAGGCTTTAGGACAAAAGACGGAAAAAGTAAAAGGAACAGAAACAACGAAGCTTTCAGATGAGTATATATTTCAGAACAGCATTCTTACGCAAATCCAAAAGAAAATAAAGGACATTGAACTTAAGGAGATGAACGGAAAAATAACAATTAACATTAACTTTAATATTAAAACAAATTTTGACGGTGATATTAATCAACTGAAAGCCCATCACGCAGAACTTGTGGATTTGGAAGAAAAATTACAGACACTAACGCTTTTAACACAGTTTGCTTGAGGAAACTTGTATTTATCTTTAGCAAATCGACTTAAGAAGGATGGAAAGTTCGTAGAATTCATTGAAATGGAACTAAATGTGAGTTACAGGACAGTTCTTCGATACATGACTCTTGCCAATATAATCAAGATGTTCCCTCGCCTCTTATTCTGTGATTTGTCGTTTGCTCAGATTATAAAACACAGAGACAGACTTATGAAGTTCTTACACAGTGAAGAAGGCAATGCTTTGAGTGCCAACTTGAGTTTACCAGTTGAATTCATAGCCCAAAATCAATTAATGATAATTGCAAACAACGAAACACACAGTACTCCAAAGAAAATTAAATTCAATACTGGCCCTGATTGGGCCTATCATGATCAGCAGGATGCAAATACAGATGTGCCAGAAAATACCGTCGAGGAGATAACAGCCACACCCAGCGATGATATGGATGAGGTGGAGGAATTAGAAAAACATTTGTAAGTTTTACTTTTCAAATACACCTTTCGTTAAATCATTATATTACCAAATTGTACTTCACAGCATAACACATAACTTTCTGTTATATTATGGTTTGTTTAAAATTTGCTGCTGACTATTTTTTCAACAGTTCTATTAAAATATTGCATTATGTAATAAAACTTGGACTAATAAGTTTGAGTCATAATTTAAAACATATTTTTCTTACAGGAAACAATTCAGTTTGGAAGACAAGAAGAACAACTAACAAATGACGGTTGGAGGCCTTCCATGGATTCCGTTCACATAAAAATTGACTTGTTACTGTATTTTGTAATATAATACTCACATGATAGATAAGTGAGTATTATCAACAAATGGTGACAATTAGAAGGGGTACTGACAGCGTTATCTACTTTGAGCAAGACATCGAGTGGTCCTATCAGGACTCTATATCACTAATCAGATTGTGTAAATAGTTCATCTTGTTGAATAAACTACAAGTACAAGTGTTAATATACTACAACATAATATTTGCGGTATGCGTTCCTTAATAAAGCCTTTGTCACAGACTCCTATTCAGCATGTTAGATTTCTACGATATATGTGTTTTCACAAACCCTGGATACTGCGATATACTTTTATTGTAGTATTGTCGGGGGATATTCATTTTTTGCGGTCTAAACACCGTTTGAGCTTGAAAAATAGATTATATATCGTAGAACCCCCATTTCCTATATATATCCTCTTCAATTTAAACAGCATTATTTTGCAAAGTAATGGCCTGTAAACAAGAGGGCCGTTGGCCCTGAGGAGCTCACCTGAGATAAAATCTCTTTTCTTTCAACAGTCTAATTTCATGTTAAGGTAAGGATTATGATACAAATGGGCCATACTTACATATATAGACTATGTACCTCGGGATCAAAAAGTCTAAATTACAAATTCCAAGACTTTAGGGGCAATTTGAAAGAAGGAAAAAACTTTTTCCTCCCTCTGGATCCATGGGTTATAGTTCAAGAAATAAGAAAGAAGTCTGTGAACTGATGCTTCATGCCTATACCCCCTCCCAGGACTCTAGCCCTGGGGACCAGTGGATCATGATTTTGGCTATTTTGGAAGAGGTCAATATACTGATGCTTCATGCAAAATATCAAGGCTCTATGCCTTCCGGGTCAGGAGGAGAACATTTTTAAAGATTATTTTTAAGTTTCACTTTTGTTACCATGGCAACCAGAGTTTTAAACAGATTTAAATTCTTTTGGCTTTTTTCAAAGGAAAATTACTGCCAAATTTGGTTCAAATTGGCCCAGTGGTTTGGGAGGAGATGTCATTTAAAAATTGTTCTTTATTTCTATATAAGACCCCAACCCTCTGGGGCTCTGCCCCTTGGGACCCGAGGATCATGATTTTAGCTACTGTGAAAGTGGTCAATATACTGATGCTTCACGCAAAATATCAAGGCTCTACGCCTTCTGGGTCAGGAGGAGAATATTTTAAAGATTATTTTAAAATTTCACTTTTGTTGCCAAGGCAACCAGAGATTTTAATGGATTTCAATATTTTTGCTATTTTCAAAGGGGACCACCTAAGTAAAATTTCTGTTTCAAATTGGCCCAGTAGTTTTGGAGGAGATGTTTTACAAAGAATCTGTTGAAGGACAACGCAAGACGGCTGGGCGCTGGACGAAAGGTGATCACAAAAGCTCACTTGAGCACTTAGTGAGCTAAAAAGTTGAATAGCTGGTAGGCGACCTGAACATTGTAACTTGAATAAGGTGTAGTTATGACGTTTAAGTTGCCAAACCAACAAAATGGGTTAACAAAAGTGGCCGCCAGTGCCTGAGCTGAAAACTCATTTCAGGTTTAAATGAATGATTTTATAGGTCTACTGATAATTTGATCGACAGCCACATTTGGTCAATCATTTTGAACGATGAATCTATTGAGTACCAACAACATTCTTGGGAAACTATAATTTTAGAAAAGTAAACACCTCTGTATACAACCTTAGTGAGAGAAGGTATACTTCATGGGACATAAAATGTCACTTATCTAAGTTATCTACTAATTAACAATTTCTTAATTTTTCAATGTTTTCTATCCAGAAATGTGAAAAAATTAAAATTTAATAAACTTCAAAATTCCTTTCAATTTTGACCGGTCTAAAATTCTGTTGTCCGGTCTGAGTCAAGTGACACTTTATAACCATTGGATTGTATGGCTGTGATATAGGAACTCATGAAAGGCTACTTACCTGTGCTAGAAATATCAATAATTCATCCAGAGTTTTGCTGTACTGAGAGGGTTTGAGTTGGAAGATCTGTAGGTTTGACTGATAGTGACGATACTGCTGTAAAAACTGGAAGAAAAACAGTAACAATAGAAATCTTTAGAAATAGTCAAAATCTAGTCGAGGTGGATGAATTATATTTTTAATATTCAATTAAAACAAGAGGGCCAAGGTGGCCTTCGATAACTCACCTGAGTTCTTAACCCATTTCCAAACAATTCAGTCACATTACTCTCCTGTCTCAGAAGACTTGTCACAATTCTTGGCCTGGAAGATCCATAGGGTAGGGCAACTCCAGTCTGAAAGTTGTCTTTATCTCACCACTACCACTAAATGTTACTTGCAGAGCTGGTAGACAAACCTTACCCATTCAGAGAAAAGGATCCTCAACCCTAAATGGGTCAACTCTGTCTTAAGTTATATGGACTACAGCCATATACTTCTCTGGAGATTTCCTCATTTGCATATCATGGTAAATTAACCCCCCCCCCCCTGAAACTAGAACACAGCCCTTTATATAAACAAGAGGACCATGATGGTCCTATATCACTTCCCTGAGAATGATGGCTCACAGCTTTATGATATATACAGTCAAAACTGTGTTAGTCACATGAGAATAGCCAATCTGTGCATAATGGCCATCCCAGGTCCGCCTGTGCAATTTGCTCTTTAAAAATTACTGTGAATAGCAGTAATCTGTCATATGTGGCCAGCGGTCACCTTTAATTGTCCAATTTGCACTTTATGTATATCCCTTTAAACGGTCACACGACTCCACTAACTGCTGACAAGTGTCATGTAAAAAATCAATAAGGCGTCTGGCTAATCTTGTGCTTAAACTTTTCAACACGTGAGATAAACATGAACACGCCACTTAAAGGTGTACTCTTTTAACATGTATTTGATTAAATGCAGTTACATAACAAGTGCCAAGTTATGATATAATAAATCAAATTTGATGGATTTAATATAAAGTCTTATTATGTATCCAGTTTGTAAGTTGAGAAGATGGGTAGTTTTACCACAAGAACAAGATGTGTTTGTGAAAAACTATGCCCCCGAAACAGGAATTCTTTAGAAACGGGTGATTTTTAATTGGCTTTTTTTCTTTGATTTAGGGAAAAGGGTTAAAATTTTGACCTTGACCTTGATGAAATGACCTTCCCCAGTTGCGCCTTGTTGAGACCTATCTACTTACCAAATATTAGCATTATAACTTAATCAGGGTTGAAGTTATAGGAAAATGTTTAGTTGGCAGGTTAAGTTTTGCAGACAGACAGACAGACAGATGGACACCTGTAAAACAATATGCCCCCAATCTATCGCTGTGGGGGCATAAAAATTTTAGACTAGTCCAAATTCAAAGAAGTTGCAGACAGAAATTTTTGTTAAAAACTTATAATCTTTGTCATTTGGGGTAGAAATATTATGGATAATGAAGAAATATATGGGTTCGATCCCCGACGGCGGCACTCATCCTATCCGACTATTTGTCTCTCACCAATGGGTCGATAATTGTAGACCTATGTGAGATAGCAGCTGGAGGCTAGGAAGGGATGTAATGGTAGTACTGGTGTGAGAAATACCAGGATTCCATTGTTAGGTGCTTCAGCCACCGCGATATAACTGAAAGATTGTTGAAAGCGGCGTAAAACCCCATTGAAACAAACTGAAGAAATTCATATGTCTTCTTTTTCCACAATGTTTTCCAAAGCTTTCTTTACAAGGGGCGTATTTTCTTTCTACTCTGCGTTCATCAAGCAATTCATAGACATTATATGGCAGTACTTAGAAAACATGTGTTTGTAATAGAGTATCTAAAATACATTTACAGCAAACTTTTGAGGAAAATCAGTTCAACGTAACGTCGGTCTCAATCATAAGTCATTGAACGTTTTATCTCACAATGAACTTATCGTACACCGACCATAATGTCCCGCAAGTGTTTAACACTAAATGAACACATCAATGTTCTTCAGTTTCTTGATCCTGGTCGGACGTTGCTTCCGAGTTCAGATTTGGGCAATTTAGAAAATAAAATGGAAAATAATTTGTCAGACTTGATAAATATTGGTATATTTTCTATTTTTTGTTAATCAAAACACTTGTCTTTCTACATTTATGAGGCCATTCTGATATGAAGACATGTGCTTGTATCATGACTACCACTCTATGTCGACGGGGTTGTAGAAAAAACAACTACAAAAATATGTTTTAAGCAGCCAACTGGCGTATCTGGCCATTTTGATCTGTCCCTTGGCTGGCTGCATACGACAGGTTCAACTGTATATACAAAATATCAAAGCCTAATAATTTTGGAGAATAAGATTTTCTCCTCTAAACCTAGGTATATTGAAGAACCCACCATACAGCGCTAATTTCCAGAGTATGGTAATTCTTTTATGTATTTTCGTAGAGAGTCAATAAGCATTGATACATACCACATATCAAAGCTTTAGGCATAATTGTTTAGGAGGAGAAGATTTTCAAAGATATCCTTCTTTATTCATTTCTAAAGTCAGGCATTGCACAGAAAAGGGCTTATTTTCCTAATACGGTAGTTCTTTGAAGTATTTTGGTAAAGGTTCAATAGACATTGATACATACAAAATATTAAAGCTCTAGGCCTTATGACTTGGGGGAAAAGATTTCAAAGATTTCCTTCTTTATTTCTAAGTAAAATCAGGGATAGCACAGAAAGGGGCTAGTTTTCAAGATACTGTAATTCTTTGAAGTATTTTGGTAAAGGGTCAATAGATAATGATTTATACCAAATTTAAAGGCTCTAGACAGGGCCTTCTCTGGGAGAAATCTTTTTGCCATCACTTTCGCCAAATCAAAAAAACTAAAGCCAATTTTGTCACCAAGAAGCCATATGAGAAGCCAAGTATTTGCCCAGTTTGATGCCTCTGAAATCCACTGAGTTGGGAGACTATTGAATGCAAAATGTCCCCCACCCCTTCCCCACAAAAAAAAACTAAAAGAATCTTAGAAAACTGAATGAATGATCCATCTTGTTCATCTGAATTTAATCAGACAGGCCATAATTTTTCAAGAATTTCGGGATATTGGAATAAATTTACCGGATCGCCAGCGAAGGCCCTGACTACGAACCTATACTTATGCACTTTATCTGTGTTGCATAATATTTCTGGCGTGGTATAGTTTAGTAGGACTCGCTACAAACTCCTTCAAGGAGAAAGTGGACAATCATTGCGGAAGAATCTTTTGCTTAGTAAAGCTTGGCAATCAGTGGTGATAGTAGCCTTTAACACATTAACCTATTACTAGATTTGTCGTATTTGAGAGAAATTTGCAGATGACAATTCAAGGCTAATTAAAGCATAGATGCCACATCAGGCAGAAAACACTTTGAGGAAGGGACAAACTTATAATAGTAATGTAGTATCCTTGGATTGAATGGATTCCATAAGGATTTCCCACCTAGCAGAAAGAGCCGATTAGGGATGGGACCAACCAGATAAACAACTAGGGCTCAGCAAATCTTGCGTCTGCGTAGGTGTCCAAATGGGCTATGATTGTCTGGGACCCTGTGCACTTGAAGAGTACCCCTCAGACTAGCTGTGATATCGTAGCCCTCTTTCTGATAATCTGCTGGCGAGGGCTACGACTCCCATCTTCTTTGCTCTTTGTTGCAAGTCCTAATATTGTATGTTTTGTGATGAGCGACTCTGTGGATGAATTCCTTACATACATTAATATTATGGACAAATTCTATCAGAATAATAAGAATATCGATTGTATCAATTGTTTAATACCGGTTTCTTTCCAGTTAATAAGATATTTCCCTAGTTTGACGGCCATGATATTTGGTTGGTCATGTGATTTATTATTACGTCACATTGTCTACTATTGTCATGCTGTCAAAACAGGTGCTCGTAAAAAATACAGTATCCGTTTTTACCTACCATAGATAAAAAATTTTATCTTCAAAGATACTGAATTTTCAATATCTTTATTTTATCTATCAAATTCAATTAACTCTTGAATTACTTTCATACAACTTTTTTCTTGTTTTCTATCCAAACTGTCCTGTTTTCAAAAAATACTATGTGTTCCAAATATGGTGACCTGAATTCTCATTTGCTATTGTTTTGGCGGGAAAACCGAGACCTCAAGAGATCTCGCTGTCAAACAGCAAAAATGGCTGACATTTGATTAAAAATGGCCGAAGAACTTCGAGTTTCCGATGGTGCAGCAAATCGAGACTTAAATACATAAAATATCCGACTTTCTTTAGATTTACTTTTATTTACATGAGTGGATAAAAGGTTAAGGTCCATTTTGGTATTAAACTTGTGTTTGTACTATTTACACAACTTACAATAATCAACCTCAAAGTGCCCAGAGTGAATCACTCCGGGCACTGCAACAAAGAGCAAAGAAGGGGAGTGTCGTAGCCCTCACCAGCAGATTATCAGAAAGAGGGCTACGATATCACAGCTACCCTCAGACCAGAAACATGTTCGTAACTTAATTGTTAGAGATTCACAGCTTGCTGACCTAAGAACAGTGAGTAGACTCTCTACAGTAACATGTACTTTCTCATTTTCTCACATTTGTTTCTATAACTATATTTTCTAAGCGCGTAAGAATGTTTGATTGTTTGGTAATGTGTTTAAAAATAATGTGTACGAAAAGTTTAAGGTCCGAATATCTTAGGTGTAAACAGGAACTCTTTTTATATTACTTACTTCATCTCTATATGATGTTGGGTCTCTCTTGATCAAGTTTTGCAGCTGTGGCAAGTTACTTGGTAGTTTATTTGACATTCTCGGTTTTATTTTGGTTCTTTGACAACACGTGAATAAACCGGAAGTAAACAACCAGATTATAGACTGGAATCAATATCGACTTATACTTTAAGCTAGAAACTTTTACAGAAAAACGTCCGTGCGGATTTTTTCTTATTAATTATTATTGTCATTAAATCATTATTATTGTCATCATTATTTATTTAAGTAGATGCTGAATGAAATTATCAAACCCTTAGGAAGTAGGCTTATTTATATTTCATCCTTTTATATAGACGGACAGGTTTGGCTCAAATGTTCTTACGGATCTATTAGTCTTAAAGTTTACATCCCAAATTAGACTAGAATATCCATATACACAGCCTATGCTGTTACCCCTTCGTGAGGGTCCCTTCGTGAGTCTTGCCATTCAACTCGGGATATCCCAGTAGGCCTACGCGCTTTAGTTAGTAGAGTATTGATGAATTGGCTATCCGTTATATATTTATTTTCTTCATTCCTTCTTTGTAGAAAAATAAGAGCTTTGTCTGATGCTATTATAATTATTATAGCCAAATTCTAACAAGTTGATAATGTCTTATATGTAGTCCAAATCCATTAGATCTACCTACCATATGTCCTTGCTAGTTTGGATTGAGGTATTAGAAGCTAAGGCTTATTTTAACCCAAACGTTCAATAAGCGGTTTAGAAAATTAAACGACAATTTTATTAAAAAGAATTATTAGAAAAGTACATTCGGGTATTGCATTGCCTGAATCCCGACCCGCTGATAGTACCGTGTACATGTACATTGATTGTCTCCAGATCAAGACGTTAGGTAGGTAGTAAATATCTATATTATATTTACCCGGGATTTGCTGGCCGATATACCCCGGGACGATGGTTTTTTATTTGTTTGTTTTGTTTGAATGGGTTTAACGTCGCTTTTAATACTTTTTAAGACATATCGCGGCGTCTGGAGCACCTAACATTGGATTACTGATATATCTCGCACCAGTACCACCATTACATCCTTTCCCAGCCTCCGGCTACTATCCTACTTGTGTTTACGATTATGCACCCATTTTTGAGAGACAAATTTCGGGAAGGATATGTGCCGCCGCCGGGGATCGAACTGTTTCTATTTGGCTACCAACATACGCTAGAATAATATCACGTTTTTAGTAATTATTCATGAATATCCCAGGATAATTGACCAATTGCTGGCCCCGCTACCTTACTCCTTTGTCCACGCCCATGGACTCCAACAGGAAGTTCCGTTTCGATTTTAAGCGGCGTTATTTTTCAAAAACTATCGTAAGTAGCATGTAACAAACAAGTATAACCGCTGGTTTACGACCTAAAGGTCGTAACTACAGCTTGAATGTAATGGTTCTAAGTACGAAACACACATACATCTAAATATAGAACTACCACTGGACGCGGCCAATGACGTTTTCATTAAAGTCACCATACATTAGAAAAATAAATCTTAAAATGTCCATGAGCGTCTCGGTAGTGATTATGTTTACGAGGATGACAAAACCCTTCTCATACATGAGAGTGACATTTCCTTCGGAAATATGACTCTCCCTAGGTAATTCAAGCATAGTGGTTCGAAGATAAACGGAAGGTCTGAGTTTGATAATACTAGATACTAATAAGCAAGTAAAATTATCCCGGGATGCTGTTCAAGATGATTTCAAAAACCTCTGGGCTTCCCATACATAAGAGTGGCATGTCCTTCGTGATCTATGGGCGTCCCTGGGGTATTCCTGCACAGTGAATACTGAAGATAGACATCATTACAAAACCTCTTAGATATATGGTACATAAATTTGATGCAGTTTTAGCGCGTCATAGCGCAGTTGGTAGCGCATCAGACTCCCAATCTTCCATCATGAGAGGTCATGGGTTCGATCCCCGGCGGCGGTACATATCCTTTCCGACATTTGTCTCTCACCAATGGGTGGTATAGCAGCTGGAGGCTAGGAAAGGATGTATTGGTAGTACTGGTGTTAGAAATACCAGGAATCTATCGTTAGGTGCTCAAGCCGGCGCGATATGACTGAACTACCGTTAAAAGTGGCGTTAAGCCCCATTCAATCAATCAACCAGTTAAGGAGATATCATCATTTGTTCTAATTTTTATGAATTTTCTATTTCACACAATTTTAGATTAACTGGATGAATTCCAATGGTACTTATGTAATGGCCTGTTGCCATCTAGCTGTCCGTACGTTAACTTTTCGTATTTCCCTCTGAAATTACAAGGCAGATTTCTACCAAATTTAACAGAGATGGCCCTTGAAGCAGTCTTTTTAAGATTTCATAAAAAGAATGTGTTTGGGCGAAAAATATGGATTTTATGGGCGATAAAGTCATAAAGGTAATATGTGGTTGAAAATTAAGAAATATTTTTCTTTGAAACTACATGTTGGATGTGATGGATCTTTTACAGGAATGTTCTTTCGTTGGATCTCTCTCTGGTTTTGTCAAGGATTTATAATTGGACGAAAACCTTTTCCGCAAAATATTGACCACACGATGAAATGTTCATTAAAAGGTTCTCTGCATTAATTCTTAGATACAAATGGTTGTTGGACGGAATGTTCATTTGTTGGATGTTTCAGACATGCCTTGATGAGGCGAAAAAAAGTACTGTTTTATGGACCGAGTTTATCGATATCGAACATGTATTGAAATATGAAAAAATCCTCTGCTATTAAACTATTGATTGAATTGATTCTTTTTTTTTTTTGCAGGAATATCATTTATGTGGCCTTCTTTACGATTATTCCAAGAAATTTGCTCGGGCAAAAACTGGATGTTATAGACGAACAAGTCAGTACAAAAAGTACTATATGGTGCAACATATTTAGAAAAAAAACTTCCCTTCTACTTGAATACGATTGATTTGGCGGTAAACTTCCCCTGGTGACACCTCTTAGCTTTCATAAGAAATATCGACACGGCAAAACATATGTATTGTAAAACTGGGGTCATCAGTACAACATTGAAAATGTAAAAACATGTTTTTAAAAAATCTTTTCAGGAACTACTTACTGGATATGATTGTTGGTAGGAAAGATCCCTTGGTGGACCTATATTAAACCCCCTTGGGAAATTCTGATCGAAATGGAAAAAACCAAGCAAAACAAAACAAATGACCAGTGTATTGGATAAGGCTTATCAGCACCGTGTGGAATTCGTAAGGAAATATTAGAAAATATTCTCTAAATTTAATAGTTAAGTTCGAGTGATATTTGGGAGAGATAGTTTTTTGGAGGACCTCCTATTTCTTCAAGAAATTTTGATATAGCGAGAAATACCGGGTTTTATTGACAGGGCTTATCAGTACAATATTGAGCATGAACGAAAAGGCTAAAAACATTTCTCTGAATTTGAATACAATGTCTTACAAGGACAGTCAGTGAGTTGACTTAGCCCACTGGTACCCATTTATGTACCAGGGTGGAGAGGAGAAATTTTGCTCAGAAAAAATCGCACGGTCTAGAATGGATTCAACCCCAGGAATTTCCGGACTCCATCCTTAATTGGCCCATGGTTCTTATGACGGACTGGTAGAACTTTATGCACAAATTCTTGATTAATGGTGGGCTTTCAAATCTTTCAATGCCTAGACAAATGTAACAACATACATTGTTACTTGCATGATGCAGGACATTTTCCTATGTCGCGACCTAAATAAAGGTATGTATTACGAGCTACAATTTCTTGTGGCTCGGCAACACATCTTCTTATGACATTTCTAGAGGCCCTTCCTTCGAGTTGCCTGATTATACATTTGTATTGTATGTATTGTCAAATCCCGTGGATTTGACAGCAGACCTCCGATTTGTTTACCAGCAGCATGTCACGTCAAGTAATTCATCAAAAGTTATCTTTCAACTTTATCATATAAGTAAAGAAAGCGATTGCAGCGGTTTTATGATCTTCAATTTTTTATGACTTGATCTTTAAACGCCAAACAAGTCGTGAGGGGTTTGATATAAATACCAGGCCGTTTTTAGTCCAAGGCAACACAGTACCAACTCTTTTCGCAGTTCCTCGTGTGATATTTGTATATACTGACTAGTTAGTTTTTATAATGTGGTCCTGGGAGCGTTTTCTTGGCGGGCAGGCTATTAGTTCTTTTATAATTGATTTTTAACGTATATAGTTTTAAACCACGAGGAACAATTTTAGACCATAGGAACAAATTCAACATTACATAGTTTTAATCTTAAATTGCATAGCCATATACCAAAGCCGCTCGTGAAGTGGTCCAATATCGAGCACGAGGGTAAAAAAAGTACCTCTCCCCGAGCCCCCCGCCTGAGTAACCCGCCGAAGGATCCAGAATCAGACCCGGGGGATCGGTTCCCCGGGAGGAGAAGGAAACTACAGGAGTCCAAGGCAGTGTTGTACTGAGTCGTAAAGCTAATAACATCTCTGTGGCTCTCCAGGCTGTCCGTGCGTCTGTCTCTCTAAATTATTAAGCTGAACGTTTTACTGTCTCTTGTACAAATTAAACGACTTTGTTTAGTGAACCTGGGTGTTGTTTGGTTTTTACTTCACGGCTGTGTTACACAAATCGTGATTCATAGACCCTACGGAAGACGTTTCAAAGACATCTATATCACAAAAATTAGCATGAAATTGGGTACAAAATATTGTGATAAGGAGAGAAATTGATTGTTACAAGCTATTTATTCTGTTCTCAAAATGTTCTCAACGTAGATATCTTTGTTCATCGCGTCAAAATGAGGGTTGCCTCATGATTAATTAAATATTCAAATTAAGTTCATTTTCATCTCCTTATACTGGAAAGATTTTTTACTTCGTTTATTTTATTTTCGTCTGGTAACCTATTGCAAGCCAATCACGCTTTTTTCGCGCTTCAGATAAAAGCTTTGAAACACTTAGTGGGAAAAGGAGAAATTTACTTGGAATACTACTTCCTCATCACAGGGTTTGGAATGACAACAAAAAAATGTTTATTCCCTTCCCACGCAACAAAATTTTAGACTGGTCCAAATTCAAAGAAGCTGCAGACGACAATTCAAAGTTGATGGACTTTTTAATTTCTTCATCTTTTTGGATAGAAAACATTGTGGATAATTTGTGCTAAGTAATTTCTTCATTTTCCACAATGTTTTACAAAGCTTTTTTCTTGAGGGACGTAAAAAGGAGGGCTTACGTGGTTCATAACCTCGCTTGGTAAGGAAAAAATATCAAAACCTGCTGAAGAGTAACTTTGACCTCGAAATTATTACAATGCTTCAGATGCTGTTTGGTGACGCCACGAAAAACGGTAAACACTTTTCCACACATTTAATCCCTTACCAAACGACAAAATTTTAGACTAGTCAAAATGCGAAAAAGTGGAATGCCACACTTTTAGTTCATGAAATCTTATGAAATTTTGTCTATTGATGTATAAAACATATTGGACAATGAAGAAACTCGTGACAAGCATTTCTTTATTTGCCACAATTTTCCAAAGCTTTTTTCTTTGCAGGCGCAAAAAATTGGAATTGTGTTGGAATAGGTTATTCCAAATAATGTACCAGAATATTTAAAGAACACGCTATAAATGTTAGGTAAACACAATTCCACATCATTAATACACCGACCATACCACTAGCTTTGTTGCGAGTATTTATAACCGAATCTGCAGTATCGTTTCTATTACAAAAGTCCCCCTTGCAGGACCTCGTACAGATCATATTATAAGTGTCTTTGACACATTCAGTCTTTAAGCCCACTACATAACATTTACGACTGAACTCTTTAACTTGGCCGGTTCCTGAAAGAGAAAGATAAAGAAAAATAAACATCATATTGCTTTTAGGGGTCCAGATTAGAGGAAGTGAAGACCAGCTAAATTTATTATTCATTTTTCAAATCTTACGTTGCTGGTACTTAACCCTTGTCATGCTGAATTTTAAATCAACAACAAAATTGCAGTAAAATCAAAGGGCTGTAAACACTCGAAACACCAAATTATGATAAATATTTATATTGAAATTCTATCTTAAACCCAATTCTAGCTTAAAGTACAAGCAGGTGGTGTAGACTAAGATCAGACTGCACATATGTGTCGGTTGATCTTTGTCTATACCTCCTACCAAAGCAGGAATATTCCGGGTTCAGCATGGGTTAATCGCATCGTTTTGTCAAGACGATTCTAATAAGAACCGACAACATAAGTTTTGGCGAACCAATATATAAATTTTGTATTTTGAATTATAAATCATTCGCTCTTCAGATGTTGTTAACCTACATCATTTTCGCGACAAAGTGATGAAATAAAAACGTTGAAACTGCAAGCTTCTCAAGCTTCGATGATTACGTCACCCACTAACAATGTTAATTTTGTTTTTCCTCTACAATATGTCTTTATCCCAAACCATAAGACGTTTGTCGCCTGGTATTCAAACAAATTGCCTTATCGGATAATCCTTTTAATGATGACCATTTCAAGTGGTCACAGATCCTTTAACCCATTCCAACACAGTGACGCCTTTTGACGCCCTTAAAGAAAAAAAAAAAAAAAACAGCATTGGAAAACTTTGTGGAAAATGAAGAAATTGCTTGCAGCAAGCAATTTCTTCATTTTCCACAATGTTTTCTTCTGAGAAAGTTGAGAAAAAAACAACAAGAATTTCATAAACTTTAAAGTGTCTTCTGCAACTACTTTGAAATTGGACCAGTGTAATAAAATTTGCGGTGTGGTAATGGGTTAAATCACAGACAACTATACGGATTACCTCTTTCAAATAAAAAAAAAAGAATGAAAATCAAATCATCCATTCAGACCAGAAGTGAACTTTGAACTCCAACATTTTCGTCTAAAATTTTTTCCGACTCAACCCGTTCCCACACAATAAAATTTAAGACCAGTCCAAATTCAAAGTAGTTTCAGTCGACAATTTTAAGTTGATGAAATTTTTAAAATCTTTGTCTTTTTGGATAGAAAACAATGTGGATACTGAAGAAATTGTTTATGAATTGAGAGAGAAGAAGTACAGTACAAAAGACTTACAAATATAACTCGGTTGGGGTTTTTTTGTTGGCTTGTTTGTTTGTTTTGGAGGGAGTCAACTTATTTCCCTTTGTTATTTACTTACTTAGAATTTTGAAAAGAGTTTATCTCAACAGGTAAAATAGTTATTAACATTGAGCTTCATTGGTAAACATAACTCATAACTTATTCAAGCTGTAGTTACGACTTTTAGGTCGCCAACCAACAATTAACCTTTTTGTTGTTTGTTACTTTGCAAAATAACGCTGTTTAAAATCGATGTGGAACTTTCTGTTGGAGTTCAGAGGGCATGACCAGCGATCTGTCACTTAACAGCAATGACATCCACAGAGTTCATTTAAAATTTTCGCCTTAAGGAATTTTGCGTTCTTACCTATCTACGGGGCGCGTAGTAAAGACTCCGAACAGCCTGTGCGGATGCACAGGCTGATCAGAGTCTTTAATTACTTAGCGCACATGTGAACTTGTGAGAAATGTCACGAAAAGTCTCAAGTAAAAATGCCAAGACATGACGGAGTAACGGGTGTCACTTACTAGTATCATAAGTAGCTTGAAGGTTACAGAAGTTTTTCTCTAAACACGGTACTTTTGTTCCAACCCCATTCAGAGTCCACGGTTTGTTCATACATTCAGGATGATTCCAGGAATCATTCAGATGTTCTATACTGTAGTAACACGAGTAACAAGTGAAGTTGGACCCTGAAAACAAAGTCGAGTGAGTTTTTGTCAATTTGGTAAGAAAAAGAAGATGGAACTGATAAAAAAAAAGTTATTCTAAATTTATTGATGGATCCCGGCTGTCAGTCAAAGAATCAATCGGCCAGTCATTCATTTAGACTGGAAGACAACATAAAACTTCAACATTGGCCGACATTTACGTGAGCATTTATGTTGGTTTGGATTAAACGTCAACTATATCTTTTTTGAGCTGTAGTTACAACCAACCGGTCTCCTACCAACTGCTCTATTTCTTAAAAAGAAGTATTGGTCATAATGTTTGCAAATTAATTTCGTTTAGGATGAATTTCCTGTCAGAGCTAGGTGGGCGGGGCTAGCGATCCGGCAATTGTCCTATCGTAGATTCCATAATGACACCTTTATAAAACTCAACGTAACGCCACAGTCGTTGATCGTAACTACAATTTAAGCAAAACAATGTCACTGCAACTGAGGCTCTAGTTAACTGTGTTTTTGTCGTCCCTCGTCAAACCCGGATATTCTTTGTAGGATTAGAAAAGAAAAAAACTACCAGAAGAAAAAACAAAATAAACTCGTTGTCAAAGCAGATCATCTACGACCATTCTTTCGAAAGACCGATGATATTACATTTATTATCATTTAATCATTATCACTATTATGTTATTATTATTATTATCACCATCTTATTTATGTAGGCCCGTTTTTCAATCTCCCCTCAAACATTCAAAATCGGACGAATGATTTAAAAAAATCATTTTCAAAAACATGTTTTTCGTTTTACTATTACTTTCTATTGTGCGAAATCCTAGTTCTGTTACGATGAAATTAGTTCATGTTATTCTAATTCATACACAAAATCATCAACTTACCAGTACTCGGAATCCACGACAGAAATACAGCTACCAGGTATATAAAGAGCATAATCATTTATAATAGTCCACGGTTATTCGATTTCAACTCAATCTTTTTATTTTAGACAGATAAATAAAACTAGAAGCAAATAATATGACAGTCCCGCTATCCTAACAACCTTACTCGTATATTTGTTTATAATTGCAGTTTAAACAGACACTGTATAACAATTTTTACATCTCTCGGCAACCCTTTCCTCAGAAAGTATTAAAGATGTACAAGTCATAGGGAGTGATAAAGATCTGTACAGGTATAGACAAAATTGACCGTTGATTACTAACTCTAACTCGTTCATCTATAACTCGATTTACCAAACCAGTATTTGCAAACAGCGACAAGAGTTGCTCGCAAACAAGATCTCTTGTCCTAAAGGCTACTTATCACAAAAAATAACATCTTTTTTAAAAACAAATAACACTTATCAAATGCCAACGTCGCCTTGTTAAAGCCTGTGACCATATGATTATGGTATATAAAACTTAAAGCAATTTTAGTGGTTCAAAGGTCAATGTTTGTGGTACTTTGAAAAGCCTACGACCCGGTGAGGCTCTGTATTAAATATAATTATGTAAGATATGGTACGGTAGAATAGGGGCAATTTCTTTAAGTAACGGTAAAAGGTCAAGGTCATGACATATAAAAGTTACATCCCATGTTGAAATGGGTGGATCGCGGCTGTCAATAAAAATATCGATATACGTCGAACTTTCTGTTGGAGGTCAGTGGGCGGGGCCGGTGGCCAGCGATCTGTCCATCAACTTTGTTTTAGGAGATGAAGAGAATATTTTTTGTTTTCATGGAGGTATGAACCGAAAAACCTAATCACACTGTATGAATACGCGAAACGGATTCATACATTGTGTGATTAGGATTTTCGGTTCATACCTCCATCAAAACAAAAGAATATTGTCTTCATTTCTTATAATTTAATAGCATCGAGCGAAAAAAACAAAGCTTTACAAGTTTTGATACCTTTTTTGTATGGGACTATTTTGTACGGAAGCATACAAAATTGCTGCGTGCTCAAATTTTTGTTCATGGAGTTATGAATTATTTTTTCGACCAATGAGAACGCCCGTTTTTGATAGACGAAACTAAAGATCGAATTATCAATAAATGTTTCTCGTGTTATCAGTGACTAGGAAGCTGATAATCATATCTTTGAACACGTAAGCGGTATGTTATTCGTTATTTAAAAGGGAGAGTTCAAGTTGATAGGCAAACAAGGTTTTTATTTAAATGCCCGGAAATGAAGGAATTCAATAATGGATTGTTGGCGTCGTGAGTTGTTCAATCGCAGCAAACTGTGTTTTTTGATAGCGCTTAAATTGTTAACGACATTAGACCACGACTAAAACAAACTATTATACTCCTGGAACTAGTTTTATCAAAAATGTTACGACAGCTGCACTTTACAATTCACCATCCAAAGTGGTTGTAAATCCTTTGATGGAACTGACCTCAAATCCCCTCTATAACAATTTTTGACACTTGGACAGTACAGACGACGATTACCTCACACATACGTGTAGTCTGATCTCAGTGCACATTGTCTGTCATTTATTCGACTGGACAGGGTCGAAAGAAATTTTGTGACAAGAGAAGTAAAAGTGGTCATAGACGACAATTTAAAAATCAAGAGAGATATATGGCTACAAGCCGTAGGGTAAATGATGAAGCACTCGAATAACGGTAGCGTGACTTTAACCAGGGACTCTTTAATTAACCCATTCACACAAATTCCCTACTTTTTAAGCTCATTAAGGAAAAAATCAATGGAAAACAATATGGATAATGAAGAAATTGCTTGTATCAAGCAATTTCTTCATTATCCACAATGTTTTCTACCTCAAAAGACGGAAAAAATTAAAATTTCACCAATTTGGAATTGTCGTCAGCAGATTCTTTCAATTTGGACCATTCTAAACTTTTCCCGAGTAGAAATGGATTAACTGGTGGCTGGCCACGCCCACTGAGGTCAGACATGTAATTACAGTAAAATCATTAAACGGTGTTAATAAGCAAAAATTGTGGCCAGTAACAAAACAGTAAAAACGTGTAAATCGTTGGCTACCTAAATGTCGTACCAACAGGCTGAATAAGCTGAAGTTATGACGTTTAAGTCGTCAAACCAACAAAAATGCTTCCCATAAGTGTCGGCTAATTTTTTAAGCTCAATACCGGGCTGAATGAATAATTTGATTGGTCGAGTGATTCCTTGATTGACAGCTGTAATTGGTTAATTTCATCTTTAAATTTCATAAGTTGTGTAGAGCGATATTCTTGGACTTGTCCAAACAATATTTCTTCCTAGGTCAAGCCTTACGAATGTTTGCAGTAAACACGAACCTTTTTCTCTATTTGTATTATTTTTGACCCATTACCAGACAACAAAATGTTTGGCTGGTCAAAATTCAAATATGTTGTGGATGACAATTTTAGGTTGATGAAATTCATGAAATCATTGTCCTTTGAGATAGAAAACGTTGCGGATAATGGAGAATTCGCTTGTAACAAGCAATTTTATCATTTTCTACAATGTTTTTCAAAGTCTTTTTCTAGACGGATGTAAAAACGTAATTGTATTGGAATAGGTTAAGTGAACACGTTGCTTATTGATTATTATATAGAGTTATGCCATTCTGAAAGTGTGCTTAGATGTCATGCTTGAGACAAGAAACTTTTTAAATAACGCTTACTGCAATTTTTTCCTAACACCCATCCTTTGGATTTTCGTATGCAATTTCTTTCATTTTTGACAAGCCAGGCATTTTTGCATGATAAAGGGTTGAGGGGTGTCTTAACCCTTTCCTGTACAAACACTGGATTTTACGTTGCTGTGATTTTATACTTGGGAAAAAAATTGTGGAAAAAGAAGAAATTGCTTGTAACAAGCAATTTCTTCTTTTCCCACAATATTTTCTACCACATAGGATGGTTTCATTTCAAATTGCATCCAATTTTCAGTGTCGTCTGCAAACTCTTTCAATTTCGACCAGTCTAAAATTTCCAAAAACGGGAAAGGGTTAAGGTGTCATTAAGGAATACCTAAACATACCCGCGACACAACTCATAATCTAAACATTCCATTAGGACGTCTCAAGTGGGTGTTTCACACTTAAAAAATTGGTCGGAGTGTTCAGACTCAGAAACTGAATTCTACTTGAAAAATACATATATGAATAAATATTTTAGCCCTCTACCAGACGACTGGTCCAAAGTTCGTTGAAATGAAAAAGTGGCAAATTTGGTTATAAAACACTGCGGGAGAGAGATTACAAAGAAAAGAATTTTTCTTTAAGCCAAAATGTTTTTCTCACTTTAAACATTCCTCACTGAATCAAAATGCGTTCATACTAGAAAGTATAAGAGTATATGGACGGTGTTCTACCAAAACCTCGTAACTACAGGTTGGGACAAGCTGTAGTTACGAGGTTTTGGTAGAACACCGACGATATACTAGATCTAATTCATTATCAGTCCATTTCGCAGCCCACGAGACAAAGGTAAATTTTTTAACCGACCGTTTCTGAGTAGAGTGGTGAATAACTGTCAACAAAACCCTATAAAGGCCGGGCATTAATCAATATACAGGTCGCCAACCACGCCCACTTAACGCCTAAATGGCAGTTCAAATGGAATTATAACGAAAGTATTTTGTATGTAAGAAAAAGTGGCAAGGCGCATAGAAACAAGAGACCATAATGGTCCTAAATCGCTCACCTGAATCGTCTGCTTGTTAAAGTACTTTTTTGGTACCTTTTTTATTAATTTTAACTGAGATTTAAACCACTTTTGACCCCATTGTATAATTTCTGAAAAGTTAGTACAAAACTATCTGGTTATGGTGCAAAAAAATGTATATCCTCAGCCTCAAAGTATAGGAAGAGAAGACATGAACTTGATCTAATTGAGCGTTTCCCCCAAATTTGAACCCCTTAGGCAAAGCCATTTTGCCCCTAGGGGCATAATTCCTCCCTAGGGGCATAATTCCAACAAAAATTTTAGATAACTATCGGGCTATTTAACAATCCAAATAGAAATGCCATATGCTATATAGTTAAGAATATTTTTTCTGAATTGCTCAAATTGAGTGATTTCCCCAATTTTGACCCAAAATAGGTCTGGTTAAAATGGCCCTGGTGATTGTAAGTAACACACACAAAAAACAACAACAAAAACCAACACCTAATACTATATTCCAAATATGAATGTCCTACTTGTTATATTTCAGAAGGACATTTTTGAACTTGCTCTTACTGGGCGTCTGGGCATGGCAATGTATTATCTCAGGTCTATAATTTTAGCAAACATTTTAGATAACCATCTGGTTGTGCTAAATACCAAACTTGAATGCCGTAGACTTTATAAATTGGTAGAGGAAGAACATGCTCTTATGAGCATTTTTACGAACTTTGGACACCTAGAGAAGGGCTATTTTTTACCATATAGTTATAGTTTCATCAAAATCAGTATACATGAATCAGGCTATGCTGCATTCCAAATATAAATAGCCTCAGCCTTATAGGGCAGAGAAATAACTATTTTAAGTTATTCAAATTTTTGAGTTTTCCCTATTTTGGACACCTGGGGTAGGGCAGTTTTTTGCCCCTGCGATATAACTATAAACAACATAGTACAAAATCATTAAGTAATGCTACATATGAAATTAGAATGCCCAAGGCCGCGAAGCTCAGGAGAAGTCTTGTGAACTTGTAATCAAGCATTTCTCCAAACTTTGGACCTCTTTGGCGGGCCTATTTTGAACCCAGAGGTATAATTTTAACCATTTTGGTAGAGAACCATATGGTTATAATGTAGATGAAATATGAATAAATCTACCCATTGGCCAAATAGTTTCGGGAAAAAAAAGAAGAGTTTTTCAAAGATTGACTAAAAATGTTCCATTTTCAAATGACGAGGCAACCAGTGCTTTTTATGGAATTAAATTCTTTTAACAACTATTGTAGAACTTCACCCGGTGAACACTCAAGCAAAGTTTCAACTTGATCAGCTTAGGTTTAGGAGAAGATTTTTAAAGAAATTGAGGTCGAACGAACAGACGGACGGGCAATGACCGATCACAATAACTCAACTCGAACTTTGTGCTCAGGTGAGCTAATAAAGCCGAGTCGTTGGTTGGCGACCTAATAGTTGTAACGTACAGCTTAAATAAGCCGTAGTTACAACGTTTCAGTCGCAAAACCAACCATATCGCATTAACATAAATGTCGGAATTCAAAGTTCACTTACGGTCTAAGTCAATATTGTGAATGGCCAATCAATTTCGATTGACAGCGGTGAACCGTGATCTCTGGTAAAATATTGTGACCTCGCGAACATGGCGGCTGTTTATTGATTGACTTATTGATTGATTGGGGTTCAACGCCACTTTTAACAGTATTTCAGTCTTATCGCGGCAGCACCTAACAATGAATTTCTAGTATATCACACCAGTACTACCACTGCATCCTTTCCTAGCCTCCAGCTGCTATCCCACTTAGGTTTACGATTATCCACAAGTTGGTGAGAGACAAATGTCGGAAATATCACCTGATTTCTGTGAAGAAGACTAACGATCATCCCTGTAAAATTTGGTTGAAATATATCACCTGATTTCTGTGAAGAAGACGTCTAAAGCTTTCACGATATATGGAAATTAGCCCCGCGCCTTAAAGCCATGTTTATTATCCGATCAAAATTCTTTGAAGGAATCTGATAAAGGCTCAACCATGGATCATTATTATAAAATTTGGTTGAAATGCATCTGAGAAGAATATTTTAAATGTTTCATCTTATTAGTTTTTCATCCGATCAAAATTCTTTGAAGGAATTCGATAAAGATCATGTCTTTGAAATTTGGTTGAATTCTGTTCAATACTTTCCGTGGAGAAGATTTTAAAAGTAAAAGTTTACGGTCGGACGCAGGAACGCAGGGACGCGCGACGGTTATACGCCATGAAAACAGATTGCTGGCTTTCAGCCAGTGGACCAAAAACAAGGAGGAAACCAACGTTATAGTGTACACATTCACTCGCAACAAACTAAAGCAGTATCAATCAGCTCTCTCGGACTACTAGTACTAGCTAAGCTTTGTTAATTCACTGTAGGGAGTCTAACTGTAAAAAGCCAGAGAATAATTCGTGGTAACTACCGACATCAACTTGGCAGTCACCGACAAGAATTTCTCTGCTATAGACTATAGGTATACCATATGTAGAAATAAATCTCGCCCATAGCTGAGATGGATTATGGGTATTTCCTATGTTGAAATAAATTCCGTCCATAGCTGCCATAGGCTATATGTATACCATATGGAGAAATAAATTCCGCCCATGGCTGGAATAGACTGTAGGTATAATATATGTAGAAATGATTTCCGCCCTTAGCTGCCATAGGCTCTAGGTATACCAAACGTATATAAAATCCACCCAAAACTTCCATAGGCTATAGGTATACCATATGTAGAAATAAATCTCGTCCGTAGCTGCCATGGACTAAAGGTATACCATGTGTAGAAATAAATCTCGCCCATACCTATTTAGGCTATAGGCATACCATATGTAGAACTTAATTCGGCCCATAGCTGCAATAGACTTTAGGTTTACCATATGTACAGATAAATCTCTCCCAAAGCAACCATAAGCTTTTGGTATACCCTATATAGAAATTAATTCCACCCATATCTGCCATAGACTATAGCTAAACCAGATGTAGAAATAAATTCCGCGCACAGCTGCCATATGCTATAGGTTTACCATATGTAGAAATGAATCCTATGCAAAGCTGCAATGGACTTTAGTTATATTACATAAGGAAATAAACTCTGCTAAAGCTGCCATTGACTACAGGTGTACCACATATAGAAGACAAGCAAGCGAATTAGCCACAACTATAAAGCCCACGATTTCATGGGTTTTTTAGACAAAAACATCTGGAATAAATTCTGATAAAATGTTATAAAACGTCATTTCAATATTTATAGAATAACGACACTTAATTGATATATACAAGAAATACATTGCAACATATCAAATATCAAAAGGTCATTTACATCCGAACAGAGACAGTGACTTTCTTTTCTGTCAGTTTTCCATCACTGAGAGCTCTTTTACACTGCTGAATGGACTGAGATGGTGACTATTAAAAGATACATCTCACCATAACGAGGACTCGAATCCACAAGTGCTCTACCAACTAAATTATCAAGGCGGTCACATTCACCAACAAACATTTTAATTCCTTGAACTTTTCTGAGCTGTCTATAAAATATGTTAAGGATTAATGCAGTCTTTAGTCCGCTAGGTGTTAATCACATGAATATTTCAAAAAAACCATGGTTATCAAGGGATTTTTAAGTAATCATAAACTGATCTAACTCATTAAACAATTTATTCATGCAAATGAAACCATTTTAACATCAACCTTTGATAAGAAAAAGTACAAAAAGTATTTAAAACAAGAGGGCCAGAATGGCCCTATAATCGCTCACCTGACTAATGTAGGATGATTCAAAATTTTGCCAACACTTTTGAAAAGGGTCACCCAAGGAATATTCATTTAAGTTTAGTTGAAATTGGCCCAATGGTTCCTGAGGAGATGTTTAAAAATTTCAAAGTAAAAAAACTGCCCACCCTGCCACGCCCATATTTTGGCGTAAATCAAAATTCTGCAAATACCTTATGAATAGGGTCACCAAAGGAACATTCATGCCAAGTTTTGTTGAAATTGGTCAAATGATTACTGAGGAGAAGATATTTAAAGATTTCTAAATAAAAAACTGCCCCAACCTGCCACGCCCATATTTGGGCGTCAATAAAATTTCACAAACAACTTTTGAAAAAGGTTCACCCAAGGAACATTCATGCCAAGTTTGGTTGAAATTGGCCCAATGCTTACTTAGGAGAAGATATTTAAAGATTTCTAAATAAAAAACAGCCATGCCCATATAAGGGCGTCAATCAAATTTCCTAAACACAATTTTAAAAGGGTCACTCAAGGAACATTCATACCAAATTTGGTTGAAATTGGCCCAATAGTTACTGAGGAGAAGATGTTTAAAGACTTCAAAGTCAAAAACTGCCACGCCCATATTTGGGCGTGAAACAAAATTCTGCGAACAACTTTTAGAAGGGGCAACCAAGGAACATTCATGCCAAGTTTGGTTGAAATTGGCCCAATGGTTACTGAGGAGAATATGTTTAAAGATTTCAAAGTCAAAAAAGTGCCCGACCCTGCCATGCCCATATTTGGGCATAAATCAAAATTTCACAAACAACTTTTAAAAGGGTCACCCAAGGAACATTCATACAAAATTTTGTTGAAATTGGCCCAATAGTTACTGAGGAGAAAATGTTTAAAGATTTCAAAGTAAAAAACTGCCCTGCCCATATTTGGGCGTGAAACAAAATTCTGCGAACAACTTTTGAAAAGGTCACCCAAGGAACATTCATGCCAAGTTTGGTTGAAATTGGCCCAATGGTTCCTGAGAAGAAAGATGTTTAAAGATTTCAAAGACAAAAACTGCCACGCCCTGCCACGCCCATATTTACAGGTCAATCAAAATTCTGCGAACAACTTTTGGAAAGGGTCACCAAAGGAACATTCATGCCAAGTTTGGTTGAAATTGGCCCAATGGTAACTGAGGAGAAGATGTTTAAAGACTTTTAAGTCAAAAACTGCCACCCCCGGCTACACCCAAATTTTGGCATAAATCAAAATTCTGCGAACAACTTTTAAAAAGGGTCACCCAAGGAACATTCATGCCAAGTTTGGTTGAAATTGGCCAAATGGTTACTGAGGAGAAGAAGTTTAAAGATTTCTAGGTCAAAAACTGCCACGCCCATATTTGAGCATAAATCAAAATTTCGCGAACAACTTTTGAAAAGGGTCACCAAAGGAACATTCATGCCAAATTTGGTTGAAATTGGCCCAATTGTTACTGAGGAGAAGATGTTTAAAGATTTCTAAGTCAAAAACTGCCACGCCCTGCCACGCCCATATTCGGGCATAAATCAAAATTTCGCGAACAACTTTTGAAAAGGGTCACCAAAGGAACATTCATGCCAAATTTGGTTGAAATTGGCCCAATTGTTACTGAGGAGAAGATATTTAAAGATTTCTAAGTCAAAAACTGCCACGCCCTGCCACGCCCATATTCGGGCATAAATCAAAATTTCGCGAACAACTTTTGAAAAGGGTCACCAAAGGAACATTCATGCCAAGTTTGGTTGAAATTGGCCCAATGGTTCCTGAGGAGAAGATGTTTAAAGATTTCAAAGTCAAAAACTGCCAAGCCCTGCCACGCCCATATTTGGGCATAAATCAAAATTTCGCGAACAACTTTTGAAAAGGGTCACCCAAGGAACATTCATGCCAAGTTTAACTGAGGAGAAGATGTTAAAAGATTTCAAAGTCAAAAACTGTCACGCCCTGCCACGCCCATATTTGGGGTCAATCAAAAATCGGCAAACAACTTTTGAGAAGGGTCACCCAAGGAACATTCCTACCAAGTTTGGTTGAATTCTGCCCAGTGGTTACTGAGGAGAAGATGTTTAAAGAATTGATGATGACTTCCGACGCACGTTGGACAAAAGGTGATACCAAAAGCTCATCTTGAGCACGTTATGCTCAGGTGAGCTAAAAAAGCGGGCCAACATGGCCCCCTAGGTCGCACACATGAATTCACTTTTTCAAGCTTACCAATCAACTCGAATTGTCAATAAGGCCCCTTTTTCCTTGATATTAGTCAAAACATTGACATATTAAATAGGGTTTTTTCTCATGACAATACAAATATCTTCAGCAAGTTTATGAAAGATTGAGTCAAAATTGTGCCCACAAGAGAGGTTACAAGGAAAATGTCACCAAGGCCCATTTTACCTTGATTTTAGTCGGAAATTTCATAATATCAAATAGAGACATTTGTTGTGCCCATTCAAATATTTTAAGCAAATTTGAAAAAGACTAGGTAAAATTGCAACCTCTAAAGCAGTAACAAAGAAAATGGCAACAAGGCCCCTTGATATTGGTCAGAATGTCACCACATTCAATAAGGTTCTTCCTCGTGACTACACAAATGTTTTCAGCAAGTTTGAGAAAGTTTAGGCCAAAATTGTGATCTGTAGTGTTAAAACTGAACTTTTGACAAAGCATGACAGACAATCAAGTATCCAAAAAGCTCACTATGAGCATGTTATGCTCAGGTGAGCTTATAGTAAAATGAACAAAATGACCTTTAAATGATTGGTGGAAGCAAACTATGGCTTTGAAATATTACCAGTACTTTTTTTACAGCATCCAAATTTCAATAATAGTAGAGCGTATGCGTGTCATTTCCAACATTACACATGTGCGCCAAGTAAAGACTCAGATCAGCCTGTGCATCCGCACAGTCTGATCAGAGTCTTTACTCTGCGCTCTGTAGATAGATACTGACCCATAGCCTTTTTAAACAATCAGCAAATATTCTAATTGCCCCAAATGGCTGTCCAGGGTGCTCAATGTGTGCTAGTCACGCACATGCGAAATGGTTGGAAATGTCACGCATAGGCTCAGTTGTTGTTTAGACCTTGTTTGCATAGTAGTCATAAAGTAATATACATCAGTTGATGACTGGTCAAAATTACAAAGTATCAACAACAACAGAAATGAGGCAGTATGTAGATCATTGTTTGACAATAACAAAAATTTATGAATTTCATACGTCATCCAGGAAAACATGCCTAAATGACAAAAAATTGATTTTTTTTTCATTTTTCAGATTTATACTATTTGAAAGAGGTCGCAGACAACTTTTAAAAGAAGGTGCAATTTGAAAAGTAACCAACCTATAGGTTAGAAAATATTATGGGTAATGAAGAAATTGCTTGTTACAAGCAATTTCTTCTTTCCCCACAATGTTTTCTCAAGTATAATATTACAGGGACGTAAAAACAAGGGATTGTGCAGGAAAAGATTATATCCTTCCGATTCACAAAAATGAAAAGAAAAAAAGGTCAATATCTTAAAAAAGGACAACTTCTTTTTGTTCATTAAACCATTTACTGGTTAACTAAATAAATGATTGGTCTAAATTTAAATAAGAGGGCCAAAATGGCACTGAATAGCTCACCTGAGAAGTATATAATGATTTCTCCAAGTCTGATATACTCAGCTCTACCATATCCACTCTTTTTAACATATCAAGATTTCACAAACTAGTTTTGAAAAGGGTCAACCAAACGTCAGTCCTGCCAAATTTGGTATAAATTGGCCTAGTGACAATCAATTTCCTTTGTTATCCACAATATTTCCAACCAAAAGAGTCAAATGTTTTTGAAATTTCATCAACTAAAAATTGTAGTCTGCAATTTCTTTGTATTTTTTTGTTTGTTTGTTTGTTTGAATGGGGTTTTACGCGCTTTCATCAATCTTTCAGTTATATCGTGGCGGCTGGAGCACCTAACAATGGAATCCTGGTATTTCTCACACAAGTACTACCATTACATCCTTTCCTAGCCTCAAGCTGCTATCCCACATAGGTCTACGATTATCGACCCATTGATGAGAGACAAATAGTCGGAAAGGATGAGTGCAGCCGTCGGGGATCGAACCTGGGACCTCCAGATTGACAGTCCGACGCGCTACCAACTGCGCTATGACGGCGGCTCTACTCTTTGTATTTGAACCAATTCAGATTTTTGTAAATGGGTTAATCTACACATATTTACACTTGCACCAGAAAAACATGTATTTCAACATTTTATAGACTATATGTTTTCTTTTTTTTTCTAATTCCAATCAATCTAATGAGTATTGAGTACCTCCTATAATTCAGCCTTTTCTAGTCATTGAAATGTTTAACTTTTGTCTTTTAAGGTTGAAAACATTGTTGATAATTAAGAAATTGCTTCATTTTGCAGACTGTTTTCAAAAGCTTTTTTATTCAGGGGCATTAAAAAGCTGCCATTTTATGGATGGGCATAAAAAAAGTGGATTGTGAGGGAATGGGATAAGCAAACTGTGCCGCTAAAACAAACAAGAGCACCACCTACTGGTGCCTAGGCTCGGCTTTTGGGTGCTGGATAGTGGACAAAATGCATCTAGAGTTATCCCCCTTATAGTATAAGTTGCTCTTTTGATTGTGAACAAGTGTGCCAAGTTTCAAGTGAATGCCTTTAGTAGAACCAGAGATATCACAAAATGTCAAAGTTTTCGCACACCAACGACGACGACAACAACACCAAGGCTATAGCAATAAACTCAGGTTTTCTCCGAAAACAGTCGAGCTAATGAAATGTAAAACACCAATAATGAGATACATTCCTGATGACATTGCAAGCTATGGTATACAAACAATAGTACTGTTTAAGCTATGAAGGTGTCTACCCATCAAGCCAGATATATCTGACCCGAATTTGTATCAACTTGTTAACAATTCTGATTACCCCTACAAAGAGTAAAATTTTCCAGATTACGAGATCTTAGACTTTTCCAATTATATATATATATATAATATTTATAATATTTTCTCAAGTTTAAAATCACAGGGGCTTAAAAATCAAAGATGTATCAGAAAGGGTTAATACATGTAGTTTCATTTTATACCATATATGAAAATGAAACCAACCCATCAATTAAGGAAAATAATGAATTTTAACCCATGCCCACACAATAAAGCTTTTTGACGCCCCATAGAGAAAAAGCTGTGGAAATCACTTTGGATAATGAAGAAATTGTTTGTTTCTTAGCTTTGTGGTCAGTAATTTGTAACAAAAATAGAATGATTGGTTGGCTAAGTAAATGCTGTAGCTTCAATAGATTTACTTTCCTTGTTTACGACATCAAAACAACAAAAAGCTTCACATAATGCTGGTCATTGTCAGAGTCCAAACCTTCTGATTTAAATGTTGTAAACCTAAGTGGGATAGCAGCTTGAGGCTAGGAGAGGATGTAGTAGTAGTACTGGTGTGAGACCAGGAATCCATTGTTAGGTGCTCTGGCCACTGCAATATGACTGGAATACTGTTAAAAGTGGCGTTAAACCCCATTCAATCAATCTGACTAAATGTACTGCACATATTAATGGTTCAGCTTGAGACAATTGTAACTGCCTACATGTTTATAGGCAGTTACAACTGTTTCGCACTTAGCCATCAATATGTGCAGGCTGATCTTTGTCTATACCTCATGCCAAAACAGTGTTATTCTGGGTTCAGCATGACAAGAGTTAATTTGTCTGTCAATTTTTTTATTGACAGTCATGATCCATCAATTGAATCTTATTCAGCATGTAATCACTCTCACCATATGTATTTCACAGAATATTGGGTAATTATGATTTATCATTTAGTAATATTGAAATCAAATATTATGTTTTCATTGCATTCATCAGGGCTTGAAGTCGAGAAGATAAAGGGGAGGTAGTTTTGGATATTGGTGGAATGACATTTTCATCCTCAGAAGACGAACTTTGATAAGACTGTCTGGATCGGCTTGCTTGGAAATTTCCAGAATCACCTGGCATTTTGGGAATAAGAAAATGTGATTTTGTACCGATATCAGAATAGCTCTGATCCAATGCATGCGAAATTTTATCTTCGTGTCTTGACTGCCATGGGAAGAAGTTTTGTTTTTCATATTTCTGGGCTACACTTTCAGTTTGTAAATCAGAAGCTGCATGAATATCTGACATTCTCTCTTCATAAGGCACTGTAAATGTTTCTTGTGCAGATACAGGTCTACTTTTCCATTTTGATCTATTACTAATTTCCATCTCCTTCTCTATTAGCCTTCTCGCAAAATTGGTATCTGTTGACCTGGTGGTTTGGACCTGCTGCACCATAGGTGAAGATTTTTTGTTGCAAGTTGGGATCATTTTACCAGCAGGAAGTAGTGTCATACCATCTAGTTCTGGATTTTCTTCTGATCCAGGGGGTGCTTGCTGATGTATCAAAGCACGCATCATGCTTCCTACACTTAGTTCTTGTGTTCCCTGAGACTCACTATCCTGAGATAAAGTATCCTGAACACCGTGTGATGACAAAGACAAATGTTGTGATGGTGTATGGCTGGTATATCCCTGATGTGTCACCATACCATGTGATCTCATGTCTCTTTCCCTGTTCATTAGCTCTGTAGTTTCACTGACATAGTCTATGTTACTACCTGGGACACTATCAAGAACTGAAGAGTCATCCCATTCATGTTCTTGCTCATTCATTTTTAACAGATCTATCATTCTTTTACTAGAGTTTCTGACTTTAGTACGATTACTTTCCTCAGAGTTTTGCCTGGTTCCAGTCTGTGGCTGTCTTTCAGACATGGAATCAGCAGTTTGCTGTTCATCATTACACTGTAGCAGGAGTTGAGATGCCTGCGCTGCATATCTGGCAAGTTTCTTTGGTTCTGGGAAAGATACAATGATTGGTTATTAGGAAATATATTATACAAATATAAGCATTTTCCATCAAAACTGTTTACTACCCATATTCAAATTTATTTCATCATCATTATTTACGAGAAAAACAAGGTGTGTGATTTGAAATACATGTACTCCCATACTAGTATCAGTAAATTTTCAGAAGTTTGACCTTTTAAGATAACCTTGTCCTTGTATTTATAGAACAAGACCTTCTGATCTAATGTGTAAATTTTTTAAGTATGTTTACGAAAAGATTTTTGGTGATACTTTTTAAACACAGAAGGTGGGAAAAATGACAATTAGCAAATCACAAAGCTTACTCCGAGAATTACATGCTCAAGTAATCATTATTATCCCAGGTTGAAACAAATATCCTTTCCAAAAGTTGTCTCCCACCAATGGGTAGATAAACATAAACCTAAGTGGAATGAGTAGCTGGAGGCTCAGAAAGGATGTAGTGGTAGTACTGGTATGGGAAATATCAGGAATCAATGGTAAGGTGCTTCAGCTGCCATGATATGACTGAAATACTGTAAAAGTGGCATTAAACTCCATTCAAACAAAACAAAAAGCATTATAAGACAGCAAAAGTGAATAATTCATACAGCAAGCCCAATGAATGTAGACATCTGATACTTGGTTGATGGGTGTTTGATAGTGTTTAAAAAAATCTAAGTCAAAAACGGGCATTATTCTTATGGAATTATTACATGTAGTTAGAAACACCTCCCTTGATAAAATATATTACTCTTTTGATAATGAATGTATATGCTAAGTTTTAAGTGATTGCCCTAAGTTCTAACAACTATATTACAATGTGTCAGAGCTTTTGCATGACACCAAGAGCATACAAGGCAAAAGTAGTATCTAGAATGCTACAAATAGTTTTAAAGTTACCTCCCTTTCCTCACTTGGCAGAATTGATTACTCATTTTTTATAGTGAACATTACGTTTTGAGCTTCATTGAATTTCATTGAATACTTTCGGTAATAACAACGAGTTTCATTGAACACATTCGATAATAATCGAAATGTCACAACCAGTCAAAGTTTTTGCCTAATCACACAATCAACAACAGCAAAAGCTGATGATGACAAGGCCAGATTGTGACCTCAGTTTTCTCAGTAAACAACTGAAATTTAACTTATTTCCACATAACCCTGTATTTTTAACCCCCCCCCCCAATAAAAAACTTGGGATAAACATTGTGGAGAATGAAAATATTGCTTGTTGCAAGCAATTTCTCAATCATCTAAATTATTTTCCACCTCAAAATTTCATTAACTTGAAATGGTCATCTAAAACTTTTTTTAATCATTCTAATATTTGGTCATTTGATACAAGTTAAAATTCAAATAATAAGACCTGATTACCATGTTTACCAGCGTCTTTCTGAGTAGAAGCTGTATTTTTCCCTCCAACATGCCAAAGTGAATCCCTTGAAAAGATGACATTTGGCTGTCTGATTGGGGCATAGTTTTCTCTAAAACCATTCACATCTCGGACTTCATCTCTTTGCCCTCGTCTATGATATGATGTCATGAAGCGTTTGACGTCTTGAAAAGCTGAAGGAAGTAAATATGAGGTTCTCTGAAACAAAAAAGACATAATATATGGTTTTAAATCATTTACAGACAGCATAAAATTTGACTACAAATTTTAGACAAGTTGTAAACAACAATTTAAAGTGCATAGAGTTCTAACAAAATCTTTTTTTCTGGTAAGAAAATAATGGAAAATGATAAAACTTTAGCAAGTAGACCTCAAAAAATAAAATTCACTGGAGTTGAGATTTTTTTTTATGTTTTATTGAACAATCAAACTCTTAAAATGCAGAAGAGATCAAGTTTATACTTGATAAAATCCTTGACATGACAGTGAAGACGATCATTCCAAAGTTGAGGAAACAAGTTTTGATTGTAGATATTGAAACAAACTTAATAATCTTTGATGTATAAGGAAGTGAGAAGGTCAAACAAATACACATATATATATATCAAAGTAAAGACTCTGATACCTAGAGTTCCCACTAGATGGGGTCCTACCTTGTGACAGGTAATTGACCAATGACAGCTGTCAATCAAAGAATCTTTCATGAAGACTGGAACTGAACTTTGACCTCAACATTGGCCGTCATTTTTGTTGGTTTAGGGACTTAAACATCATAACCAAAGGTTATTTGAGTTGTAGTTACAATGTGTAGATCACCAACCAACAATTTGACTTTTTGTTACCGGCCATAAAATTTGCAAAATAATGCTGTCTATTATCAAAGTTGAACTTCCTGTTGGGAGTCAGTGGGCGTGACCAGCAACCTGTCAATTACAGACCTGGATACATACTCTTTCATCATTTAACCCTTGTCATGATGAATTATAAAACTTCTGCAGAATTGCATTGAAATCAAAGGACTGAAAGAATTGAAAATAACACTTGTGTGTTAATATTCATCTTGGAAATTTATCTTATAAACAACTCTGACTAAAATTGGAACAATCAGGTGGTGAACACTAAAATCAGACTGTACATATGTGCAGGCTGATCTTTGTCTACACCTCCTGCCAAACCAGGAATATTCCAAATTCAGCATGACAAGGCTTTACCTACAAGAACCTAATAATGGCCTTCAGAATGTCGTTTATTATAAACCTGATATACTTTGTTGTCCCCACTTGATGTATCAATTTCTTGTGACAGGTATATAGACAATAACTACATATTCCTCAACCAATTTATCCATAAGGACCTGAGAAAGATCTTCTAAATATATTTCAGTATATTACCTGATATCTTTCTGTGTCCCCACTTGAAGCGTCCCTCACTTGCGACAGATAAATATTGACACCAGCTACATACTCTTCCATCATTTTATCTGTTAGGACCTGACGAAGATCTAGCAGATGTATGACGTTCTTCACTAGAGCCGCAATAAGGTTACGTTTTACTGGTCTCTGTAACCACACTTCTTCATCAGTCTGTAAAGGAATGAATGTGTAAGGTGTTCATAAATATTATAGCACCTCCAGAATTTCATTATGGCCTTTACCATGTTCAACAATAGAGGTTGTCTTTGCAATAAAGATTAAGGTGGAATATTCACTGTTTTGTAGACTGAAATTTCAGGGTTATAAGAAATTTTCTTCCATTAAATGGTGCTATTAAGTTTATTTTATTAAGTTTATTTTATGGTCTGGTTTCAACTAAAGGTTTCTCAACAATTTACAACTTAACAAACGATCATTGGCTGTTAACAAATGGCGCAAATGCAGTCACATCACATTTACTTATAACCCTCATGTGTACCCATTTATACACATTGGTGGAGAGGAGCAATGTGGAGTTAAATTTTTGTTTAAAAAAATGCCAATGGCACGGTAGGGATAAGAACCCAGGACCCTCCAGCCCCCAGTTCTGTGTATTAACACTAGACCATGGAATCCACAAAACAGGGAAATTATTTCCCTTCTACATAAATTTGTAATAATTCCCTTTTTATCTTTCCCCAATACTAAAACTAAAGGCCCCTTTGTTATAAAGAGTTCAAGAAAATTAAACAGCTCTATATAATTTCAAATTAGATTCACCTCTCTATATCCATCCCTGATGACAGCCCAGTTGACCTGATCTGCTGACAAGTCTAAATGATCTATCAGACAACTGGCGAGTCCGTCAACATGACGGGGCCAATCATTGTGGTGGCGAAGACGATATACGAAGGCACTGGCAACCTACATGACAGTGTAGAAACATAACATCTATAAATAATTTTCTGTCTTTCATAAGTCATGTATAAAGTCATTTAACTTTTAAATAAGTTTATTAATACATGTAATGAGTCATCAACACGTAAATCATATAATAATATGTAAATTTTTTTAGCAGTATACAGTTTAACCCTTGTCATGCTGGACCCAAAATATTCCGGTTTTAACAGGAGGTATAGACAAAGATCAGACTGCACATAAGTGCAGTCTGATCTTTGTCTATACCTCCTGTCTATCCTTTTGAAACCTCAGTTGTTTATGAATATAATTTTTAAAAAAATTGACAACTGAACATTAAGTGCTACCAGTGCTTTCAGCCCTTTGATTTTTAAACAATTCTGAAAAGGATTTATTCAGCATGACATGGGTTAAAATTTAACAAATTATCCAACCATGATGTTTAAATCCATTACCAGATTGCAGAATTTTAGACTGGTCCAAATTGAAAGGAGTTGCAGGCAACAATTTAAAGCTTATGAAATTTTGGAATTCTTTTACTTTTGGGATAGAAAACATTTTGGATAATGAAGAAATTGCTTGTTACAAGCAATTTCTTCATTTTCCACAATGTTTTCCAACGCTTTTTTTAGGGGGGGGGTGTTTAGAAGTGACAATGAGTGTCAAATGAAGGTCAAATGATGAATGCATAGCACATCAGGAACAAATGACACAATGTAAGAGTAAACATGATATTAATGCAAGTAATACAATACAATCATGACTGCTTCTTCATGTTATAATGGGCAACCAGTCCAGCCAAATTGCAGAGCTCAGAGGTAAGCATATTGGTTTAATACACTACCAGAAAATAGTTTTTAGATAAGTCCAAATTACTTAAATATGCTGATGATAACTCAAAGTTGGTGTAAATTAGAAATAAGTGGCAGATAAGGAAGAAAATATTGTAAGACTAGAAATGTGTCACAGACATGAATGACCCTGCTTTAGTGTAACAGACATGATTGCCCCTGTTTAAGAGGTATTAACTTGACCTCTAGTTCTGATCTTGAACTTTGGCGAATCCAACAGAACTTTACACATGTTACACTAGTACTCATCAAGGCGAACAACTGTGCAGAGCTACAGAAAGAGGGTGTAATTCGAATTTTAGATCAAAATATTTCACCAATACTGCCTTAAACCCTATGTTGTAGGTACTCATTTGAATTGTCTTGACAAGACGATTCAATTGAGTACCCACAATATAGGGTTTTGTTGTGAAATAAGGATTCCAGAATGCTGTTACCCCCCTCTTATCTAGACCCCTGACTGTGCCAAGTTTTTTTCAATCAATTACTGTAGAAGATATGCTCCGGACAAGATCTGGCACACACACATCCACCCACGCTGACACTGAACCACAGACAGAGGAAACTCTGTATACCCTTCACTATTACACTGTGTGGGCATATAAAGAAGAAATTACTTGTAACAAACAATTTCTACTTTTTTCACAATGATTTCTACAACTATACTAGAAACTAACTAAGAGTACATTATAAACAGAGAAAAACAATATAGTACATGAACAAGATCAAAATTCTTACCATTGTATCAATAACATGACATTGTCAAGTACTTACCTGAGTATCAAATACATTGACCAGACTTATATCATATTGATGATACATAATATCTGACACCATCCTGCAGTCATGGAAAACCTGTAGTTGAGAAGAGAGCCCATAAAATACAGTCATATTGGTAATACATAATATTTGATACAATCATTGAGCCATGGCTAACCTCTAATTGAGTATAGAGTTCTTAAAATATAGTCAAATCCTTGATGACCAGACTTTCATCATATTGATGATACTTGATGTGATACCATCCTATTATAATGGAAATGAGCAAGAATAGAGTCTATAAAATACAGCCAGACCTGTATTACCTACACTAACATCATATTGATGACACATAACATCTGATATAATCCTGCAGTTATAGAAAAACTGTAAATGAGAACAGAGTTTATAAGATACAGTCAAACCAGTATTGACCAGACTTATATCATATTAATGATACATAAAATCTCAGACCATACTGCACTAATTGAAAAACTGTAACAGAGAAGAAAGCCCATAAAATACGGACATATTGATGATACTTTACTTATGACACCACCTTTCAGTAAAAAAAAAGGCAATTATTAAGAAGACACCTCATAAAATGTAGTCAAACCTTTATTGATCCTTATCAGACTGAATAATTTTTTTTTCGGAATTATGATAGAGTCAAAGGACTGAAAGCACTGTCGGTCAATGTTTCTTTAAAATACTGATATTCTAGCTGAATTTTGGACAAGCTAGCTTGTGATATGAACTAAGATCAGGCGCAGATGGTAAATAATTATTTGCAGGCTGATCTTTGTTTTTCACCGCGTGCCAAAACAGGAATATTCCAGGTTCAGCATGACAAGGATTTCTTTCAGAAGCAAAGGTCACATTGACAAGTACTCATTTAACCCTTTCCTTGATAACAAAATTTATCACTGCTTGAATTGTAAGAATGTATTGACAACACTAAAACCATTAACAGACAACAAATTTTTGAGAAGAAAATATTGTGAAAATGAAGAAATTGCTTGTTGTAAGCAAATTTCTAAATTTTACTCAATTTTTCTCCAATTGATTTTTCTTGAGGGTGTCGAAAAACATCACTGTGTGGGAATTGGTTAAAAAATAGATCTAATTTGAAAATAACTGATTCAGTAAGATAGAGGACAGTGTAAGAAAAGACGCAATTTCTTTGTTTTCCACAATGTTTTTAGACCAACCAAGGCAAAGATTTTTAAAATTCCAATTACTAAAGATTATTTGCTGCAGCTTCTTTGAATTTGGACAGGTCTAACATTTTGTTGTCTGGTGAGAGAACTGTGTCATTCAGGATACTTTTGAGTCTCTAACAAAGACAAGAGACCTAAACACATCACTTACCTTAAGAATAGTTTCAGCTTCTAAAATATCCTTTAATCCATCATCAAACGCCGCTTTCCCAAGTTTGAGAATGTCAAACACTATCACATGACCAGGAACTGCTATCTGATTAAAATAAAGGACCTATCGTTAGGCTATCAGAATCTTGAAAACAATGGCAAATTTTTGTAGCTATCACATAACATGTTACTTCATTTAACCCATTCTCACCCATTGACACTTTTGGATGCCCTTCAAATCAACTTATTCGGAAAACATTGTGTAAAATGAAGAAATCGCTTGTGACAAGCAATTTCTTCATTTCACACAATGTTTTCTATTAAGAAAGTTGAAAAAAATCTAAAATTTCATAAACCTGAAAGTGTCGTCTGCAGCTTCTTTCAATTTTGACCAGTCAAAATTTTTGCCGTGTGGTAATCAGTTAACTGAGATGCCCAGCCAAATTAGTCATTGTCTGTGAAATGTGTCATGTCAAAATTTTACCTTGACCTTGAGTCTGTTTCTAAATTTGTTTCAAAATGAATATCTACTGTTGATGAAGAACAACTTTGTCCCCCAAGAATTGAAATCCATTCATAAATGTAGAACTTTTAATCCAAAAATTTAATATTTGAACTAAAACAAAGTTTTTTTTCGAAAGACATCTACTCATAATCGAGAATTTGAAATCCATGCATAAATGTAGGTGTTATGCTCTAGACAAGCTCAATTTTGATATTTGGCCTTGATCAGTGACCCCAGTTATCCCATAATTTGTATGAAAAGGAACATCTACTTATGATAGAGCCCCTCTGTGCTAAAGTAGTATTTAAATCTATCCAAAAGGGTAGGAGTATTGCTCTGGATAAGCTGGGAAGTAAAGAATTTTTCTTGAGGGATGTCAAAAAGTGGGATTATGTAAGAATGGTTTAATAAGAATTTCAGAGATTACAATAATCATTCTACTTAAGTGTATACACAACTTTGAAATACCTACTGAGTGATCCCTGAGCAATCTCTCCATCAAATATTTTCTTTTACGGACATCCAAGATGGTTCCTTTTTGCACGACAAGTCAAATACTTTCTCTTGACAAATTCTATGTTAACAAATTTTCTTTTATCAAATTTTAGGAAAGGAGGAATAAATTTCAAATATAAAGATAGGATTCTTTTATCGTTTGAAAAATGATTATCAAGAAAATTATTGTTTTATTTTTTCGGGCTTTGACCACATATCCTCAATTTCTACACATCAAACTCTGAACTATACAATATATCCTTAACCCTTTCCTGGTTTTTGAAATTTTAGACTGGTCCATATTGAAAGAGGATGCAGACGACAATGAAAATTGGATCCAATTCCAAATAAAACCACCCTATAGGGTAGAAAACACTGTGGGAAAAGGAGAAATTGCTTATTATAAGCAATTTCTCCTTTTTCCACAATGTTTTCTCAAGTATAAAATCACAGTTACGTAAAATCCCAGGTTTATCCAGGAAAGGGTTAAAAATCAAGGATCTAGATATTTTTATGCACTCAGTTTGTCCAAAAGCTCGACTTACTAATCTTAAAAATGTTAAAAATCTTTGTCTTTTGGGGAAGAGAACAAAGTGGATCATGAAGAGATTGCTTGCGACTTGCAATTTCTTCATTTTCCACAATCTTTTCAAAGGCTTTTTTTAGGGGCATGAAAGGGTGAGATTGTGTGGGCATGGGATAATAAATACATAAATCAAATTAATCAACTAAAGATATGGTATCTGGGGCAAAGTTGTAATACAGATTCTTAGTGAAGGGAAACTAAGATTTGTTTAAGCAATTCCTTTGGATTCTAATTGAATGACATAAACTATTCCACATAATTTCTACAAATGGATCTAAACATTTTGCATTGAAAACACATCTCCAAAAGCAGTATGATTTTTTAATTCTCCAAAAAGACAAGCATTCCTGGCTGCAACAATTCAATCAGATTTTCTAAAAGAAAGCACTTCTCCAACCTCCAAACAGAGCACCTCCTGACCTAATTCTTTTACACTGTATTTACCTGAACCCAGCATAACTTTCCATTCCGCCCCAATGATACACCCTCCATAGCTACACCAATCACTAAGAACTTACTGATATGTTGAAGCTGAAATCAAAGTTGCGTCAAACTTTAACCCTTTCCCGTTTTTGGAAATTTTAGACTAGTCCAAATTGTAAGAGTTTGCAGACGACAATGAAAACTGGATGCCATTTGAAATGTAACCATCCTATGTGGTAGAAAATATTGTGGAAAAAGGAGAAATTGCTTGTTACAAGCAATTTCTCCTTTTTCCACAATGTTTTCTCCAGTATAAAATCACAGCAACTTAAAATCCCATATTTGAACGGGAAAGGGTTAAGCATATTCATTAATCAATAAAACAATGGCAAAAGCTTTGTAGGTGTATGTTGTTGGACTCACCAGTATCTTTAATTATCTCTTGATCACTGAATTGAGTACAATGAAACAAGAGCATCTCATGCAGATACTAACACTTGGTAGCTTGCAATTTCGGACTTAACCCTTTTCTTTTTTTCAAAATTTTAGACCTGTCCAAATTGAAAGGGGTATCAGACAATGTTACAAAGTAAGTACAATTCAAAAAGTAACCATCCTATATGACATATGAAATATGAGAAAAGTAAAACTGCTTGTCACAAGCATTTTCTTCTTTTTCCACAATGTTTTCTAAATTATAATGTCACAGAGACGTAAAAATCAGGGATTGTAAAGGAAAGGGTTAAGTACACATGTTTGAATATAACATATCAGTAAAGCACTACTAAAGCTTTTGTCACAAGTAACAGACGCGTAATATGAGGTCTCTTAGTACAGGGAAAGTAGAGGTATAGGTAAATGTCAAAAAATTTTGATGACTCTGCTGCAGTCAATGTCACATCAGGGACATAGCAATACCTCAGGTTAAAAACAAATATGGCCTGAGCAGGACATTTTAAAAATTTAACAAGTGCTTTAAATCATAACTCTGATCAGTCTGATCAGTTTTCACTATGCTAGTTACTGACTCTTTAGATAATCAGCAAATATTCAACATGCACTATGCAGATAATCAGACTGCTGAGTGACTGCACTTTGTACACCCGACAAATTGTTGGAAATGACACACATACACTAAAATAAAGATTTTTGCCTAAATTATTTTAGTAGAAAAGATTTTTCACATTTTCCTCCACAATCCCTAGTTTTTACATCCCTGTGATTTTGTACTTGAGGAAACATTTTGATAAAAGAAGAAATTGCTTGTAACAAACATTTTCTTCTTTTACCATAATATTTTCTACCCTCTTTGTTGGTTACTTTGTTGGTTGTTTCTCAGATTGCAAATCGCCTTCAACTACTTTCAAATTGGGTGAGACTAAAATTTTGAAAATCAGGAAAGGGTTAAGCAAAATGCCATAACTCTATGAAACAAGAGGACCATGATGGTCCTAAATCGCTCCCCTGAGTATGATGGTTCATGGCTTTATGATATAAACAAAATGGAGAAGCCCTCTTTCTAATTATTTTGGAGAAGTTTACAGATTTCTCTTTTAAACCTAGGTATATTGATGATCCAACCATATAGCACTAATTTCCTGAATATGTTAATGCTTTGAAGTATAGACATCAATACATACCAAGTATAAAAGCTGTAAGCCTAATGGTTTAGAAGAAGAAGGTTTTCAAAGATATCATTATTTATTCCTAACTAAAATTAGGAATTGCACAGAAAAGGGCTAATTTTTTAAGTAATTTGGTAGAGGGTCAATGGCTAAGGATATGTACCAAATATCAAAGCTCTAGGCCTTATGGTTTGGGAGAAGAAGATTTTTAAAGATTTCCATCTTTATTTCTATGTAAAATCAGGGATCGCCCAGAAGAGGGCTAATTTTCAGAATACAGTAATTCTTTGAAGTATTTTGGTAGACGGTCAATATATTATGATATGTACAAAATATCAAAGCTCTAGGCCTTATGGTTTGGGAGAAGAAGATTTTTAAAGTTTTCCTTCTTTAATTCTATGTAAAATCAGGGATCGCCCAGAAGAGGGCTAATTTTCAGAATACAGTAATTCTTTGAAGTTCTTTGGAAGAGGGTCAATAGATGATGATTTGTACCAAATATCAAAGCTCTAGGCCTTATGGTTTGGGAGAAGAAGATTTTTTAAGATTTCCTTCTTTATTTCTATGTAAAATCAGGGATCGCCCAGAAAAGTGCTAATTTTCAGAATACAGTAATTCTTTGAAGTATTTTGGTAGAGGGTCAATAGATGATGATTTGTTCTAAATATAACAAGAGGGCCATTGGCCCTGGGGCGCTCACCTGAGATAAAGGCTCTTTTTCTTTCAACAGTCTAATTTCATGTTAAGGTTAGGATTATGAAACAAGTGGGCCACAATTACATATAAAGACTATGAACCTGGGAATCCTAAAGTCCTAATTACAAATTCAAAGGCTTTAGTGCCGATTTGAAAGAAGGAAAAAACTTTTTCCATGGGTTATAATTTCAGAAATAAGAAAGAAGTCTGTGAACTGATGCTTCATGCCTATACCCCCCCCCCCCCCTGGGTCTGCCCCTGGAGACCCCAGGATCATGATTTTAGCTATTTTGTAAGAGGTCAATATACTGATGCTTCATGCAAAATATCAAGGCTCTATGCCTTCTGGGTCAGGAGGAGAAGATTCTTAAAGATTATTTTGAAATAACACTTTTGTTGCCATGGCAACCAGAGTTTTTAAAGGATTTCAATTCTTTTAGCTATTTTTGAAGGGGACCACCTAAGCAACATCTCTGCCAAATTTGGTTCAAATCAGCCCAGTGGTTTGAGAGGAGATGTCATTTAAAAAATCGTTCTTTATTTCTATATAAACCCCATCCCCCTGGGGCTCCGCCCCTGGGGACCCGAGGATCATGATTTTGACTATTTTGAAAGAGGTCAATATACTGATGCTTCATGCAAAATATCAAGGCTCTATGCCTTCTGGGTCAGGAGGAGAAGATTTTTAAAGATTATTCTAAAAATTCACTTTTGTTGCCATGGCAACCAGAGTTTTTAAAGGATTTCAATTCTTTTAGCTATTTTTGAAGGGGACCACCTAAGCAACATCTCTGCCAAATTTGGTTCAAATCAGCCCAGTGGTTTGAGAGGAGATGTCATTTAAAAAATCGTTCTTTATTTCTATATAAACCCCACCCCCCTTGGGCTCCGCCCCTGGGGACCCGAGGATCATGGTTTTAGCTATTTTGAAAGAGGTCAATATACTGATGCTACATGCAAAATATCACTTTCAGAATACAGTAATTCTTTGAAGTATTTTGGTAGAGGGTCAATAGATGATGATTTGTACCAAATATCAAAGCTCTAGGCCTTATGGTTTGGGAGAAGAAGATTTTTAAAGATTTCCTTCTTTATTTCTATGTAAAATCAGGGATTGCCAAGAAGAGGGCTAATTTTCAGAATATGGTAATTCTTTGAAGTATTTTGGAAGAGCGTCAACAGATGATGATATATACCAAATATCAAAACTCTAGGCCTTACCGTTTGGGAGGAGAAGATTTTTTAAGTTTTTTCACTCCGTTGCCATGGCAACCAGAGTTCTTCATGGATTTCAATTCTTTGAAGTATTTTGAAAGAGCATGACCTAAGGATCATTTCTGTGAAGTTTTGTTGAAATTCCATGGTTAGTTTAGGAGGAGAAGATTTTTTTTTAATTGTGAACGGACGGACAGACGGACGGATGGACGGACGATGACCGATCACAATAGCTCTTCGTGCTCAGGGAAGCTAAAAACAAATGGACTGTAGTGAAAATAGCATGTGCACATCTTTGCTTCATGCGGAGTGCATTTGGATGGTTCAGCAAAACACAGTTGTAACTGCCTATAAACATATAGGCAGTTACAACTGTTTTTGCACTGACACATCGATTTGTGAAATTTGAATCAGATCTAACCAGCAGTTTCTGAGAAAATTTGCAGACAAGAAAAAGCTACACACAAATTGACAGACAAACGAACCAAGCAACAAGCTGACTCCTATATAACCATGAACCATAGTTTAGGAAAGATGCATAAAGATGTCAGACAAGAGAGCTATGATGGATCTAAATTGCTCACCTGAGTAACAATTTCAGTGAGCAGAATAATAATGGTTGTGACTGGATGGAGTCCTAATGGAACCCAAGCAAATTTTTTTTATTATAACAAATGGTAATGACATGTACATAATAGAAAACCTTACGCCTAATAGATGGTCTAGAATAGATTTCAAAAGATTTCTTTTGTTGTTTCTATGTAAAAAGGGTGTGCCTCGTGCCAAAATGGGGCAGGGGTTGAAAAATTTCTTCAAACGTACTAGTCCTGTAGGACTAGTAGCTCTGAATTTCTACTCGCCCTTAAGGCAACCCAACTCGCCCTTAAAGATGAAGAAAATTACTAGCCAAAAAACGATTGGATGTCCGATGTTCCAGCCATGAGTTTTAAAACAGACGAATTTTATCTAGATTGACGTATTTTCGCTTTGCAATACACATTACAGTGATCAATCAAGCGTTTAAAGATACCGAATACTATGCAGGCTAAACTGGAGACCCTGTCTATACATTATCGTGTATTTCGACATGGTTTCCAGTCTACAAATCAAGCGTCTATGAAGATTGATCAACATAAAGAGGGAACGGTCTAATTTTACAGCGAATATTATTGTTTCCGATATGAAGTTGTTTGAAATAAATACTTTCTTTTTCGATCCTTAATTTTTTTCCCTCAATCAGCGTGATTAAAGTCCTAAATTTGCACTCGCCCCGTCGGACTAGTTCGTCCCCAATTCTACTCGCCCTACGGCATTTTCTACTCGCCAATGCGAGCGGGCTAGTGGATTTTTCAACCTCTGTGGGGCTCAAGGTTTGTTAATCCAATCCCACTCAGTGACGCTTTTAGACGCCCCCAAGAAAAAGAGCTTTTGAAAAATTTGTGTAAAATGAAGAAATTAATTGTCACAAGCAATTTCATCATTTACCACAATTTTTCCAAGAAAGTTGAAAAAAATCCAAAATTTGATAAATCTTAAACTGTCGTCTGCAACTTCTTTCAATTTGGGCCAGTCTTAAATTTTGGTGTGTGGGAATGGGGTAAACAGCTTTTGTAGATAGGCACAAGGTGATACCACATGCAACACACTTATGCCTCATTGTTTGTTAGAATATTTTAACAATTCCTTTTTTCATTTCTATCTTAGAAATGGTATGCCCAGGCAGAGCCCAAATTGGACCCTTAGGGCATTCATTAAACAATTATTAAAAAAGGCCACAAGCTGATGCTACAACTAAACTATCAAACCTCCATACCTAAATGTTTAACAGAGAATTTTTTCAACCTATTCCTTCTTTATTTCTTTGTATATGAGATTGTGTCCTGACTGAACTGAAATGGAAACCCTGGGGGCATTTTTACACAACATTAGAAGACCATCAAGTGATGCCGCATTCAAAATATCAAACCTTTAAATCTTATAGTTTGTCAGAGGTTTAAAACATTTTCTTCTTTGTTTCTATATAGAAAGATTTCAACCTTTTTGTTGCCAGGGCAACCACTTTATAACAGATTTCAATTTTTGTACAATTATTAAGGAGTTTCACCAAAACAACCCTCCCGATTAGTTCCAGCCCAATTGGCTCAATGGTTTAGGAGAAGGTTTTTAAAAACTGTACATAGATTGACAACATCTGGAAAGGTTGGTGAGTGATCATGATAGCTCATGTAGTTCTAGCTTAAAAGCAAACTTTTACTGTTTAACCCTTGTCATGCTGAACTCAGAATATTCCTGTCTGGGCAGGAGGTATAGACAAAGATCAGCCTGCACATATGTCCAGTCTGATCTTAGTCTACAAAACCTGCTTTTACCTTACAAGGCAGAGTTATTTATAAAACCAGTTTTCAGATGAAATATTGACCTTCAACTAGTGCTTCTAGTGAAATCATTCCTTTGATTTCAGTGCAATTCTAAACAGGATCTTATTCAGCATGACAACGGTTAAGATAGCTTTTAATAACTCTATTTGGTGTGCAATAATGCAAATTAGTTCCATGATCACTTTTTTATTTCACGGAGGTATGAAACATTTTTTTCCCTACAGGGATGCATGATTCTTCATTGAAAAACTCAATCGTATGATTTTGTCATAAATTTACCAAAGCTTTCTTCAAAGACAACAATAAGAATAAACATTCTTTGAGTTTTAATTTGCTTAACCTACGGCCACTAAGTAGGTTGTGAGGGGGAGGTAAATCTGACTTACTGCATCATAAAAGACTGAGTTGAGTTTAGCTATGATAGTGTAATCTGGATGACTTATGATGTCTTCTTGTTCTGTTCCACTGCTACCTTCTTCATTACCTGATGATGTCAAACCTTAAACAAAGACAGAATTTCACCTATTTATTAACTTGTTTCCAGACTTAAATAATTTAGAAACGTCCGAATAGAAAGGAGTTGAAGATGACAATTTTAATTCAATGAAATTTTAGATTTTTAAAATTTTTGGGTAGAAATCACAGTGGAAAATGAAGAAATTGCTTGTCACAAGCAATTTCTTCATTTTTCACAATGTTTTCCCATTATTTCTTTTTTACAATGTTTTCCCTTTTTTTTTCAGTGGAGTCTAAATGCATTATTGTATTGTAATGGGTTTACCTTTTTACCCATAAAATACTGCTTTTTGACAACCCTTTTCGAAGTACATTTATGGAAAACTTTATCAGAAAAGGAGAAATTGCTGGTAATGATTTCTATGCTAAGTCAAGGGCAGGTAATTTCAAAACTACTTGAGAGACCAAAATACCTTTGTTCTAATGTGCAACTACACATCATAGGGATCATAGTGCAAGTCTTTGGCAGGTGACAATGCGCAAGGGAAAATACCCAGGAGTCATGACATCCATACATTGCATTAAGACTAACGGAAGATTGTCTAACTCATTCTCTATCTACAGAGTATCTAGTGAAGACTCTGATCAAATTGTAACTGGTCTGAGTCTTTCCTTGGCTCTGACATCTAATTAACGGTTCACTGGCCATGTACAGTAACATTTAGGTAGTGTCATTTAGATATCAAACAATACTTATTCGCAAAATATATTGTTAGTAAAATTAAAAGCAAATAATTTGTGAATGAGCAAAACCCCAAACTAAAGCATATTCTGAATAAGCTGTAGATACAATCATAAAGTCCCTCATTAAAAAAACATGTAATGATTAAATGTCAGATGTTAAAATCATCATCAGTTTCTCTTCCAGTCTAAACGAATGATGACATCTGTGATCTGTTAACCCATTCCCACACAAAGACGTTTTTAAATGCCCCTCAATATAAATGCTTCGGAAAACATTGTGGACAATGAAGAAATTGCTTGTTACAAGCTATTTCTTCAATATCCACAATGTTTTCTACGCTAAAAGACAAAGATTTTAAAAATTTCATCAACTTAAAATTGTCATCTGCAACTTCTTTGAATTTGGACTGATCTAAAATTTTGTTGTGTGGGAATGGGTTAATTGATGCATGACCAACCATGTCCACTGAGCTCAAACAGTAGGTTCCACTTAGATATTAAACATCATTGTTTTACATAATTTAGTAGTAACATGTAGAAAGTCAAATGATTGGTTGGTGACCTCAATGCCATAACTACAGCTTGAATAATCTGTAGTTACAACATTTAAGTCCCTAAACCAACAACAAGAGGGCCAGAATGGCCCTAAAATCGCTCACCTGACTAATGTAAGATGATTCAAAATTTAGCCAACACTTTTAAAAAGGGTCACCAAAGGAATATTCATTTAAGTTCAGTTGAAATTGGCCCAATGGTTACTGAGGAGATGTTTAAAAATTTCAAAGTAATAAAACTGCCCCATCCTGCCACGCCCATATTAGGGCATAAATCAAAATTCCACGAACAACTTTTGAAAAGGGTCACAAAAGGAACATTCATGCCAAGTTTGGTTGAAATTGGCCCAATGGTTACTGAGGAGAAGATGTTTAAAGATTTCAAAGACAAAAACTGCCATGCCCTGCCACGCCCATATTTGGGCATAAATCAAAATTTCGCGAGCAACTTTTGAAAAGGGTCACCCAAGGAACATTCATGCCAAGTTTGGTTGAAATTGGCCCAATGGTTACTTAGGAGAAGATGTTTAAAGATTTCAAAGACAAAAACTGCCATGCCCTGCCACGCCCATATTTAAGCATAAATCAAAAATCCGCAAACAATTTTGAAAAGGGTCACCAAAGGAACATACATACCAAATTTGGTTGAAATTGGCCCAATGGTTACTGAGGAGCAGATTTTTAAAGATTTCAAAGTCAAAAACTGCCAAGCCCTGCCATGCCCATATTTGGGCATAAATCAAAATTTCGCGATCAACTTTTGAAAAGGGTCACAAAAGGAACATTCATGCCAAGTTTGGTTGAAATTGGCCCAATGGTTACTGAGGAGAAGATGTTTAAAGATTTCAAAGACAAAAACTGCCATGCCCTGCCACGCCCATGTTTGAGCATAAATCAAAAATCCGCAAACAATTTTGAAAAGGGTCACCAAAGGAACATACATACCAAATTTGGTTGAAATTGGCCCAATGGTTACTGAGGAGAAGATGTTTAAAGATTTCAAAGTCAAAAACTGCCACGCCCTGCCATGCCCATATTTGGGCATAAATCAAAATTTCGCGAGCAACTTTTGAAAAGGGTCACCCAAGGAACATTCATGCCAAGTTTGGTTGAAATTGGCCCAATGGTTACTGAGGAGAAGATGTTTAAAGATTTCAAAGACAAAAACTGCCATGCCCTGCCACGCACATATTTGGACATAAATCAAAAATCCGCAAACAATTTTGAAAAGGGTCACCCAAGGAACATTCATGCCAAGTTTGGTTGAAATTGGCCCAATGGTCCCTGAAGAGGAGAAGATGTTTTAAGATTTCAAAGTTAAAAACTGCCACGCCCTGCCACGTCCATATTTGGGGGTCAATCAAAAATCCGCGAACAACTTTTGAGAAGGGTCAACCAAGAAACATTCCTACAAAGTTTGGTTGAAATCGGCCCAGTGGTTACTGAGGAGAAGATGTTTAAAGAATTGTTGATGCCTTCTGACGCATGACGGACAAAAGGTGATACCAAAAGCTCACCTTGAGCACGTTGTGCTCAGGTGAGCTAAAAAAGCTTCAGATAAAAGTCATCAATATCAGTGTTCAAAGTTCACTTGCAGTTTAAATGACTAATTTGATTGGTTGATTGATTCTTTGATTGACAGACGTGATACATTAATTGTTGGGAATGTCATGCATAGACTCATATCTTACCATCGTCAGCTTTGTTGTTCTTCAAGGTCAAAGATTTGGGGTTTAAAGAACCAAGTCTTTCCAGGTGGGGATTGCCTATTTTTGGTTTCATGATACACCGATCACTGTAAAGAAAAGATTTGAATTTAAATGTTTTTTGTGTATTTTGTGAATTTTGTACCCAGTTACAGTATTTTATTGGTAACCATCAATAGAATAAAATCTGCTTACAGTGATATCATTTCACTCATTCCCAAACAATCCTGCATTTTATGCCCCTCCGGAAAAAAATTGTAAAACCATTGTTAACCCCTTTCTGTACAGCCTCTGTACAGATTTTACGCCCTTGTGATTTTATTCTTGAGAAAAAATTGTGGAAAAAGAAGAAATTGCTTGTCACAAGCAATTTCTTCTTTTTCCTAAATATTTTCAACCTCATTAGATATTTTCTTTTTCTAATTACACATGTTGCAACCTCTTTCAATTAGGGTCAATCTAAAATTTTGCCATCTGGTAATGGATTAAGAAAATAGGGTGTGCCAGGGCTGAGCCCCAAAACACCCTACATGCAATACTTCAACAACCTTTACAGATGTCCACCAGGTAACGTCACATGCAAAACATCTAGCTTCTGGGTCTTATGGTTTATCAGGAGAAAATCTTGAAAGATTAAATTCTTTGTTTCTTTAAATAATAGTGTCAAAAATTTTGTTGCTATGGCAACCAGAGTTCTTATTGGAACTGATTTCTTTACAACTTTGCTGAGCTTCATCCAAGGTACATCACTTCAAGTTTTAGTTTGATAGGCTTACTCGCCCCTTGGAGGATTTTTTTAAACTAATTCCCACACAATGATATTTTTTGACGCCACTTAAGAAAAACGATTTGTAAACCATTGTGTAAAATGAAGAAATTGCTTACAATAGACAATTTCTTCATTTTACACAATCTTTTATGCCCAGAAAGTTGAAAAAATCTAAAATTTCATAAACTTAAGATTGCTGTCTGCAACTCCTTTCAATTTCGACCAGTCTAAAATTTTGCTGTCTGGTAATGAGTTAAATATTGTGGATGGACAGACAATAGCTCGGGTTGCTCTTTATTCTCAGGTGAGCTACAGATCAACTGCCAAAGGTTAAAGAAAATGTTCAAAATTACCCATTCTTTCTTCTCTCTATGTTGGTTTCTTCTTTACATCTAGGTTTGATAACTTCCTCAGTGGCAACAACTGAAAAGGTCGGAAAGTGTCTGAGGTCTATATATGAACAGTTAACAATAAGAATCAGAAACAACATTCTTAAATCACCATTTCTAACTAAACCACTTGTTAAATGTCTTGACAATTCCATTTTGAAGGGAACCTACAACAAAGGATTTATGGTAGCAGTTACTGTACTTTTGATGTATTTAATCCATTACCAGATGACAAAAAGTTAGACTAGTCCAAATTCAAAGAAGTTGCAGACGACAATTGTTTGTTGATGAAATTTCAAAAATCTCTGTCTTTAGGGGTAGAAAACAATGTGGGTAATAAAACAAGAGGCCCATGAGGGCCTGAGACACTCTACTGGTCATCAAGTTTTCTGTTAAAGAAATCTGATATTTAAGGAAGTTAATTGCTCAAAGAAGAATGCATAAAGAAAAAATAAGGGCTTTATCCCCTTTATCATTTTAAGCAACAATTCTCAAGGCCCCTTTTCCCATGTTTCATGACGGATCCACTCCATTTCCAAAAGAAAGTTACCTTATGACCCTACAATCATTCTGTGAATATTTCATCAGAATCTGACAATAATTGTGGACTTTATCACATAAACAGGATTGTTTTGAATGAAAATCAATAAGGCCCCTTTTCCTGTGTTTTCTGATGGATCAATTTCATTCCAAAAGGAACTTTCCTTACAACCCTACAATTGTCCTGTGAAATTTAAAAGACAATTTGATAATGATTGTGATCTTCATCACATACACAAGAATGTTTTGAATGATAATCTGTAAGGCCCCTTTTCCTGTGTTTCCAATGCAACAATTATTCCATGCATCTTTGAAGAGAATCCAATAAAACTGTTGACTTTATTGTGTTAACAAAGATATTAAATTCAAGTTCTCATAAGGCCCCTTTTCCCGTGATATCTTACTGTTGGTTTTATCATTCTGTGAAAGTTAAAAGTGAATCCGATGAAATATTGGGAATTCATTATGTTTATTAGAATATTTAAAAAAAAAAAAATCATATGGCCTCTTTTACATGATACTTGATGGATTGTACCCAGTTCTGAAAAGAACCATTTAAGTGATTGTACAATCATTCTGTGAAATTTTGAAATGAATCCGGTGAAGTCAAGGGAAATCATTGTGTTAACCAGAATATTTAAGAAAGTTTTTCATAAGGCCCCTTTTTATGTGACACTTGCCATAATCAGATCCACTGCCAAAATCAACAATTGGAATGATGGTACAATCAATCTGTGTAATCTGTGGAATTTATTGTGTTAATGAGTTTATAGTGAAATATTCATAGGGCCCCTTTTCTCATGATACTTTACAGAACAAACCAAATTTCAAAAGGAACAATTCTAATGAAGGTAGAATCATTCTTTAAAAGTTAAAGAGAATCAATGAAAATAGTGGACTGAATTGTGTCAAGAATTTTTGTAACAAAATTTTCATAAGGCCCCTTTTTCCGTGAAACTTAACAAATCAGACCCAATGTACGAAGGAACAATCCTAATGATAGTTTGAAGAAAATGATAAAGACTGAGGACTTTATTGTAATAATGATGTTTTGTAATAAAATCTTTATAAGGTCCCTTTTCTTGTGTCACTTAACCAATCAGACCTAATTTACAAAGGAACAATCCAAATGATGGTACAATCATTCTATTAAAGTTTCAAGAGATTCTGATAAAGACTGAGGACATTGTTGTGTTTATGAGGATTTGGTAATAATTTTTCATACAGCCCCTTTTCCTATGATACTAGACAGATCAGGCCCAATTTGGAAAGAAACAATCCTTATGATGGTACAAACATTCTGTGAAAGTTTGAACAGAATCTGATGAAAACTGCTGACTTTATCTTGGTGTAAAGATTTTAAAATAAAATTTTCATAAACTCCTTTTCCTGTGATACTTGAAGGATCAGGTCTCATGTCAGCATCAACAATCGTGATTATTGTACAATGATTCTGTGAAGGTTTGAATAAAATCCAATGAAAGCTCTGGACTTGGTTACAAGGATTATAAATAATATTCTCAAAAGGCCCCTTTATTGTGGTACAATGATTTTAAAATTAAATTTCATAATGCTCCTTTTCCTGTGATACTTTACGGATCAGGTCTAATGCAAACATCAACAATCATTATTATTGAACAATTATTCTGTGAATGTTTGAAGAAAATCCGATGAAAGTTCTGGACTTGGTAACAAGGATTTATAAATGAAATTTTCATAAGGCCCCTTTTCCTGTGTTTCTTGACAGTTCAAACCCTCTTAGGAAAAGAATGATAGTTATGACCTTCCAATCATTCTGTGAAAGTTTCAACAAAATCTGATCAAAGCTGTGGGCTTCATTGTGTTAACAGGGATTTATTAATTGAATTTTCATATAGCCCCTTTTCCCATGTTACTTGATGGATCTGAACCAATTCCAAAGGGAACTCTTCTTACAAAAGTTAATTATTCTGTTTGAGTATAAAGACAACCCCATCTCATCTGTGGACTTACAAGCATTAATTAAGATTTTTTCAATTGAATTTTCCTAAGGCCCCTTTTCCTATGTTTCTCAATGGATCCGACCCAATTTGAAAGGAACAATCCTTATGATGGTACAATCATTATATGAAAGTTTGAAGTCAATCAGGTTAAATCTAGGGCCATGATGTGTTAACTAAGAATTTTTTATTAAATTTTCATAGGGCCCCTTTTCCAATGAAACTTGATGGATCAAACCTACTTCCAAAAGGAACAATCCATTTAATGTAATAATCATTCTGGGAATGTTTGGAGAGAGTTTGTTGAATACTATGGACTCTATTGTGTTTTTGAGAACTTTTTCAATCCAGTTTTTATCGGGTCTCTTTTTCCCGTGGTCCTTGACTGATCATACCAAATTTTGAAAGGAACAATTCTTATGATGGTACAATCATTCTGTGAACGTTTGAAGTCAATCAGATGAAAACTATGGACTCTTAGAGTGTTAACAAGATCTTTGAATTAAATTTTAATAAGGCCCCTTTTCCTATGTTTCTTGAGGAATCACATCCATTTCCAAAAGGAACAATTTCATAAGGCCCCTTTTCCCGTGTTTCTTGACGGATCATACCCATTTTCGAAAGAAACGATCCTTATGATGGTACAATCATTCTGAGAAAGTTTGAAGACAATCCGATGAAAACTGGACTCTATCGCGTAAACGAGGATTTTAATGGAATTTCTAATTAAATTTTCATAAAGCCCCTTTTCCCGTGTTTCTTGACAGATCATACCCATTTTTGAAAGGAACGATCCTTATGATGGTACAATCATTCTGTGAAAGTTTGAAGGGAATCAGATGAAAACTAAGGAACGATCCTTATGATGGTACAATCATTCTGTGAAAGTTTGAAGGGAATCAGATGAAAACTGTGGACTCTATCGCGTAAACAAGGAAAAGTTTAACAGGCGGACAACAGACGGACGGACAGACGCCGGACGGGAAAAGCCATCGCTATAGCTCTAGTGGCCTTAGGCCAGAAGAGCTACAAACTGCTTGTTACAAGCAATTTCTTCATTTTCCAAATGTTTTCTTTAAAAAAAAAGAAAATTCTTTGAGGAGTTAAAAAGCATCATCAATGAATGGAAATAGGTTCAACATAAAATCTGAGTCATTTCCTCTAACTGTAGCTATGAGACTATTAACCCTTTCCTGTTTTATGAAATTTTAGACTAGTCCAATTTGAAAGAGGTTGCAGACGACAATGAATAGTGCATGCAATTTGAAATCTGACCATCCTATGTGGTAGAAAATATTGTGGGAAAAGGAGAAATTGCTTGTGACAAGCAATTTCTTCTTTTCTCACAATGTTTTCTCAAGTTTAAAATCACAAGGACATTAAAACCAGTGATTGTACAAGAAAAAGAAATTTTTTAGATTGGTCCAGATTCAAAGAAATTGCAGACAACAATTTTAAGCTGATAAAATTCCAAAACTCTTCTGAATTTTGGCTTGAGGATATAGTGGATAATGAAGAAATTTCTTCTAAAAAACAATGTCTTCATTTCCCATTATGTTTTCCAAATGTGATCCAACACATGAAAATCAACTATCTACAGAGCACACAAAGTGTTGACCCTGATCACATTGTGCAAAGCGTGCTTGCTGATCAGGGTCAGAACATTTTGAGTTTGACAGAATTTCTTAGAGGAGTGAAGTGTGTTTTTTTCTAGAATAGAAAAAGTCTTGTCTGTTTCTCTTAAACCTGCTTTATGGAAATTCACTGTGATCCCTCTCATTTGACTGAGTCACAAATATATTGGAAAGATTTCAAATTGAAGTCATTGGATTGACAGAGAATTCATCCGAGCTGCAGGGACTGAACAATAACAAAAACACGAAGATCTAACTTAACACATTACCATATGACAAAATTTTAGCCTCTCCAAATTTAAAGAAGTTGGAGATAACTGTTTATAGTTCCCAAAGCTCTTTTGGTGGGGTGTGTGTGAAAGAGTTATTGGTTGGGAATGGTTTAACATTTATAAAAGATTTAGCCCTTTCTATCAAAATTGACCAATGGCAGCTGTGACAAGCACATTCTTCTTTTCTCAAATTTTCTACCTCATATGGTCCTTGTTTTATTTTAATTCAAACATACTTTGTTTAGGAGTCTGCAACCTCTTTCAATTTTGACCAGTATAAATTTTGTTATTTGGTAAAAGGTGATTTCATTTTGAAAAATTCCCTGATATCCCAATTTTGTATGAGGGTCTCATTATTTTCAAGTCCAACACATAATCATAAATTTAACCCTATCCTGTTCAATCACTGGATTTTACTTCCATGTAATTTCATAATTGAGAAAACATTATGGGAAAAGAAGAAATTGCTTTTAACAAGCAATTTCTTCTTTTTCCACAATATTTTCTATCATACTAAATGATTATTTTTGAAAGTAAATCCACTTTAAATTTTTGTCTGCAAAACCTTTGAATTTTGACAGGTCTAAATTTTGAAAAACTGGAAAGGGTTAAAAAAATTATTTTAATTTCAATGGACTTGAAACTTATATTCACACTTACTAGATGCAATTTCATGGCCAAAAACATTCTGTAAACCATGAAGCTTGGTTTTCTCTCCATCTTCATCCGTGCAAAGAACTACAATGAAAAATGGTTGATTTATAGAGACCAACATCACTCAAATTATTTCAGTCATATAGCAGCTGGTTTACCTAACCATAGTTTCCTCCTGATTTCATTCCAGAAAAAAAAGCTGATGGTCCATTGGTATCCCTTAGTTTGATCAAAAGGACTCTATAACACCCATCAGACCATGAGACAGGGAAAAAGACAAGCAAGGGCCCAGTCACCCATTGCCCCTAGATTTTTGGCATGGCCCCTAGACCTTTTGAGAAAATGCCTATACCTCTAATATTGAATATTAAATTTTGGCAGGCTGGGCCCCTATGTTGAAATTAATAGTCTTTTTCCCTGCCATGAGAGCTCTAGGCTTTGCTACAATCTGACATATTTTGTAAGAGGACTGTAAGGTATTGCTGGATGAAATTTTTTACAACTCTAGGCTTTTGTTTTAGAAGAAGGTTTTCAAAATTTCATTATCTCAAAACAAATTCTGTTAACCAATAACAATTTTAAGTAATTTGGTGGACCAGCAGGAGGAAATGGTACATGCATAGTTTCAATGCTCTAGGCTTAGAGACTACGAAAAGAAGATCTTTAAAGATTTTGTTCTATAAACCCCAGAAACCCATAACACGGGGCTTATGCAGATCCTAAAATTACTTCTTGAAGTATTTTGACAGCGCACCAGAACTGTGAATGAAAAATTTGAAACATTCTAGGCCTTAATGGTTTTGATAAGTACCAAGATGCTAAGGTGTGTAAAGGGTTGCACTTAAGACATTTTGATTTGAAGTCTAAAGTCCTACCAACGATGCTGCAGTCCCGACTATAAAGAATTGATATGAAAAATTCTTAGTCTTAAATCACCATGCATAGCTTTTTCCCTTTATTGCTAAGAAAACTCCAAAGACTTTTTATCCTTTGTCCTGCTCAATGAATTTAAGCATGACTTTTACTAAAAATAATTTGCTTCATAGTATGGGAATTTGACATCACTTAAAACAGCTATAACACTGGCTAGTATGCAAAACCTTGGCTTCCTGTCTGTACAATCTTCAAAATTCATTTCTAGCCATAAGTTATCTTTCTGACTTACAGGCTATATTTTTTCAACCCTTGATTGAAATTGAAGTTAAAATGGGGACTAGTTTGCAACAAGTAGATACCTGGGTTTTATTTAAATAAATAAAGCATCTTGCAGTGATCAAAATTCCCTCTATTGCAATGATCAAAAACTAGTAAGATTTGTTCTAGGCTTGAACAAATCTGTAATGACCAGCCCAACAAGCTTGTTAAAATCTGGCCTTCTGAATTTATTATTTTGGTTTTCTCTGTTTATTTGGCACTTCAACAAAAAATTTGACTGCCTTGGTGGCCCAGTGGTATAGGTTCTAGACTTGAAATCTGAAGGTCACAGATTCAAGCACTATCGTCACCGAGGTGTACTCATGGGCAAGACACTATATAGTCAGCCTCGATCTACCCAGCTGTAAAATTGGGTGGCAGTGGGTTTAAGCAACTGCCTCTCTTTCAGGGACATAAGAAAATCTGAATTATGAGCATTCAAGAAGGACTTTATGAGCTTGAAGCTTTTGTAAAAATTGAACTAAAATAAATTTGTATTAACTAACAAACCATTTCATCCTCATAGATCTTAACCTTGTCATGCTGAGCCTGGAATATTCCAGTTTTGGCAGGAGATATAGACAAAGATCGGCTTGCACATAAGTGCAGTCTGATCTTAGTCTACACCACCTGCTTGTATTTTTCCTGTCAGAGTTGTTAATGAAGCTGATTTCCAAAAAAATATTGATTTTTCAACAAGTGCTATCAGTACTTTCAGTCCTTTCAATTCAATAAGGTAATTTATACAGCATGACAAGGGTTAGCATGATTTTGCACGGGCTTGTGAATCTTAATTTGGGCCAGTGAAAACAGTTAAGTTACTAAAATAAAATGCCCGACTTGATTATAATTTTCAATCTGAATTTCTGTGACTGATCTTGTCAAACAGCTTCCTCCAAAGAGATATTCGAAATTCAAACTTTGGCATAAAGTGGATAATCTAAATTCTGCAGTAAAAGTCAAGATGGTTGGCTAGTTTGAAATAAACAGCTAGAACCAAGAAAGCCCACAGATTATCCATTCCACATCAACAATGGACCTAATTGATTGTAGCCTGGATACCAAGATGGTTGACCTTCATTTTAGTAGAAGCTATCATGACCCGTCTTGTGAATGTTTTTGTTAATATCTCTAATTCGTAGACTTATCACAGATTATTTAAGAAAGTGGTAAAAAGCTAAGACGTGCTAAAACATGTTGGACTTAATTTGGTGTCATTCCAGTGTTTAATGTTTAATGATGACATGAGAATATTGAAACTTTTGGCCGAAGCAATATTTTCACTTGGACTGTTCTTCAGATGAATTGTGCAATGACTGAATGAAGTCTGGTATTATGTAACATTTCATCTTTTTTAGTTTAACATGGTTAGATTTACTACCTAGGCCACAGCTCCATTGTAAACGCACTACCTAGTTTTATAAATCTCTTTGGAATCACTCCTTTGTGGATAGCCCCGATTGTGAACGTCGTCCAATTCTTACAGCTGACCAAAAACAGGAGACCCTAAACAGGCTCTCAATTGTTAATGCATTTGATCTTCAACATATAAATGGTAAACAGTCATTTTGTACCATAACCATTTCGTACCATAATTTCTATGGTTATTTTGTACCATACAATGGTTATTTTGTACCATGTGTTGGTCATTTCCAGGGCTCTGCAGAGTGGGCGACTCAGGCGAAGAAGTCGCCTGGTTTCACAAAACTTCGTCTGAGTTGCTGATCAAAGCCTGGAAAATAAGGGAAGTCGCCTCGTTATGAAAGGCGATGATCGCATTTTGCCCAGAGGCTATCAAATCAGGGGACAGTAAATCAATTATACAACTGCTGATCGGAAGCCCTTTGGTCGTAAATCAAGCGTGTATCAATAGACGACATGCTTGCTTTATTTGCATCTTGGCTGATTGGATGGTTGCAAGCCCTTGTGAACTGTCGGAACCATAGGAACTTTTTGAAATGAAACCCTTTCCCTTCTGAAAATTTGATTATTTTAGTGGCACATTATGTTTATCTTATCAATATACAAGATTTGTTGTGTACTTTCAAGAAGAAAGAATAATGTCGGATTTTATGTCATTTGTCATAGTTTGAAATTCATTGATAAAATAAATAAAATATTGGTGATAAAAACTGATTTTCCTGTAAAACTAAATAGAAAAAAATCATTTTTCAATGAAATCCTTGGACTCTAGTTATCTATTTTGATTTAATAAATATAGAAAAACTAGGAAAAACAATCTCAGGGTTCGCGCTGCCGATCGCCATTGTCGCCAAATGCGACAAAAATAAATTTCTGGCGCAAGTTTTTTTCATTTGGCGAAAGTTCGTGGCGCCAAAAAAAGAAAAGTTTTTGTTAAACATACTTTTACTTTGACTAATCTCTGGAAATTAAGTCCGAGGGCCAAGTGTGTCTAATTGCTGGAGGGCTTGTATATCGGGTCAATTATGTCATCGAGTCTGACACAAGACTAACACATCACCAAATTTAATTACAGTTCTGATTGACAGCCAATCAGATGAATAAAATGCGCTCATTGGTCGGCGAGTCGTATTGAATTTTTGTTGTGGGCGTGACTTAGTATTATGGAGGAGCCGATGAAACTATCACATATTCAATTAGAAGACCTCAATTATCACGCATAAAAAGGGTTTCTATAAGAAAAGTGTAATTAAACAGGCCGCCATTTGCCTTTTCCTGATGAATACAATTGCCGAATTCGGGAATATTTCGTATATTTCTGCTGACAGATTCAGTCAGTTTCTAATCTCGGCACCGCTACCGCGATTCCTTGCTAAAACATTGAATCATCATTTATGGGTCATTAGAAGGATATTCTGATGAACTTTTGATAGAAACAGTGGTAGATCTAGTTTGGCAAAATTTGACAGAAATTTCAAAAGTTATACTGTCCCAAAAGCAGACGAACCATTTCTTTTTTATTCATTCGTACCCAAGAATGTTCAACCTTAGACCGATTTTTTTTTAAATTACAGAAGTCTACATTATTTTATTATTAAATCAAGCATATTTTACTAGGTTTATTACTATTTCCTTCTCTCTTTTTTTCTCATCAAAGTCTCGATTTTCTAATCAAAGTACTGAAAGCACTGATTAAAGATGAGTAAAAATCAATGTAGGTGTATGCCTTAGCTACATTCATTAAAGACAAAACAACAAACGAATTGCCATATAAAAACCTGTTTAATATGCACATTATCTTTTCAACAGCATATAAGTAAAGAAAATAACAGTGCAGTTGAGAAATGCTAGAGCTTGGCCCCAACTCTTCAATTTGGCCCCAACTTTTTCCATTTGGCCCCAACTTTTTTAATTTGGCGAAAGTGATGGCGACAACTTTTTTCAAGCCAGAGCTAACCCTGAATCTACGGCTTCTACGATCTTTTCATAAGTAACATTGTTAGGATTTTATCCAGAAATTAAATTTCACTTATCTTATTTTGGTAATTAATCCATTCAATGATATATCCAAAAGACTAGAACAAATGGTTCCGCGTTAACATAGTTTGAAATTTAAACCTTCTCTACACAGTCTGTGATTTATGTACTCAGCTGGTAAAGATCTTTACCCTTTACTTACAATAACTGCAACTCAGTCAAAATGAACTCTTTTTAGATCTATTATTTACAAGCTTTTTATCCATTTGTTGTTATGTACAGGTGAAGTTGACAGAATTTAACCCATTACCACACAATCCCACTCTTTTGATTTTTGAAGAACTTAAATGGAAATCTTGTGAGAAAAGAGGAAGTGTTTGTAGCAAGCAATTTCTCCTTTTCCAACAATATTTTTACCTTATCTGGTACTTATTTTCTGTTTTGAGCATATTCTGATTTGAAATGTGGTATGCAACTTTTTTTCAATTAGGACAAGTCTGGAAATTTTGTCTTCTAGTAATGAGTTAAATAAAATAGTAGAAATAATGTTTTCTTATTTTCTGCATCAAATTAAACTCTGATCATTTTTTGTAAGTTCAGACCACCTATACTCTCTTTTCAAATTATTGATTATTATAACTTTTGATAAATGAGATTATAATGCCATCTATATAATTATGTGTTCAAAAAAATAATTTCAGAATCAGATTCCTATATTCTTGAACCCAAAAAAAGAAGACAAAAATATCTGTTCACAGGAATAAGATCTCTGTAAAAAGGACTGAAAGAAGGGATGAGAAATACTTTAATATTAACTGCATACTATATAAAACAATTTATGCAGCTGCTTGGTTTTATTTTTCCATAAAAATAAGGAATACGGGCAAAAATTTGCTTTTTAACATGATCCACTTCTCCTGAAAGTCTCACCACTTCTCCCTATTCTCAGAATAGGGAGAAGTCACTTCTCCCCAAAATCTGAGAGTCTGCAGAGCCCTGCATTTCGTACCAAATAATTAGTCATTTGGTACCATCTCGGAATCACCCTATCTTGTACCACAAATAAGCGACTCAATCAAGTTCAAAGAATTGATATTGAGATTTTTTCTCATTGTTTGTGACGTGTTAGGTAAGACCAGTTAAGATCTAATTGTGGAAGGGTAAACAATTGTTGATTGCTTAATTATGATTAGATTAGTGTTTTCCTTACATTTGATTGTCCCACTTTTTTACAACCACCAAGAAAAATACAAATGAAATCATTGCTTGTGACAAGCAATATCTTCACAATCACGAAATATTTGACGTAAGGTACGAAATGACTACAACGAAATAGTCTAAGCATGGTATGAAACGACCAATACCCTACCTACGAAATGACCAATGGCAATACCATGGTACGGAATGACTGGTACGAAATTGTTATGTACGAAACGTCCATAATTCATATAAACAATCAGCCTCACCCTTTTCAAGAGAGAGTTTTCCAAACACCGGATCAACAGAATGTACAAAACCCTCGTACTGTGAACTGTTATTTAGCTCAATTTTTACTTTTCTTCCAACGAACTCCATGATTTTATTGTTGTTGTCGTTTTATTTGGTACCCTGCACCAGACTTAATATTCATCGGCTGCTACTATTGGTACCAGCTGCAATGTATCACATGACCGTTCAAAATGGAGGAAGTTGACAATATCATTTTGCATTCACTTAGGTCGATAGGATGGTAAGATTACCCGTAAACAACGTCCCGTAACGTGATTTTTCCCTGTTATGACAAATTCAGTGTGACAGGAGATATGTTCCTTGAAGAAGCGATTTATAAAAAAGATAGAGCACTGGTCTGATTAGGGGTGTGTCAGGAAAGCACACTTTTCCAAGCACTCGCTTATTTCACCTCATTCAAAAAATGCAGTTTGCAGACTAGATAAAAACATGTTTTTTTGATACCTTGGCAAAGTGTTGCAGTGATATCAGCCAATGCCATTATTTTCATAAACTGGTTGTCTACAGGGTAGCCAGCCCTTTAAAACTCTTTTGAAAAGACTGACGAAAATGAAGGAATTGCCTGTCGCGAGCAATTTCTTCATTATCCACAATGATTTCAATAAAAAATAAAAGGCAATCATTTATAGATTTCCATTAACTTGAAAATACCCTGTGCAACTTCTTTGAATTTGTATCCTTGGGATCAGTGGACACTGTTTGTCTTAGTTCAAGCAATTTCTTTATTTTTCACAAAGTTTTCCCAATGGTTTTTCCTGAGGGATGTCCAAAGGCATGGGTTAAGAAATATGATTCTAAATTTTTTTCAAAGATGATAATGATCAATAATTAACAAAAATGATTAGGGTTTGATTTGAAGCAAAGACAAAAATAATTGTTCACAGGTATAGGATCTCTGTAACAAGGACTAAAAGAAAAGATGAGCAGTACCTATTAAGCTATATTCATTCCCCAAATAGAATTAAGGAATATGCGCAAAACTTGTTATTTAACCAATTCCCACACAACAACATTATAGACTGGTCCTACTTGAAAGAAACTGCAGATGACAATTTGAAGTTAATAGAATTTTAATTTCATTTTTCTTTTTGGATAGAAGCATTGTGGATAATGAAGAAATTGCTTGATACAAGCAATTTCTTCATTTTCCACAATGTTTTCTAAAACTTTTCTTGAGGGGCACAAAAAGGAGGGATTGTGTGGGAATGGGTTAAGGCAATCCACTTCTCCTGAAAGTCTCACCACTTCTCCCTATTTTGAAAACTTCTCTCGATTCTCAGACCAGGGAAAAGTCACTCTTCCCCAAATTCTGAGAGTCTGCAGAGCCGTGTACAATAAATGTTCTTCTTTATCAAATTGTTACAAGCAATTTCTTCTTTTACCAAAATATTTTCTCAAGTATGAAAACATGGGGACATAAATAGCAGGGATCGAACAGGAAAGGGTTAAACATCTTGATCTAAAGAACGTGTTATCTTAGAGATCTAAATAAGAATATTAAGATTCTCAACAACAAAAAAAAACCAACTCACCTTTGGTAAATAAAAATCCCATCTGGATCAGGTCAGCATTTAGAACTTTCAGCCCTTTTATTCTTTATATTTTTTCTTCAAATATTTGCACGCTCAAAGTAAACCAGTCACATGGTATCATGTTCTTTTTTAGTGAGATTGATGATGATGTACAAAGTCTCAAACAGTTTTCAACTGAAGTGATTGTTGCCTGCTCTATTAGATGTGTCAAAACAATTCTTGGAGATGTCGATCTTCCAAATTCTCTTCCAACAGCAATGTCTGCCAGATTCCGTATTGGAACCAGTCTAGCTACACATTTACAGGTAATTTGCTTTCTTCATTAAAGAAAGGGAGCATCAAGTCTGTTTCTGCTGGGTTACATATGATTTGTGTAAGTTTGTGCAACACAGAGTTACCTTTTACTAATACATGTAACTGTTATTCAAAAAGACTTCTCATTTCCGTGGAATCTGCAGTAAGAAGAAATAATTTGGTTTCAAAAAAAGCAAAAAAATCCCCAAACAAACAAAAGAAAAAAATATTGTAGATTCCTATTAGTCGAAATACTACTACGCTGATAGTTTTGATAAGAATTATTGGTTGATTCCTTGATTGACAGCTGCTATTGGTCAATTTCCATACAATCCCATTTTTTTGACTTTCAGAAAAAGCATTAGAAAGCATTTTTTGAAAATGAAAAAGTTGCTGGCATCAAGCAGTTTGTTAATTTCCTACATGTTTAGTTCCCTGAAAGAAAAAAAATTGATTCACAAGCAAAATGACACACTATAAGGGATTTTCTTTGAAAAGATAATTCATCTCATTTTCTTCAATAAACCCATTACCACACTACAAAATTTTACACTGATCCAAATTGAAAGGAGATGCAGATTATGAAATTTTAGATTTTTCAACTTTCTGGGTAGTAAAAACTGTGAAAAATGAAAAATCGCTTGTTGCAAGCAGTGTATTCATTTTACACAATGCTATCCCATTTTTTATTCTCCTTGAGAGACGTCAGAAAGCGTCATTTTGAGGGAATGGGATAATCATTTGTTTTCATGTGAGGTGGATGTATTTTTCATTTTGTGAACAGCAATAAAATATAGTGTTTGTTGTTCATGAAATGAAAGATAAACCCATGATCCACTGAAATAAATGTCAATTAAACCATTCCTACACATTGACACTTTTAAACGCCCCTCAAGAAAAATGCTTTGGAAATTTTCTAAACATTGTTGAAAATGAAGAACTTGCTTGTTTTAAGCAATTTCTTCATTATCCACAATGTTTTCTTAACAAAAATACAAAGATTTTCAAAATTTCATCAACTTGAAATTGTCGTCTGCAACTTCTTTTATTTTGGGAAAGTCTAATATTTTGCCGATTACTCAACAGGAGCTTGGTTATCGGGGAGATGTGGGTTATCAGACATTCCTGTATTCAAATGAGGCTGATATCCGCAAGGTGTTCATGTTCCTGGTTGATAAACTTCCAAAAGAGACGGTTGAAACAGGAGAGGAGACTTTAGGTATCTATAAATAAATCATTATCATCTCAACTTGCTAACATCAAAATTGTAAAACTCATATAAATGAAAGTGTCATTTGTCTCTAACAAATTGGGAAATGATTACAAATCTGTCCTACGGACATGAGCAGTTGTAGGCTCAAAGGGTTGGACTTACATTAGAAATAACAGGAAGACATGGCTAGGTGAGGAAGTAATCATGTTGTAAAGGTAAAATAATTGAATGCTGCATGCACTGTTTGCAAGAATTCAGACATATAAATTTTTTTAGAATTTCCCGCTTTAAAAAAGGAATTGCTTGTACCATAATTCTATAATTTAATTTTTAGTTTCGTCTGTCAAAAAACGGCTTTCTGATTGGTCTAAAAAATTATTCATAACTCCATAAACAAAATTTTGAGCACGCAGCTATGTTTAAGATTCCACACAAAATAGTCCCATATAAAAGGGTATCAAAATTTGTAAAGTTTTTGCTTTTTTCATCCGATGGTATTAAATTATAAGAAATGAAGAGAATACTTTTTTTTGTTTTCATGGAGGTATGAACCAAAAAAACTAATTACGCTTTGCGTATTCATACAGTGTGATTAGTTTTTTCGGTTCATACCTCCATGAAAACAAAAAATATTCTCTTCATCTCTTAATTCTACCTTAAGCCATTACCAGACGACAAAATTTTAAGCTGGTCCAAATTGAAAGAAAATGCATACTACAGTTTGAAGTTTGTGAAATTGAAAAATTCTGTCTGTGTAGAAACATTGCACAAAATGAAGAAATTTCTTCTAAAAAGTTATCACATATCAAACATAATGAAAAATGAAGAAAATGCTTGTAGCAAGCAATTTCTCCAGTTTACACAAAGTTTTCTATCCAGAAAGTTGAAAAAAATCTAAAATTTCATAAACTTTAAATTGTTGTCTGCAACTCCTTTCAATTTGGACTAGTCCAAAATTTTGCTGTCTGGTAATTTGTTAGGTTCTGTTGAATCCGTCCAAGTTCAAGGTCACAACTGAAGGTCATTTTGAAGGCATCAGTGTCTGTTACACATTTCTAGTCTCACAATATTTTCTATCCCATGATAATTATTTTTCGACGCAATTGCACTTTGAAATATTGTCCCGAGTTTCTATGAAATTAAACCACTTTAAAAGTTTCTTGCCTAGTAATGAGTTAACTCGTTAAAAAAAAAGGTTCCTTGTTTCATCAAGCTTTGCTGGCCATCCCCATGGACTATGAAATGAACTTTGATCTAGATATTAAACAGCATTATTTTGCAAAATTTATTGTTTGTAAAATGCACCAAAGAAGTAAAATGGTTGGTTGGCAATACTACAGTTTGAATAAGTTACCAAAGCAACAAAAATATTTCACACATATGTCGATCAATGTTGGAGTTCAAAGTTCACTTTGCCGCCGTCATAGCGAATTTGGTAGCGCGTCGGACTGTCAATATAGAGGTCCTGGGTTTGACCCCCGACGGCGGCACTCATCCTTTCCGACTAATTGTCTCTCACCAATGGGTCGATAATCTTAGACCTATGTGGGATAGCAGCTGGAGGCTAGGAAAGGATGTAATGGTAGTACTGGTGTGAGAAATACCAGGATTCCATTGTTAGGTTCTCCAGCCGCCAGGATATAACTGAAAGATTGTTGAAAGTGGCGTAAAACCCCATTCAAACAAAAAATCAAAGTGTACTTCCAGTCTAAGGGGATGATTTGACAGCGATGATCAGTTAATTGACATCTTGCATATATGTTTATTTTATTCGTTTTTCCCCAGGTTCCTCAGCTTTGTTACAAAGAGCAATAACCAATACATTATCGAGACAGTTATCATCCCCCTGGGTCCCTCCATACCTTAAACAGAAGGGGATTACATGGAGAGGTAAACCTCAAACATGGCAGAGAGAGGTAAGTAAATTAGTGTCATAAAGCCATTAACACACTACCAGACAGCGATATTTCAGAGTGGTGCAAATTGAAAGGAAATACAGACGACATTTTCAAACATATGAAATTTTGATTTTGTTTAACCTTTCGGGTAGAAAACATTGTAGATAATGAAGAAATTGCTTATAACAAGCAATTTCTTCATTTTCCACTATGCTTTCCAAAGCTATTTCTCTTAGGGGCGTCTAAAAGCGTCATTGAGTGGTAATAGGTTAATTTCAACGGGTTCCATATACTGTAGGAAAAGAGGAGGATTAACCCATTACCACATAAGAAAATTTTAGACTGGTCCAAACTGAAAGAAGTTGCAGATGACAATCTAAACTTTATGAAATTATAGATTTTTTCAACTTTCTGGATAGATAGCATTGTGAAAATTGAAGCTATTTCTTAATTTTATCACAATGTTTTCCAAGTTGTTTTTCTTGAGGGGCGTCAAAAAGGGTCATTGTGTAGTAATAGGTTGAATTGCTGTGTTTTTTTTATCCTGACCTTTTTTTTACCAAGCATATGATTACACTATTCTAATATTATAACGAATAAAAGGTGATAAACTTTTTAGGTCAAAATGTTGATAATTCTTATCATTGTAATATAACTTACTTTCATTATTATTTAATTGGTACATTTTAATTCCACAAATATATGAGTGTAATAGAGCTTTTTTAGCTCACCTGAGCACATAGTGCTCAAGTGAGCTATTGTGATCCCCTTTCGTCCGTCGTCTGTCCGTCGTGCGTCATTAGTCGTGCGTCGTCCGTCAAAAATTTCTTTAAACGACATCTCCTCCCAAACCACTGGGCCAATTTGAACCAAATTTGGCAGAAATGTTCCTTAGGTGGTCCCCTTCAAAAATAGCTAATAGAATTGAAATCCGTTAAAAACTCTGGTTGCCATGGCAACAAAAGTGAAATTTTAAAATAATCTTTAAAAATCTTCTCCTCCTGACCTAGAAGGCGTAGAGCCTTGATATTTTGCATGAAGCATCAGTATATTGACCTCTTTCAAAATAGCTAAAATCATTATCCCCGGGTCCCCAGTGGGGGAGCCCCAGGGGGGTGGGGTTTATATAGAAATAAAGAACGATTTTTTAAATGACATCTCCCCCCAAACCATTGGGCCGATTTGAACCAAATTTGGCAGAAATGTTGCTTAGGTGGACCCTTCAAAAATAGCTAAAAGAATTGAAATCCGTTAAAAACTCTGGTTGCCATGGCAACAAAAGTGAAATTTTAAAATAATCTTTAAAGATCTTCTCCTGACCCAGAAGGCATAGAGCCTTGATATTTTGCATTAAGCATCAGTATATTGACCTCTTTCAAAATAGCTAAAATCATGATCCTCTGGTCCCCAGGGGCGGAGCCCCAGGGGGGTGGGGTTTATATAGAATTAAAGAACGATTTTTTAAATGTCATCTCCTCCCAAACCACTTGGCCGATTGAACCAAATTTTGCAGATATGTTGCAAATAAATTTGTAATTGTGGCCCACTTGTTTCATAATCCTAACCTTAACATGAAATTAGACTGTTGAATAAAAAGGGCCTTTATCTCAGGTGAGCGCCCCAGGGCCAATGGCCCTCTTGTCTTTAATTCTTATGAGGGCTAGAGCCTGATTTACATCAATTTTTATCGAATAAAGCAGTCTTATAATAGGACAAAATGAAAGCAATGGGCCCAAAATTGAAGGTCAATGTTATCTGACAAGGTCAAGGCCCGTCATCTAGCCAACATTTCAGGAATTTGCTTTTACATGGGCATTTAAGATATATAAAAATGTATTGTTTATATAGAATTTTTCACCATTTCAAGGGTACCTGCTGTATGTTTCACTACCATTCTGTCCATTTAACATCACCACAAGGTTCTGGGGATTTAACGAAAAAAATGCCCAAAGGTTAGTACTAAATTTTACGCTCCAAAGAAAATTGATGTCATTTGATTAATACTCACCTGACAGATATACATGGCTGATGCGGTATGATATCACATGAGTGTCCTAAAGTGCCTCATCTGTCAAAACAAATTTATCCAAGATGGTGTCTAGTCCATTCTGACTTTCTTAGACACTTGAACGAAATTTGCAGGCTGCTGAGTGAGTCATGATTGACTATAAATTGTTGTTACTAAAAACATGTCTGAGAAGATCTATAGATTTTGTTGTAATGAAATAGAAACAACATCAGGAAGTGAAATTATAATAGTACATGTTCATGTAACATTATCTAAGCTGCATGAAAACATGAAAATTGTAAGGTGCACTTTTACTCATTCCTACGCAACCCTGCTTTTTTGTATCCTTCAAAAAAGAACCCTTTGGAAAACATTGTAGCTAATGAAGAAATTGCTTGTTACAAGCAATTTCTCCATTAGCTACAATGTTTTCTAGAATAATTGTTAGCATACCAACTGTTTTTCATGGAATAAGCTTCAGAATTGAAGAAAAGCCTAATTTTTTTGCCCTGGCCATGTAATGGCATTGAGCGTTTAGAGTTATCTTGTTCCATGTGTGAGTGCCTGTGTTTGTGTGTGTGCTTGTTTTTGGTGTGGGCATTCAGTTCTTGTTAGGAGCAGATCTTCTACAGTAATTGATGGATTTCAAAATAACTTGGCACAGTTGTTCCCCTTAAAGAGCACTAGAGTCATACATTAAGTTGTGTTTGATACTCAAGGGAAAAAGACTAACAATTTGATTTTGTGGCCCAAGGCTGCAAAATTACAATAATTAACATTAGAGGTATGGGCATTTTCTCCAAAATTTCAGGGGCCCAGGCCAGAATTTAGGGGTCATGGGCAAGTGGGCCCCTGTTAGTCTTTTTCTCTGTACTCCCAAGTTCAAGCTCACATCTGAAATTCATGTGAAAGGTAATTAATTGGTGGGCATTAGTGTCTGTGACACAATTCTATCTGTGTTTTTATCCCCTGCCAAAAATATTTCGGGGGGGGGGGGGATAGAGTAAAGGAGATATGGTAATAGTTGGAATCGGTCCCTCTTTTTGTCTATCCTTCCACCCAAATTTCTGTCTGTAGCAAATCTCTGAAAGTATAGTTCCTATGAACTTGAAACTTCATTTTGAAAATACATCTCAATGGGTAGAAATGCAGTACGAACTGTGAGTCTGGCTGAAGATTTCACATTTTGCATGAGGTTCACCTGGAAACTCTTTACGATTTTTGTATACCTTTTTTAATCCTTTCCTCTTTAATCCCTGGTTTTTACACCCCTGTCAATTTATAACTTAGAAAACATTGTAGAAAAAGAAGAAATTGCTTGTAACAAGCAATTTCTTCTTTTTCCACAATATTTTCTACCCTACTGAATGGTTATTTTGCAAATTAAATCCACTTTCAATTTATGTCTGCAAAATCTTTGAATTTGGACAGGTCTAAAATTTTGCAATAACAGAAAAGGGTTAACATTTTAAAGCTTTCACTAAGGCAAGGGCTTTTGGGCCAATAGCCCTCTTGTATGATATGTTTATTTTCTAATATACCCATTGTATCAATAAAAGCAAAATTTGGTCCTGGTTACTATTAAAAAACATTTGAACTTACAGTCCCCTCTAATTTCCTATCATATTTATGTTTTATTCCTTTCAGAACTAAAGTCATATTACCAAACTAGTCTTCCATTTATAACTTGCCAAACATCATGTCACAATGATACAATTCCATCCCTCATGGAGCAGAATGCACAAGACATAACAGCTCAGCAAGAATGGGAAACAGAATGGAACCAGACAGGTCTTGCTTCAAGATTATCTCAAGAGGTAGAATACACTGACTTAAAATAGGTGGCCTTCCAGGCTATGTAAAGAGGTCAACAAAACCGTCTTGTACAAACCCAGGATTTTACAGAGCTGTAATTTTATATTTGAGAAAACATTGTGGAAAAAGGAAAAAAATGCTTGTAGCAAGCAATTTGTCCTTTTCCCACAATATTTACTACCACATTGGATGTTTTCATTCCAAATTGCATCCAATTTACATTGTAGTCTGCAAACTCTTTTAGTTTGGACCAGTCTAAAATTTAAAAAAAAATGGGAAAGGGTTAAATGACTTTTATAGAAGTGACTTCCTTCCAAAATGATGATGAGTGGTATGTTCAGGCTAACCAGAAGCAACATATTTTACATATTGGATTTTTAGCTCTCTCTATCACAATATGCTCATGGAGAGCTTTTGTGATACTTGAATGTCTATTGTCCATCCTCTTGTCGTCTGACCTGCGACATTTTCGTGTTTACACTCGGCCAAAGTTTTTTATCTCAATCTTGATGTAACTTTATCAGAATAATTGTTTGGTCATAAGGATGATCCCTATGGAAAATTGGAAAACACTGGATAAGGGGTCTTAGTGACAAATCCTTTGTTTACACTTTGGCCACAGTATTGGCTAAGTCTTCATCAAACTTGTTATAATTATTTTGCTTTCAGTTGCAATTTTTTGACAAAAAAATACTTTAAAATACGAGATGCTTCAGGTGAGTAATTCAGGACCATCATTGTCTTCTTGTTTTAATGTAAAATGGACAGTGGATAACAAAATGTTATATTCGTCTAATTTGAAAGATGTTGCAGACAATAATTCAAAGGGCTCTGATAATAAGAGATAAGTGTGAAATAAGGTAGAAAAGAAATAGAAAAAAGAGAAATTGCTTGAAACAAGAAAATTTTTCTTTCTTGCAATGTTTCAAAAGCTATTACCCTTAAGATGTAAAATGTGGGATTGTGTGTTTCTGAGTAAAAGAGATATGGAGATTGTTTCAAGGGAGTGTCTATTGATCTTTGCTGTCTCGTTGGTACACTCATTTGGCAACAATCATGATAATTTTCTTGTGGAAACAGGATGAAAAGGGATTAATATAAGTTGTAAGAACTTGTTTCTCAATCAGTGTTAAATGAAAAGATTGTTTCATGAAACCAGTCCAGCTTAATTGCATAGCTTGCCAGTTTCAATACAATGGCTAACATTTGACATATGGCTGGCCACTTCCACTGTCTCCAGCATGAAGTCAAACAACATTATTTTGAAAAAAATATGACCTGTAGCAAACAAGTAAAATGGTTGGTTGGCGACATACTTATGGTAACTACAGTTTGAATAAGCTGTAGTTATGATTAAGTCGCCAAGCCAACATATTTGCTTCAATTATTTGTCAACTAATGTTCGAGTTCACTTCTGGTCTAAATGTCTGATTTGATTGGTCTATCTTTCTTGTGAATGACAGCCACAACCCATTAATTAGGTTAACCTTTTCCTGTTAAAATATGGGATTTTATGTTCCTGTGGTTTTATACTGGAGAAAACATTGTGAAAAAAAAAGAAAATTGCTTGTAACAATCAATTTCTGCTTTTTCCACAATATTTTCTACCACATAGGATGGTTTCATTTCAAATGGCATCCAGTTTCTTTGTTGTCTGCAAACTCTTTCAATTTGGACTAGTCTAAATTTCCAAAAATGGGAAAGGGTCATGGAGAATTCATAGATTGCAGCTGTTACTCCAAGAATCATTTGACTAATCATATCATCCATTTAGATTTGAAATGAACTTTGAAGTGAACTCTAGCCAACATTTATGTGAATCATTTTGACAACTGACAATGGAAGTTCATCTGAAGAAACAAACAACATTATTTTATCAAATGTGATGTTTAGGATATGAAATAAAAGGCCAATTGTAGGTTGATGACCAAAATGTTGTGAATGCTGCTTGAAGAAGTGGTAGTGAAGAATTTCAAAATGTAAAGAAAAGAGAACTTAACAAATGTTGGTCAAAGTTCACTTCTGGTAAATGATCACAATTTGATTGGTCAGTAAGGATTGTATTTTAGAAAAAGGTTATATTTATGTTGTATAACTATTTTAGACTCTGAAAAGTTTCCTGCCTGGTCAGCCTTGGCAATCTGAATGGTCTGATCATTTGTGTTTCCCAGAAGGTCCCTTTTTATTTAACGGGTCACATTTTGATGTACAATTAAGAGATGAAGAGAATATTTTTTGTTTTCATGGAGGTATGAACCGAAAAACCTAATCACACCGTATGAATACGCAAAGCGGATTCATACATAAGTGTGATTTGGTTTTTCGGTTCATACCTCCTTGAAAACATAAAATGTTCTCTTCATCTCTTATAATTCAAAAGCATCGAGCGAAAGAAGCAAAAACTTTACAAATTTTGATAACTTTTTGTATGGGACTATTTTGTGCGGAATAATACAAAATCACTGCGTGCTCAAAATTTTGTTCATTGAGTTATGATTAATTTTTTTCTTACCAATCAGAACGCCCAATTTTGATAGACAAACTAAAAATTAAATTATTATATATTGCACTTTCTGTCATCTCTTTTCCAGGAATACAGAGCCAGAAAAAGACAGCGAATACAGAAGAAGATTAGTGATCAATTACGGCAGGACAAACAACGCAGTGGTGCTAGAGCTGGTACAGGCATGTTTGGTGACCTACAGTCTGTAATTTCTGCAATAAGTGGACGAGGGGCATCAGGAACTAAAACAAAGGGATCTAGGTTTACACATACAGAAAAACTGTTATTTGCAAAGGTGATAAATAGTTTTATTTCTGATGAAAGCCTAGGGATTCTAAAAAAATAATGCATACAGCCATGTCCAGTTATCTTTCTTTGAATATATAGTGAATACTTCCAATTTCTTCTTCTCAGAAACCAGTCAGTTGATTTCAACAAAATATCACTGGATAAATCCTAGGGTGAGTCTTAATAAAATGCCTCTAAAAAATCGGATTGGATAGAAAACACTGGTCTAAATTCCATATATGATGTAAATGAAAATCTTCTCTTCAGAAACAAGCTAGTGGATTTCAACCATATTTCACAGGAATGATGTTTTGATATCCATTATCATAGGTGCATTCGTTTCCCAGAGATTTTTAAGGTTCTTATTTAGATTTTTAAGATAAAGTGTTCTTTAGATTGAAATTGTTAAGCCCCTAAATAAGAATCTGAAGAATTCTTAATTAGGAATTTAAGTGTACTCAGCATTAGCTTAAAAGAGTAGCCTTGACGACGTAGAATTTATTCATTCAAAATAACAAAAAATGTTCTTTGGAAGTTCTTAAAAATCTTATGTAGCGGGATTTTTCATCTCGACGAATAGAACACACCTCAGATTTCTTGAAGAAATTCAAATTGGTTTTATAATATTGCCTTGGAGGATGGGCCTTTTTTAAGGTAAAAATACAAAATGATTAAAGGGAAATAATTGTTACTGCTTGACTGAAAGTTGTCTCCCTACCCCATTCCCAATTGGCAAAATTTTAGACTGGTCCAAACTATAGGAGCTACAGCTACAGACGACAATTTCAATTTGATGGAATCTTTAACCCATTCCCACACAGTGACGCTTTTGGATGCCCCTCAAGAAAAACACAAGGGAAAACATTGTGTATAATGAAGAAATTGCTTGTAACAAGCAATTTCTTCATTATCCTCAATGTTTTCCAAAGCTTTTATGATTGAAGGGCGTTTAAAAGCATCATTGTAAGGGAATGGGTTAAATACCTGTATGATAAGTACATTCAAGCTTTTAGAGCGAATCAGCCACTTAAGCATCTCTAGTTACATTTGATTGTTGCTTGTAACAAGCGATTTCATCATTTTTGACAATGTTTACTGCCCCAAAAGAAAAGATTTTTATTATTTATTCAACATAAATTTATGACAAGTCAAGATTGTTGTTTTCTAGCAATGAATTATTGTTACAAGCCAAGTTTACTGTACACTCATCTAATCCTCAAAACATTGATTGACGTACCTGAACGTCCCACAGAACTAGAGATATTAATCCATTTCCACACAATGACGCTTTTGGACACCCTTCAAGATAAAGAATTTGGAAAATGTTGTGTAAAATGAAGAAATTGTTGAATTTAGACAAGTCTAAAATTTTGTCGTCTGGTAATGGGTTTAACAGCTTTACTTTGCAAAATTTATTGTAAGTAATTTATAACAAAAAAAAGATAGTATGGATGGTTGGCCATCTAAACAATGTAACTGTATTTTAATTTGTTTGTTTGTTTGTTTGAATGGGGTTTTACGCCGCTTTTAACAATCTTTCAGTTATATCGCGGCGGCTGGAGCACCTAACAATGGAATCCTGGTATTTCTCACACCAGTACTACCATTACATCCTTTCCTAGCCTCAAGCTGCTATCCCACATAGGTCTACGATTATCGACCCATTGGTGAGAGACAAATGTCGGAAAGAATATGTGTCACCGTCGGGGATCAAACCCAGGACCTCTAGATTGACAGTCCAAAGCGCTACCAACTGCGCAATGACGGCGGCAACTGTATTTTAAATAAACTGTTATGATTTTTAGGTTGACAAATTGACAAAGCACTTAACATTATTATCATTTCATTTCCTGTCTGAAGAATGATTTGATTGGTCAAAAGATTTTTCATTTGAAAGCTGTAATCCATTACATTGACCCAAAACTTCAGGCTTAACCCATTCCCACACAACGATACTTTTTGTCACCCCTCAAGAAAACAATTTGGAAAACATGTGTAAATTGAAGAAATTGCTTGGAATTTTGCACATTTTCCCATACAACTTAAGTTAAAAATGTTAAAGTTAAAAAACTTTAAATTGTGGTCTGCAACTTCTTTGAATTTGGACAATATAAACCTTTTCTCATGCAGTAATAGGGTAATTCTTTTGTATTTTATGACTATTCATTCAATATCTATTTAATAACAATAGGATGAAGAAAAGGCAAAGTCAGAACTGGAAGGACCTGCAGTACAAACAGAAGAAGTGAGTATTACAATTTATTTTCATTTAATCTGGGAAACCTACTAATATGAAAAAATACAACGCATAATTATGTTACAATTCCCACACAATCCTGCTTTTTTTATGCCCCTCAAGAAAAGCAATTTGAAACATTGTGTGAAAATAAAGAATTTGCTTGCAACAAGCAATTTCTTCATTTTCCACATTGTTTTCTACCAAGAAAGTTGAAAAAATGGTTAGAATTTTGTCAACTTTAAATAGCCTTCTGCAACTCTTTTCAATTTTGGGCCAATCTTAACCCTTGTCATGCTGAACCTGGAATATTCCGGGTTTGGCAGGAGGTGTAGACCAAGATCAGCCTGCACATAAGTGCAGTCGATCTTGGTCTACATCCCTGCTTGTACTTTTCCTGCCAGAGTTGTTTATGAAAAGAATTTCTATAAGAAATATTGATTTTTGAACAACAAGTTCTATCAGTGCTTTCAGCCCTTTGATTTTACAGCAATTCAGTAAGGTAATTTATACAGCATGACAAGGGTTAACTTTTGCAGTCTGGTAGTGGGTATTTGGAGGTCAGTGGGCATGATCAGCAATCTAACTTGAAGCTGTTTTGAGTGGAAAAATTATTTTTAACCCTTGTCATGCTGAATAAATTCTTGTTAAAATCAAAGGGCTGATGGTACTGTAGGTCTGGTTGTCGGGGTCAATATTTAGTTTGGAAAATTATCTGAAGGATAAGTCTGACTTCAAAAGGACAAACAGGTGGCATAGACAAAGATCAGCCTGCACAAATGTGCAGTCTGATCTTAGTCTATGCCTCCTGCCAAAACAGGAATATTCTTGGTTCAGCATGACAAGGGTTATTCTCCAATATTTTGGTAAAACTATTTCATCAGTAGGCAATCAAAGGATGCAATCAGTTGCTATGTCTTAATGTCAGATGACAATTTATTGTTGATGAAATTTTAGACATGGAAAAAGTTACAAAAAATGCAATTTCCTCATTTTCCACATTGTTTTCCAAAGCTTTTATCTTTGGGGCGTCGAAAAGCATCATTGTATAGGAAAGGGTTAAACAACACCCTGAAAGTTCATTTCCACTGGAATCACAGACAAAGTGATCTCCCTTTGAAGTTAGAATAACTAGGAATCTGTCAAATTTTCAAAAAGCATGTTTAACCTATTACCAGAAGACAAATTTTAGACTGGTCCAAATTAAAAGATGCTGAAGAAGACAAATTTTAGACTGGTCCAAATTAAAAGATGCTGAAGAAGACAAATTTTAGACTGGTCCAAAATAAAAGATGCTGAAGAAGACAAATTTTAGACTGGTCCAAATTAAAAGATGTTGAAGAAGACAAATTTCAGGTGCCGAAATTTTGGATTTTTTTTTTTACTGTTGGGGTAGAAAACATTGTCGATAGCGATGAAATTCATTTTAACACGCAATTTCTTCTTTTTCTACAATATTTTCCAAAGCTTTTTTAACCCTTTCCTGGTTAATCCCTGGTTTTTACGTCCCTGTGTTTTTATACTTGAGAAAACATTGTGGAAAAGGAAGAAATTGCTTGTAACAAGCGATTTCTTCTTTTTCCACAATATTTTCTGCCCTTGTAAATGGTTATTTTTCAATTAAAACGAACTTTAAATTTTCGTCTGTAAAATCTTTGAATTTGAATGGGTCTAAAATTTTGCAAAACAGGAAAGGGTTAATAGGGAATTAGTTAATTAAAATATACTAAAAAACTTTGAATGAAATAGCAACTCAAAGTAATATGATAATCATTTGAAATACCTCTTTTGATTGAGTTCCAGGAAAAAACATGAAGCTGGCTCTTTCATATCTTATCCTATTATGGTTATAATTAGTTATTATTAGTCATCAGGTAAGATTAAATAGGACTTTGGCAAGGAATTCAAATAGGCAAATGTACATTTCTGTTACTTAACTATTTATTCCCCACAATATCACCGTTCTTTTATGCCCCTTAACTCCTTGCCACATTACAAATTTTAGATTAGTCCAAAATGAAAGATTTTGCTGAAAAACAAGTGCTACAAGATGAAACATTAAAAACATTTGTTAATTTTGGAAGAAAACATTCTGGATAATGAAGAAATTACTTATGAAATTTCTTCATTTTCTGCAATGTTTTTGAAAGGCTTTTTTCTTGAGATGTGTAGAAAGGTGGAGTTGTGTGGGGATGGGTTTAGAAAAAGCTCTGAAAAACATTTTAAAACTTGAAAAAAACTTGTTAAAAGGAATTTTAATTATCCACATTGTCTTCTTCCCTAAAGACAAAAATTTCTGTTATTTTTTTTTTTAGAAATCAATTTCATAAACTCTGACAGAAAAGGTACAAGCAGGAGATGTAGATCAAGATCAGACTGCACTTATGTGTTGGCTGATCTTGGTCTAGACCTCCTGCCAAAACCAGAATATCCCGGGTCAGCATGACAAGGGTTAATTTTCATGTCTGGTAATGGCTTAACCTATTTCAACAGGACAAAATTATGGACTGGTGCAAATTCAATTTTTGTTGATGAAAATTAAAATTCTTTGTCTTTTGGAGTTGAAAACATTGTGGACACAAGCATTTTCTTCATTTTCCACAATATTTCTGAGTATCTTTTATAGAGGTGCATAAAAATGTGGGTTTGTGTGGAATGGGTTAAAATGAGAATTTTTAACATATAGGAACTCCAAAAACAACGAGAAGAAGAGTTAGCTGGTCTAAAAGATGAGTTGACAGATTTGACCTCTAGATTGGAAGGTCTTGACCTTGAGATGAAGAAGTTCAAGGCCAGTATACAACAGATGGAAGAAGAAATATCCAGTCAGAGCCAAGCTAACATGGAGAAGGAAGATTCATTTAAAGTTAAAAAGCGGACTCTGGATTTGTTACCTGATGCTGAAAATAATATTAAGAAATTACAGGTAATTTTTATACTAAGGACATATCTTGATGTCTTCTCCATCTGTCCATCCACCTGTATACCTGTACCACCTCTTATGACCATAACTCCTCCCACAATTCTTGACAGATGTTGATGAAACTTTCACAGAATGTTTGTTAATATTGTCACATTTTCCTCATTTTACTTGTGTTCCAGTAAAGGGGTCCTCTTGTAAAATTTCTATTGAATGCAAGTCCTCCTACATTTCATTTCGAATTCGGATTAAATTTTCTTAGAAGGTTTGTCGTCATGTGTCACTTTGCATATCAAAGAGGTTTCATGATTATAACATGTGAGAAAAGGCACTTCAATGGAAATTCATTTAAGAAAAAATACATCCCAGAAATAAAATAATTACATATTGTTTATATTAACCCATTCCTACACTATATCACTTTTAAACTCCCATCAAGAAAAAAGCTTTGGGAAACATTGTGGAAATCTAAGAAATTACTTGTTACAAGCAATTTCTTTTTTAGTTACATCTTTACCTCAAAAGATAAAAAATTGAAAGATTCCATCAACTTAAAATTGTGATCTGCAAGTTCTTTGAATTTACACCAGTTTAAAATTTTGTTGTGTGGTCAAATTGAAAGAAGCTGCAGATGACAATTTCAAGACAATGGAATTTTAATTTTTTTGTGTTTTGGGGTAGAAAAATTTGTTGAAAATGAAGAAATTGCTTGTTTCAAGCAATTTCTTCACTTTCCACTACATTTTCAAAAGCTTTTGTCCTTGGGGGCCATTAAAAGCGTCACGGAATGGGAATTGGTTAGATATCTTGAATGTTTCAGTCTGTAGTTGATGGTAGTGCCCAAAGACTGCTGACTCTAGCAAACCAATGGGAGAAACACAGGTCACCTTTGATAGATGATTATAGATCTCTCAAAGATTTAAATTCTAAAATGGAGGTAAGAATAACAAAAAAAATATATACTTTTCAGTGAATTAGTGTGATTTCTTGGTTAACCCTTTCCTGTACAAACCAAGAATTTAAGTGGCTGTGAATTTTTACTCGAGAAAATATTATGATAAAAGAAGAAATTGCTTGTAACAAGCAATTTCTTCTTTTACCACAATATTTTCTACCACTTAGGATGGTCTAATTTAAAATTACATCCAATTTTCATTGTTGTCTGCAACCTCTTTCAATTTGGACCAGTCTAAAATTTCAAAATAACAGGAAAGGGTTAATTATCATTTGATAATTTCACTTAGAAACCAGTTTTTATAAAAATGTTTAACTTTTTATGCCCACCCATCAATAAGATCGGGGGCATATTGTTTCACCGGTGTCCGTCTGTCTGTCTGTCTGTCTGCAAAACTTAAACCTGCCAACTAAACATTTTCCTATAACTTCAACCCTGATTAAGTTACAATGCTAATATTTGGTATGTAGATAGGTCTCAACAAGGCGCAACAGGGGAAGGTCATTTCATCAATGTCAAGGTCAAAATTTTAACCCTTTACCCGTTTCTAAAGAATTCCTGTTTCGGGGGCATAGTGTTTCACAAACACATCTTTTTTGGGCTGATTCTTCCCGGCTCTGTCAGTGGAGTCCTTTTATAAGCATCATAATTTGTCAACACTTTTGTTGCTATTAAAAGGAGATACTTATTCTTTAAATCTAATGCTTGTGCATCAGGTAAGTTGCGATTAAACAGTAAATTTCTATTATCAGGGTTGTAATTCAGAGGATTCTACTGTACTAACTCTACTAAAATTAATTTTGAAAGATGATATCCACTGATGACATAATGGTATATTTCTTGCACAGCAAAATCAAACATTTTCTCGGTACATGTATTTTGATAACATTCTCATGGTTTTATCCATTTTATAGCTTTAAAGAAATAGAGTTATTATTCTTTGTGTGTGTCAGATCAATTTATCTTTCTTTTCATGAACAACAAACACTGTTATTTTGCTTTTGGCCCTTCAACCGGTAAAAAATATAGCTTTTGTTGTTCATCAATGAAGCAAACAATTATCTATGTATTATGCAAAATATTGATTACTTGAACTCTGTGATGTGATATGTTGAGGTTATTCCTACTCAAATAACTATTATAATGTTAAAACTTAAATCTTGTCATGCCTAACAGGAAATATTCTGGCTTTGGCAGGAAGTATAGACTAAGCTCAGCCTGCACATATGCAAAGTCTGATCTTAGACTACACCAACTGATTGTTACTCTAAGCAGAGTTGTTTATAAGATTAATTTTTATGATAAATAATGACCCACAATTAGTGCTTTCAGTGCTTTAAGTCCTTTGATTTTAACCCGGTCCCATACAATTGCGCTTGTAAACGCCCCTCAATATAAAAGCTTTGGAAAATATTGTTGACAATGAAGAAATTGCTTGTTACAAGCAATTTCTTCATTATCCACATTGTTTTCTACCCCAAGAGACCAAGATTTTAAGAATTTCATCAACTTAAAATTGTCGTCTGCAACTTCTACGAATTTGGACTAGTCTAAAATTTTGTCATGTGGGAATGGGTTAATGTAACTCTGTAGATGATTTTATTCAGCATGACAAGGGTAGAGCTAATTCACTTGTGTAATAAGACATAATATAATGCTTACAGTCAGAGGCACAAAAGAAGTTGGAAGAAATAAAGGAGTTCAGAGTAAAAATGAAGGAAGTAGCTGATGACGCAAGATCGAAGGAAGATTTATTAAAACAATTGGTATGTATTTTAAATATGTAACTATGAATTTTTGTTTTCTATGTATATTTTTTTGCCTGTATGTCAACCTATTACTAGAGGAAACTTTTTTAGGTCTGTCCTAATTGAAAGAACTTGCTGACAACCATTTTTCTTTATCCGCTTACCAGACAACAAAACTTTAGACTTGTCCAATTTTAAAGGAGTTGCAGATGACAATTAAAAGCTCATGAAAATTTACATATCTTAACCCTTTCCCGTTTTTGGAAATTTTTGACCAGTCCAAATTGAAAAAGGTTACAGAGGATAATGAAAACTGGATGCCATTTGAAATGAAACCATCCTATATGGTAGAAAACATTGTGGAAAAAGGAGAAATTGCTTGTTACAAGCAATTTCTTCTTTTTCCACAATGTTTTCTTGAGTAAAAAATCACAGGAACGTAAAAACCCGTATTTGAACGGGAAAGGGTAAATGTTTTAGGGTAGAAAACATTGTTGATAATGAAGAACTTGTTTAATTTCAGCAATCAGAGTATGACAGAATGACAAAAGATGTCAACAGATCAGCCTACACAAAGCGAATGATGGAAATAGTATCCAATATCAAAAAGCAGAAGAAAGAAATAGATAAGGTAAGCTAAATAATAAAGATTGGATTTGTTATATGAGAAGGAATCATTTTAACCCTTGTCATGCTGAAAAAAATCCTTTTCAGAATTCCATTAAAATCAAAGGACTGTAAGCACTAGAGGCACTAGTTGAAGGTCATTTCTTTTGAAAGTAATTTTATATACAACTCTGGCTTAAAATGGACAAGCAGGTGGTGTAGACCAAGATCAGACCGCACAAATGAGCAGGCTGATCTTTGTCTATATCTCCTGCCAAAACAGGAATATTCTGGGTCAGCATGAGAAGGGCTAAAAGTACAAAGCATATTTACCTTCACCTGACTGTATGGTTTGAGAAAGATTATCAAAGTTGATTTATTTTTGCTTTATGCTGAAGTTTGTTATTGAGAGTTGGTTTTTTTTTACCTTGCATCAATAGATCAAGGGCTGATATTATTTTGCTCCACTGGCTGAAAGCCATAGTTTTTATATCTGTGGGGTATCCATTTTGTGACCGTATGCCTGATAACTTTTACTTTAAAAATGTTCTTCCCAGAAAGTACTGATCGGAATTAATCCAAATTTCACAGAAATGATCCTTGGGTGACCCTTTATCAGATTTTTTTTAAAGAATATTGATCAGAGGAAAAACAAATGGCTTTAATGGGCAGGGCTAATTTCTGTATGGATTTCAACCAATTTCAAAGGAATTATTCTCATGTGTCTCTTTGTCAGGTTCTTCATAAGATTTTGATTGGTTGAAAACATAGCTTTTTATTGTTGTGGCTTATGTCCATATATGGTATACAGTGAAAATTTTGGTAAATACCTTTTCATCTGACTTAGTAAATGAAGTGAATATAACTTACCTTGACTTTTGTAAAACAGTGAAAAGTACGTAATGCTCTTCTAGAACTGTTTCAAAGATTTCAGTTTAAAATGAATTCCTGTAAAATACCATTTGCTTAATCAGTACATTCAGGCCTAGTTTTCCAGTCTTTTATCCATTTGTTTGCAAAAAAATGAAAAGAAATTCTCATGTGTTTTCGTATGGCAAGATATTTCTGTTTGGACCAAGGGTTGGATCATTCAGAGTGGGGGTGGCCAGCAGAGTCAATGGGCAGAGCCAGTGATCTGTCAATTGTTGAAAATTTACATACTTGTCCAACTGTTGTTAATACTCCTAGAAAAATGGAGGGTATACTACTGTACCACTGTCTATCTGTGTGCGTGTGTCCGTCCATCTTGAACAAATTTTTTTGCATTTCTTTCAGCAACTAGACAAAACATACACTTGAGATTCAACTAGGGCTCTTACCAAAAATAGATCCACAAGTTATCTACTCCCTGTTTTACAACTAAGTTTTTTTCACAGATTGCTTGGTATAGTGGTTTATTTTTGTCACATGTTTCTCTGCAACCATAGGTAGCATCCACTTGAAACTTAGTATGAAGGTTCAACTAGGTCTCCTTCATGGGATTTACTAAACTTTGGCCTGTAGGATATCATTCTGTTTAACCCTTTCCTGTTTTTAGCTCACCTGAGCACGTAGTGCTCAAGTGAGCTATTGTGATCGCCTTTTGTCCGGCGTCCGTCCGTCGTCCGTCGTGCGTCGTGCGTTGTGCGTCGTCCGTCAACAATTTCTTTAAACAACATCTCCTCCTAAACTACTGGGCCAATTTGAACCAAATTTGGCAGAAATGTTCCTTAGGTGGTCCCCTTCAAAAATAGCTAAAAGAATTGAAATCCGTTAAAAACTCTGGTTGCCATGGCAACAAAAGTGAAATTTTAAAATAATCTTTAAAAATCTTCTCCTCCTGACCCAGAAGGCGTAGAGCCTTGATATTTTGCATGAAGCATCAGTATATTGACCTCTTTCAAAATAGCTAAAATCATGATCCTCGGGTCCCCAGGGGCGGAGCCCCAGGGGGGTGGGGTTTATATAGAAATAAAGAACGATTTTTTAAATGACATCTCCTCTCAAACCACTGGGCCGATTTGAACCAAATTTGGCAGAGATGTTGCTTAGGTGGTCCCCTTCAAAAATAGCCAAAAGAATTGAAATCCGTTAAAAACTCTGGTTGCCATGGCAACAAAAGTGAAATTTTAAAATAATCTTTAAAAATCTTCTCCTCCTGACCCAGAAGGCGTAGAGCCTTGATATTTTGCATGAAGCATCAGTATATTGACCTCTTTCAAAATAGCTAAAATCATGATCCTCGGGTCCCCAGGGGTGGAGCCCCAGGGGGCCGGGGTTTATATAGAAATAAAGAACGATTTTTTAAATGACATCTCCTCTCAAACCACTGGGCTGATTTGAACCAAATTTGGCAGAGATGTTGCTTAGGTGGTCCCCTTCAAAAATAGCTAAAAGAATTGAAATCCGTTAAAAACTCTGGTTTCCATGGTAACAAAAGTGAATTTTTAAAATAATCCTTAAGAAACTTCTCCTCCTGACCCAGAAGGCGTACAGTCTTGATATTTTGCATGAAGCATAAGTATATTGACCTCTTACAAAATAGCTAAAATCATGATCCTCGGGTCTATTTGGGCAGACCCAGGGGGGGGGGTGTATAGGCATGAAGCATCAGTTCACAGACTTCTTTCTTATTTCTGAAATTATAACCCATGGAAAAAGTTTTTTCCTTCTTTCAAATCGGCACTAAAGCCTTGGAATTTGTAATTCGGACTTATGGATTCCCAGGTTCATAGTCTTTATATGTAATTGTGGCCCACTTGTTTCATAATCCTAACCTTAACATGAAACTAGACTGTTGAAAGAAAAAGAGCCTTTATCTCAGGTGAGCGCCCCAGGGCCAACGGCCCTCTTGTTTAAATTTTTGGCTGGTCCAATTATAAAGAAGTTGCAGCCGATAATTAAAAGTGAGTGTAATTTGAAAAGTAACCAAACTAGAGGTTGAAAATTTGTGGGAATTTTTCCTTTTCCCACAATGTTTTCTCAAGTATAAGTCACAGGGATGTAAAAGCAAGGGGTTGTGCAGGAAAACTTCATGGCTTGGTTATACTCAGTGAGTTTAACTTACAGGTTTCTTGTTATTGCAGGTTCTAGTTGACACAAGGACTGTTCAGAAAGAGATCAATCAAGTATCGGGGAAACTAGACAGACAGTTTACTGTCACTGACGAACTCATTTTTAAGGTTAGAAGTTGACATTTTATACTTTTATTTATAAGGGAAGAAATTTCTTAAAGCATTAAGAAATACAGTAGGAGGGAAAGTCAGTTTAGTTTTTAATATTGATAGTTTACTTAATCTTATCTATTTGAGTGGAAAGTGATCAAAAAAGTAAACTGTATCCTTTTTTATATATCATCACCCATTACCAGATGACAAAATTTCACACTGGTCCCAATTGAAATTAGTTTCAGGCAGCATTTCAAAATGTGCTGAATTTGGAAAAAAGTTAAAAATAGAGTGAAAACATTATTTCAAGCTATTTCTCCTTTTCCCACAAAGTGTTCTATGATTCTATTTCTTCAGGGTGTCAGAAAGCTCCATTTGGTAGCAATAGGTTAATTTATGTATAATCAGGCAATAATATAAAACTAGACATAATTTTTTAGATGGGTCGAAAGTGAAAGATGTTGCTGATGAACATCTATAGCAGATTGCATTAAAGTCATAATTATATGATAGTAATCAGTGTTGCCTACATCAATTAATTTCTTCTCTTTTTCCACTTTGTTTTCCTTGATATACAAAGTCATTCCTATCATATATTATTCTGTCAACGTGATTAATCCATTACCACACAATCCTACATTTTTACATGCAGAAGAAATATAGCTATGAAAAAATTGTTAGAAGCTGAATCAAGCAATTTCTTCTTTTTTCACAATCTTTCCAACCTCCTATGGCTGTTATTTTTCAATTTAAACAATATTTGTTTTATTGTCTGAAACTTATTTCAATTTTGACCAGTCTAAAATTTTTGGCATTTGGAAATTGGTTAAAAAGCCATTCAGAGTTTGGCTGATTTGACACTTGTTTCAAGTGTACATTACTCCCGGAATTTATCACCTGAAGCCTTTCAGAGATTGAACTATGGCATCCCTTCATCAACTTTGTCGGGATTCAAACCTTTGACCTCCTTTTTTAAAACTCAAGTAGACACTCTTACCACAGGGTTATAGAGGCAGTATTACATACCAGTAAGTAGTCCTTTAACCCTTTCCTGTTTTTGAAATTTTAGACTGGTCCAAATTGAAAGAGGTTGCAGACGACAATGAAAATTGAAACCATCCTATGTGGTAGAAAACTTTGTTGAAAAAGGAGAAACTGCTTGTTACAAGCAATTTCTTCTTTTTCCACAATGTTTTCACAAGTACAAAAACACAGCAACGTAAAATCCCGGGTTTGTCCAGGAAAGGGTTAATTCTTTTCCAGGCAACACAAATTTAGACTGGTACAAATTCAAAAAAGCTGAAGAAAACACATCAAAGTGGTTTGAAATTAGAAAATAAGTACCATATAATTCGAAAAAAATTATGAGAAAAGGAATAATTACTTGAGAAATTACTTGTAAAAACTAATGTCTCCTCTTGTCATAATGTTTCCTGTATATTATTCCTCAGAAACGTAAAAATTGGGGGGGGGGCAGTGTAGTAATGTGTCAAGGGCTGTATGCAACCTTGTGATGCTGTCTTCAGTGTGATAAAACCTTTCACTAAGTAAATTACCGGTAAGTTGATTTATGAGTAGTTGTGTGGACTTGAATTATAGATTCCAATGTTTTTACGGCTGCATTACCCAACCTACAAATACATAGTGATACATTTTCTATTACCAACAGGATGCAAAGAAAGATGAGGGTGTAAAGAAAGCCTACAGATACCTAGCAGCATTACATGAGGTCTGTTACTTTATCACATTTTGTTTTTATTTTAGATTTTTTTTAAATTATTGACTGTGCATCATTGCATTCAACATATCATTTCTGGTAAGACTGTAATATAAAATTGGATTTAAAATAGCAAATAATACATTAACCAATTACCAGAAGACAAAATTTTGGACTGGTCTAAATTGAAAGGAGTAGCAGGTGAAAGTTTAAGAGTAAGAAAATTTAAATTTCTTCATCTGTCTGAGTTGAAAGTAATGAGAAAAAATGAAGAAATTACTTATTGGGGGGTCATATAGGTCATTGTGTGGGAAAGGGTTAAGATGATAATATTGATTTACCCTTTCACACACAAATCACTTTTTATGCCCCTCAGGAAGAAACCTTTGGAAAACTTTGTTGAGAATGAAGAAATTGCTTTTGACAAGCAGTTTCTTCAATATACAAAATATTTTCTTCCCTAAAAGGGAAAGATTTTATTATATTTCATTAACATGGAAATGTTGTCTGCAAAATCCGCCAATTAGGACTAGCCTAACATTTTATCTTTCCATTATAGGCCAAAAGTTTGACATACTAAGAAAATAAAATGATTGGGAGTAAAGCAGAAATTGCATGTCACAAGGATTTTTTTCCTGCAATGTTTTTGTCCCATGTTACTCTTAAATTTTTACTTCAAAGCATTTTAAATGGTCTTCTGCAATTAGTATAGATTATTGATTTACTATTATCATTTTTACTTCCAAGGCTAGACTTATTGATGTCTTGAAATTGCTGCAATAAACAACCCCACTTAATAAGCTTATTTAAAAAAAAAAAAAAAAAAAGTAAGCACACTGAAATTGTCACTTTTCATTGCAACTCTTAGAAAATCTTTTAGAATAGCAAGGAAATAAATTTGGAAAAAGAGACATTGTTTGTAACAAGCAATTTCTTCTTTTCTCATTTTTTGTCAACATAGTGTGCTTAATTTTTCCATTTACATATACATTCTTATGCCGTCTGTAACTTCTTTCACTTTGGACAAGTCTGAAATTTTGTTGCATGGTAATAGTTCAGTAATAATCTTTCTAGAGTTGTGAACTCCTAATAAAGACTGTGGAAGAGACTGGAGGAATCATGAGAGAAATAAGAGAACTTGAGGATCAGGTATGTGAAGTTGTTGTTTTTAAGCTCCATCGGACAAAGGCAGTAGGCTATCATCATGGCATTGTGTCTGTCATAGATCCATTTATCTGTCAGTAAACTTTTTCTTTAAAGTTCTTCTCTGCTGGATAGATGTCAACCAAATTTCACTGTAATACTCTTTGGGTGACCCTTTATCAAGATTATAGCTCTTATGGGCAAGGCTTATTTCCATGTATGGTATATAGAGTAAACTTTGAAAAGTTTCTCCGCAGAAAGTATTGGATGGATTTTTACTAAATTTTCCATGAATGTTCCTGGGGGGTGACCTTTACTTAGTGTTATTGAAAAAAAATTCAATGATGGAAGTTATAGCCTAAGATAAAGTGATATATTAAAGGATGGTAATTGATGTAGCTCAACTGAGTTCCTTTGTGCACATCAGTAGCTTCACTTGTTAGTAAAGGGGGAGTAACTTTTCTAGACTGAAGAACTTTTGCATATAGGTTCAGTTGCTTCTCTTGTTTGTTTGGTTTTTATTTTTGAAATGAATCATTTTTCTCTTATAATTGTTGCGTTCAGGATGATGGAGTGATACAGGCGCTCAAGCATCTAGTTAGTAAAGTCGTTTTCAGAGAAAACTTAAATTATTGTGATAGACTTCTTGTCCTCTGTGGTGTTGACAATACTTTTGTTGGGTAAAAACATATCTTTGTTATAACTTGAAATCACTTGAAACTCACTATTAAAAAGGAACCTATGCTTTCAAGAGAGGTAACTCTAAATGCCTTATTGTAAGAAAAATGCCCCTTTTAACTTAGATTTTTCATCCACTATGAAGAATCCAAAAGCTGAGGGTCAGGCAGCCTCAGGTTGTACTTTTGTCTTATTTAGAAAACAAGCCAAATATAAAAGCTACATTAGTGAAGGAGTTACTACCGATAGCCTCTTATTTTTTGCGGAAGATTTGCAAATAAACAGATATATCTTTGTAACTAACTCTGTGACAAAAACTTCTTTATTACAGCTTGTTGTTAAATTAATATCCCTGGGTGTCACAGACAAATTGCCAGAATACCACTATCAATAAAAAAATTAACTGGCCGATCAATCATTTATTTTGACTGGAAGTGAACTCTGAACTCCCATATTTATGGCAAGCCTTTTTGTTGGTTTGGAGACTTAACCCTTTCCTGTTCAATCCCTGGTTTTAACGTCCCTGTGATTTAGTACTTGAGAAAACATTGTGGGAAAAGAAGAAATTGCTTGTAACAAGCAATTTTGTCTTTTCCCACAATATTTTCTAACTTGTAGGTTGTATACTTTTCAAATTGCATCCAATTTTAAATGTGGTTGGCAACCTCTTTCATATTGGAACAGTCAAAAAAATTCGAGAAACAGGGAAAGGGTTAACCCATTCCCACTCAATCCCTCCTTTTTACACCCCTCAACAAAAAGCTTTGGAAAACATTGTGGAAAATGAAGAAATTGCTTGGATCAAGCAATTTCTTCATAATCCACAATGTTTTCTATCCAAAAAGACGAAAAAATTCAAAATTCCATCTACTTGAAATTGTCGTCTGCAGCTCCTTTCAATTTGGACTGGTCTAAAATTCCATTGTGTTGGAATGGGTTAAAGGACATAACAACAGCTTATTAAAGCTGTAGGTACATCATTTAAGTCCCCAACCAACTATTTACCTTTTATTTCATAGCCTTGATGACATCTTTTAGGAAATAATGTGGTTTATTATCCAGTCAAACTGCCATTTCAGGTTTAACCTATTCCCACACATTAAATTTTAGACTCCAAACTCAAAGAAGTTGCAAATGAAAATTTCAAGCTTATGATATTTAATTTTTTCTTTCTTCTTTTAGTCTTTTTGGCAAGAAGTTGCTTGTAACAAGCAATTTCTTCATTTCCCACAATGTTTTCCAAAGCTTTACAAATGAAGGGTGTAAAAATGGCGGATTATGTTGGAATGGGTTAATTTGGAGTGACAAGTGATCAGTCAGTCGCCCTGACAGATTACCATTTGAAGTATGTTTGGCTAGAAATGTGTCAGCTATTCTAACATGGGTCATCTCATGTTGCATCTTTATGTCCCCGCATAGATAAGATCGGGGCATATTGTTTTACCGGTGTCCGTCTGTCTGTCTTTCCGTCTGTCTGTCTGTCTGCAAAACTTAATCTGCCAACTAAACATTCAACTCAACCCTGATTAAGTTACAATGCTAATATTTGGTATGTAGATAGGTCTCAACAAGGCGCAACTAGGGAAGGTCATTTCATCAAGGTCAAGGTCAAAGTTTTAACCCTTTTCCCTAAAACAAAGAAAAAAAACCAATAAAAATCACCCGTTTCTAAAGAATTCCTGTCTCGGGGGCATAGTGTTTCACAAACACATCTTGTTTTGGATAGGGTAAACTGATCATTTTTTTTGTGTGTTATAGATTGAGACAGAGAGCAGTAAGAAAGTACTGGCCAACTTAGAGAAGATAACTGCCGATTATCAACAAATGAAGAAAGAGAATGAAGCTCTTGTAAAAAAGATCAAAGGAAAATAGATTTTGATGTTTTAATTAGAACAAACTAGCTACGAACCTCCTTTAGTAAAGGAAGTTCAAAGATTGTTAAATCAACTAGAATTAGACTTTTGCAATACATGAAGAAACATACTGATCCAATGCTGGTTGACAAAATGTTACGCCAGATCAAAAGAGGTTACAAATTTGAACGAAAAGATGTAGTTTATCATCAAATCAGTCAAATATGTCTAAAAAAATGACAAAAATGCTAGTTAATAGCATTTTCTTTTTCTCAACAATGTTTTTCATAGCTATATTTCTTCAATGTGTCACAAAAGACAATTCTTACAAGAACCAACCACAAAAAATTATCAACAGGTGATTTCAATCTTTCTTTGTTCAATACAAAGCAACACAATATTAAGATTGAATGGAGTTTTATGCCATCTTTAACAGTCTTTCAGTTATGTCACAGTAATGTTGACATACCCGTATTCATGTATTTCCTTGGGTAACAAGTACAAGGCTGGGGCTGTAAACCCATTCCCACACATTGACGCTTTTTGACTCCCCTAAAAATATGCTTTGGAAAACATTGTGGATAATGAAGAAATTGCCTGTAACAAGCAATTTCTTCATTATCCACAATGTTTTCTAATCCAAAATACAGATTTCCAAAATTTCATCACTGAAAAGTTATCTCTGCAACCTCTTAGAATTTGGACCAGTCTAAAATATTGTCGTCTTGTAATGGTTTAATACCTTACCCACGACCATTACCATGTGACCAGTGATATTGCCAGGACTTGAACCGTTGACTCTCGACGTTTCTTAGATAAAGACTTTGCCTCTCTATCCACTAAGTTACTCCACACTTTGCAATCTATCATATAGTCTCACTGAGCCGCAAATGGGTCCCTTTTACTTCGACAATTCATATACAATATAAATAGGAGCTTGTTTCTCAATGGATGAAAGACAAGCAAGTTAATGTTCATATACTTTGATCGAGATTTAATTAATAAAGATTTTCCTATTGACAAACCATATCAATTGTTTAGCTGGAATCAGTTGTAACTGCCTATATGTTTATTACAACTGTTTCGTGCTTAACCATTGATATACAATATAAATAGGGGCTCGTTTCTCAATGGATGAAAGACAAGCATGTTGATGATCATATACTTGAGATTTTGATTTGATTAATAATGATTATCTAATTATTTTATATGATAATAAAATCTAGAAAACTTAAAATGAATTCTCTTTGTATTTTTACACTTTTTGCTGACCAATAGTAATTTTATTCATTCCCACCTCCTTCTGTACAGCCCTCAAGAAAAAACGTTATGAAAACATTGTGGAAATGAAAGTGTTTAGAACAACCTATTTCTTCATTTCCCACAATGTTGTCCATCTTATCCCTTTCCTGTTCAATCGCTGGTTTTCACGTTCCTGTTTTCAATTTAGGAAAATATTGTGGAAAAAGAAGAAATTGCTTGTAACAAGCAATTTCTACATTCCACAATATTTTCTACCCGACCAAATGATTATTTTTCAATCTACACTAAATTGTCGTCTGCAAAGCCTTTGAATTTGGACCAGTCTAAAATTTTGTAAAACAGGAAAAGGTTAACTTAACTCATTCCCACACAATGACGCGTTTAGATGCCCCTAGAAAAAAGCTTTGGAAAACATTGTGGATAATCAAGAAATTGCTGGACTCAAGGTTTTCTAACTAAGAATAAGATTTTAAAAGCTAAATCATTTTTAGATAGTCATTTGCAACTTCTTTGGATTTTGACTAGTCTAAGATTTTGTTTTCTTGGAATAGGTTAAGGGCCCTGAATTTAAAATTGTTAACCTTTGTGATATTGTAATCTACAGCTTCTTTGAATTCTTATCTTTATATATTTGGAATTTTGTTGTCAAATAAGTTAAGACATTACAAGACCTGGATGGTGAAATAAATCAGAAAAGTTTTGTATTTGTTCAACTCAACTTCCTGCTGACTTCATTGATCACTCTTTCCAGGACTTACTGTTTAGTAGAAGACTTTCATAGGAAAATCCCTTTGGTTGCCATAGCAACCAGAGTTATTCATGGAATCCTATTCTCTGAAGGGTAAAAAAGGGTTAAAATTCCACTAAAATGAATGTCAGAGTAATGAATTTGTGTCTGGAGGTTGATATATTGTATTATAAACAAAGTTCTCCTTTTAGGTCAACTGAATGAAGGGACCATAGTCTTGGCGTGTTGTTCGTTTTGTGTCTGTCCATTCGTCCATCCATCTGTCTGTCTGATGACTTTTTCTCTAAAAATCTTCTCAATAAGTACTAAACAGAATTCAACAAAATTTTGCAGAAATGATCCTTGGGTGACCCTATGTCAGATTTCTTCATAAAATTTTTATCCGATTAAAAACATGGCTTTAATAGGCGTGGCTATTTCCAGATATGATGAAAGCTTTTAAAATCTTCTCAGAAAGCAGTGGATGGATTTGAACCAAATTTCACAGAAATAATCCTTTGGTGAACTGTTATCAGATTTCTTCAAAGAATTTTTATCCGTTGAAAATCATGGCTTTATTGGAGGGGGGGGGGCTCTTTCCATATATGGTGAAAGCTTTCAAAATCTTCTCAGAAGCCAGTGGATAAATTTCAACCAAATTTTGCAGGATTGGGGCTGGGGTGACCCTTTATCAGATTCCTTCAAAGAATTTTGTTGAAAAACAGGGCTTAAATAGACAGGGCTTATTTCCATATATGGTATAGGGTGGAAACTTTGAAAATCTTTTTTTCAGAAACCAGTAGAATAATTTTAACCAAATGTCACAGGAAATATCCATTGTTTAGACCCTTTATCAGATGTATTCAGTTAATTTGATTAGGGAAAAAAGCTGGGCTGGGGTACTAATATCCATATATGGAATACATTCTGAGAACTTTGAAAATCTTCTAAGAATCCTATCAACCAAATTTTAAGGAATAATCCTTAGGGGACTCTTTGCTGATTTCTTCACATGATTTTGATGGGTTGAAAACATGGCTTTTATGGGTGGGGCTAATGTCCATATATGAAAAACAGTGTATAGTTTTTAAATACCTTTTCATGGTATACAGTGAAAATTTTGTAAATGCCTTTTCAACTTACTCAATATATGAATTTTACATAACTCAACTGGACTTTGTAAAACAGTGAAAAGTTTGAAATGCTTCACTATTTCAAAGATCTCAGTGACTAGATTTATTTGCCAGAGATGGCTATAAGATCATTCAGTTTATATTGAATGCTGAAAACACCATTTGTTTAATCAGTATATTTAGGCCTGTGGATCGATACAGGCACTCAAGCTAGTTTTTATTACCAGCCCTGAGAAAGAGGCAATAGATAAAGGCCACTACTTCCCAATTTTATAGCTGGACAGATTTGGGCTGGCTATTAGATATCTTACTATGAACCCATCCGGGTGACAATGGGCTCGAAAACCAGTCAAGCACTCTTACCACTAAGCCATTGACAGAGGGATTGTGTGGGAAAGGGTTCATAATTATAGTCAATCTTGCTAAAGGGACCACTTTTACTAAGTGACCTCTTTCATTATGCAACCAGAATCAAAATTTCCTTTCCAAAAACAAAGGATCTTCATAATTTGATTTTTTTTGCTAAAATTTAATTAAGAGATGAAGAGAATACTTTTTGTTTTCATGGAGGTATGAACCGAAAAACCTAATCACACTGTATGAATACGCGAAGCGGATTCATACATTGTGTGATTAGGTTTTTCGGTTCACATCTCCATGAAAACAAAAAATATTCTCTTCATTTCTTATAATTTAATAGTATCGAGACAAAAAAAAGCAAAAGCTTTACTCATTTTTATACCTTTTTGTATGGAACTATTTAGTGCGGAAGCATTCAAAATCGCTGAGTGCTCAAAATTTTGTTCATGGAGTTATGAATAATTTTTTTCGACCAATCAGAACGCCCGATTTTGATAGACGAAACTAAAAATTAAATTATTTCAAGATAAATCGCAGGTTTGTGGATCTCATTAGAATCATCTCAATGAGATTCTAATGACTTTCATCAACATGGTATTAAGTAAGAATCCTGCAATGTTTTATGTTTTCAGTTGAGCTTATCCTTCATAATTATATGCCACAATAAAGTGTATTAACCCTTGTCATGCTGAACCCGGAATATTCCGGTTTTGGCAGGAGGTGTAGATTAAGATCAGTCTGCACTTATGTGCAGGCTGATCTTAGTCTACACCTCCTGCTTGTACTTTCCCTGCCAGAATTGTTTATGAAGTTGATTTCTAAAAGAAATATTGATTTTTGAACAACAAGTTCTATCAGTGCTTTCAGCCCTTTGATTTGACAGCAATTCAGTAAGGTAATTTATACAGCATGACAAGGGTTAAGAGACCATTCTCTCAAACAACAGCATTTTGGCCGTCCCTTGAGTGGTTGTGTAACCCTTTCCTGTTTTGAAAATTTTTAGACCTGTCTAATTTCAAAGGTTTTGGAGATGAAAGTTGGTTTAATTTGAAAAGTAACCATTGAGTAGGGTAGAAAATATTGTGGAAAAAGAACAAATTGCAATTTCTTCTTTTTCTACAAAGTTTTCTCAATAATAAAATCACAGGGACATAAAAACCAGGGATTAAACAGGAAAGGGTTAGGCGACCATACTCTCAAACGATAGCATTTTGGTCATCCTTCTTAACCTATTCCCATACGATAAAATTTTAGACCAGTCCAAATTCAAAGAAGTTGCAGAAGAAAATATAGAAATAACAAAACCTTTAAAACCTTTGCCTTTTTGGGTAGAAAACATTGTGGATAATGAAGAAATTGCTTCTTATTGAGGGGCGTTTAAAAGCGTCACAGTGTGGGAATGGGTTAATACAAGTTAAGCTGTATTCATTCTCCATAAAGCAAACTGTTGAACACGGCAAAGAAATAAAGACAAAGAATACTTACTTTGAACTTTTAATCCAAATGTAACAGAACTGAATTTATCTTTATGAATTCATGCAATTGATTTTATAACTATAGCACTACGTTAACTACAATCATTACTATGTAACAATAAAAATTGAATTTGTGTCTCTATAAAGCTTTGAAACTTCCTTATTCTCATTAACCCATTACCAGACAACAGAATTTTAGAATGGTCCAATTTCAAATGTGTTGCAGACGACAACTTTAAGTTGATATTTAGAATTTGTTTGCCTCATTGATAGGAAAAACATTATAGGTAATGAAGAAATTTCTTGTAATTTCTTCATTTTCCACTATGTTTTCCAAAGCTTTTTTCTTTAGAGCGTCAAAAGCATCAACGTGTGGGAATGGATTGATACACAGCATTAACCCATAACTAGACATTAAAAGATTAGAACAGTCAAAATGGAAAAAGAGTTGCTGACACCAATTCATTAATTGTGGAAATTGAAAAATGAATTTTACATAGTTCAGAAAACATTGTCCGAAAGAAAGATATTGCATGTAATAATCAGTTTCTCCTTTTCTCAAAATGTTTTCCATTGTTAATTCTTATTAGTGCATAAAAATGCAACATTGTGTTATAATGGTTAAATATTAGATTATATAAAGGTAGAGTTGAGACTTGTATATTAGCACATTTATAATTTCCAGATAAATTAGACAATTCATGGCACAAAACCAGACACAATAGGACTAATCCCAGGACAACTTTTGTTGCAGCCATTGGCATTTGACTTTTAAGGGTGAGCTTCCCCTTAATAAATATTCAATCCATTACCTTACAGAAAATGGAAGACTAGTCTGAATTGAAAGATGTTGCAGACAACAATTTCAAATTGGTGACAAAAAATCTTTGCCTTTTTGGATAGAAAACATTGTGGGTATTGAAAAAATTGCTTGTTACAAGCATTTTCTTCCTTGGCGAAATGTTTTTCAAATTTTTTATTTTGAGGGGTGTTCACTATTTCCTGTTTTGTAAGGTTTTAGACCTGCCCAAATTCAAAGGTTTCGCAGACTTAAATTTAAAGTAGATTTAGAAAAAAGACAATTTAGAAGGGTAGAAAATATTGTGGAAAAGAAGAAATTGCTTGTTACATTTTCTTCTTTTTTTAACAAAAATTTCTTTATCATAAAATTGCATGGTCATAAAATCCAGGGATTGAACAGGAAAGGGTTAAAGAGCTCTTTGAAAATCTATTCTACATTAGAAATTATGGCCTGGACAAATTTTGACCTTCAAAGATGACCTTTGACTTATGACTATAAATCTTTATCTTAATCTGTCCATGTATTCAGAAGCTATGGTCAAGACACCTTAACCCTTTCCCGTTCAAATACGGGATTTTATGTTCCTGTGATTTTATACTTGAGAAAACATTGTGGAAAAAGAAGAAATTGCTTGTAACAAGCAATTTCTCCTTTTTCCACAATATTTTCTACCACATAGAATGGGTTCATTTCAAATAGCATCCAATTGTCATTGTTGTCTGCAACCTCTTTCAATTTGGACTAGTCTAAAATTTCATAAAACAGGAAATGGTTAAATTGTGACCTTGGACCTGAACAAAACCTTGGGTTATCACTTTCTGCGCTTTTGAGATAGTCCATATACTTGTTACTGGTCATACTGAAGCTTAGAGAACAAGACTACCATATTCACAATATATGTCGCCCTTTTTCATAAACTCAATCCCACACAGTGGTGCTTTTAGACACCCCTCAAGAAAAACAATTAAGAAAACATTGTGTAAAATGAAGAAATTGCTTGTAAAACAAGCAATTTCTTCATTTCTCACAATGTTTTCTACCTAGAAAGATGAAAAAATCTAAAATTTCATAAACTTTAAATTGTTGTCTGCAATTCCTTTCAATTTGGACCGGAGTAAAATCTTGCCTTCTGGTAATGAATTAAGTCCCCTTTTTCTGTGACACAATCTAAAAATTTCTTTATAATGTATCCATAAATGTAGGAGGAGATGTATTAACCCTTTCCCGTTTTTGGAAATTTTAGACTAGTCCAAATTGTAAGAGTTTGCAGACAACAATGAAAACTGGATGCCATTTGAAATGAAACCATCCTTTGTGGTAGAAAACATTGTGGAAAAAGGAGAAATTGCTTGTTACAAGCAATTTCTTCTTTTTCCACAATGTTTTCTCCAGTATAAAATCACAGCAACGTAAAATCCCTTATTTGAACGGGAAAGGGTTAACAAGAAACTGGATGGACAGACATCAGAAAAGACAGACAGAGATGATACCAATATATGACCACCTTAGCTAGCATATAAAAACTGAGGGAACTACCTGAATGAATATAGCACTTACAACAGACCGCTCTAAGTTCTCTCTCTCTCTCTATGTATATATATTCTTTTCTGTCAATGTTCAAAGAATTTCCACACAATGTCATCCCTCAAGAAAAACAAGTGGGAAAACATTGTCAAAAATGAAGAATTTTCTATATATGCATTAGACCTGTAGAAAATCCTTAGAAAGGGAAATATTGTGGGAAGAAGAAATCAGTTTTAGTTGTAAAATTTTTATTGTTCCTGTATTTAAGCTTTCTTTCAGACGAGGGTTGATAAAAATCTTAGTGCATCTCCAAAATTTCAGAAATAATCAAAAACAGTTCCAACACAAAAAAGCCAATTGAAAACATATTTTTGACAATGAATGATTTTTTCAAAACAGATAAAAGACTAACTCACAAACTCAAAAACTCAAATCATATCTTAGTATGACATTACAAAATAGAAACATTCAATCATTATCAAAATTTATTTAGACTAATTCAAATTGAATTGATTTGTTTGTTTGAATGGGGTTTAAGGCTGTTTTCAACAATCTTTCAGTCATTGCGGCAGCTGGAGCACCTAAAAATGGATTCCTGGTATATCTGGCACCAGTACCACCATTACATCCTTTCTGCTATCCCAATCGGATTTACGATTATCCACCCATTGGTGTGAGACAAATGTCGGAAAGGGATGTGCCGCCACCAGGGATCGAACCCATGACACCCCATAATTAAAGATTGGGAGTCTGATGCGCTACCAACTGCGCTATGAAGGCGATGGACTCAAATTGAATTGAAGTTTCAGGTAACTACTGGTAGTTTCAATAAAAAATATTTGCAGATAGCAAAATGATGTTTGCCCCTGAAAAAGTATATTTGATTTTTCAACATAAAAAACTTTGTGGGCCAGACATTACTACCTGCTGTTACCACTGCCTTTCTCCTTTTGCATTAATCTGTTCAGAAAAAATATCTCACTCAAAAGTTCTCATTTCAAAAGCAGAAAACAACCTAGAGGTTGTTATTACTGATAAAAAGATGTATAAATAATACATTTTAACCCATTACCTCATAGTGATGCTTTTTGATGCCCCTCAATAAAATACAATTGGGAATACATTGTGAAAATGAAGAAATTGCTCGTTACAAGCAATTTCTTCATTTTCCACAATGTTTTCTACACAGAAAGTTGAAAAAATCTGAAATTTCATCAACTTTAAATTCTTGTCTGCAGATCCTTTGGATTTGGATCAGTCTGAAGTTTTGCCATCTGGTAATGGGTTAAGATTATGAACAAATAAGTTTAAGTATGATGGTCACAAAGACATGACAATAACCCTACCAGCCTTTGTCCAGTGGAACTAAATATTGTGACGGTCCTGTATTTGTGTATTACTAGCCAAAAGTTTAAATCTACTTTTACCACAATGTCAAAATTAGAATTTGATAAAATTCATCAAAACCAATTCTAACAATTATTTGTCTTGTCCACTTGAATTGTTTCCCTCTCCTTGGAATCACTTCATGGTATCTGAAAAAATAAAATATTCAAACATAAGTTATCATTGCTCCTAACACCAAGAAATCAAACACATTAATCCTTTCTTGGTTTTCTTTTTTTAAATTTTAAGACTGGTCCAAGTTGAAACAAGTTTCAGAAATGAAATGAAATCATCCTATGTGGTAGAAAAATTGTGAGTAAAGTAGAAATTGCTTGTCACAAGCAATTTCTTCTTTTTCTACAATGTTTTTTAAAGTATAAAATCAGTGACTAAGATTGGCTTGTACAGGAAAGGGTTAAAGTGTATGACTTGCCTGTTCCGATGCTCAAGGCTACTTCAGCTGGCATTGTCCTTTTCTTTTTTTTTTCTTAAAAAAGTTGGCAATTCCTTCATTTCAAACAATGTTCAATCCATTTCCACACAATGAAACTTTTGGACGCCCTTCAATGAAATTAATTTGGAAAACATTGTGTAAAATAAATAAATTGCTTGCAACAAGCAATTCCTTCATTTTTCACAATGTTTTCCAACCAGAAAATTGTCTTAGATCTCATCAACTTGAAATTGTGATTGCAACTCCTTTCAATGTGAACCAGACTTAAAGTTTTCCCTCTGAAAATGTTTAATATTATTTCTAACTAATCAAACATATATAATGTAATGAAGTTAATCATCATCTAATACATTACCACATAATCCCTTGTTTGTAAAAGATTGCTTCCTTTGAATGGGTTTAATACCACTTTAACCCTTTCCTGTACAATCACTGGTTTTTACGTCCTTGTGATTTTATACTTGAGAAAACAATGTGGAAAAAGAAGAAATTGCTTGTAACAAGCAATTTCTTCTTTTTCCACAATATTTTCTCCCCTACTGAATGGTTATTTTTCAAATTAAATCGACTTTAAACTTTTGTCTGCAAAACCTTTGAATTTTGACAGGTCTACAAAATTTGAAACAGGAAAGGGTTAAACAGTATTTCAGCCATAATGTGGTGGCTGGAACACCTAACCATGGATTCCTGGTATTTCTCATCCCAGTTCTACCACTACATCCTTTACGAGCCTCAAGCTACTCATCCCACTTAGATTTACATTTATCTACCCAATGTCTGAAAGGATATTTGCTGTGACTGGGGATCAAACCCTGGACTTCATGATTAAGAGTTCGGTGTGTTTCCAACTGCGGTATGGCCGCTCCCCCCCTAATTTGAAGAAGAATCACAATGTCTCCTAGCCCATTTTAACCCTTGTCATGCTGAATAAATTACCTTACTGAATTGCTGTCAAATCAAAGGGCTGAAAGGACTAATAGAACTTTTTGTTCAAAATTCAATTTTTCTTTTAAAAATCGATTTCACAAACAAATCTTGCAGGAAAAGTAATGGCAGGAGGTGTAGAACAAGATCAGACTGCACTTATGTGCAGGCTGATCTTGTTCTACACCTCCTGCAAAAACAGGAATATTCCCGGTTCAGCATGACAAGGGTTAAAAATGATCTCATATTTTGACACCCTACTGAATAAATATTTTTGTGATCTGTAGGGTTGAAACACTTAACCCTTGTCAAGCTGAATAAAATCCTGTTTAGAATTATACCAAAAGCAAAAGACTGAAATCAATAACCAGATTTTATAAATATTTCTGATGTGAAAGGGACAAGCAAGTGCTGTAGATTAAAATCGGACTGGACATATGTGCAGGCTGATCTTTGTCTATACCTCCTTCCCAAACAGGAGTTTTTCGTGATCAGCATGACAAGGGTTAATATTTTAGGACGCATAATGGAAGGCAGATATTATGTTATGATTCAAGTGTCACAAAGGCTCACCACAGGCACTTTGTGCTCAGGTGAGCTTAAAAATTGCAGACAAACTCATCTAAAAATCTTGGTATTTCAGGGTAGAAAATAAAGTGGGAAATGAAGAGATTTCCTGTTCTAAGCAATTTCTTCATTTTCCACAATACTTTTCTAATCTTTTTCTTGGAAAGGAGGGGATATTATTAAAGGGTGACTCAACGCATTTCCAAATTATCTCTTATTTTGACACCTGAAAAAACTAGCTATGGAAAAACATTGCAATTTCTCCTGTTCTCAAAATGTTTTCTCAACTATTGAACACTTATTTTTCCAAATTAAGCTCACTTTACGATATATTTTGGATCTACATTCACTTTTGACCATGTTCTTGTCCAGTAATTGGTTGAATTTACAGGCATGAACATTTCACTATATTAACCCTTGTCATGCTGAATAAAGTTTTTGTTTGTTTGAATGTGGTTTTACGCCGCTTTCAACAACCTTTCAGTTATATCACGGCAGCTGGAGCACCTAACTATGGAATCCTGGTATTTCTCACACCAGTACTACCATTACATCCTTTCCTAGCCTCCAGCTGCTATCCCACATAGGTCTACGATAATCGACCCATTTGTGAGAGACAAGTAGTCGGAAAGGATGAGTGCTGCCATCGGGGATCGAACCCAGGACCTCTAGATTGACAGTCCGACGCGCTACCAACTGCGCTATGACGGTGGCGCTGGATAAAGTCCTTGTCTGAATTGTATAAAAATCAAAGGATTGAAAGCACTGATTGTACTTGTTGTTCAGTTGTCAATACTTTTTTTAAAAATTAATTTCAAAAACAACTGTGGTTTCAAAAGGACAGATAGGAGGTGTAGACTAAGATCAGACTGCACCTATGTGCAGTCTGATCTTTGTCCATACCTCCTGCCAAAACCGGGTTCAGCATGGCAAGGGTTAAAATAATACAGGTTGGGGATCACAAAATGCCATAGTAACAGCAAAATTTCTACAAAAACCCTTGTGTTACCTCAGGTGACTTCCATTGACTTTATACATACACTTACAATGTCCTTATAAACCAAATACAAGTACTATTTATATACACACACAGAAAATACATATCTTTATCTTTAGCCCTTGTCATGCTAAGCCCTTAATAAATTCCTGTTTTGGTAGGAAATAAGACAAGGATAAGCCTACAAGTGACATATGGTTTAACTTTCAAGGATTTTATGTTTGAACTAGTAGTTTGATGCAAGGGCATTAACCCTTTTCTGTTTTGCAGAATTTTAGAGCTGTCCAAATTCAAAGATTTGTAAACTTATATTCAAAGTTGATTTTATTTGAAAAATAACCATTAAGTAGGGTAGAAAATAATGTGGAAAAAGAAGAATTTTTTCTTTTTCCACAATATTTTCTCAATTTTAAAATCACAGGGATATAAAAACCAGGGATTGAATGGGAAAGGGTTAAATAAATCAAAAGGATTTTGAACAAATAAGAAAACTAAAACCAAATACATGCTATATCAAAACATTTCATAAAACTTCACCAATCAACACTCATCCCTACACTTTGAAAGACTAAAGAACACAAACTATGGAAATTACTGTGAAAAAAAGGGGAATTTGCTTGCACACTTCTACCTTATTTGATGTTAATCTTTCAATTTGCAGTCTCTTTGAATTGATAATATACTCCCAAAAGGGCAAGCATATAGCCGTCACGTCTATCTGTCCGTCCTTCTGTCTGTCATTTTTAATTTCTCCACAGCCCTAGGGCCAAAATGGAAAGAAACTTCACATGTGAATTCCTTTTGATACTTTACTGATGCATTTTCAAGTTTTCAGGTAGCTCCATGGTCAAGGTCAAAAGACAAGGTCAAACATTAAAAGTGAGCTTGTCTAGAGCATAGCTCCTTATATTATGGATGGATTTTAATATAACTTAGCACAATTGTTCTCTATCATGAGTAGATATATCATTTGAAAGAAATATTCAGAGAGCTCAAAGGTCAAGGTAAACATTAATATTAAACATGTCTGGAGAAGGGTGAGTAAATAGCCACTGCTTTGTCTATCTGTCTGTCCATCCAAACTTTTTTCCCTATTTCTTTTAATACTTTTTGTGACAAGACTATATTCGGGAGCATAATCTGTATCTGACGGGTCTGGGTGCAACTTCTTTCAATATAGACAATTGAAAATTTGGTTGTTTGTTAATGGGCATAACATAAAGAAGTTTACATTTTAGCAAGGGAAAACAGCAAAATACTACAGTCATCCAAGGAGCAGGCAGTATTTGACCTTGATCTGTGACCTTGACCATGGAACTATCTAAATACTTGTTTTAAATAGAACATCAAATCTTATGATGGAGAAAGATTGTGCCAGTATTTATTGAAATTTATCCATAAATGTATGAAATATGCTCTTGAAAAATTTGGATAGGCTTAACCTCTGACTTGCTAACACACATAGACTGGCTTTTAACCCTTTCCCGTTTTGCAAAATTTAAGACTTGTCCAAATTCAAAGGATATGCATACAAAATATCAATTTGGATTTAACTGAAACAAGGTGCCAAATTGTCACAAGATACGCCCGTCACACTGCTTAATATTAACTGGGGGTTTGAATAGAACTGAGGTTATTTTGAATGAATATTTTTTGTCAAACAAAGTATGAAAAACAACAAAGGGCAATAACTCAAAAAATAGGCTAGGTAGAGTTATGGTTCTTTACACTGCACTCCTACTTGGTGAACTCTATCCATCCATGAAATTTCATGATTCTAGCTATTATACTTTTAGAGATATACTCCGGACAAGATTCAAGTATGAAAAACAACAAAGGGCAATAACTAAAAAAATAGGCTAGGTAGAGTTATGGTTCTTATACACTGCACTCCCACTTGGTGAGCTCTATCCATCCATGAAGTTTCATGATTCTAGCTATATTACTTTTAGAGATACACTCTGGACAAGATTCAAGTGTGAAAAAGAACAAAGGGCAATAACTCAAAAAAAGGCTAGGTAGAGTTATGGTTCTTGTGCACTGCACTCCCACTTGGTGAACTCTATCCATCAATGAAGTTTCATGATTCTAGCTATTATACTTTGAGAGATATACCCTGGACAAGATTCAAATATGAAAAACAACAAAGGGCAATAACTAAAAAAATTTGCCAGGTAGGGTTTTGGTTCTTGTGCACTGCACTCCCTCTTGGTGAGATCTATACATCCATAAAGTTTCATGATCCTAGCTAAATTACTTTTAGAGATATACTCCGGACAAGATTCAAGTATGAAAAACAACAAAGGGCACTAACTCAAAAAATAGGCCAGGTAGAGTTATAGTTCTTGTACACTGCACTCCCCCTTGGTTAGCTCTATCCATCCATGAAGTTTCATGATCCTAGCTATAATACTTTTAGAGATATACTTCGGACAAGATTCAAGTATGAAAAACATCAAAGGGCAATAACTCAAAAAATAGGCCAGGTAGAGCTATAGTTCTTGTACACTGCACTCTCCCTTGGTGAGCTCTATCCATCCATGAAGTTTCATGATTCTAGCTATATTGCTTTTAGAAATATACTCCGGACAAGATTCAAGTATGAAAAACAACAAAGGGCAATAACTCAAAAAATAGGCTAGGTAGAGTTTTGGTTCTTGTACACTGCACTCCCACTTGGTGAGCTCTATCCGTCCATGAAATTTCATGGTTCTAGCTAGTATACTTTTAGAGATATACTCCGGACAAGATTCAAGTATGAAAAACAACAAAGGGCAATAACTCAAAAAATAGGCCAGGTAGAGTTATGGTTCTTAAGCACTGCACTCCCCCTTGGTGAGATCTATACACCCATAAAGTTTCATGATCCTAGCTATAATACTTTTAGAGATATACTCCGGACAAGATTCAAGTATGAAAAACAACAAAGGGCACTAACTCAAAAAATAGGCTAAGTAGAGTTATAGTTCTTGTACACTGCACTCCCCCTAGGTGAGCTCTATCCATCCATGAAATTTCATGATCCTAGCTATAATACTTTTAGAGATATACTCCGGACAAGATTCAAGTATGAAAAACATCAAAGGGCAATAACTCAAAAAATAGGCCAGGTAGAGTTATAGTTCTTGTACACTGCACTCCCCCTTGGTGAGCCTTATCCATCCATGAAATTTCATGATTCTAGCTATATTACTTTTAGAAATATACTCCGGACAAGATTCAAGTATGAAAAACATCAAAGGGTAATAACTCAAAAAATAGGCCAGGTAGAGTTATAGTTCTTGTACACTGCACTCCCCCTTGGTGAGATCTATACACCCATGAAGTTTCATGATCCTAGCTATAATACTTTTAGAGATATACTCCGGACAAGATTCAAGTATGAAAAACATCAAAGGGCAATAACTCAAAAAATAGGCCAGGTAGAGTTATGGTTATTGAGAACTGCACTCCGTATTGATAAGAAGAATATAACTGCCAAGTTTAAAGTCAATCGGACTTACGGTGACAGAGTTATGCTCCGGACAAAGAAGTGGACAACGCCCGGACGCCCAGACAACCGGACACCACGGGTGATCCCAGAATACGTCCCGTCTTCGACGGGCGTATAAAAATAACCATTCATTAGGGTAAAAAATATTGTGAAAAAAGAAGAAATTGCTTGTTACAAGCACTTTCTTCTTTTTCCACAATATTTTCTCAATTATGAATTCAAAGGATCGTGAGAACCAGGGATTGAATAGGAAAGGGTTGATTAGTGACAACTATATCTTGCTCAACAAAAAGTGCATAATTATACATTGTCTTTTGTTTTTTCCCTAGTTTTGAATTTCTACAGATTTTCAAACAATGATCTAACTATTTTCATAACAAAACAGTTCTAAGAGACATCCATGCCATTATTTTACCTTTATAATGAGAGTAGCCATATTGTAAAGCTTGTAAATGTTGTTCTGGTGTAAGACAAGGAACATATGAACCTGGAACACGTTATAAACTGAACAGTGCAGGTATGCTTATTTACATTTTCTTAACCCATTCCCACTCAGTGACGCTTTTGGATGCCCCTCAAGAAATCACTTGGGAAAACATTGTGTAAAATATAGAAATTGCTTGGAACATGCAATTTCTTAATTCTACACATTGTTTTCTATCAAGTAAGTTGAAAAAATCTAAAATTCCATAAACTTTACATTGTCCTCTGCAAGTCCTTTCAATTTGGACCAGTCTAATATTTTGCCGTTTGGGAATGGGTTTAACCAATTACCAGGTGACAAAAAGTTGGACAGGTCCAGATTCAAAGAAGCTGCAAATGACATTTGCAGGATGATGAAAAACATTTACCGTGTATTTTTGCTTGGTAAAAAATGTTGAGGGAAAAAAATGATTGTAAATAAGCTATTTATTCATTTCCATAATGTTTTCCCACACTTTTCTCTTTAGGGTTGTAACAAAAAGGATTTTGTGGGAATGGGTTAAAGGTTTTAACCAAAAAAATATTCCTGCTTTACCAGGCAGGTGAGACAAGGAACGGACTACTGATGTGTAGTGAGATCTTTGCACTTCCTGTTTGCCATATTACTTGCCAGGAAATAAAGTGCAGCTACACCAAGATAATTGACCAATCACTGGCCCCGCCCACTGACTCCTTTAGCCATTCACACTGACTCCGACAGGAAGTCATGCTTCGATTTTAAACAGCCTATTTAGCGAAATTCATGGCCTGTGGTGTGTAACAGAGAAAAAGAATGCTTGGTTTGTAACTTAAATGTCATAACTACAGCTTGAATAAGCTGTTCTTAAGAAGTTTAAGTCGCCAAACAAAAACAAATGTTTCACACATGTGGTGGGCAATGTTGGAATTCAAATCTCAATTCCAGGCTGAATGTTTGATTTGATTGGTCAACATATTCCTTGATTGACAGCCGCAATTGGTCAATTGAGCAATGACAATGCATGGAAGGAATCAACTATTTTACCCATCATCAGATGACAAACATTTTAGGTTTGTCCAGATTGAAAGAACTTGCATGTGAAATTCATTAGTCGGTAGTTTCTGAAAGATCTAAGTCTTCTTGCATAGAAAAAATTGTGGATGATGAAATTGCTTGTATCAAGCAATTTAATCATTTTCCAATATATTTTACAATGCTTATAGGCTCTCAATCATGGATACAAAATCAACTTTCAAGTTCATGTAATATCATAATGATATTGCAAAAACAAAAGGGGCCCATACAGAGTCCATATTGTTATCAGTTAAATGCTTGTTCTAAGCAATTTCTTCATCTTCCACAATGTTTTCGAAAGCTTTTTTACCTTGGGGCGTCTAAAAGCATTACTGAGTGGGAATGGGTTAACTTACTCTCCCTTAACCCATTCCAACTCAATCCCTCATTTTTACGCCCCTCTAGAAAAAAGCATTGGAAAACATTGTGGAAAATGAAGAAATTGCTTGTATCAAGCAATTTCTTCATTATCCACAATCTTTTCTATCTGAAAAGACGAAAAAATTCAAAATTCCATCAACATGAAATTGTCGTCTGCAGCTTCTTTCAATTTGGATCAGTCTAAAAGTTTGCTGTGTTGGAATGGGTTAACCTGTTCCAACACAACAAAGATTTAGACTTTTGCAATTCAAAGAAGACACAGATGACAATATTTGGCTATTTAAATCACAAAAATCTTTGTCTTTTTTGGTAGAAAACATTGTGGATAATGATGAAATTGCTTTTAACAAGTAATTACTTCATTTACCACTTTGTTTTCCAAAGCTTTTTCTAAGGGGGCTTAAAAAAGCAGGGTTGTGTGGGAGTAGGTCAACACAACTTCACTATAACTAATAGCATAATTTGACTAGGTATTTTCTACCTAAAAGATATTAAGCATCACATTATGTTTTTGACTGGGAATGAAGAACAAACTTTTTCACTAAAGTTTGTAAACTCATCACCCTTTGACTAAATTCAAGACTGGTTCAAATTTAAAGAAGTTGCAGAAGACAAGTTCCGAATAGGTGAATTTCAAAAAAATATTTACCTTTAAGGGCATAAAACATTGTGGACAAAACATGTATAAGCACTTTGGAAATTTTGATTAGAAGGTCATAAGGTCAGTCTGTACTTGATTACTTTGTTTGTTTGCATTGGGTTTAACACCACTTTAAACCCATTCCCATACAGTTACACTTTTGGATGCCCCCTTAGAAAAACAAAAGGGAAAACATTGTGTAAAATGAAGAAATTTCTTGTAACAAGCAATTTCTTCATTTTACACACTGTTTTCTACCAAGAAAATTGAAATAATCTAAAATATTTAAAACTTTATATTGTCGTCTGCAACTCCTTTCAATTTGGACTGGTCTAAAATTTTGCTGTCTGGTAGTGGGTTAACAGTATTTCAGTCGATGGCATCGGCTGGAGCATCTAATCATAGATTCCTGGAATTCCTCACACCAGTACTACCACTACATCCTTTCCGAGCCTCGAGATAATCATCCCACTCAGGTTTAAACCATTCCCACACGATAAAATTTTAGACCAGTCCAAATTCAAAGAAGTTGAAGACAACAATTTTTAGTCCATGAGATCTTCAAAATCTTTGTCTTTTAGGGTAGAAAAAGTTGTGGATAATGAAGGAATTACTTGTAACAAGCAATTTCTTCATTCTCCACAATGTTTTCCAAAGCTTTTATATTGAGGGGCATTTAAAAGCATAATTGTGTGGGAATGGGTTAAGATTATCAATCCTTGGTGGGAGACAAATATCGGAAAGGATATTTGCCGCAACAGAGGACTGTACTTGATTACAAGTGCAAGTCAAATCTCATTGTCCCGTGTGAAAAGAATCAACCAAGAAAACTGTGATGGTCTTTTATCGCTTACTTGAGTATGATAGATCATGCCTTTAGAGGGAGCAAGTTTTTATCCCATTAACAGAGGATAAAGTTTAAGACTAGTCTTAATTGAATGATGTTGCAGAAGACAACTTCAAGTTGGTGAAATTAAAAACATTCTTTGCCTTTTAATGTAGAAAACATTGTGGATATTGAAGAAATTGCTTGCCACAAGCAATTTCTTCATTGTCCATAATGTTGTCATTATCTTTTTTTTTTCGAGGAGCATCAAAGAAAGGGGTTGTGCAGGAATGAGTTAAAGATTCATTTTATTTGTTCCATGTAAATTCCAGGATTTATATAAATATGTTTTAATCTAAGAGTGATCATTTGAATGATTTTGTTGGCCAACATATAGTTATTCTTCATGCAAAGTTTTAACCCATTACCAAATTATAACAATTTATCTCGTCCAAATTGAAAGAATATGCAGACAACAATTCAAAAAGAGTGCAAATTGCATAACATATGCAACATAGAGTATAATTAAATTGCATCCAATTTTGTCTAGGGTTTCTATAGTAATGACCTTAAAACTGGCAGAAAAGCATGCACTTTGTGTGGCAACTGTATGCTCCCCGACATTTTTTCAGGAAATGTAATAATATCTAAAGTGAGGAAATTAGTTCAAACTGATAAAATTGCTTCTTACAACCAAATCTGCTTTTCCTAGAACGCTTTATTTGATATCATATTTCGGGTCATAAAATCTTAACCTATTCCCACAAAAACCAACATTTTCACAAGCTGAAGAAATAAAGCTACATTTTCTTTTCTTTCTTAAATATTGATAAGCAGAGCTCTGGAAATTTGGAAATTTAAATCGGTCCGGGAATTGACCCCCCCCCCCCCGGCAAAACCGACACACCCCCTCTGCTGACAAAAACGAATACCCGTGCCTTTTTTCACCTTTCCTGTACGTAAAAGGGTTCATCATTCATTCAGTAGTTGCCCCCCCCCCCCGAGTACCGCCGATTTAATTAAAGTATTGATATACTATTCCATTTTCAAAAGCTAGTTACCAAAAGCTCTGTTAATTTAACACAGTCATGTCGATTTTCTTTCAACACGAGCGACTGTTGATGGAAAAACACAGCTGACGTCACAAAAATGTCAGGTCAGTCCATTCTACCCCAAGGGATGGCAGAGTCAGGACGTACATCAAAAAGACCAACGAGACAAACTCGAGTGGGTCGCCCACGTGTTGTACTATTTTCCTAGAGTAGAATTTGTGCACAAATCTCGGTCATTTATTTATTGTAGCTGATTTCCGATTTATTTTTCGGACATTTTCCACCCCTGAAGTAAGATTTAATTTTATTAAGCTACCGTTTTCGTTTATATTTAAATTGTTTGTATTCTGCGGATTTTCAATTATTGTTTGAATTCTATCGGCTGTGTTTCTTACCGTGAATGAAAAACTACAAAACATATATTAACAAAGTGATTTTTTTTTTTTTTTACAAATTTCAAACCCAGTTTCATGCGCTTTCTTGTGATAAATTAATTTCATAAAAGCATTGTGCTGAGCTATTCTGACTTTGTACGAACGACAACTGAAGCCTGTCCATGTCTCGATTTATATACGCATTTCATGTTATAGTAAAAGAAATTAGTTTCGCGAGTAACGGCAATCTAAATCGACGCAGTATTAGATATCCATTTTGATAAGACCTCGACCGTGTATTGATCAAGCTGATTCTCTATTGCAAAACTCGATACCCGAAGTTCGGTCAAGCGTGAAACTGCAAATTAGGTCCACGTGTGGATGGGCATTTGACTGACCGGCTAGTAAACTAATTATCGATTTTTGACACTTGTATATCTCTTAATCAGCAGGTAACATGTGAAACCCTTCGATTATTTCGGTTTCAAGTGAATTTTGATAGATGGTGGGCGAGTTTATCAGTATTTCGACATGAAATTTGATAAAAATTTTGGACCAATTTTGGTGTAATTTTTTGGATTCTAATTGGTCTGGCAATTCAAAATTCGGTCCAGACCGGCAATTTATCGGATTTCCGGAGCCCTGTTGATAAGTATCTTGTCTGAGACAAAATTTACTTATATGACTACATAGTTCATGTGTTTTGCCATTTTTGGTGTCAAAAGTTTTCGGTTCAGATATATGAATGAAAGAAGATACCTGTAAGTGGTCTGTTTGTATTTTGTTGTTGTTGTTGTTGCTGCTGCTGTTGTTGTTGTTGTTTCTTGGCAACTAATAATGTAAAGAACAAAAAATGTCTTGATGATGAAGAAATATTATAACTTTGACAATGATCAAGTACTAAACACAATTTTAGAATTGTCATTTTAAATCTTAAAAGTCTTGGTCTTTTTTGGTGGAAAATATTGTGGATAATGATGAAATTGCTTTTAACAAGTAATTTCTTCATTTTCCACTTTGTTTTCCAAAGTAGGTCAACGCAACTTCACTATAACTAATAGCATAAATTGACTAGGTATTTTCTACCTAGAAGATATTGAGCATCACAATGTTTTTTTGACTGGCAATGAAGAACAAATTTTTTCACTAAAGTTTGTAAACTCATTACCCTTTGACTAAATTCAAGACTGGTTCAAATTTAAAGAAGTTGCAGAAGACAATTTCCGAGTAGATGAATTTTAAAAAAAATATTTACCTTTAGGGGGATAAAACATTGTGGACAAAACATATATAAGCACTTTTCAGATTTTGAACAGAGCAAGGGTCACAAGGTCAGTCTGTACTTGATTACTTTGTTTGTTTGCATGGGGTTTAACACCACTTTTAACCCATTCCCATACAGTAACGCTTTTGGACACCCCCTAAGAAAAACAAAAGGGAAAACATTGTGTAAAATGAAGAAATTGCTTGTAACAAGCAATTTCTTCATTTTACACAATATTTTCTACCAGAAAATTGAAATAATCTAAAATATTTAAAACTTTATATTGTCGTCTGCAACTCCTTTCAATTTGGACTGGTCTAAAATTTTGCTGTCGGGTAGTGGGTTAACAGTATTTCAGTCGATGGCATCGGCTGGAGCATCTAATCATAGATTCCTGGAATTCCTCACACCAGTACTACCACTACATCCTTTCCGAGCCTCGAGATCATCATCCCACTCAGGTTTAAACCATTCCCACACGATAAAATTTTAGACCAGTCCAAATTCAAAGAAGTTGCAGACAACAATTTTTAGTCCATGAGATCTTCAAAATCTTTGTCTTTTAGGGTAGAAAAAGTTGTGGATAATGAAGGAATTACTTGTAACAAGCAATTTCTTCATTCTCGACAATGTTTTACAAAGCTTTTATATTGAGGGGCATTTAAAAGCATCATTGTGTGGGAATGGGTTAAGATTATCAATCCTTGGTGGGAGACAAATATCGGAAAGGATATTTGCCGCAACAGAGGACTGTACTTGATTACAAGTGCAAGTCAAATCTCACTGTCCTGTGTGATAAGAATCAAACAAGAAAACTGTGATGGTCTTTTATCGCTTACTTGAGTATGATAGATCATGCCTTTAGAGGGGGTAAGTTTTTATCCCATTAACAGAGGATAAAGTTTAAGACTTGTCTTAATTGAAAGATGTTGCAGAAGACAATTTCAAGTTGGTGAAATTTAAAAAATTCTTTGCCTTTTAATGTAGAAAACATTGTGGATATTGAAGAAATTGCTTGCCACAAGCAATTTCTTCATTGTCCATAATGTTGTCATTATCTTTTTTTTTTTAGGGGCATCAAAGAAAGGGGTTGTGCAGGAATGAGTTAAAGATTCATTTTATTTGTTCCATGTAAATTCCAGGATAAATATAAATAAAGGTTGTTTTAATCTAAGAGTGATCAATTGAATGATTTTGTTGGCCAACATATAGTTATTCTTCAAGCCTTAACCCATTACCAAATTATAACAATTTATCTCATCCAAATTGAAAGAATATGCAGACAGCAATTCAAAAAGAGTGCAAATTGCATAACATTTGCAGCATAGAGTATAATTAAATTGCATCCAATTTTGTCTAGGGTTTCTATAGTAATGACCTTAAAACTGGCAGAAAAGCATGCACTTTGTGTGGTAGCTGTATGCTTCCCGACATTTTTTCAGGAAATGTAATAATATCTAAAGTGAGGAAATTAGTTCAAACTGATAAAATTGCTTCCTACAACCAAATCTACTTTTCCTAGAACACTTTATTTTATACCATATTTTGGGTCATAAAAACTTAAAACCTATTCCCACAAAAACCAACATTTTCACAAGCTGAAGAAATATAACTACATTTTCTTTTCTTTCTTAAACATCATTAAGTATCTTGTCTGAGACAAAATTTACTGATATGACTACATAGTTCATGTGTTTTGCCATTTTTGGTGTCAAAAGTTATCGGTTCAGATTTATGAATGAAAGAAGATACCTGTAAGTGGTCTGTTTGTATTTTGTTGTTGTTGTTGCTGCTGCTGTTGTTGTTGTTGTTTCTTGGCAACTAATAATGTAAAGAACAAAAAATGTCTTGATGATGAAGAAATATTATAACTTTGACAATGATCAAGTACTAAACACAATTTTAGACTGGTCTAAGTTCAACAAATTTACAGATGATAATTTCAAGTTGAAAGAATTTAGAATGTGTTTGTGATTATTGTCATGCCTCTAAAATATAAAGTCAAACTACTATTGAGGGAAAAGGAGACAGGCAGGTTCTCATTTTCTTAGTTTGATTTCTGACATACAAGAATTTTCTTTATCAAATCAGCTGCACTTGGATTGTTTGCTCCAAGCTCTTTGAATGTAAATTAGTCTAAAATTCAAATGTCTGGTAACATGTCAAAACCGACAGATGGACAAGAAGTTTTCCATTATTTGTAACATTTTTTACTTTAATCCTTTCCTGTTTTTCAAAAATTTAGGCTGGTCCAAATTCAAAGGTTTTGTGGACGAAAATCTTATTCGGATTTGATTTGTAAAATAACCATTCGGTAGGGAAGAAAATATTGTGGAAAAAGAAGAAATTGCTAGTTACAAGCAATTTCTTCTTTTTCTACAATATTTTTTTCCAATCATAAATTCACAGAGATGTAAAACCAGGGTCGGAACAGGAAAGGGTTAACACTCTTCTAAAGAGTGTGTTGTCTTGTAACTAGTTAACCCATTCCCACACAGCAAAGTTTTAGACTCGTCCAAATTGAAAGAAGCTGCAGACGACAATTTCAAGTTGATGGAATTTTATTTTTTTTTCATCTTTTTGGATAGAAAACATTGTGGATAATGAAGAATTTGCTTGTATCAAGCAATTTCTTCATTTTCCACAATGTTTTCCAAAGCTTTTTTCTTGAGGGGCGTAAAAAGGAGAGATTAAGTGGGAATGGGTTAAAGAATGACCTACCTTCTTTGAACATGGCAATCTGCTGATTAGTAAGTGTTGGCAGTCTAATGTTTGGATGACCAGTTAGAGGTTGGTTCTGGGGTGGGTATCCTTGAGACTTGCTCACACTACCAGATAGAAAGTTAGGAAGACTTGAAGCTGGCAAAGTTTGTGATCGTGAGGTATTATTGCTTGCTGGGGACACGGTCCCTGGACGCCTGATAGTGATAACTTGTGCTGGACTGCTGGAGGGCGATGGCACTGTATTGTTATATCCTGACGGAGGAGGTATGTTGAACAACGACTGATTTATACTCGTCGTTGGCTTGCCATTAGTTGTAGCTGTCTTCAAACTGGAATTATGAATAATGGGTCCTTGATTCATAGATGTGACTTTCAAATGACCCTGACCTGGTTTGGCTTGAGAACCAAAAGCTGCTGATGGACTGGCCTGAGGTGACGATTTCCTGAGTTGGTCCGACACTGAGATCTGTCCATACATATGATCTGTCTTATTCTGATTTGCACTATATCTATTCAATGATGATGTTGGCGAAACAAGATTTCCAAGAGAAGCATCATTGAGATGCTGTCTTATCACGTTTTCAGAAATGGATGAAGCACTTTCTGGACTTTTTTGAAACACATTTGATAATTGTTTTGGGGTCACTTTTTGTGCATTTGGATTTCTACCCATTGCCATACTCATTGGACTTTGACTAGGGACCTTTTGTTGACTCCCACCCATTTTCTGATGTTGTTGCTTTAAGACCAAGTCTTGGTTTGGTTGGTGTAGCAGTTTTGACTGTTTTTCCAACATTTTCAGTTGTTTCAGCGCTTCCTCCCGTCTTTCTGAGTTCAGTTTTTCCTGCAGTTGTTTCTGGAATAGTTGCATTTGAGCAGAAGCTAAAGAGCCTGGGCTTAAATCTTTATCCATTACCCTGGAAGCATTCTTAGCAAACTGTTCAAACTGTGCCATGAAAGAGCTGGATGGGCCAAACCCTCCTGAAGGTGATATCTGGGCACGTCCTGGTTGTCTCATACTTGGTTTAGGAGGTGAGGTTTTGGTTGTGGGTGTGAATGATGAGCGTAGAATGTCTGACACCACATGATCCCAGGATTTTTCTGACTGAGCAGCGTTCATAGAAGGTTTAGGTTCATTAACAGTTTTCTTAGGTGACATATTTGAGATCAAAGCACTATGTAAATGAGGAGTTGTTCTCTGACTTGGAGAGTTATTTGTTGGTATGTTAGCATTTCCTACATTAGGAGTATCATAGTTTAACAATGTTGGTGTAATTTTCTTGACAGCAGCAACTGGTGTATTCTGTGCTGAACTGGGCGGTTTTGTATTGACTGTTGGAGTTGATTTCTGCCCATCTGTTACCATCTTGTTTGCTGTAAGCTTGGATGTTGCCACACTTGAAGGTGCAGACTGTGATGACAAGCTAGGTTTCTGACTTGCACCGGCACTACTGGCTGAACCTGGCAGCTTATTACCCAGCATCATCTTCTTTGGCTTTTGTCTGAAATGATTTTAACCCTTATCATGCTGAACCTGGAATATTCTTGCTTTGACAGGAGATATAGAAAAAGATCAGACTGCACATATGTGCAGTCTGATATTAATCTTTTCCATCTGTATGTCCAATTCAAGCAAGAATTGTATATGTAACAATTTCAAACAGAAATATGGATCCATCACCAATACTTCCAGTGCTTTCAGTCCTTTGATTTTAATGAAAATTTTTTAATTTTTGATTCAGAAAGACAAGGGTTAAACCCAAGGTTAAGGTAGACAGCTTGTGTTTCAAATATAGGCATATTTTTCTTACAAAATCAGATCCCTAATAATTCAATATATTCTTTTTTTTTCTTTTGTAATAGGAGTTTTCAGACTTTTAAAGAGGTAAAAATAATTCCTTAACCCATTCCCAGACAACACAATTTTAGACTAGTCCAAAATGAAAGAAGTTTCAGAGGACAATTGCAAGTTGATTAAATTATAAAAACCTTTATCATTGTAGGTAGAAAACATTGTGGGGAATAAAGAAATTGCTCATAAGCAATTTCTTAATTTTCAACAATGTTTTTTCCTAGCTGATTTCTTGAAGGGCATCAAATGTGGGATTAAGTGGGAATGGTTTGAATTGTCACCAAAACAATTTTTAGAATGATTTGTCAGTAAAGCGATCTTTTTTTTTTTTCTGTAATAAATTTTTAAAAGTACATGTCTGGTAATGGTCTCAATCAGAGGTTTGAACTCACGGGTTAGTCCAGCTAGCATGGGCTGGCCTGCTCTCTTTAAATAGAACACCTTTCTGCATCCAACCTTTCGGCCATAGTGGACGGACATCTTTATCTAGGAAGGCTTTACAAAACTCTTCGGCTGTCTCTGATCTTGCTTTGGATAAGTGAAGTGTCTGCATCTTCACTCGAACAACATCACACAGTAACACTCTGTTAAGTATAAATAAGGCATAACTTTGACCACTTGCAATCATCAAAATATTGAATATGGGAAATCTCAATTGCCATGATAAACCAGATAATAGACGGATCCATGTGCTCCCAAAGGAAGTTTGAATAAAATATCAACCCATTCCCACTCAGTGACACTTTTAGATGCCCTCAAGGAAAAAAGCTTCATAAAACATTGTGGAAAATGAAGAAATTGCTTTTTACAAGCAATTTCTTCATTTTCCACAATGTTTTCTACCTAGAAAGTTGAAAAATCCAAAATTTCATAATCTTTAAATTGTTGTCTGTAACTTTTTTCAATTTGGGCCAGTCTAAAATTTAGCTGTCTGATAATTGGTTAAACAGCTTTATTTTGCAAAAATTATTACATATAACAAAAAATTAGTTTGGTATCCATAACATTGTAAGTACTGCTTGAATAAGCTGTAGTCATAATGTCTAATTCACGAAACCAACAAAAATACTTCAGAAGTCTGTGTTCAAAGTACACTTCTGGTAAAATTGTATGATGATTTTGTTATTAATAGCGGCAATCTGTCAATATATTTAGAAAAATAGGAGTATTTACCAAAACAGAGCATGAAGAGAGTAACGCCAAAAGTTTAACCGACTAACAGACGTCAATATTTTGAACTGGTCAATTGGAGATGACAATTTCAATTAATTTTTTATGGGGTCTTTTTGGGTAGAGTATATTTTTGGTATTGGAGAAGTTACCAATAACAAGCAATTTTTTCATTTTCCACAATATTTGACAAAGATCTTTTTCTTGAAGGGTGTAAAAAAGCAGGTTGGTGTTGGAATAGGTTTATTCATAAACTACACATAATGCACCATTCCTACACAAGTTAACATTTTTATGAACCCCCCTCTCTCTCCCAAATAACAAGACACTTGGATGTACAATGTGTAATAAGCAATTTCTTCATTTCCCACAATGATTTGTATGTCAAAAGACAGAAATCTAGAAATTGGCCGTCCAGAAGTCTGCTATTTGTGACTGCTGACTACATTTAAAAGATTTTTGACAGTAACAAATTTTGAAGATCTAAAATATATGGACAGACTTTCTAACAATAATACACAGATTAGTCACTCAGGTGATCGGTAGCTCAGAGTTGAAGTGAATGTATATGCAAACAACTTGAGTTATCATTTCTGCTGGAATTATAATTTTTGTTTAAATGGGCCTTAACACAACTTTTAAAGTATTTCAGTCATATCGCGGTGGCTAGAGTAACTAACCTTTGATACCTGGTATTTCCAACACCAGTGCTACAACTACATCCTTTCCGAGCCTCAAGCCGCTCATCCCCCTTAGGTTACGGTTATCTACCCATTTATGGGAGACAAATGTCAGAAAGGATATTTGCTATGACAGGCATCAAGCCCTGAACCTCATGATTGAGAGTCCAACATGCTACCAACTGCATATGGCCCCAGCCCTAAAAATATGAGTATGCAATCAGGCTAAAGGAATAAGTAAAGCTTTATGGTTGATATCTCATAACAAGAGCTGGTCACAGTCATGTGACAAATGCCCCCAAAGGACAGGCTCAAGCATGTGGCACTTTGATTTGTTTTGTAAACACAACCACATGCATTTGTGATCTATACGTCTGGGTTTTTAATAAATGAAATTTTAATACATATAATAATTTCTGTAAATACAGAATGAAATCGAGAAATGCATTATGGACAAATTTTTCTGAGGTCAAAAGTATGTCAAAGGTCAAGGTCATGTAAAGTGGTCCAACCAATTAAGCATCTGTCCAAATATGGAAGCAATCCATTGAAGAATAAGAGAGTAATTACAATTTAACCATTCCGGACGCAATTTAACCAATCTGGACGCCCCTTTGACCCCAGATTGTGACCTTGACCTTTGAGATAGGAACCTAGGTCTTTTTCGCAACAAGTCGTCTGAAGGTGGTGAACATTTCTATGAAAAAAATTTGTACCTGCATGCATGATTATAGAAGTTACAGAGGAGGACACGGCAAAAAGTGCCGATTTTTTACCATTGACCCCAGATTGTGACCTTGACCTTTGAGATAGGAACCTGGGTCTTTTTTTGCGACAAGTTGTCTGAAGGTGGTTAACATTTGTATGAAAGAAATTTGTACCTGCGTGCATGATTATAGAATTACAGAGCTGACACGGCAAAAAGTGCTGATTTTTTTTACCTTTGACCCCAGATTGTGCCCTTGACCTTTGAGATAGGAACCTGGGTTTTATTCAAGACACGTCGTCTGAAGGTGGTTAACATTTGTATGAAAAAAATTTGTACCTGCTTGCATGTTTATAGAAACTACAGAGCAGACACGGCAAAAAGTCCCCATTTTTGACCTTTGACCCCAGATTGTGACCTTGATCTTTGAGATAGGAACCTGGATCTTTATTGCGACATGTCGTCTTATAGCGGTGAACATTTGAGCAAAGTTATATTGAAATACACTATTGCATGTAGAAGTTACAGAGCAGACACAAAAGCGGGAGGGACGGACTGACGGACAGTTAGATTACTATATGCCTCCCTTTGGAGGCATAAAAAGATCCATTACTATTTCAACTCATTACCAGATGGCATTATTTTAGTCAGGCCCAAAATAAAAGAAGTTGCAGATGCCAAAGTTTATGAAATTTTAGATTTGTTCAACTTTCTTGGTAGAAAACATTGTGGAACAAGGTGCCAAATTGTCACAAGATACGCCCGTCACACTGCTTCATATTAACTGGGGGTTTGAATAGAACTGAGGTTATTTTGAATTAATATTTTTTGTAAAACAAAGTATGAAAAACAACAAAGGGCAATAGCTCAAAAAATAGGCTAGGTAGAGTTATGGTTCTTGTACACTACACTCCCACTTGGTGAGCTCTATCCATCCATGAAGTTTCATAATTCTATCTATTATACTTTTTGAGATATACTCCAGACAAGATTCAAGTATGAAAAACAACAAAGGGCAATAACTCAAAAAATAGGCTAGGTAGAATTATTGTTCTTGTACACTACACTCCCACTTGGTGAGCTCTATACATCCATGAAAATTCATGATTCTAGCTATTATACTTTTAGAGATATACTCCGGACAAGATTCAAGTATGAAAAACAACAAAGGGCAATAACTCAAAAAAGAGGCTAGGTAGAGTTATGGTTCTTGTACACTGCACTCCCACTTGGTGAGCTCTATCCATCCATGAAAATTCATGATTCTAGCTATTATACTTTTAGAGATATACTCCAGACATGATTCAAATATGTAAAACAACAAAGGGCAATAACTCAAAAAAGAGGCTAGGTAGAGTTATGGTTCTTGTACACTGCATTCCCACTTGGTGAGCTCTATCCATCCTTGAAATTTCATGATTTTAGCTATTATAGTTTTAGAGATATACTCTGGAAAAGATTCAAGTATGAAAAACAACAAAGGGCAATAACTAAAAATATAGGCCAGGTAGAATTATGGTTCTTGTGCACTGCACTCCCCCTTGATGAGATCTATACACCCATGAAGTTTCATGATCCTAGCTATAATACTTTTAGAGATATACTCCAGACAAGATTCAAGTATAAAAAACAACAAAGGGCAATAACTCAAATAATAGGCTAAGTAGGGTTATGGTTCTTGTACACTGCACTCCCCCTTGATTAGATCTATACAACCATCAAATTTCATGATTCTAGCTATTATACTTTTAGAGATATATTCCGGACAAGATTCAAGTATGAAAAACAACAAAGGGCAATAACTCAAAAAAAGGCCAGGTAGAGTTATGGTTCTTGTGCATTGCACTCCCCCTTGATGAGATCTATACATCCATGAAGTTTCATGATCCTAGCTATTATACTTTTAGAGATAAACTCCGGACAAGATTCAAGTATGAAAAACAACAAAGGGCAATATCTCAAAAAATAGGCCAGGTAAAATTATGGCTCTTGTGCATTGCACTCCCCCATGGTGAGATCTATACACCCATGAAGTTTCATGATCCTAGCTATAATGCTTTTAGAGATATACTCCGGACAAGATTCAAGTATGAAATACCATAAAGGGCAATAACTCAAAAATAGGCCAGGTAGAGTTATGGTTCTTGTGCACTGCACTCCCCCTTGATGAGATCTATACTTCCATGAAGTTTCATGATCCTAGCTATAATACTTTTAGAGATATACTCCGGACAAGATTCAAGTATGAAAAACAACAAAGGGCAATAATTCAAAAAATAGGCCAGGTAGAGTTATGGTTACTGAGCACTGCACTCCGTATTGATGAGAAGAATATAATTGCCAAGTTTAAAGTCAATTGGACTTACGGTGACAGAGTTATGCTCCGGACAAAGAAGTGGACACCGCCCGGACGCCCGGACAACCGGACGCCCGGACACCACGGGTGATCCCATAATACGTCCCGTCTTCGACGGGCGTATAAAAAGAATAAATTTCTTGTAACAAGCAATTTCATTATTTTCCACAATGTTTTCCAAAGCTTTCTTCCTTGGGGCGTCTAAAAGTGCACTGAGTGGGAATGGGTTAATGACATTGCCTACAACTCTTAACTTTTACCTAGTATTGTTATCCCATTCAAACTTTTTCCTTGGCCCAGTCTGTCTTTTTTTGGTTCCCTCAGTCTGGTTAGTTTTCGATTCATCTTCATCACTCTCTGTCTGGTTCCCTTCTTTTTCTTTATTAGTCTCATCTTTTTCTTGTTCTTTCTGTTCATTGGCTTGTCTGAAAATGAATAAAATCAGAATGAAATTAAAGATTATTTTGTTCTTTTAAACATTCAACAATTTTCAATACATATCCTAACAAAGATCCTTTAACTCATTTCCACATAAACCAGCTTTTTATGGCTGTCAAGATTAAAGCATTGTAAAACATTGCGAAAATGAAGAAATTGCTTGTCACAAGCAACCTCTTCATTCTCCACAATGTTTTCTATCCCAAAGGACAAAGGCTTTTATATTTCAAGGCCTGGAAGTTGTTGTCTTCAATTTCTTTGAATCTGGACCAGTCAAAAAATTTGTTGCAGGTAATGGGTTGACCTGTTCCCTGTTAATGACACCTTTTGACGCCCCTCAAAAATCAATTGGGAAAAAAAGCATTTTCTTAATTTTTCACAATGTTTTCTTCCCAGAAAATTGAACAAAATCTGAAACTTTATAAATTTTAAATTGTCGTCTGCAACTCCTTTCAATTTTGACCAGTCTAAAATTTTGTCATCTGGTAAAGGGCTGAGTGCCAGTATTGAGTTCAAAATTCCTCACAATCTATGTCGTGAGTGGCATCAGCTAGAATTTGAACACAGGACATTCAAATTAAAAATCTTTAATCCAGCACAAATGGAATAAGTTAGTTGACTGCGTTTACCAACATAAAGGAACAAAGCATCTACTAGCGTGATTTCTGGTCACACGATGTAATAAGATTCTTTGTTTTCTGGTAGAATTATCTGTATTACTAGAACAAAGGATCATAGCAGCTAGTAGTATGGTTTCTGGCAGAGGTCTAGATAAGAGCATTCTAAAATCCTTATTTCCCGACATAACACTATGTTGTTGGTACTTATTTGAGTTGTCTTTTTGAGATGATTCAAATGATTACCTACAACATAGGGTTTATGGCAGTATTGATGACATATTTAAACCTAAAATACAAATTACCCCCTCTATCTGTAGCCACGTTCTGGTCACATGATGTAATAGATTATTGTTTAATGGTAGTATTGTCTGTTAACTAGAACAAAGGGTCATAGCAGCTTGTAGCATGATTTCTGACCACATGATATAACAGATCTTTTGTTTACTTGGTGTTTACAAAAGATCATAGCAGCTTATTGAATGATTTCTGGTCACATAGTGTAACTGATTTTTTACGTGTAATAACACTGAAAATTAAGCCTCTTATGCACTATCACTGGTTCCTCATGTCTTCATATTTCATTTAGGAAAACATTGTGAACAAGATATATTTGAAAATCAATGCATGAGAAAAAAAATTATGAAATTGCTTGCCACTGACTTACTTTTCTTGCGCAAATTTTTTACATTCTTCATTATATTTCTCTTGAAGAGCTGGCATGAGACGATTCACAGCTGAAAAAACACAAACATTTGTCACAAACAGGAAAATCTTTAATCAATAATGGCATTGATAATTTTCATAATATTTTTGCATCTAATAAATTCATTAAATGAATTATACTGTTATTTAGACATTTCTCAAAGAATTAACAATGACCATTTGAAACAATTTTGTGTCTGGCAAAGTATACAGGATATATGTACTATTATAGACAATGAAATTTCCTGCAGCCAGTCTTGTTTTAACAAGAATTCATTTATATCACTGGTAAAAAAAAGTTCCAAAACTCCAACCTGTTGTCAAATCAACCTCTGTCCAAAAGTAATGAAGTGAGACTTTTTACTCATCTGCACTGCTCACCCTCTCAATGAGATAAACCTTTGTGCTAGATTTTATGACATTCTATGCAAGGGTCTAGGATATATGAATAGGACAAAAAATGACTGATTAATTGATGACAGACTGAAGACAAAGATCAATCCTGGAGACGCCCTCTCACTTTGAGACAAGGATAGATAGTAATAGACAGATCATTAACACATTACCAAACGCTTTCTGATGCTCTGAAGAAATATGATCATGAAAAATTAAGTGGGAAAAGGAGAAATTTCTTGTAACAAGCAATTTCCCTTTTACTCAAAATGTTTTCTTCCCTATATGGCACTTTTTTTCAAAACTAAAGCACAATTTGAAATGAAACATCATCTGCAACTTTAATCAGTTTGGAAAGGTCTAAAATTAAAAGTAAAAAAAAAATCTTGAACAAGATGTGTTTGTGAAACACCATGCCCCCGAACAGGAATTCTTTAGAAACAGGTTATTTTTATTGTTGTTTTTTTTCCTTTGTTTTAGGGAAAAGGGTTAAAACTTTGACCTTGACCTTGGTGAAATGACCTTCCCCAGTTGTGCCTTGTTGAGACCTATGAACATACTTAATATTAGCATTGTAACTTAATTAGGGATGAAGTTGTACGAAAATGTTAAGTTGGAAGGTTAAGTTTTTGAGTAACATTTGAGGAAAAAGGGTTAAATTTTTAACTTGACCTCGATGAAATGACCTTCCCCAGTTGCGCCTTGTTGAGACCTATCTACATACCAAATATTAGCATTGTAACTTAATTAGGGATGAAGTTGTAGGAAAATGTTTAGTTGGAAGGTTAAGTTTTTGAGTAACATTTGAGGGAAAAGGGTTAAATTTTGACCTTGACCTTGATGAAATGATCTTCCCCAGTTGCACCTTGTTGAGACCAATCTACATACCAAATATTGGCATTGTAACTTAATTAGGGATGAAGTTATAGGAAAATGTTTAGTTGGCAGGTTAAGTTTTTGAGCAACGTTTTAGGGAAAAAGGGTTAAATTTTGACCTTGACCTTGATGAAATGATCTTCCCCAGTTGCACCTTGTTGAGACCAATCTACATACCAAATATTGGCATTGTAACTTAATTAGGGATGAAGTTATAGGAAAATGGTTAGTTGGCAGGTTAAGTTTTTGACTAATGTTTTAGGAAAAAGGGTTAAAATTTTGACCTTGAAGAAATGAACTTCCCCAGTTGCACCTTGTTGAGACCTATCTACATACCAAATATTAGCATTGTAAATTAATTTGGGATGAAGTTACAGAAAAATGTTTAGTTGGCAAGTTCAGTTTTTGAGTAACATTTTAGGGAAAAGGGCTAAAATTTTGACCTTGACCTTGAAGAAATGAACTTCCCCGGTTGCGTCTTGTTTAAACCTATCTACATACCAAAAATTAGCATTGTAACTTAATCAGGGTTGAAGTTATAGGAAAATTGGCAGGTTAACATTTGCAGACAGACAGACAGAAAGACGGACACTGGTAAAACAACATGCCCCTGATCTATCGTTGCGGGGGCATAAAAATAAAAAACTGGGTAATATATATATCTCACCTTGTTTTAATTTTTCGATAGGTTCTTTTATCTTATCCTCTAGATCTTTAATTCGTAACCCTTTCGCCCTTTTCATCAAGGTATCTTTACTACATGGCAGGTAGGCAGCGAGATGACCAAACATGGTGGATCTATTACCAACCGTCATCTGTTTCGAGGAGATCTCAACACTGAAAATAGCAACAGAATAACCAGTTTTACATTTTACCATTTTTCATTTTTTTTGACTTTTCCAAATTCAAAGGAGTAGCAGATGACATCATAAAGTGAGTACAATTAAAAATGTAACCATCCTAAATGATAGAAAATATTCTGGAAAAAGAAGCAATTTCTTCTTTTTCCACAATGTTTTTCTAAAGCATAATATCACAGAGACATAAAAATTAGGGATTGTTAAGGAGAGTGTTAAGTAATGCTAATTTTGAAATACTTGACTGCAAACGTGAAATATGTCTGTCAATTGACAGATTGCTGATCATGCCCACACACCTCCCGACACTGCAGTTTGACTGAGACATCAAACGATGTTCACCCTTGTCATGCTGTATAAACTACCTTACCGAATTGCTTTAAAATCAAAGGGCTGAAATTCCTGATAGAACTTGTTGGTAAAAAATCAATATTTCTTTTAGAAATCAATTTCATAAACAACTCTGGCAGAACAAGAATAAGCAGGAGGTGTAGACCAAGGTCTGACTGCACTTACGTGCAGGCTGATTTTGGTCTACACCTCCTGCCAAAACCGGAATATTCAGGTTTCAGCATGACAAGGGTTAATTTACGTAATTAACCCCTTACCACACAATCCCACAAATGAAGTGCTGCAGAAAAAGACCTATGGAAAACATTGAGAGGAAAGGAGAAATTGCTTGTCACAACTAATTTCTCCGTTTCTCACAATGTTTTCTACCCTCTGTGGACCTTCTGTTCCAATTTAAACCAACTTTATTTTGTCGTCTGCAACCTCTTTCAATTTGGACCAGTCTAAAATTTTTGTAGTTTGGGAATGAGTTAATGGTCCAAAACATAACACAAAATGCAGATTGTTTGTTGCTGACCTAAACTTTGTAATACCAGGCTGACATGAACATTGGAGGACAACATTCACTTCCAGTCTAATTGAATTATTCTATTGATGAATCAATTGCGGCAATCTGTCTATTCTGAACACGACACTCTTTATTTATACAATATAAATGACTACAAAGTTTCATGTCAGTCTGATTTGAGATAAAAAAAAGTTATGGTCAGGACAAAGAAGGGGATGCTTTCTGCCTGCAAGGACACCAAGAGTTATCTAATATCACATCCCTTCTACAAAGGTACTCATTACTAGATGGCAAAGTTTATGATATTTTAGATTTTCCAAGCTTTCCTGGTAGAAAACATGGTTGATAATGAAGAAATTGCTTGTTCCAAGCAATTTCTTCATTTTACAAAATGTTTTCCCATTTATTTTTCATGAGGGGCATCCAAAAGCGTAAGTGTGGGAATGGATAGATTTTTTCCTGTCCTGTCTGTCTGCTTTTGTCCACTTACAAAGGAATGGATATCACTTGAAAGTCTCATATACAAATAAGTAAATAATTACAAGATCATTTGAACTTACTCTAGTAGAATTTTGTTAACATCCGTAGTGAAGAATTTACATTTACCATCTCTCGTCTCTTTAGCTTTCTGAAAGAAAACATGGAGTGACACCAAGGCTCAAGATTAATCAAGGTCATGACATAGTTTATGCATTGCAAGAGCCTGTGCTTCACATTCAAATATGTGCGTGAAGGGCAGACGCTCATCACCCTGGACAGACACACAGTACATTAAAGGATTACCAAAAAACTAAATGTTGATTAATGGGGTGAATGAAGCCATTTTGAAAACGGTAGCCATCTTGAAAAAAAGAAAAGCGTCATGAACAACTAGAGGTAAGACTGAACAAGTGTGTGAACTTTCATCAAAATCAGTCCAATGACTACCAACTATTTTAACGAACAAGAAAAAGTGGATGTACTGATAGACAAGTTGCACAGGCAAAAACAATATGTTTTCAACAAATTGAAGGGAAAGAAGTTTTTATGACAAACCATACATGGAATTTGGCTCCGTCTATTTCAGCCATGTTTTCTATCCAATCAATTTCTTTTTTACATGAATATGATTAAGATTCATCCAAGGAAAACTCCTGTAAAGTTTTAATTAAATTCATTTACTAGTTTCTAGGAAGAAAACTTTTAAAATTCCCCCCTCCTCCCTGCAGGGGCCATGTTTTTTTAACCCATCAAAACTATTTTAAGGCATCTGATAAAAGATCAGCCAAAGATTATTTCTGTGAAATTTTGTTGAAATTTATGCATTACTTTCTGAGGACAGGATTTTCAAAGTAAAAGTTTACAGACAGATGCCCACAATCAATGTATGTGTGATGAACAAAACACCATGACAATAGCCCACTAGCTTTCAACCATTGGAGTTAAAAAATTGGAAATTATTGTTTTGCATTACTTTAAGACTGATTTGTTGAATTAAAGGAACTGTCAATAAATGTTGATAATGATGTATTATTTCTTTCTTCTTCATCTGACATTCTATTCTTACATTTTTCAATTCTTCAATCTTGGCCTCTAACCCAGCAGGCAGGTTTGTAGGTAGTTTTGGAATACTTTCAGGATCAATCTCTTTTTTCGGTTCTTCATCGTCTTGGCTATTAGAATCATCCTTTCCAGCAGCATCCCGTCCTGCCGCAACTACAGCCTCTATGGCCTCGGTAATCGACTGGTTATCGTCAGGTTCACCATTCTCTGTTGGACTCAGGACTCCGTTCTCCTGTCCTTCACCTGGCAAGTTGGGCGATGTAGATTTGATAAGGGCCGCAACAGATGAAGATTTCTTCCTGCAGAATTCAAAACACAGTATTAACCCCTTGAATATACAAATATTACCACCTTGCCAAAATTTTGTCATTTTGGGTTTTGAGCTATGAGATACATATAATAAAAAATATGACTAAAAATGTCTATTTAAGGCAAGCTATTTATCTCAATAAAAGACAGTAATAGTTTTGACAAAAAAGATTGCTTAAGATAATGATTACTTAATACAACTTTATATGACACACATAAAGAATCAATTTTTACATGCATACATAAAGTATAGCTAAATTCTAACTTCATTCTATGCCGTTTGATTTCATCAAAATTGTTTCATTCAGACAGGTTGTGTAGCAAACATGTCCATTTTTCTTAAGAGCTTTTGTTTTTGGAAGAAAATTTTGATTATTGTCACTTAATGAAAGTGGTGGCTCAATAGACATTATCACTTGAGAAAGACTGACTGTACTATTTACAAATGTGACTCTTGGGATGGAAAAGGACCTTCCCATTGTCATGACAAGTATCAAACAGGGTGATATTGCCCAGAATGATCACAGTCAAATTTTTTTTGCTATAAGTTGATTTTCTTAATCTAAAATGGAAATTTTATCTGGTGATATTTCTTATTCTCTAAAAAATCTATCTTTATCACACCAGCTTGATCCAATCTCTTTTTCAAATATTTGTTTAATTGGGTCCATGGGAGGTCCATTTTTGCTTAACCAATTCCCAGACAGTGAAATTTTAGACTGGCCAAAATTGAAAGGAGTTGCAGGCAACAAATTAAAGTTAATGAAATTTTGGATTTTTTCAATTTTCTGGGTAGAAAACATTGCGTCTAAAGGCGTCACTGAGTGGGATTGGGTTAATGTATTAAAATTAATCTAAAACCTTAACCAATGGGCCAAGCAAGACATAATCCATATAAATGAGTAAATCTTTAATTTTAAATTAAAGAAAAAAAACAAAGTCTCACTCTTTCTTTTTCTCCTTGTCCACAATTTGTTTTGGTTTTTTAAATGCTTTATCTGATCCAGGAGCCCCGGGTGGAATGATTTTCTTCTTTTTCTTCTTCTTGACTTCACCATTGATAGACAAACTGTCCTTAATTTTCTTTTTCTATAATATAAAGACATGACTTTCATTTTAACCAGGCCAAAATTCACAGCAGTTGCAGATGACAATATCTAGTTGATGAAGTTTCAAAACTCTTTGTCTGCTTGGGTAAAAAATATTGTGGATAATGAAGAAATTGCTTATTAACAACCAATTTCTTCATTTTACACAATGTTTTTGCAAGATTTATTCTAAGGGTGAGTAAAAGGCAAGATTGTATGGTATGGGTAAACTCGCTTTTGATGCCCCTCAAGTCAGTTGCTGAGCATTCTCTTTTTATACAGTTCAACACCTATCATTTGTTCTTTATTGTAACTCAAGGCACACCATTTTATTCTTACTTACACCTCAACTCAAATAATTTTGTCTTTCTTACAGCTAAATACCTATTAACCCATTTCCACACAATAAAATTTTGGTCCAGTCCAAATTCAAATAACATGCAAACAACAATTTTAAGTTGATGAAATCTTCAATATCTTTGCCTTTTAGGGTAGAAAACATTGTGGAGATTGAAGAAATTGCTTGTATCAAGCAATTTCTTCATTCTCCACAACGATTTCCAAAGCTTTCATATTGAGGGGCGTTTAAAAGCGTCATTGTGTGGGAATGGGTTGATGGATTCTTGGTTACAACTCAAAACCTATCCTTTTAATCTTTCTTGCGACTCAACAAAACCAAATATTGTGTTACCTTCACAACCTTTTTCTTTTCCTCATTCTCGGAATCATCATCAGAGGAAATTCTCTGAAAAAAAAAAAAAAAAAAAATTACAATACTGAATTTTAAAGGAGCCACTTCAAAGTCAATATAAAGAGAGAATCATATTGGTCCAAAATCATTCTCCATAGTACATGTGAAGAAAGTCCAAAATGACAAACAAATAAACATATTTTTAACCCATGATAAAACATGTACAAAGATCTAAGTAAGATGGATTGGTGGCAATCTCAATCTTATTCCTCTACCAAAACTTATGTTGTAGGTACTCAGTTGAATTGAATTGAAAGACATATTATAAGTACTTAACTAACATATAAATATCAAAATCTATTTGTACCTCAGATTCCAAAAAAGTTTTGAAAGTCAATTACTTATCAATCTCTATCATTTGTATGGAATGTCAAATTATTATAAACCGTACCCTTTTCTTTGTTTTCTTCACCGTCTCACGTTGGAATTCTTCCTCTGAATCATCAGACAGCTCCTTTAGAGATAGTCTACCCGAGTTGATATAAAACCCACCTAGCTTGGTCGTCATGTTATCAGGTAATATCTCATCATACTGAAATAGTCAAATACAGATTTACAGTAGTGTTGTCTCTTCATCTGAATTCAATCACAGTTTATTCAGAAAATTACTAGAACATTTAGAGAAGCAGAGGTCTAGATTAGATAAGAGGGGGTAACACAATTCTAAAATCCTTATTTTTCAACAGAACCCTATATTGTGGGTACTTATTTGAATCATATCATCAAGACGATTCAAATGAGTACCCACAACCTAGGGAGAATCTGTGAAATATTTAAATCTTTAACCCATTCCCACTTAATCCCGCCTTTTTACGCCCCTCAAGAAAAAAGCTTTGAAAAACATTGTGGAAAATGAAGAAATTGCTTGTATCAAGCAATTTCTTCATTATCCACAATGTTTTCTATCAAAAACGACAAAAAAATTCAAAATTCCATCAAATTGAAATTGTCGTCTGCAGCTTCTTTCAATTTGGACCAGTCTAAAATTTTTCTGTGTTGGAATGGGTTAATACACTCTATCTGTAGCTCTGCAGATGGATTTCAAAATAACTTGGCAGTTGTTTTCCATCGTAGAAAGATGTGGCAATTTGAAATAATTTCAAAAAATGCCAAGATCAAGGTCACAACTGTGGTAAGATGATAAAATTAGCACAAACTGAGCTTGTCTATTGCTTAACTCCTACAATTAGGAATAGTTCTTAAAGTAATAACAAAATAAATTCACAAACTTGTCATCCATGTTTGACATTAGAAACAATTTTTGGAACAGGTTTAAGTTCAAGGTCACAAATCAAGGTCAAAAGCTAAAATTAGCCTAAATTGATTTTCTTTTCTGTCCCATAACCAACACATTTGCTTATCATTTTAGAAAAAATTTGGCTCACTTATTCTCTTTTGCAGTAGGTAAAATAGCATACTTTAATGGAAAAGGTCTATATGACAGGGGAACTTAGTTCAACAAAGTAATTTTAATTTGAATTTCTTAAAAACTTATGATTTCCTTTTTGTCAACAGTGCATAACAACTGCATAAGGCAGATTTAATTTACATAAACCTATTACCAGACAACAACAGTTAGGCCGGTCAAAATTGAAAGAAGTTGCTGACAACAATTTTGTGTAGATAAAATTCTGAGAAAAAATCATCTTATGGGTAGTTAAAATTGTAGAAAATGAAGAGATTGTTTTTTACAAAATAAAATTTTAGACTGGTTCAAATTCAAATAAGTTACATACAACAATTCTAATGTGAAGAAATTTTAAAAATCTTTGTCAGTAGGGTAAAAAACATTGTCTATAATGAAGAAATTGCTTGTAGACAAACCCTTCAGCAGTCTTGATTATTCAACAATATCTTCAATAATATCTTAACCAATTTCCACACAGTGACGCTTTTGGACACCTCTCAAGAAAAACATTTAGGAAAACATTGTATCAAATGAAGAAATTGTTTGTAATAAGCAATTTCTTCATTTTATACAATGTTTCTACCTAAAAAGTTGAAAAATCTAAAATTTCATAGACTTTGAATTGTCGTCTGCTACTTCTTTCAATTTGGACCAGTCTAAAAAAGTGTTGTCTGGTAATGGGTTCAAGTGTCTCCTGTCAGACTTACAGCCTCAGAATTATCAATGAATGTGTCATTTTCGTCATATCCATCTCCCAGTTCCATCATGTAGTAGTCTTCACGCCATCTCTTCTTCTTCTTTTTACCATCAACTGGTTTCTGAAAAATAAGTAAAACCCATTCCCACACAATCTATTTTTTTCCGCACTGAAGAAAGTTACTTCAGGACGGCAATGTGAGAAAAGTAGAAGGTACTTGTGACAAGCAATTCCCTCTTTCCTCATGTTTGGAATTAGACTGAATGATTGAATGGAGTTTAACAGTATTTCAGTCATATGACTGCGGCTGGAGCATCTAACAATTGATTCCTGGTAGTCTCATACCAGTACTACCACTACATTTATTAGGGAACAAATGTTGGAGAGGATATTTGCTGCAACCAGGGATAGAACCCAGGACCTGTGATTGATCATATGATTTAGGTCCTTCTGCGCTCTGGGCATTTTTGGCATGGACCATTAGAGAGAAAGATGAGGCTGAAACAATGAGATCCAGGTTCATATTCTACCAATAGACCTCCTATGTTTTTTAATGTGCCCAGTGTAAAGCATCAATACACACTAAACCATTCTTTAAAATATCCTCTGCAACAGCTTTTACTTTGGACCAGTCTAAATTTTTTCACTTCTGGTATTGGGCTAAGAACTTAAGGCAATTTAGCACTTTTATTAACCCTTTCCTGTACAAACACGGGATTTTACGTTGTCGTGATATTAAACATGAGAAGACATTTTGGAAAAATAAGAACTTGCTTATCACAAGCAATTTCTTCTTTTTCCCCAATATTTTCTACCACACAGATTCATTTCATATTTAATCCAATTTTCATTATTGCCTACAACCTCTTTGGACCAGTCAAAAATTTTGAAAAACTGGAAAGGGCCACTGTCACCAACCATTTGTGTTGTCTTTCGGACTAAAATAAAACACTTAAGAAAACATCTTGGAAAATGAAAAACAAGCAATTTCTTCATTTTTCCACAACGCTTCCTACCATGAAAGTAAAAAAAATTGTAATTTTCATAAACTTGAAATTGCCGTCTGCAGCTTCTTTGAATTTGGACCAGTCTAAAAAATTTTCATCTGGTAATGGGTTAAAGAAATCTGACAGCCTCCCACAGTTGGACACTCTTCAGAAAAAAAAACTTGAAATAAAATGTGGGAAGATGGAGAAATCACTTGCACCAAGTAATTTTGTCTTTCCTCTCAATGATGTCTGCCTAATTTTGATTTTACTTTGCAATTTGAAATGTCAACTGTTTTTTTTTTTTTTTCATTTGGACCTGTCTAAAATTTGATTTGCAATGGGAAAGAGGGTCAACAATACTTATAGGACTGCCTCCTCTGTGCATACATAAAGTAGATTCGGAAGGAGTTTTCAATGATTTAACTGCATTTATACCATATATGGTAAATACATGTACTTTCTACCAATAAAAGCTGTGCAATTTGACAAATCAAATTTTCCTTGAAGAAATTGGTAGGTGTCTTATCAAGGAACATTCATAATTCAAAACCAATAGCAGTTTAAGGAGTCAGAATTTTTTAAAAGTTTTTACTTTTGTTGCAAATGAAACCAGAATTTTTATAGGATTCTTAACCCATTCCAACTCAATCCCTCCTTTTTATGCCCCTCAATAAAACAGTTTTAGAAAACATTGTGGAAAATGAAGAAATTGCTTGTATCAAGCAATTTCTTCATTATCCACTATGTTTTCTACCCCAAAAGACGAAAAAAATTAAAATTACATCAACTTGAAATTGTTGTCTGCAGCTCCTTTCAATTTGGACTGGTCTAAAATTTTGTGTGGGAATGGGTTAATGGCTGACAGACAGAATACTGCTTGACAGACACATTGCCATAAGCAATGTTGTTGATTTAAACATTTCTAAACCATTATTGCAAAAAATTCAAATAAGTTACAGACAGAAATTTTACAAATCTTTGTCTTTTTGGGTAGAAAAGAATGTGGACAATTTCCACAATATTTCATAAAGCTTTTTCCAAGAGGGGTGTAAAAAAGTGGGAATGTGTTAGAACGGGTTAATTTACATTGATTGGAGCACAAGTTATTCCAACTTGGATTTACCCATTACCTTACAATCCCTCCTTTTTTACGCCCCTCAAGAAAAAAAACCTTTGGAAAACATTCTGGAAAATGAAGAAAATGCTTGTATCCAGCTATTTCTTCATATTCCACCATTTTTTTCTATATAAAAAGACGGGAAAGTTTAAAATTGAATCAATTTGAAATTGTCGTCTGCAGCTTCTTTCAATTTGGACCAGTCTAAAATTTTACTGTGTGGGAATGGGTTAATCCTGATTGAATATAACAGCCTCTGATGTGTAGGCCAATGAAGGAACCAAGATGCTGGCCATTCCTGGCAATCAACTCAAAACCTTTTGATCATGAAGACAACGCTCTATCTCTCGAACACAGACACCAGCAATGCTGATATTTGGACAAATGAGCTTTAACCCATTCCCACATGACAAAATTTTAGACTGGTCCAAATTCAAAGGAGTTGCAGACAACAATTTAAAGTTGATGAAATTTTAGACTTTTTCAACTTTCTGGTTAGAAAATATTGTGGAAAAAGAAGAAATTGCTTGTGACAAGCAATTTCTTCATTTTCCACATTGTTTTCCCAATTGTTTTTCTTGAAGGATGTCCAAAAGCGTCACTGTGTGGGGATGGGTTAATACAACTGTATCAGTTCACTTTTAACCCATAACCATGACAAATTTTTTGACAAGTCTAAATTGAAAAATGTTGCAGACAAATGTTTGCCTTTTAGGGTAGAAAACATTGTGGGCATTGAAGAAACTGATATAAACATTGTACACAATGTTTTCGAAAGCTTCTTATTTGGAGAGGATAAAAACATGGAATTGTTTGGCAATGCCTTGAAGAAAATACATGCATGAGTTGGACATCAATCCATGGGCTTTCCATTTATATAACCTCGACCTTTCAGATACATAGTATTTATAATATCAATGTTAAAAAACACTTTCTTGATTCAATTGAGACATTTTAGTAACAAAAACACTGTAGTAAAGTAATTACCTATCTTAGACACATTTCGTCAATATGCCAAATATAGGATAGCGAGATAATGGGTAAGAAAGGTGTTTTCTTGACACTAATTGAGCAACGATAGAAATAATTTTGTTATAAAATGAGTACCCAGCAACTTAATAGCTTAATCCATCACTACACAATCAAATTTTAGACCGGTCCAAAATCAAAGTTGAAGACAACAGTTTTAAGTTGATGACATCGCTAACATCTTTGTCTTTTGTGACAAGCAATTTCTTCTTTCTCAACAATGTTTTTTAAATAGACGGGTGTTTAAAAGAGTAATTTTGTGGGAATGGGTTAACCCATTCCAACACAACTAAAATTCAATAGTCCAAATTGAATGAAGTTGCAGATGATAATTTAACCCTTTCCTGGATTTCCTGGACACACCCAGGATTTTACGTCACCATGATTTTATACTTGAGAAAACATTGTGGAAAAAGGAGAAATGGCTTTTAACAAGCAATTTCTCCTTTCCCACAATATATTCTACCATATAGGATGGTCAGATTTCAAAAAGCATGCATTTTAATTGTCGTCTGCAACCTCTTTCAAATTGGACCAGTCTAAAATTTCATAAAACAGGAAAGGGTTAAAGTCAATGTAATTTCAAAAATCTTTGTCTTTCTGGATATAAAAACATGGTGGGACATGAAGAAATTACTTGTCCCAAGCATTTTGTTTTCATTTTCAACAATGTTTTCCTCAGCTTTTTTCTTGAGGAACATAAAAAAACAGGTTTGTGTAGGAATGGGTTAAAACTTAAATCTTATCACTACATATAATATAACAAGGTGCCAAATTGTCACAAGATACACCCGTCACACTGCTTAATATTAAGTGGGGGTTTGAATAGAACTGAGGTTATTTTGAATGAATATTTTTTGTCAAACAAAGTATGAAAAACAACAAAGGACAATAACTCTAAATACACGCTAGGTAGAGTTATGGTTCTTGTACACTGCACTCCCACTTGGTGAGCTCTATCTATCCATGAAGTTTCATGATTCTAGCTATTATACTTTTAGAGATATACTCCGGACAAGATTCAAGTATGAAAAACAACAAAGGGCAATAACTCAAAAAATAGGTTAGGTAGAGTTATGGTTCTTGTACACTGCACTCCCACTTGATGAGCTCTATCCATCCATGAAATTTCATGATTCTAGCTATTATACTTTTAGAGATAAACTCTGGACAAGATTCAAGTATGAAAAAAAACAAAGGGCAATTACTCAAAAAATAGGCCAGGTATAGTTGTGGTTCTTGTACACTGCACTCCCACTTGAGGAGCTCTATCCATCCAATAAATGTCATGATTCTAGCTATTTAACTTTTAGAGATATACTCCGGACAAGATTCAAGTATGAAAAAAAACAAAGGGCAATTACTCAAAATATACGCTAGGTAGAGTTATGGTTCTTGTGCACTGCACTCCCCCTTGGTGAGATCTATACACCCATGAAGTTTCATGATCCTAGCTAAAATACTTTTAGAGATATACTCTGGACAAGATTCAAGTATGAAAAACAATAAAGGGCAATAAGTAGAGTTATTGTTATTTAGCACTGCACTGCACTCCGTATTGATGAGAAGAATATAACTGCCAAATTTAAAGTCAATCGGACTTACGGTGACAGAGTTATGCTTCAGACAAAGAAGAGCACACCGCCAAGACAACCGGACGCCCGGATGCCACGGGTGATCCCATAATATGTCCCGTCTTCGACGGGCGTATAAAAATAAGCTCAGTTTTCCAAGGAGCCACTTGTTCACAACCCATTCCCACTTTTTGAAATTTTAGACTGGTCCAAATTGAAAGAGACTGCAGACAACAATAAAAATCAGAAGTAATTTGAAATGAAACCATTCTATGTGGTAGAAAATATTGTGGAAGAAGGAAAAATTGCTTGTTACAAGCAATATCTTCTTTTTTCACAATATTTTCTCAAGTATAAAACCACAGCGATGTAAAATCCCGGGTTTGTACAGGAAAGGGTTAAAGTAACTAATAACAGGCCAAGGTCATTGCTCTTAATACAAATAACTTTTAACACATACATTGTACTTCTCCTCAAAATGTTTGGCAATTGCTGCAAGCCGATCAGGGTCATCATCATCATGGAATGGATCTTCACTGTTTGTGGACAATGTTCTATCTCCACCCTTAAATGAAAAAAAAAAATTCAATCATGGCGTTATCTGTCATCCATTGAGATATGCACAGGAAAATTCTCAATGTTACAAGTGGACAAATCCAAATTCAAAGACTGCTTGTAATTAACCCATTACCAGACGATGGGATTTCGAAATTGGAAGAATCTGCAGAAGACAATTTTAAGTTGATGGAATTTTAAAAATATTTGTCTTTCTGGTAGATAACATTGTGGATAATGAAGAAATTGCTTGTAACAAGCAAATTTTTTCATTTTCTGTGATGTCTTCCGCAATGTCCTCCAGCGCATTTTTTAGGGCGTTTAAAAGCATCATTGTGTGAGGATGGATAAATAATTGATTATTAATTCTTGTTATGCTAACCCAAAATATTTCTGTTTTGGCAAGAGGCGAAGACAAATATTAGTCTGCATTTATATGCAATCTGATCTTTATGAACATCACCTGCTTGTCCTTTCTAACCCATTACTAGACAACAAAATTTCAGGCAGTTCAAAACTGGAGTTGTTGCAGTAGATAAAATTAAAGTTGATGAAATTTTAAAGATGTTTGTTTTTCTTGGTAGAAAACATTGTGGGAAATGGAAAACTGCTTTTTACATGCATTTTCTTCATTATTTCCCAGGCATTTTTCATAAACTAGAGGTGCTTGAGCATCTGTATTGCATCACAAGCCTGAATGTACTGATTAACCCATTATTCATTACCAGACAGCATAATTTTAGACTAGTCCAAATTGAAAGGTGTTCCAGATGACAATTTAAAGTTAATGAATTTTTTATTTTTTTCAACTTTCTAGTTAGAAAACATTGTGCAAAATGAAAAAATTGCTTGTAATAAGCTATTTCTTCATTTTGCACAATGAATTCCCAATTAATTCCCTTGAGGGGCATCCAAAAGCTTCACTGTATGGGAATGGGTTAAGCAAATGGTCTTTTAAGGCATTCAATATAAAGCAAACAAAATTCTATGATGAGAATCTGACAAAGAATCATCCCAGGATCATTCCTGTGAAATTTGATTGCAATCTTTCAACAGTTTTCTAAGAAGAAGATTTTCAGGTTTTCAGTATGTACCATATATGGAAATATAAGCCTCCCCCCCTTCGACATAAAAGCCATGTTTTTAATAGGATCAAACATCTTTAGAGAAATCTGAGAACAGGTCTCCAAAGGATTTTTCCTGTGAAATTTGGTTGAAATCAATCTACTGGTTTCTGAGAACAAGAGGACCATGATGGTCCTAAATCGCTCCCCTGAGTAAGATGGTTCATGGCTTTATGATATAAACAAAATAGCAAAGCCCTCTGTCTAATCATTTTAGAGAAGATGTTTAAGGATTTCTCTTTTAATCCTAGGTATATTGATGATCCCACCATATAGCACTAATTTCCTGAATATGGCAATGCTTTGAAGTATAGACATCAATACATACATACCAAGTATAAAAGCTCTATGCCTAATTTTTTAGAAGAAGAAGGTTTTCAAAGACATGATTTTTTATTCCTAACTAAAATTAGGGATTGCACAGAAATGGGTTAATTTTCAGAATACAGTAATTCTTTGAAGTAATTTGGTAGAGGGTCAATAAGTGATGATATGTACCAAATATCAAAGCTCTAGACCCAATTGTTTGGGAGAAGAAGACTTAAAAAGAATTCCTTCTTTATTCCTTTGTAAAATCAGGGATCGCACAGAAAAGGGCTAATTTTCAGAATACATTTATTCTTTGAAGTATCTAGGTAAAGGGTCAATGGCTGATGATATGTACCAAATATAAAAGCTCTAAGCCTTATGGTTTGGGAGAAGAAGATTTTCAAAGATTTCCTTCTTTATTCCCATATAAAATCAGGGATCGCACAGAAAAGGGCTAATTTTCAGAATACAGTAATTCTTTGAAGTATTTTGGTAGAGGGTCAAAAGGTGATGACACATACCAAATTTAAAAGCTCTAGGCCTTATAGTTTGGGATAAGAAAATTTCAAAGATTTCCTTCTTTATTCCTTTGTAAAATCAGGGATCGCACAGAAAAGGGATAATTTTCAGGGTATGATAATTCTTAAAAATATTTTGGTAGAGGGTCAATAGATGATGATATGTACCATATAACAAAGCTCTAGGCCATATGGTTAAGAAGAAGAAGATTTTCAAAGATTTCCTTCTTTATTCCTTTGTAAAATCGGAGATCGCACAGAAAAGGGCTAATTTTCAGAGTATGATAATTCTTCAAAGTATTTTGGTAGAGGGTCAATAGTTGATGATAAGTACCAAATATCAAAGCTATTGGCCTTATTGTTTAGGAGAAGACTTTTAAAGATTTCCTTTGTAAAACCAGGAAACGCACAGAAATGGATTAATGTAAAGAGTACAGTAATTCTTTGAAGTATTTTGGTAGAGTGTCAATGGGTGATGATATGTAAAAAATATCTTATGGTTTGGGAGGAGAAGATTTTTTAATAATTGTTCATGGACAGACAGATGGACAGACGTACAGACAGACACACGGACACCAAACAATTACCAATCACAATACCTCACCTTGAGCACATTGTGCTCAGGTGAGCTAAAAAAGTGTGTTTTTTTACAGTTTTCACTATAATATTATACCATGTATGGAAATTAGACCTGTGAATAAAGCAAAGTTCATCATATCGGAGTAACCACAAAATGGAGTCTGATGCAAAAATAATTACACTTAGAATCGATCACTCCCTCCCTCTAGAGCATTGTTAAAAACCCACTACCAGGAGACATAATTTCAAAGAAGTTACCGTTTTGACCGTCACCCATTACAAGATGAAAAACTTAAGAATGGTTCAAATTGAAACAATTTGCAGAAGACGTTTAAAATTGTTTTAAAATTGGGGGAAAAATATAATAAAAGGAGAAATAACTTGTTACAATTAATTTCTCTTTATCCCACAAACTTTTCCAAGATATTTATTCAGGTCATCAAAAAGCATCTTTTTATAGTAATGTGTTAACCCTTTCCTGTTTTTAGAAATTTTAGACTGGTCCAAATTCAAAGATTTTGCAAACAAAAATTCAAAGTTGATTTGATTTGAAAAATAACCATTTACTAGGGTAGAAAAAATTGTGGAAAAAGGAGAAATTGTTACAAGCAATTTCTTTTTCCACAATGTTTTTCTGAATTATAAAATCACAGGGACGTAAAAACCAGGGATTAACCAGGAAATGGTTAAAAAGGTATATAAACTTGAAAAAATATATCTATATCTCTTTTAGTGGTAGAAAACAGTGGGTTACAAGCAATGTCTTCATTTCCACATTATTTTTCAAAGATTTTTTCTTTGAGATGTTAATTGTTATATTTCGTGGAAATGGGTTACCATACAAAGAGAAATACACATTTATCTGTTCTCCCCACTTTATTTTCCTCTAATTTGTGGATTATTTCCTCTCAAAAAATTCCCAATGATTATCTAGAGGAAATTATCAAAAAATACAGGAAATCTTTGCTAAATTTTGAAACAGAAATTCAGGTTTGTACAGAAATTATCATGATTTCTTGTTTTCAGAGCCAATAATGCAGAAGGAACTTCTTGTAAGGAAGGAGCTCGTACTTTGAGAAACATGGTATAATGCATTCACACACAATGACGCTATGTTATTTGATGTTAGAAGCAGTTTCTTTCCCAATGTTTTCAACCTGGAAACTCAAACATGCCCGGTAGTTGAAATTTTATCTACATGGACTTGAAATTGTTGTCTGTAACTTCTTCAAATTCAAGCTAATCAAAATTATTGACATCGAGTAATGGATAAACCCATATAAGAGATGAAGAGAATATTTTTTTGTTTATGAACCGAAAGAACTAATCACACTGTATGAATATGCAAAGTGTGATTACATTTTTCGGTTCACACCTCCATGAAAACAAAAAATATTCTCTTCATTTCTTATAATTCAATAGCATCGAGCAAAAAAGGCAAAAACAACAACAATTTTTTATACTTTTTTGTGTGGGACTATTTTGTGTGGAAGCATACAAAATCATTGCATGCTCAAAATTTTGATCATGGAGTTATGAATATCTTTTTTCAACCAATCAGAACGCATGTAACTAAAAAATAAATTATTATTGGATAACAAAATTTTACACTGGTACAAATTCAAAGATGGTGCAGACAATTATTTCTAGTTGGTGATTTTTTCCCCCATTTTTTAGATAGAAAACATTGTCAATAATGAAGAAATTCCTTGTAACATGAAATTTCTTTATATTTCTAAATGTTTCCTGAAGTGTTTTTTTTTATTTCTTGGGGGCATGACAACACATCATTGTGTGGAAATTTCAAATGGAATAAATAATAATCGTGTATGCTCTTTTGTCTGATAAAATCAAAGTGGTATAAAAACTGTTGAAATAAAATTCTTCCTGTTTGAAATGTGAAAGCAACATTATCATTTAGTAATTTACTTTCTAAATGAGAACTGTGACCAATTCTGACATAATATCACAAATTAAACCAAATTAATTTCTAACACATGTACTATTGCTAGATTTTAGTTTTCTTGTCTTTCTAAATATCACTTAACAAATGTTGTGACCACCTGTAATCTGCTACATATGAAAGACTTTAGAGAGGGAATAAACTGCATGTATAGTACAGCCTTGTAACGCTTACAGATAATCTCACAAAACAATGTAAATACAGCGTAACTGAGCTGTTGTTACCATGTTTTTATAGCTCCATTACAATGTGACAGATGGAACCGGGAGCAGCTGTTTAAATGTTTTCTGTTGTCTCCTGTAACACATATCAACCCATTCCCACACAACAAAATTTTAGACTTGTCAAAATTGAAAGAAGCTGCAGACGACAACTTCAGAATTGATTGAATTTCAATTTTTTTTCTTCTTTTTAGATAAAAAAACATTGCAGATAATGAAGAAATTGCTTGGTTCAAGCAATTTCTTTATTTTCCGCAATGTTTTCCAAAGCATTTTTCTTGAGGCGCTTAAAAAGGAGGGACTGTGTGGGAGTGAGTTAAAGTGATCTGTAAAGTATTGAACAACTAGAATATATTAACCCTTGTCATGCTGAACCCGGAATATTCAGGTTTTGGCAGGAGGTGTTTACCAAGATCAGTCTGCACATAAGTGCAGTCGGAACTTGGTCTACACCTCCTGCTGTTACTTTCCTGCCAGAGTTGATTATGAAATTGATTTCTAACAGAAATATTGATTTTTTGAACAACAAGTTCTATTAGTGCTTTCAGTCCTTTAATTATACAGCAATTCAGTAAGGTATTTATACAGCATGACAAGGGTTAATTTACTCCCTCCTGTCAAAAACCGTAATGGGGAGTAAGGAAATAGATCCAGCATTATTTGCCCAAGATAAATTAGCAGTTTCAAAGGCAGATCCAGGATTTCCATAAATTGGGTTCAAACTGATGTTTGTTCCTATTAACCCTTTCCTGTACAAAACCGGGATTTTATGCCCTTTTCTATGCTTTCAAATGTTAATGAATTTCAAGAATGATTTGCATGTATAGTACAGCTGTGGTTTATACTAGAAAAAACATTGTGGATAAAGGAAAAATTGGTTGTACTGAGCAATTGTTTCTTTTCCACATTATTTTCTACCACATAGGATAGTTTAACTTCAATTTGTATCCAATTATCATTGTCATTTGCAACTTCATCTAATTTGGACCAGTCTAAAATTTCAAAAATACGGGAAAGGGTTAAAGTCAAATTTTTACTAAATTTTCCTACAAAAGTGAAATAATTAGTCTACAAATGGGGCTTCAACCAAACCCTTGAACTCCTCTAAATCTGCCACCGTGATTGCTTAGAAAATTTCTTTGATCATAATCAGTCTTTGTAAGCTTTCAAGCAATTTCTTCATTTTCCACAATGTTTTCCAAAGCTTTCATATGGGGGGGGGATGTTTAAAGTCGTCACTGTATGGGAATGGGTTAAATAAGCTGCAGTTACATTTGCCTGTTATTTTAACATGTTTTTCGAATATTTTTTCTAGACTCACAAGTTGGGAAATATTATATCTCAAACTTAAATTCTTGTTCTGACAATTTAAGAGCCATTCCACTTTATCTGACGACCCAAAGTTAAGAGTATCAAAGATAATGTGGAAAATGGAGAAATTATCGTATTCGAGTTTACACCAAGTGTTCTGAACTGAGCACATTCAGGTTTTCTCTGACCATTGTAGATTGTCGTCTTCACCATCTTGATCAGGAAACACGTCTTAAATTGTTTGACAATTACTTGAATAAGTTAAAACTGGTTGGCCAAAATTTGTGAAAGATGAAACACAACGCGAATTACCATGCGCCGCTCTCATTTTACAAATACCGTCTATTTTTAACCGCGCGCTCTATTTTCCAACACTCAGCCGTCTATAAATAGCGCTGACCCACTTAACTGTGATACACAACCATGCCGACAGTCAATTAACGATCGATAGTAATCAGTTCACGCGATTAATGAAGCGTAACGTGATCGGTAGGGTCCACTGTAGCCCCATCACCGATAGCCCAATTCCAGACAAAGCGCTTCGGTCATTGGACAATAGGTAGCGACACTTATCTATAGATAGGAGAAATACACCCCCAACTCAGTCCGCGCCTGCGCAATGACCATGTCACGAATCCGCTGCAGACGATTATCTTCTCAAAGTGAAAAAACAAAAGAATTAGTAAATGCTCGAAAAAAGTCTGCAAACCAAACCCAGCAGCGCATCGACATACAACAATTTGCATAAGATCTAAACTGAGGAGATTAAATTGATCAAGTATCTTATATACACGGACACTTTTTTTAGCTGAATCGGAAAGAAGTTTCTATCCAAACTAAAACGTCGCATCTCAACCTTCGGCAAAAATCGATCCTTATCGATTTATTTCTACAATCAAGTTTGAGTTTGGAAGAGTTCAAATATCATGACTTGTATTTAGTTTTCCTCAACTCATAACTGTAAATTTCTGGTAGACCGAAAGCCCAAACCGTCACAAAACTTTGCAGTTCTCAATAGTAGGCATTCTACCCCAAACTAGTTTTCCCTCGATATTTCCCTCTTTAGGCCTTAAGTTGTGTAGAAAAATATGCCTCCCCAAGTTGGCCTCTATAAAAAAATATACATGACGTTCATGTACATGTGTTGCAACGATAGCAGTAACATGGCTGTCAAGAAAAGACATGATATACAAAATTAAGATTTCTTCACTATGAAAATGAAACATCTTCTCGGCGTTCGGCGAACTTTTCAAGTCGATTTCCCAAACCCCTAGCTAACCAAATGGGGCTTTTATTCTCTTGTTAGACTTTTTAGCTAATGCCGGATTTCTCAAATTTTGACACAATTGGTCAGAAATACTTGGACAGTTAAATACGAGGGAAAATAAACAAAATGGCGGTATCTCGTTGTTATTTTCTCTCGAACTAGGCACTTGATTACAATATAACGAATGGGATCTAACCAGAAATGAAGGGAAATCGTAATATACAATCAAGTGACCCTTTATACAGACGTCCAGGGATTTCCTGATACTTCAGCGGTATACACGATTTTGAAGACGGACATATTTTGGTATTTGTGTAGATAAAGGATAAAATGACATAGACGATAAAATGTTTCGGACAATGAATGACTTACTGTGGTCGATTTGACTAAGTCCGTATAAGAAATTTCGGAGTATGCTGTGTCAGTAGAGTCTAACAAGTCCACTTCAAGTCGTACGGTATTTTCCAATTTAGAATCACTTTCTGAGTTTTTGGTGACTGGATCCAAGGTTGTAAATGCGAGTCTCTTAGGTCCATCCATGTTTGAACTTTTGTCACTGCCATTTATTCTCCATAAATTCACTAATCTGATGTATTTTCATCCGACCTGTGAGAAGAGCCAAATATACCGCCATACTGAGGCCGTGACGTCACTGACATTGAAAACGTGACATTGGAATGGCTTATTTTTAGCCACAGGCAACAGAGGATACTTTTTTTTCCCACTAAAGCCAGTTGTTGTGACATTCAAACTCATGGTTAATGACACAATATAATTTTATGCTAACATTGAAGCACTGACCAGAAAATATTGCTTATAAACCGTTGGGTTTTAAACAAAATAGGGGGAATTCCCTCCCGCTAATATTCTGTGCTCGACCAAAAACGTAATAGGTTCATCCAATGGTGTTTTCCCGTTGTGGAATTCCCATGTAAACAAAATATCGCACGTGGTTCATACGGGACTGTTTGTGGCGCGTTTGAAGATAGGTATTTCGAAAACGATCGCGAAAAGAAGACAAACATGCGATAAATGATGACCTGGGCGACATTTCCCCAAATAACATGTCTGTTAGAGAGGTACTATAAATAGAACAATCTACATTTTTTTTGTTAAAAACCACAGCAAGTTTTTATTGGTCCGTCCGAACCTTTTCCCCCTTTCCTCTAATATTTTCTTCACCGGTAGGCTTTTGCACGGATTTCCTTCGTAAGGTTCGTGCTACAAGGTACATTTATAAATGTACCCATGATTTAGAATTCTGGCTACAACTTCTTTTGATTTTTTTCTTTTTAGAAATTTGGATGCCGGTTCGTGGTGCCCCACTTTCACGATCGTATAAACCTGTATCGAGAGGCCTTGATCAATGATGTCTACTTCAGGGATTCGATTAAGAGTTCTTCCCCTAAAAAATAAATAAATAAAATAATAAACAACAAACACACACACACACAAGAGGATCATGATGGTCCTAAATCGCTCACCTGAGGCATCTGCAAAATACAGTTCTTTTTTGTTTACCCTGAAATTCTTTGTATTTAGATTTCACTCAAACTCTACTTACTGTCTGCAACTTCAATGGGTGTAATTTTAGCAACCTCAGTAGAGAACAGTCTGGATATCTATGAATTAAATATGAATGCATTACAACCTATACATTAGGAGAGGAAGATATTTGAACATGCTCTTATTGAGAGGTTTTCATAGCATTGGATGCCTTAGGAAGGGCCATGTTTGTCCAAAAGATAATAATGTTATCCTATGTTTTTAATGTAAATGCTCTAGGACCTATATTTAAGGAGAATAATTTTTTCAATGCACGCAATTTTCAAACCCAGGAGAAGAGACATTTTTTATCCTCAAAGCATATTTTCCTGTAATATAATATGGAATTATTTAGTCATGCTACATACCAAATATGAATGCCCTTCACCTTATATTTCAGAAGGAGAAGACTTTATAAGTTGCTCTGATTGGGTGGTTTTCCAAAATTTTGGACCTCTGGGGCAGTGCCGTGTTTAATCACAGGCTAAGATTTTAGCTCATATGGTAGAAAACCATCTGGTTATGCTATATACCAAATATGAATGCCTTAGACTTTGTACAATGGGAGGAAAAGACTGTTGAACACGGTCTTATTGAGAATTTGGACACATAGGGAGGGGTGTTTTTTAACCTACAGGCATAATTCAATCAAAATTGATAGATAACAGCCCGGCTATGCTACACTTAAAATATAAAAACCCTCTGCCTTTAAAATGAAGATTTTTCTTTTTAAAATATTCAAATTTTGCGTTTTTCCCAATGTTGGACCCCTGGTGCAGGGCCGTTTTGGACCCTAGGAGGCAACTTTTAGTGATATAGTACAAAACCATCTAGTTATGCTACATACAAAAATATGAATATCCTGGACCTTATAGTTTAAGAGGAGAAGTCGTTTGAAATTGCTCTAATTAAACATTTCTCCAAATTCGCCGTGACCTCAGGGACGAGGCCATTTTTGACCCCCGAGATTAAATACTTAAAAACTTGGGAGAGATCCATATGATTAAGCTCTATATAAAATATAAATGCCTTTGGCCTTGTAGTCTATGAAAAAAACAACAACAAAGATTAACTATAATTTCCCATATTCATATGCCGCGGTTACAAGAGTTTTTAAAGGAATTAAATTCTTTTAACAACTTTTGAAGAACTTCACCCAAGGAACATCCCTGCAAAGTTTCAGCTTGATTTGCCTACTAGTTTAGGAGGAGAAAATTTTTAAAGATTTACTAAAGATTCCCATTTTCAAATGCCGCGGCAACCAGAGTTTTTGACGGAATTAAATTCTTTTAACAACTTTTGTAGAACTTCACCAAAGGAACATCCCTGCAAAGTTTCAGCTTGATTGGCCTACTGGTTTAGGAGGAGAAGATTTTTAAAGAAATTGTGGACAGACGGACGGACGACGAACAACGACCAATCACAATAGCTCACCTCGCACTTTGTGCTCAGGTGAGCTTAAAACCGACAAATTTAAAAGCGCATTATGAGGCATGGGTAATTCGGAAGATTTTCGACACTATCCCCTACCAGGTGACATTTACTCGGGCAGCGTTAACGCGACATTTTTTCTCTTTACCGATTTCTCCAAAATAAACGGATTTTGAAAAGCATATCAGCTCACTTGCCATGGGGAAATCAGACCCAAGTATAAACTAGGTCTATAGATCCACCGCTCCTAACTCAATCAGTCGTCACGGTGGACAAAGAAATACTTCCAGGGCGGCAAGAATCTTTTACCGATTTACAACCATGATGTTTCTATGGGTTAATTTTTGCTGGTGTTGTTGATTTCAACGGTTGTTGGTGGTAGTTTTTTTTTTGTGTGTGTGTGTGTGCTTTTTTTAACATAAAATTATTCATTCATTTACGGGGGATGGGTGTACCAGTTTTTACTTATTAACGGTAACTTAAACTGTTCTGTAATCGTTGACTAATCCAGGCTATTCCAAATATACCTTTACGGATGGGACATCTTTTTATACCATCGTTTGGATCTGCTCTTAACACTACGTGCCTAATGTGACTGGGCTAAATCGGAACAACTAACCCGTGCTATGATTAGGATAGGTTGTGCCACCCATTGGGGACAACGGGTTGTGCAGGTTATGACACAACAATGCTTATCTTTTTTTTACTTGGAATATAATTCCCTCATCTCTGTAAACCAGAAGTCTTATTCTAAAGTATCTTACTTGTTGAAAATTCGAAACGGTCGAAATGAATCGCATACAGCCGTCCGTTTGGCCGTCCGTTCGTCGCATCATTCTACCTGTCTGTTTGACCGCCTGTTGATTTAATAAAAGATATCAAGATGAAACTTCATAGGTATATAGGTCCCATTGAGAAAAGATGCAATACACAAGAACCATAACCCCCTATCGTTTAATGCAGGAGTTTTGTTTTGTTTTTCTTATATTTTCAATTCTTGATTTTTTGTCACGTCAAAGCATGATTAAAAAAAAAACTTAGCAGATAGATATCATTTACAAAACGTGCAGTGGATGAAAAATCGCCAATCACTGACAAAACAGATAATGAGGCGCACCACTAGCTTTGTTGATTTAGGATTATGAACAAATAAAAAAAGAGAAGGATTGTCATTAAATTTGACAATTCAGGTTTGCGACTCCCGTTCCCACCCCCTTGCACCGATAGGTGATCTAACTCAATTACGCTCCTAGCGCTCCATATTAATTTCGATAAATTATTTAGCCACCAATCCTTGAAACAAGTTTTTCTGAAAATAATGTGGGAAAAGCAGAAATTGCTCGTAACGAGCAATTTCTGCTTTTCTCACAATATTTTCTAACAGCAATTAAAGAAAGTTGTTCATTCACCATTGAACTCTATTCCACAACGCTCACATTCCGCTCTGCTCATGTTCCACTCTTGCTGTCGATTTCATGATGCTCCGTTTAAACCTCTGCTTCGGGTTTTTGAGATCGCTGGTTCGATCCCTATCCATGTCACTCTGGAGCCCTTTATCAAAATATTAGTATTGGCTATCATCTGTCTTTATCGTGTAAGGGGAAAGAGGGACGACCAGATACAGTACTGAACATCGTGAGTTAGACAGATTATATAATCCCACTCCCTATTCTTAACGTTCCCATTCTAGTCTGCTCATAGCGTTCCAGGTATATGCTGGAAGTTATCTTGTGTTTAACGTACATGTATTATATTCTATTTGAAAATATTGTGATTTAACTGAAACATTGCTGAAATGGTGAAACATTCTTAATACATGTAATCAATTTAAAAAAATCGACAAAGGAATGCCTCCATGGCCAAGGTGATTAAGATGCCGGATTCCGAGTTACCCGTGAGATCAGGATTCCCTACCGTCCGTACCAGTCATGATGGGGTGTCCTATGGTGGTAAGGCACTTTATCCCTAGCCTAGTACCGGTTTGCAACCAATAGATCACGAAAGGGCTAACTGTCGCCGCGATATAACTGAACTATTGTTCAAAACGGTTTAAACCCGCGTCCATACAAATAAACGAACACGTCGACGAAATAGTCACAACCTGTAGATTTCTTATTTTTTATTGATATTTAACTCTTTTGCTATAAAGCCGTGGTTTGCATTCTTAATCTTACACGTGTACATCATTCGATCACTTCGGTGCCGTTTTCCCTCGTTCCGTCTTAAGGATATAAGTACGGGGTATCTTACAATACTACTAGTGAATGTTTAGACTTCCAAATAACTGAATTGGGGTAGGTTGTCCGCTGGCACAAATGACCCCTTACCCTTTAGCTTAAACAACCCCGATGTATACCTCTCGTACCAAATACTGATTTCATGGCATCATACTGAGCTGAAGTTTTCTGGGTTGTAATTTTAGCTCACGTGAGCACAAAGTGCTCTTTTGAGCTATTGTGATCACCCTTCGTCTGTCGTCCGTCAACAATTTTTCTAAACAACATCTCTCAAACCTGGGCCAATTCCAACCAGATTTGAAATGTTCCTTAGATGGTCCCCTTTATAAATAGAAAAAAATGAAATCCGTTAAAACTCCTATTGCTATGGCAACAGAAGAGAAGTCAAGAAAAAGAAGAAAAAACCCTTTAAAATCTACTCCTGCTGACCCAGTAGGCATAGAGCCTTGATTTTCTGCATGAAAGATCAGTATATTCTTTCCTGTTTCAAAATAGATGAAATTAATACCCTCGTGTCCCCTGAGGCAGAGCCTCGGGGTGGGTGGGTGGCATTCTGTATAGAAACAAAGAAGGAATTTTTAAACGACATCTCCCAAACCACTAGGCCAATTTCGACCAAATTTTGAAGTAATGTTCCTTAGGTGGCCCCCTTTGAAAGTAGCCAAAAGAATTGAAATCCGAAAACCTGGTTGCGATGGCAAGAAAAGAGTTATTAAAAAATCATTTAAAAAAGTTCTCCCACTGACCGAGAAGGGCCTAGAGCCTTGGTATATTTTACATGAAATATAAGTTTATTGATCTTTTTGAAGTAGCTAAAACCATTACCCTCTGGTCTCCAGGGACAGAGCCCTGGGGGTTTCTTTACAAAGAAGGATTTATAAACGATATCTCCTTCCAAACCATCAAGCCAATTGAAACCAAATTTGGGGAAAATGTTCCTTAAAAATCCCTTTATAAATAGCTAAATGAATTGAATTCTGTTGAACCCATGGCAACAAAACTGAAATTTTAAAAGAATATTTAAAAGTCTCTTTACACAGAGGGCCTAGAACCTTTATATTTTGAAAAAAAATCAGTACTCTGACCTCTTTCAAGATTGCTAAAATCATTACTCTCGGGACCCCAGCGGGTGTTTCTATATAGAAAGAAGTATTTTTAAACAACATCTCTTCCTAAACCTTTGAAGCAAATATCGCCGAAATGTTTAATAGGTGGTCCTCTTTTACAATAGCTAAAGAATAGAAATCCTTTGAAAACTCTTATTGCCATGGTGACAACATTTATCAAGATATTGTGAAATTGAAAAAAAAAGATCTTTAATCATCTATCCTCCCGAACCAAAAGGGATAGAGCCCTGATATCTTACATGATACATCATAATTTTGGCCTCTTTCTAAATTATTATCATTACTGTCAGGGACCCACGGGGCTATAAAGAAGCAATCAACAATTTTAATGAAATCTCCGTACAAACTTTTGAGCCAGTTTGAACCAAAAATGGCAGAAATGTTCCTGGGGTGGTCCTCTTTCACAATAACTAAACGAGCATCGCTATAATTTTGTCTTTTGGATCTCCAGATGCTAAGCCTATATATTCATACAATATGGTTATGTCCATTCGTATCATAATTCTAGCCTTAACATTAAATGTGACTATTAAAAGAAAAGGAACTTTGATCTCGGGTGGGTGCACTAGGGCCAGTGGTCTCTTGTTATATAATATCTTTACTTAGTAGCAGTAAATATACCTATACAACACATAGGTTTTACAAAACAAGAAAAAAATATGTTATTGGCAAATATTTACTTACAGTAGCAGAAAATCGCCTTTCTAAAGATGTTCTTTCAAAAATGTACTAAAAGAGCTGGCATGTCCGTATACAAGGTTTTTCAAATGAAATTATAAATTGACGCATCAGGGCAAAACGATGACGCTAAAAGCACGTGGCACATTCAACCGGTGACATTTTCAACCCAAATGTTGTTGTTAGTTGGGTGGGTGGTTTTTTATTGTTTTTTGCATGGTGCATGATGTTTTTTTATGTCGCAGTGTTGTTTTTTCCATTAAAACTATTATAATATTCTATTTCCTAATCAATTATGACTTTAACAGGTTTTCAGTTAGAAATTAACCAATTACCAGACGACAAAATTTTAGACTGGTCCGACTTGAAAGGAGTTGCAGACGACAATTTAAAATTTATGAAATTTTCTTCAATTTTCTGCGTATAGATTATTGTGTAAAAAAAAAAAAAAAAAAAAACCTGCTTGGTTAAGGCAATTTTTTCATTTTACACAATGCTTTCTCACTTTTTTTTTGAGGAGTGTCAAAAATCGTCAATGTGTTGGAATAGGTTAAAGCTCGACTGAAAAAGTTTTAATGTAGTCCGCAACAGAATGTCTTCGTCAAAAAAGACGGTTCAGTCGGAAAGTCCCCTATTAGAAAATAAGTTCTGAAATCAAACTCACCAAGGAAAGTTCAATTTCGTGACTATACCCTAGCGACATGCCAATAAAATCGATTTTGGTCAGAAGACAACCGAATTGCACCATACTCGCCCGATTGTAGATCTCGGCGAGACAAACACGCAAATGACATGATATCGCCAATCCGACGTCGGGCGGCGGAATTACGCTCTCTGCCAAGTGGTCCACTCAGAGCCGCGCACTGCAGCGGTACTCGATCGCTGTCCCGGCCCCAAGCTGCCGCTCGCTGCAGAGTGGCCCACTTGGAGACCTGTAAGCCTAGCAGGACTTTAACAGGGACGGCATGAATCCTAGAAAGAATGTCCACTGCGTTGAACGAATTCTGTCGTTGCCCTACACCTCAGACATCAGGCAAGGCATTTGAAAGCAATATGACTGATACGTCTCGAAGTGTCGATTTGGCTCACACATTAGATCCAGTCAGCTTTTATTGTCGACGTTCGGATCAGATAACATCCATGATTGAGTAAATATCACTGAAACGCAGGACCAAATCCCCCCGACTCTTACGCTCACGTCTGAAATTCAACGTCCATATATAACGTTTCAGTTTTTGTCCACCACACATTTCTCTCTATACATTACTTTGAGACTTCCTGAGATAAGCACCATGCAAAATTTGTGAGTAAGAAAAGCATAAAAGAAAACAACTCGGATATAAATAAGTCACGACTTGAAAACGGAGATATGGACATACGGACTCGCACCATTACCGACACCCCCCCCAACACACTAAAATCATTAGGTATGAGCATGTCGCGTACGGACAGGCAGACGGACATATGACTTTACCATATCGTGAGATAAAAATATCCTGTGTATTGATTTCGTAAAAAGGCTTGATAACGAACTTTTTAAAATTTGGTCGTAATTATCCCCATAATGGAATACAACGGCAATTGCGTGATTACTTGCGCAATCAGCAGACTAAACACACGTGCTTGTCTTCATAGCATAAGTAAGCGAGTCTTCTAGATGCCTTTATCCCATTTCCACTCAGTTACTCTTTCTGACTCCCCAAGAAAATAATTCGGAATTTATTGAGTAGAATGAAGAAATTGTGACAAGCAATTTCTTCACTTAAAACAATGTTTTCAAACCAGAAAGTTGAAAAAATCTAAAATTTCATTGTCGTCTGCAACTCCTTTCATTTTGGACCAGTCTAAAATTTTGCGGCCTGGTAATGGGTTAAACACAACATTTCAACATGATTACACTACAATTTTCCGAGGGAAGGATACACCCCCCCCACCACCAAATACATTTTGAAATTTCAGATATCAATCTTGTAGGAATAATCGGGATAAAGATAGATTTTTTGAAATTCCGATAACTAAAAATTGTCGACTGCAATTACTTTGAATTTGGACCAGTCTAAAATTTTGTCGTCTGGTGATAGGTTAAAGAACATAACCATCTTACTAGAATCGCCATTTAATGTCAGTGTTTGTGGAAAATATGTCGATATTGTTTGAGCGACCACATCTATTAAGCAACTATTTCCTTTAACCGACCATGATTGAAATTCCCTTTTCAAGACTAAAGCTCTCAAAGAGAATTTATTATACCTAAATCCTTTGTTGTTGGAACTCATCAGAATCGTCTCACTGAGACGATTCTAATGAGTTCCAACAACATAGGGTTTAGCGAGAATTCATGGGTGCTCTGTCCACAATTACAAACTAGAAATGGGTCATAGACACCCGCATAACTTCTTGTCCTATAAACATCACTTGTAACCTGGATTTAGGGAGTTACGTATGGCACTAAAGAGGAACAAATGTGTCAAGTTATTTTTGAATCCATCAATTTTTGTAAAGATTTGCTCCGGACAAGAATTTGACTGAAACACATGACCCCACCCATGTGGCAACTCACACACAGGCAGAGATTACGCTATATGCTTGTTGCCATTACATAGCAGGAGCATACTAAACTCCTCCTATTACAAACAATATGATTTACCAGAAATGATTCTTAGGTCACTCTGCTTAAATGAATGGAAATCAATTCAGAACTCTGGTTGCCATGGACACCTAGTGAAACAAGAGGACCATGATGGTCCATAATTGTTCAACTGAGTCCACTTGTGAACAAGAGCTGTCAGAGGACAGCAACGCTAAACTATTCTGAGTGCTGGATAGTAACAGCAAGTCAGTGTCGACATAAGGCAAAATACCTAAGTAGTAATAGAGACAAGAGCACCGCCCAGGGGTGCCAATGGCCAAGCTCGGCTGCAGGTACTGGATAATTAAAAAATTCTAAGTGAAAAAAGGGGCATAACTCTTACAAAAAACGCTCTTAGAGTTATCCCCCCTAAATAGTCTAAATAGCTCTTGTGATGGTCAATACACATGCCAAGTTTCATGAGGATATTTTCAATAACAACAGAGATATGACTACGGTTAAAGTTTGTCACCCCAATGACGCCAAGGTGATCAAAATACCAGCCAAGCTAATAAAAATCTTTCAATTAATATTTTAAGTCAAACAAGAATTTCTAACACTGAAAAGGGTTAAAACTCCACTAAAATAAATGTAATTGTAATGAATATTTGCTTAGAAGGTGATATCTTGGTCACAAAATCATGTGCAAAGTTTCAAAGCAATAACATTAGTAGAAAGAGAGTTATTAAAGATACATCACAGTTGCATGCAAGGTTTAACCAAGAATTTCTCAGTCCAAAAAGGATTAAAACTCCACTATCATAAATGTAGTTGTAATGAATCTTTGCCAAGAAGATGATATGATGGTCACAAAAGCATGTGCAAAGTTTCAAAGCAATAGCATTTAGTAGAATGGGAGTTATTAAAGATATATGACAGACGCACTTAAGGTTTAACCAAGAATTTCTTAGTCCAAAAAGGATAAATTTCCATTAAAATGAATGTCAGAATAATGAATCTCTGTCTAGAGGCTGATATTATTAGTGCAAAAACATTCAGAGTTTCAAAGCAATAGCATTGGTAGAAAGAGAGTAAATAAGATATTTGACTGTTGCACATAAGGTTTAACCAAGAATTTCTAAATCAAAAAAGGATTGAAATTCCACTAAAATGAATGTCAGAGTAATTGATCTATATTTGGAGTCTGATATTAATGTCACAAAAACAAGTGTAAAGTTTTAAAACAATAACATTAGTAGAAAGAGAGTTATTTAAGATATATGACAGTTGAATGCAAGGTTTAACCAAGAATTTCTCAGTCAAAAAAGGGTTAAAACTCAACAATAATAAATGTAATTGTAATGAATGTTTGCATAGAAGATAATATGATTGTCATAAAAGCATGTGCTAAGTTTCAGAGCAATATCATCAGTAGAGACTTAGATAGGACCCTTGCATGTAAAAGTTAACCAAACCATTATGCCCCTAAAACAAAAGGAAATTATTTTAAGGAAATTAACCTTGGAAAATCTCTAATTTAGTTTTTACTCTAACAATGTTATCTACCTATTCAAACACTTTTTTTCAATTTAACCCATTACCAGACAACACATTTCAGACTGGGCCCAAAAAGTATGTTATAGACACCAATTTCAAGTTGGTGAAATATATATGAAAAATATTGTATCAAAGCTAGAAAACATTGTAGGAAATGAAGGAATGGCTTATTCCAAACACTGAATGTGTTTTCACAAAATTCTCATTTTTAGGTTGACAATATCTACATCATACAATAATTAAAAAATATTTAACCCATTTCTTAACAACAAAATCTAAGACTAGTCAAAATTGAACAAGGTTGCAGACGACAAAACAAAAAAGTTGGTTCAAATTGAAAAAAGATTTCCATATGAGGTAGGAAATGTTGTGATAAAAGGAGAATTTGCCTGATACTTCTCTCACAATATTTGCCTAAATAATATTTATAAAACAAGAGGACCATGATGGTTGTATATTGCTCCCCTGAGTATAATGGTTCAAGGTTTTATGATATATACAAACAATCACAGGTATACTCCTAATTATTTGGAGAAGAAGATTTTTAAAGATTTTTTTCCCTTTTATCCAAGATAAATATTTGATCCCACAATATAGCGCTAAATTCCAGAGTAAAGTTATTTGTTGAAGTATATTGGTAGAGGTTCAGTAGGCATTGATACATGCCAAATATCAACACTCTAGGCGTAATGGTTAACCCATTCCAACTCAATCCCTCCTTTTTACGCCCCTCAAGAAAAAAGCTTTGGAAAACATTGTGGAAAATGAAGAAATTGCTTGTATCAAGCAATTTCTTCATTATCCACAATGTTTTCTATCCAAAAAGATGAAAAAAATCAGAATTACATCAACTTGAAATTGTCGTCTGCAGCTTCTTTCAATTTGGACCAGTCTAAAATTTTGTTGAGTTGGAATGGGTTAAGGAGGAGAAGATTTTCAAAGATATTCTTCTTTATTCCTTTCTAAGACAGGGATTGCTTTCAGGTGATAATATATACAAAGTATCAAAGCTCTAAGCATTATGGTTTGGGAGAAGAAGATTTTCAAAGATTTCCTTCTTTACGCCTATATAAAATCAGGGATCACATAGAAAAGGGCTAGTTTTAGGGTATGGTAATTCTCTGAAGTACTTTGATAGAGGGTTAATAAATGATGATTTATATCAAATATAATCAAAACTCTAGGCCTTATGGTTTTGGAGAAGAAGATTTTCAAAGATTACCTTCTTTATTCCTGTGTAAAATAAGGAATCGTAAAGAAAAGGGCTAATTTTCAGAGTATGTTAATTCATTGAAGTATTTTGGTAGAGGGTCAATATATGATGATATATCCTAAATACAGAGAAGGACTAATTTTCAGAGTATGGTAATTCTTTAAAATATTTTAGCAGACGGTCATTAGATGATGATATACAGTCGAGACGTGTTTATATGGACGTCGTTAAAGCGGATTATTCATAATCCGAAAATATTTTGACAGGAACAGACTTTTTGTTCAAAAATTGTACCTTATAATCCGGAAACTGGTGTTCCGGAACCGAACAGAAATGATCGGGAACGAAATATTCAAAATTAGAATAAATATGATTCATTTTTCCGAACCCATCTGAACATATTGTTTTGATTGGACTATTGCCACGTATAAATAAACAAAGTTGTTGTCTGGTCAAAGTTGATAGCAGACATTCACACCTTATACCCGGGACATGTGTCTAGGTGATGACCTGACAAGAGTGTCGATACCTTTTGTACTAATCATTTAAATTATCCTTTTTTTTCCCTCAGAAAATTAAAACCAGCACTTACTCAGGCCACACTAGAAAAATCCATGCAAATTGTCACTAACAAGTCAAAAACCATTTTCTTTATCTAACACAATGTTTCCCAACTGTTTTTCTTAAGGGAGTGTCAAAAAGCGTCACTGTGTGGGAATGGGTTAATCAGATAATCCTGCAATCTGATGCTCAGAAAAGATAAAGCTTTTGAAAACATTGTGAGAAATGAAAAATTGCTCCTTAGCATTCTGCATTTTTGTTTCATTCATTACCAAATGCAATTCAGTTTTTCCATTTTGAATGGAAATGAAAGTATCATTTGACCACAGCTAATAAGGAAAGGTCTAGGAATTAATTCACTAGAAAATCATGAGTTTATTAAGTTCGCAGAAAACAAAGTGTATAAAGTAAACCTGAGTTTATTTAGTTTGCAACAAACGCAGTGCATACAGTAAACCACAAGTTTAATTTGTTTGCAGCAAACACGGTGTATACAGTAAACCTGGGTTATTTAGTTTGCAGCAAACGCAGTGTATACAGTAAACCTGAGTTTGTTAAGTTCATATTAAACACAGTGTATACAGTAAATCACGAGTTTATTTTGTTTGCAGCAAACACAGTGTATACAGTAAACCTGAGTTTATTAAGTTCACAGCAAACACAAAGTATACAGTAAATCATGAGTTTGCAGCAAACAGTATATTAAGTAAACCTGAGTTTATTAAGTTCACAGCAAACACAGTGTCCACAGTAAATCATGAGTTCATTAAGTTAGCAGCAAACACAGTGTACCTAATCAATCATGAGCTTATTAAGTTCGCAGTAAACACAGTGTCATCCAGTAAATCATGAGTTTATTTTGTTTACAGCAAACACAGTGTATACAGTAAACCTGAGTTTATTAAGTTCGCAGTAAACACAGTGTATACAGTAAACCTGAGTTTATTAAGTTCACAGCAAACACAGTGTACTCAGTAAATCATTAGTTCATTTGTTCGCAGCAAATACAGTGAACCCAGTAAATCATTAGTTTATTTTGTTCGCAGCAAATACTGTGTACCCAGTAAATCATGAGTTTATTTTGTTTGCAGCAAACAATTTACTCAGTTCCTTCATGACATCTCCGTGTTTTAAATCTTTATTTTTCTGCTGGACAGTATTGTAATTGTCCTTGACAAACATCGCAAATCTGTTAGGAGTTCTTGGCGTAGATCCAACAGAGCTGGCAGCACTTGATGCAGACTGGGGTGTCATTGGCGTGGCGTTCTGTATCAGTTCAAATGTTCCTTTACAATATCCACATATCTTCCTGCTAGTATCTAGGGACTTGGAGTGGCGACCAATACTAAAAAGTGTGACACAGCTTCTTTTTACTTAAAGCTCCTATCTTTGATGAGGCTTAACCCTTTCCCATTTTTGGAAATTTTAGACTAGTCCAAATTGAAAGAGATTGCAGACGACAATGACAACCTGATGCTATTTGAAATGAACCCATCCTATGTGGTAGAAAATATTGTGAAAAAAGGAGAAATTGCTTGTTACAAGCAATTTCTTCTTTTTCCACAATATTTTCTCAAGTATAAAATCACAGGAATGTAAAATACCGTATTTGAATGGGAAAGGGTTAATCCATTACAAGAAGATAACATTTTAGACTTAGATGCAGATGACTGTATAAAGTTTATGAAGTTTAAGATTTTAAATTATCTGGTTAGAAAAAATTGTTTAAAATGAAGAAATTGCTAGGTTCAAGCAATTTCTTCAATTTACACAATTTTTTCCAATAGTTTTTATCCAGGGCATCAAAAAGCTTCATTGCTCGGGAATTGGTTAAAATCCCATTTGTATATTTAAACCATTGCAAGACGAAAAAAATGGCCACTGGTCTTAAAAAAAAAAAGAAGTTGCAGACTTCAATTCAAGGTGCTACAAAACTTGTAAAATAAGAATCAATCAGAGTCATAAGATGCTTTTCTGAGTATTTCTTTCTTTCAAACATTCACACTAGCTGCCATGGCAACAAGGTTTCAGATTTTTTTTAGGTTCTTTCAGCTAGTTTGAAAAGAAGACCACCTAATGTACATTACAGGTTATTTGACCCATTCCCAAACAATTCTGCTTTTAAACGCCCCTCAATATAAATCTTTAGAAGAAATTGTTGAAAATGAAGAAGTTGCTTGTCACAAGCAATTTTTTCATTATCCTATGCTTTCTACCCCAACAGACAACAACTGCAAAGCTTTCATCAACTTTGAATTGTTATCTGCAACTTCTTTGAATTTGGACTGGTCTAAAATTCTGTTGTGTGAGGATGGCTTAAAGAATTCCTTCTGTATTATTACCTAAGTCTGTCCTTTTGTATCAAGCAATTTTTTAAAATTTTGCTAAATATTTTCTGACCAAAAAGATGGAAAATTTTAAATTCATTCAAATTGAAATTGTTTTCTTTCAATTTGGACTGCTCTTAAATTTTGTTGTGTAGGAATGGGTTAATCGAGACACCTCGATATTATCTATTTTCTCAATATACTATGCTGTCCGGTGATCTTGCGCACCTAAAAAAACTTTCATAAAGTATCAAACTAATAACAGTTATACGGGACTCACAATTATTTCACAGTTTACACAAAACCTTAATGAATACATTGGCACAATATTTCGAAGAAAAGTTAACTTCCATAGTCCAAATTCGAGCAAGTACATGGTAACCCCAATGACTTTCGGAGTGTACAACTGTCTGGTGATCTTGTGCATGTGCATAGTATGATGTCATCGAGATGAATTTTCAAATCATTGTGGCTCTTAGAAGAAACACACATTCATTCTGATACAGTCATGTGCGACCTGGGCCATCGTTTTCATCAAGTTAAAAGAATGGCGGAAATTGGAAGGAAAGATGTTTACCTACAGTAAATGCATTACAACAGAAAAATTTCTGTTAAAAGTAGGTTTTAGATCTTAGATAATTTCTTGATTTATTGTTTTAAAGAGTTTAATTTGTAAATGGAACAAAAGATTCAGCATGATCGGAAGGTAAAGTAGCATAGCCAGTCTACAGCAGAAACAGGGTCAATAGGCAGGGTTCAAATAAGGGATTTTACGTTCCTGTGATTTTATACTCGAGAAAACATTGTGGAAAAAGAAGAAATTGCTTGTAACAAGCAATTTCTCCTTTTTCCACAATATTTTCTACTACATAGGATGGTTTCATTTCAAATGGCATCCAGTTTTCATTGTCGTCTGCAACCTCTTTCAATTTGGACTAGTCTAAAATTTCCAAAAACAGGAAAGGGTTAATTAGAATGACATCATACGCAAACAACATCATACACAAGTAAAAATGTCTACTCAAACTGTTTTCTGACTATTCTTTATTACTATAAACAGTAAAACATTCTGACAGACATGGTTTAACTGACCAAAGAACTTCCTTAAAACAAAATTCCCATAGTGTGCAAGATCACTGGACGGATAAGATCACCGGACACGACTGAAGAGTGATTAGGACCTATGCAGTTCGAGGGTTAATTGCCGTACTATTCAAGGTGTCGATACAATGAATTAACACTTAGAACATTATCGCGGTTAACTTCGAGTTATTTGAATAACAAAATGTTCACTAATCAAGAAGAGAAGCAAAGATTTTGAAATTAAAATCAGTTGTGTGCCATTACAATATACCTCCAAACCAAATATGAGCAATATACCTCAAACAGTTTCAAAGTTAAAGGAAAATGTTAAATTACCAGACAATAGAATTCTTGACTGGTCCATATTCAAAGATGTTGCAGATGACAAATTTAAGCCGATGAAATTTTGATTTTTTTTTTTACTAGCAACAAGCAATTTCTTTATTTCCAAAAGCTCATTTCCTTGGGGGCATCAAAAAGCTACATTGTGTGGGAATGGGTTAAAAACTTTATCCATTCCCACACAACAAATTTTAGACTGGTCGAAATATAAATAAGTTGCAGACAACACCAGACAACACAATTCAGTTGATGAATTTCTAATGAAAATCTTTGTCTTTTGGGGAAGAAAACGTTGATAATGCAAAAATTGCTTATGACAAGCAATTTCTTCATTTTTAACAATGTTTTCCAAAACTTTTTTCTTGAGAGGAGTCAAAAGTGGGATTGTGTGTGTATTGGTGATGCAAAAGGCCCAATCAATTTTGGTCTAAAAAAGGAAACACTACCTATAACCACATCTAGTACACCTGTAGGTGAACTTCGTATTGATGGAGTAACTATGACAACGACTGATGGCTGGTAACTCTGGGTGAACACAACTGGCATGTCTGGCCCTGAAGCACAATGAAACTGTTATTTTTGTGACAAAGAAAATAAAATTAAATACAATCCTAGTTTTGTCTATCAAATTTATGTATTATGTGAACTGAAAACTGGTTGCGGAAGACAATGTTCAGCTGTTCAAGTGATTGATAGTGGACAAAACTTAGAAGTCGAAACAAAAAGGGGCATGATTTACTCAAAAATGCATTTAGATTTATATCCTTTCTTGGTATAGATTACTGTTTTGATAGTGAACATATATTCCAAGTTTCGAATGAATGTGTTAAGCTATCCAGAAGATATTAAAAATGTTCAAGGTTTTGGACGAAGACGATGTAGAAGAAGAGGCAGATGGCAACCTGGCTATAGCAATACCTAGGGTTTTCTCTGAAAACAGCCAAGCTTAAAATTTGTGAAAAACAATAGAAATTGATATATCCAGAGTCAATGTCCGTGCAATTAGTAAGTAAAGTTTGTTCAGCGAACAATCATGCACAATTCCTACAAAATTAATGTCAAATAATCAATCAACGACTGATTTTCCGAAGATATTCACATTGACACTTTCAATTTTCCACCATTTGCAACAACTGATCCACAAATGAGCAACACATCTCATTTAAGACTGAACGGAATTTTTTTACAAAAAAAATTTTGATTGATTGATTGAATGGGGTTTTATGCCGCTTTTACCAGTACTTCAGTCATATGGCGGCTACTGGAGCACCTAACAATGGATTCCTGGTATTTCTTACATCAGTACTACCACTACATTTTTTCTAGCCTCCAACTGCAATCCCACTTAGGTTCACGATTATCCACCGTGATATTAGGGTTTTAGTCGCAGGCCTCAATGATACATTTTGATGCTCCCAAGTAAAAAACTCTGGAAAACATTGCTTGATACAAGTTACAAGAAAATAGACTTTTCTTTGTTAAGGACAGACCCTAAATAGTTAGAACTATGTTACATAATCTAATTTCCACAAAATTTCGGGGATTTTTTTTTTCAACCCTTCAGTGAAAAGCTTTAGAAAACATTGTGAAGCAAAAAAAATCTGCATTTTTCACACTGTTTCAATCGAATTGAAGTTGTTGTCAGCAACTTGTTTCAATTTGGTCCAGTCTAAAATGTGGTGTCAGGTAATGGGTTAAAAATATAAATCTGCAAGTGTTAAAAGATTGTAAGTAGCAAGCAATAGTGAGTGACTGAATTAATGAAATGACATTTTTTTAACATTCCAAAATAGAAGTCTTCAAGTAGATCTGAGAGAGATAGGGTTGGAAATAATGCTATCAATTGTGTAACAAGCGTTTTCATCATTTTCAACATTTTATCTTGAGGGGCATCAAAAAGCATCAAGTGGTCCAAATTGAAAGAAGCTACATTTTAAAGGGAGGTATCGATGTTTCTGAAACCTAGATAAGAAAAATTACCAAGTGCTGAAAAATAGACTCAAACGAACATTTAATACTTTAAGTTAGGTCAGGTATTGTCTTGGTGGTTATCTAACAGACCTAAAGTGGCTTTTTCTGGTTATATCGGAAAGGTTCAGCGGAATTCCAGGTTATTTCTAGATATCACGGAATTCGGCTGTTGACATCGGATGACCTCATTTGCATATGACCCAGTCAAATGAAGGTAACAAATTTACTAGCGAAACAGCCAACGTCCTAAATAATGTCACATGAAAGGACCGATCTTTACAGACCTGCTAGCGAACAATACTCCTGATGACGTAACGATGACGTTTGTTTGATGTAATTTGAACTAGATGCAAGGTTCTAACGGTTATTCGCGCCAGGTGAATACCCTATAATCTTCGTAACTGTCTCGGATTAATCTAACAATAGATTAATAGCCTACGTAGGCTATTAGGGAAATACCCTGCTTTTTTCTGATAAGCGACCTCATATTTTTGCAAAACTACTTTTCGGCATATTGTTTTCAAATAGTTTATGAGAGGAAATAAAAATAATTAAAATCTGTGACATGAAAAAAACATCGATACCTACCTTTAAAGTTGGTGGAATTTTAAAAATCTTTGTGATTTGGTGTTGATAATGAAGGAATTGCTTGTCACAAGCAATTTCCACAATGTTTTCCAAAAACTATTTCTTAGGTTGCGTCAAAAAGCAGGATTGTGTGGGCATGGGTTTATATTTCATGACCTCAATATCTAGTGAAATTTCTATAATCTCCATTGACATCTTTTAGTAACCATACCAGCTGCATGACATAGCTCATGGAATGAAATGTCTTTGCCTTTATAACCCATTCCCACACAGTGACGCTTTTGGACGCCCCTCATGAAAAATAATTGGGAAAACATTGTGTAAAATGAAGCAATTGCTTGTCACAAGCAATCTACCCAGAAAGTTGAAAAATCTAAAATTTCATAAACTTAAAATTGTTGTCTGCAATTCCTTTCAATTTGGACCAGTCTAAAATTCTGCTGTCTGGTAATGAGTAGACATGTATCCCTTGTTTACAAAGTAAACTATAAAAATATTTTTTAGTATCTCCAGAAATTTCCATGACCTCCATCAACACAATTTAGTAACCACACAGCTGCGTGATATAGCTCATGTATCAAAACATTGTGGTCTTTATAACATGTGTCCATTGTGAAGAAAAAAGAAAAGTTGAAATATATTTACCAGTATCTCCAGAAATTTCCATGACCTCCATTGACACCATTTAGTAACCAAACAGCTGTATCACATAGCTAATTGGTCGAAATATCAAGGTCTTTATAATACATGCATGTGTCAATTGTTAACCAATTACTAAATGGCAAAGTTTTAGACTGGTCCAAATTGAAAGGAGTTTCTGAAGACAATTCAAAGTTTATATAAGACTTTTTCAACTGTCTTGGTACAAAATATATTGGAAAATGAAGAAATTGCTTGTTGCAAGCAATTTCTTCATTTTGCAAAATGTTTTCCCAATTGTTTCTCTTGAAGGGTGTCAAAAAGCGTCATTGTGTGGGATTTGGCTAAGAAAGAAAGAAAAGTTAAAATATATTTACCAGTATCTCCAGAAATTTCCATGACCACCATTAACACCATTTAGTAACCAGACAGCTGCGTGACAGAGCTCATGGATCAAAGTATCTCTGACTCTTTCTGAAAATGAAAACCTCTTTAGAGTGTATATTGTAGAATTCTTGTAAAACCGTTACATGGTACATGTAATTGACGGATTGCGGCTGTAAATGAAAATATCAATTGACATATTGAATCAATTATTCAGATCAAAACAAACTCTGGCATCTATGCAACACATTTTTGTTGGTTTTGTGACATAAAGGTAGTAACTAAAGCTTATTAACCCATTCCCACACAATGACACCCATCACTTTAAAAGCTTTGAAAAACATTGTGAAAAATGAAGAAATTGCTTGCTACAAGCAATTTCTTCATTATCCACAATGTTTACTACCCCAAAAGAAAAAGAATTTAAAGATTTCATCAACTTAATATTATTGTCTGCAACTTCTTTGAATTTGGACTAATCTAAAATTTTATTGTGTAGGAATGGGTTAAAGATGATTCAACTCTGAAATTTTCCAGACTTAGCTGAAAAACTAGAAATGTGTCACTGACACAGATGCCCCACCCCCCCTCCCCTGTGACCTTGAACTTGGAAGCATCCAACTGATACAAGTTCAAGGTCACAACTGAAGGAAATGTTACAAGCATTGTTAAACTATAAATGTGTCACATACACAAATGCCTGAGTGCTTGTAACAGATAAAAGTATTTTGAATAAGTGCTGGTCATTATATCATACTTACAATAAGCTTATTTTTTGGATAATCAAAAGATTAAATTGAAAATACTACGGCTAAAATCAGATATAGCAGTATCCTTAAAATGAGAAGCACTAAGTAGACAGTTTATTAAGAATAAAAACTTTGGTAAACATTGTGGAAAATGAAGAAATTGCTAGTTACAAGCAATTTCTTTATTATCCATAATGTTTTCTTCCCAACCAGACAAAAGATTTTAAGATTCAATAAAGTAAAAAAATGTTGACTGTAACCTCTTTGAATTTGGACCAGTCTAAAATTTTATCGTGTGGTAATGTTTTAACCCATTACCAGACGACAAAATTTTAGACTGGTCCAAATAGAATGAAATTGCAGAAGTGATTTCAAATTACTCTAACATTGGAATATAAGTGCTTTGTTTGTTTGTTTGAATGGGGTTTTACGCCGCTTTCAACAATCTTTCAGTTATATCGCGGCGGCTGGAGCACCTAACAATGGTATTTCTCACACCTGTACTACCATTACATCCCTTCCTAGCCTCCAGCTGCTATCCCACATAGGTCTACGATAATCGACCCATTGGTGAATATAAGTGCCCAATAGGGTAGAAAACATTGAGAAAAGGAGAAATTGCTTGTTACAAGTAATTTCTCCTCTTCCAACTAAGTTTTCATGGTTGTTTCTTTTCTTTGTGCATCACAAAGCATCATCTTGCGATAATGGGTTAACATATCCCCCCCCCCCCATCATAGAATTAAGTTGAGAATTGTCTATCACAACCTTTTATGACATATTACAGGTAAATCCTCAAGTGACTAAAATAAAATTGAAGAGTGCTAGGTGGAGAATTTAACTCATTCCTACACCCCCTATCTCCCCTAAGAATAAAGTTGCTTCACCTGCAGAATCACAGACTTTAGTTGAAAGTTCTATCCTGGCCGTTCTGTCTTCTTTATTGGCGCGGCTACATCTATAGGCACAATAACCTGCCGTCTTCAACAACCTTTTGTTCCATATTATAGGTAAATCTTGAGGCAACTGAAACAAACCAATATTAAACCTGGTACATAATCTTTTACAGAAGGGGGAAAGTGCTTTATGGCATATTGTTTTCAATATGCCCCCCTTCCATATTTTCCTCAAGGAGACCGGGGATATTCCACACAATGACACTTTTGAATGCCCCCCAAGGAAACAATTGGGAAACAACGTGTAAAATGAAGAAATTGCTTGTAACAAGCAATTTCTTCATTTAACTCAATGTTTTCTACCAAGAAAGTTGAAAAAAATCTAAAAATTTCATAAACTATAAATTGTCGTCTGCAACTCCATTCAATTTGGACCAGTCTAGAATTGTTGCTGTCTCGTAATGGGTCAATGGAATAAGAGCAAAAATAATATTTTTTTAGCTTCTGCAATATTTTCAATTCCTTGCAAAATTTTCAAAATGAAGGACCTAAATAGGAGCATATCTTCACAAAAATACCAGTATTCAAAAATTGATCTTTATAATACAGTTATCAAAACTAGAATGTTTGTCAAAAAAACCTTGCAGGCAGCCTGCAAACACTTGACTGATCAATGGAATTGAATGCAATGGTTGGTACATGTCACTCAGTTTATTGAGTATTACGCCAACAAAGCAAGGATCACCATACAAGGAATATTACAGCTCTATAAATCAATTTAAATAAAATGCGAATTTAAGTGAAAATTACATCAACATTTAACCCATTTCAACCCAATCCTGCTTTGTGAGAAAAAAGTTGGAGAAAATACTTTAGTAAAAGAAGAAAAGGCTTGAAAGTTTTATACAATCTTTCTTCCCAGACAGACAAATAATTTCAAAATTGTATCAAGTTCAACTCTTTATTGATGTCCGCATTTTTTTTTAGATTTGAATAAACTTGAATAAGCTGTAATTATGACCCTTAAGTCACCAAATCAACAAAAAATCATCATAACAAATGTCAGAGTTCAAAGTTCACTTCAGGTCTATATGAATGAATTGAACCAATTTCAGATTGGCAGCTGAAATCGTCATGAATTTGTTTATGTTTAGAAGGAAAGCACAGCAAATTTTACGAATTTAAAACAAGAAATGTTTTCTGATGTCTGTTGAAGTATTTATCAGCATTTTAAAAGATATAACAAATTTAAAGTGTTTTGCTTTTGAGTGCTGGATAGTGAACAGAAAAGTCTAAGTCAATTAAGAGCTTCCCAGATCTATTTTGCTAAGATAATTCCAAAACAAAGTGATACAGCCCTTCAGTTGTTTGAAAAGGAGCATAATTCTGACAAAAATGAGTTCAGATTTATTCTTCTAGACTGTTTTGGCAGCAAATATATATTTTGAGTCTCAGATCCATACATTGATTTACTAGAGCAATATTACAGAAAGTCAAAGATTTTGCCTACAGATAAATCCACTAAGGTATTGCAAAAGCTTTGGATTATTTCCAATAAAGCAGATTAAAAAATGAAATATGAATTTTTGGCCACAGGGCACCTTTTACCAGATCTGAATTACAAAGTGTACCTGTTTATCAAAGATAGTAGTGTTGTAAAGATCAAACAACTCCTTCACCAACTCTTCCCTGGTTTTCTTGAAGTTTCTAATGTACCTGTACATAGCATAAATGAAATATATTATCTATGAAAGAGGTAATTCAACCCTTTCCCGTTTTTCATTAATGGGATATCATGGGTTCGATCCTCGGCGGCTGCACATAATCTTTCCAACATTTGTCTCTCACCAATCTGTGGATAATCGTAAACCTAAGTGGGATAGCAGCTGGAGGCTAGGAAAGGATGTTGTGGTAGTACTGGTGTGAGAAATACCAGGAATCCACTGTTAGGTGCTCCAGCTGCTGCGATATGACTGAAATACTATAAAAAGCAGCGTTAAACCTCATTCAATCAATCAATCAATCAATCAATTTCCTGTTTTTCAAAACTTTAGTTTTATCCAAATTGAAAGAAACTGCAGATGACAATTAAAATTGAGTGAAATTTGAAAATTAACCAACCTAAGGGGTAGAAAATCTTGAACTGCAACTTGTTCTTCCGGAGATTTTGGTGCTTTGATTTTAGTGCAATTCTAAACAGGATTATATTCAGCAAGACAAGGGCTAAGAATACTGACTGTACCCATCCAATTTAGGCGCACTACTTACTATTCAACCAATGGTGAGAGAAAAATGACACCTGCCTCAATGATTTAATTTTTTAAGTTTCTTGTATCAAAAACAGGCGTTTTGATTGGTAGAAAAAAATATTCATAACTCCACAAACAAAATTTTGAGCGCGCAGTAATTTTGTATGCTTCGGAACAAAATAGTCCTTTATAAAACGGTATCAAAATTTATAAGTTTTTATTTTTTCATTTTGATGTTATTAAATTATATGAAATCAAGAGAATATTTTTTGTTTTCATTGGAGGTATGAACCAAAAAACCTAATCACATCTATGTATGAATCAATGATGTGATTAGTTCTTTCAATTCATACCTCCATTAAACAAAAAGATTACTCTTCATCTCTTAAATGACTTTTGTTAAATGTCAGAAAGATTAGTGACCTAGCCGGAGTTCGAACTCTTGACCAAAGGATTGACAGAACAACATGTTACTGACCAAGATAACCAGGCACTTAAGATTGGTTTACCCCTTTACACTATAAAGTAAAGTAACCCATTCACACACAAACCCCCATTTTAACTTTAAAGGGAAAAATAGTACCTTATGTGTATTCTACACATGGCTACAAGTGCTGGATATGGAGTAAAATGTAGTTTGAAAAGGGGGCATAATTCCCACAAATATGTTTTTAGACTAATCTGCTGAATACATGTAGTAAATATCATATTTTGAACTATGAACATACAGACCAAGTTTCAGGTAAATATCTTAACCAATAATTAGATGACAAAAAATTAGACAGCTCTAAATTGAAAGAAGATGCAGATGACATTTCAAAGGGTGCAAAACTAAATAATGTGTTAAAATTGAGCAAAATATTGTGGAAAAGTTATAATAAGCAATTTCTAGATCTTACTTACTTGGTAGCATCAGGATGCCTCTTATTGTTGTCTGCATTATTTGATAATGACTTTAGGAAGCTATTGCAGTAACCATCACTTCCTCGACTAAATCTTTGGGTTTTCAAACCAGATAGCGGAGTCTTAAATATATCTGCATCACTTGACAGTTTTGTTCTCCCAGGTGTTTGACAATCTGGAACGTTCTCCTTGTTGGACGTATGTAAAGATGGTAATGAGTCATCATTGTCCGAGTCATCATCGTCAGATAGTGATATATAATCACTTAGGCTAGTGGCACTACTTGGCTTTAATAATGGTGTTTTATAAATACTTGTATTGCTACTAGATCTATCCGGTATATTGGAGGTACTTGATTTAGATTTTCTTATAGGATTTGGAGTCTTAAATAAAACAGAATCTTGGTCATTATTAGACAAACTAACATCTTTCTGTTTGAGTTCTGTATTTCTTGTTTTTAATGTTATTGTCTGTTTTATATCATGTTTTTCAGTTATGTCTTTGTCCTGGTCAGAATCGCTATCGGAATCTATGTACATTTTTGTTCCTTGTTTATGTTTTCCTTTTTTACTGTCAACAGGCCACTGCCATGTGGCCTTTCTGTTGGTATTTGTTTTCGTATTGTGTGATCTGGTCCCCTTGCTAGGGGAGTCTTTCTTGTTGTTATCACGTGATCTAAGTGGTTTATCGTCGGAGTCACTGTCAGATGAGTTCCAGTATAATGATGAACACACACTGCTAGCATGAGTCTTTCCCTGCTGTCTCTTCTTCTTGTGTTTAGTAACGCTGCTTGGATAGAGTTCTGTAACAGGTACAACTCTCATTTTTAACTCAAATTTTGATGACAAATTTTCTGACAAGAGCAAATTGGAAGAAGTTGCAGCAAACAATTAAAAGCTTGTGCAAAGTAGAAATAAGTATCGGATAGGAAATAAATCATTGCTAGAAAAAAAGAAATTGTTTGTAATCATCTCATCTTCTCACATGAAGGAGTGCGCACTAAAGGCTTGATCCATTACCACAAAAAAACTTTCAGACTAGTCCAAATTCAAAGAAGTTGCAGATGACAATTTTAAGTTGGTGAAATTTAAACAATTCTTGCCCTAAAGGGTAGATAATTGCTTGTTACAAGGAATTTCTTCAAAGACCACAATGTTTTAAAAAAAAATTCTACATGGGCTTAAAAAGTGGAATTGTGTGGGAAAGAGTTAATCATTTATATGTATCACACAGCTTGCTTTGAAGCCTCTTATAGTTGTAGGAAAAACATTATTTTTCGAGCTAAACATGTTTAGAATGACATGTACAACTTCTTTCAGTATAAACCTTTCTACAATTATTTTCATCTGGAAATTAGTTAACATTATACAGTAATAATAATAAGTAAAATTCACTATTTTGACCAGTGGTGTGTATACAAATGCTTTGAAACCACTGTTCGTCATAGAGCTGAATGTAGGTTTTCACAAAAATGAGCCAACTCCCCAATCACATTTAAATGATTTAATATTTAGTTTAGTCTATCAAAATTGGGCGTTCTGATGGTCAAAAAAATTATTCATAACTCCATGAACAAAATTTTGAGCACACAGCTATTTTGAATGCTTCCACACAAAATAGTCCCATACAAAAAGGTATCAAAAGTAGAAGGGTTTTTGCTTTTTCGCTCGATACTAATAAATTATAAGGAATGAAGAGAATATTTTTTTGTTTTCATGGAGGTATAAACCGAAAAACCTAATCACCCTTATGTATGAATCCCCTTCGCGTATTTATAATGATACAGTGTTATTAGTTTTTTCGGTTCATACCTCCATGAAAACAAAAAATATTCTCTTCATCTCTTAAATGTTGTGGGCCACATATTTTAGGATTGAGCCACAATTAGACATAAACTTTTTATCACAAAGTTTCAAGTTAAGAGTACCCAACAAAGAAAGGCATGCAAACACAGTGAGAAAACAAGGATTGCATAATACAACTTCACTGAGATTTGTCTAAACATAACCTAACAGAGATCTCTAAACCCAATTTTAGGTCTGGTCAAAATTCATAAAAGTTGCAGATGACAGTTTATAGTTCTTGGACTTTTGATAAAGTTAGTCTTAGTGGTAGATAATTGTGGATAATGAAGAAATAGCATAACTAAAGAATCATAAGTTGTTTTTTTATTTCCTTACAGTTATCAAAAAGTGTATGTGTATGGGAATGGGTTAATGGAAAGAAGACAATCTCCTTATCTCTTTTTTACCACCAGAGTAATACTTACTGGATGAGAACGCTTCATCACTACTCTCCTCTGATTGGCTGTTAACTTCAGGGTTTGGATTCAGCCTGAAAATAGATTCTTTAATTTAACCCTTTCCTGTACAATCACTGGTTTTTACGCCCTTGTGATTTTAAACTTGAGGAAACATTGTGGGAAAAGAAGAAATTGCTTGTTACAAGCAATTTCTTCTTTTTCCACAATATTTTCTACCCCACTGAATGATTATTTTTCAAATTAAATCCACTTTAAATTCTCGTCTGCAAAACATTTGAATTTGAACAGGTCTACAAAATTTTGAAACAGGAAAGGGTTAACCCATTTATCTAATACAAAAAAGTTGCAGAAAATAATTTCAAATATTTCTGTCTTTCTGGGTTATGAACTATGTGGATAGTGAAGAACAAGCAATTTTTTCCTAATTCACATTGTTTCTGAACCTCTTTTCCTGAGCGTCCTAGACAGACAGGATAGTTTTACAATGGGATAATGGACATGTCTAGCTGACGATCATTGCCCAAGCTAGGACCAGTATGTATGGAATAATTGACAAAACATTGACATAACTTAACATAAATAGTTTGTTATAGAAATTGAAACATTGCGGCTGTCAATCAAGGATTATATAGACCAATCAAATTCAGCCTGGAATTGAGATTTAAAAGTATGACATTGGCTGCCATTTGTGTGTAACATAATTTGTTGGTTGGTGACTTAACTATAGCATATTCAAGCTGAAGTTACGATGATTAGGTCCCCAACCAAAATTATATTTTTTTGTTACATGCTAGTGAACAAAGTCTTTGCAAAATTTCACCATTTAAAATTGAATTGGGACTTCCTGTTGGGTAGAGATCATTGTTCAAAAAGAAGAAATTGCTTAATGCAAGCAAATTCTTCGTATTACACAATGTTTTCCCAATAGTTTTTCTTGAGGTGCATCCAAAAGCATTTCTATATGTGAATGAGTTAAAACTAAGTCTGGACAAATGCAACACAATTTTGTGATACAGAATCCTTGACAAGTAGCTAATCTTACCTTTCCACTAATGGAGCCCTGTCCAGTTTCTGGGTTTCTTTAATGTAGAAAACTTCATCATCAGATTCACTTGTCATTTCATCATCCTCAACTATAAAATCTTTCATGCTACAATGAATGGAGAACAATGGACCCATTAAGACTCAATCCAGTTTTTTTGCATGCTGCAGAAATGTAGCTATAGAAAAACATTGTAAGATGATAAATTGTTTCTCACAAGCAAACTCTCCACATTTTTTTCTATCTTATCTGGTACTTATTTCTCAATTTACACACAATTTGAATTGTTATCTACAAATCTTTACAATTTTTACCATTCAAAAATCCTATCATCAGGTAATGGGTTAATAAGTTCCAATTACCACTCAATCCTGCTTTTTGACAAGCTGCACCCTTTGGCTTTGGAAAAACATTGTGAGAAAAAGAGAAACTGCTTTTCATAAATAATTTCTATTTATCTCACAATTTCTTCTACTCTATCTGTTAAAAAAATTATTGTCTGATAATGGATTCAGAAAGAAATTTAACATTTATTATAAATATCAGACAAGTCAAAATTAAATGATGTGCATGCAGATGAGACTTTTCTGGTGAGAACCAGCAACATGGGATTTACTTTTAATAATCTGAAACCTTTCCTGTTTTGCAAACTTTTAGACCTGTCCAAATTAAAAGGTTTTGCAGATGGAAATTTGACCCATTCCAACTCAATAAAGCTTTTAAACGCCCCTCAATAAGAAAGCTTTCGAAAACATTGTTGAAAATGAAGAAATTGCTTGTTCCAAGCAATTTCTTCATTATCCACAATGTTTTCTACCTCAAAAGACAGAGATTTTAAAGATTTCATCAACTGAAAATTTTCATCTGCAACTGTTACAAGCAAATATTTCTTCTTTTTCTACAATGTTTTCTCAACTATAAAATCACAGGGACATAAAAACCAGGGATTGAACAGGAAAGGCTTCAAGCAAAAACGTCTAGTTATGAAGATCCTTTCTTTGGAAAGGGAATTTTGATGATGTTCAATTAATAAAAGTGGTCCGCAAAGCAGGTGGTTGCTTCAGCAAAAGATTGACTTATTTTCTTTACAATTCAGACTAGTCTGAATTATTTTTTCATCTTGCTATGGGTTAAGAGTCATCAGACATATGCATCATTTGTGTCTCAACAATGGATGTATGATGAGAAGTTCCCCTTAGTTGGAAAAACAGTCCGTCAATGGGATCAAATGTTATGAATGTACAGGTGTGAGAAACGATAGGAAGACATATATAGGTACACTGGCCTCGGTGAAACAACTTGAATACTTTTGAAAGAGACATACAATCCCATACAATCAATCAATCTATCTATTTTCAGCTTACCTTTTATGACTTGATTCTGATGATTTTTTCTTTTCTGGATTTTTCAGCTTCTGAATAACTGAAGATATACATAACCCATTACCAGACAATTCTTTTAGACTTGTCTACATTTCAAGAAGTTGAAGAGAACAATTGGAAGCTGATGAAGTTTAAAGAAAAAACAACTTTGTCTTTAAGGTTGGAAAACATTGTAGATAATAATGAAGTGACTTATTACAAATAATTTCTTCTTTTTCGAAAATTCTTCTTTCAAGTTTCTTTCTTTAGGAAGGGGTTAAAATTTGAGCCTGCCCAAGATACATGTACCTACATATACTCCAAATAAATTTAACTCCGTTACCAGATGGCAAAAATATAGACTGGACTAAATTCAATTTTAGTTGCTGATTATATACTTAGGTTCAATCATAAAATTTTTCAGAAATTAGGGAATTTCTGGACACACTGTGTGGACATTCAGACAGTTCAATGTCTTTTCTGGTATTTAATCATTCACTGATTACTGGCCAAGATGACTGCTTCCTTCAGGAAGTTTGACTAAGAAATTCAATGCAGTCATTTTGCACGATCTATGGTCAGAAATGTGTGACAAAATGAAATGGTTGCAGTAGTAGGTGACCTAAGCACTGTAACTGCAGCCTGAATGAGCTGTAGTTACATCATTTAAGTCACCAAACCAACAAAAATGATGCACATAACAATATAAATGTCAACCATTATCAGAGTTCAAAGTTCACTTCTGGTCTTAATGTATGATTTAATTGTTCTATCAGTTTTTATGACAGCCCTGATCTGTATATTATAGTTACAGATAAAAACTCTTTCTCTTACATGCTTCTAGGTTATCATCACTGCTGGACTCGCTGTCCTTTCTTTTACTGTCCCTGTAAAACATGTAAAATTGTAATCATATAAAACTTTCACTGTCCCTGTAAAACATGTAAATTTGTAATCATATAACACTTTTACTGTCCCTGTAAAATATTTAAAAATGTAATCATATAAAACTTTTACTGTCCCTGTAAAACATGAAAAATTGTTATCAAATAAAACTTTTACTGTCCCTGTAAAACATGAAAAATTGAAATCATATAAAACTTTTACTGTCCCTGTAAAACATGAAGAAAAGTTGTAAACTTTTACAAGGCAACAAAATTTTAGGATTGCAAAAGACTTTGTATGAAGTATTTAATTTGAGTCAATGGACTCCATAATGTGGTTGTTTAAGAGAATTGTCACTTGATACACTTTTTTGATTCATATATAGGTATTGGTTCAACTGCATACATAAGTTGTTGCAGAATTCTCATTTAATCCTATGTTTATGGAACTCATTGGCATTGTTTCAATGAGACCCAAAGAGATCAGCCAACATAGGATTTAGTTTTCAAATTTTTTTAGTAAAAACACCCATTTATAAAGATCCTTTTGGACAGGGGTTTTTATGCAGGTGGCTTAATGAAAGTGGTTACTTAATAGAGGTGGTGACTTGAACAAGATTGACTTTTTATTGAAATAATCAATTACCTCCAATCATTCTTCAAACTTTCATCTATAGAAGGCCTCTCTGTTATTTTGTTTCCACTTCTACCAGGTCTACCTTTCACATGATGCTCCTCACCACTGTCAGAGTTTAAGTCTTTTCCTTTAGTCCTACCTGATTCTTTAAGATCATTACTATCACTCACAGATTGGTTATCTACCGAAGTATTACTTGAATCAGTATTACTGTTAACTCTGTCCATGTTTGTATCTTCAACATCATTTTCTGCATCTGAGTCGGAACTAATATCAAAACAGTGACTAGCCTTTTGTCTCTTCGTGCCTGGTTTAGGTTTAATTGATGAAGATAAATTTGGGTTGAGAACAGAATCTTTCAAGTCAGGAATATTCTGGGTATAGCCACTACCCATTCTATCACTTAAATTAGAAACATTTTGGTCAGATACAAAGTCATTACTAGAAGTTTTAGTGCATGTATCTAAACTTTTATTATAACATTCTTCATCCTTTGAGGTAGATTTATCAATGCTACTATTGCGGCTTGACAAACTTTTATCTGTGTCAGAAATTGTTAAGGAAGAATTACAATTTGTCTCATCTATTTTGTCACCAGTGTTACTCAAATCACAATTTATATCACTAACTACATGATTTTCAGATTCTGTTTGAGTACAAGCATCTACTACTTCATAAACACTTGTATCAGAGTTTGACGAATTACTTTCATCAAGTTTATCACAGACCTCATGATCACTTTGCATATCTGTGCTTATTTCATTCAGTACAGCTGATTCACTATCATTGCTAGAATTTGAGTATTCACCAAGATTCTTGTGCACAATTTTGTTTAATTTAATTTCATCTCTGGTACTTGAGCAATCTTCTATAGTAGTCATATCTACAGTTATTTGACTGTAAATGTTCAACTCATTGTCCGGCTCAATTTGTGTTGTGTCAAAATCAATTTTCTTTGGAATACTATTTGTACTAATGTTACTTAAAGTTGTCTGGTCATAAGGTGAAGTCACTTCACAGTTAGAGGTAATTGCTGACATTTCGCCAGCATGGTTCCTCCTTTCTGTTCGAATGTCCTCAGATTGAGAACCAACCTGACTGCAATCTTTATCAAGGACTGATTCCACAACAGTCAATTCACTATAAGCAGGTTTGTTGTTAGAAGAGTCCAGAGTATCATCCGTATACAACTTACATACAGGGTTACTATGTTTAGGTGTATAGAGTTTTACTGGTGTATCTGTACTCTGTGTTTGAGTAGCTACATCTATAACTTCGACATACTCATTACTACTAGTCCTGCTTCTATATAAACCTCCACTGTTGCTTGCTGTCTCATCTATATGTGTTTCTTCTGCCTCATCAACTAGAATTTCTAAAGCGGTTACATATTTCACATCTTTAACAGGAGACACTTCAGGGCTCTCAGCTATCACATCAGGATCAGAGTTTCTATTATAAATACTTCTTGTGTCAACTCTCCTGACTTTATTCATGTTTTTGCTTGAAGCAAGCAGATGCTTATCACAGTCTTCCTTGTCTATGCTGTCTATTAATTGTTGATATGTGACACTACTCCGTCTGTGAATCCTTGTTGACTCAACTAGAGGTTCACCAATGCTGTCAACATCACTAATGAGAGACATCATCGACAAACGATTTCTGAGTATACTCTCTTCATTATCATCACTGTTGAAACTTTTCCTGTCAAACTGTGCTTTGTTACTATGACGGCTGTTTAACGGGGAAGCACTCAGCCTAGCCCTGTCAGTGTCTGTGCCAGTCATCCATAAGTCAGATTCCCCTATACAGCTGATGTAGGTATCTTCTTTAGGTTTCTCTTCCTCTTCACTATCACTACATATAACTTTGGGAATTACACAGGTTTTGTCAGTCGTGTCTAGTGCAGCCGTAAAGCTGCTGTCACTACATAAAACTCTCAAACGTGCTGTAGGTTTTGTGGCAACTTCTGGTATAGTTGTAAAACTACTGTCACTGTCTGATGATAGAAAACCAGTTACCTCTGCCTTTCTGGGTATGTTTGAACAAGATATTCTCGCAGGTGTCCTCTGTTCTGAAATTATGTCTTTTGTATCCTTTGAAGTCTTGTTAGCTTCTCCTGTTATCAAGAAAAAAAGTTGTTTTATATAAAAAAAAGATTTTCCTTCTCAAGGTGTTTTTTTTTACCCTTTTTCTAAAAATGGGTGTTTGAAAATTGAGACATCAACTAACACTTAATAATGATTAATACATATATACATATTTATATCTCGTTTTATTTGATTTTGACATATTACTTAGAGATATCTAAATAAATGGCATTTCCAAGTTGTGTACAAGAAAAATATTTCAGTTTCATGCAATTGGATCAAGCAAAATTGAAAAAAAAAATTATGCATTTGCTACAAGAGATATAATGAATATTACCGTTTTGGCCAGGAGGTCTAGACAAAGATCATCCTGCACATATGTGCAGTCTGATCTTTGTCTAGACCTCCTGCTTGTACATGTACTATCAAAGTTAAATTTATTTTTAAGAAAAATTTTTGTAAATATAATTCACCAACAAAAAATGCTTCCTTTGATTTTAATGTAGTTTTGTAGGCCATTTTATTCAGCAAGATAAGGGTTAAGCCAGGCATCTTGTTTGAATAGATTTTTCACTACAGCAAAATTAGCTTAGGTAGCAGCAGTTCTCAGTTGAATTGGAAAGTAGTTATTTTTTAACCAAATCCCACACGAAAAATTTTAGATTGGTCCAAACTGAAAGAAGCTGCAGACGAAAATTTCAAGTTGCTGAAATTTTGAAAATCTTTGCTTTTTATGGTAAAAAACATTGTGGACATGCAAGCAATTTCTTCAATGTCAACAATGTTTTCCAAAGCTGTTTTTCTTGAGGAACATCAATAAGTGGAATTGTGTGGGAATACGGTAGGTTGAACAATTTTTTTTTTCTTCACAAAATTTTGTACCATTATTCCAGAGTTTATTCTACGATTTGAAAAATGCAGGGGATTTCAGTGCAAAATCTACACAATTCTGAACTGTTCAGAGAAAACTATTGTACATATACACTAGACATAAAATTGTAACTAAATGCTAATTATTGAAGTTATCAGTTGAATAAAATTATTTTGGAATGAAAGGTATCTGTATGAAGTAAGAAAATTACCTTTCTTCTTCTTTTCTGTAGCCCTAGACCTAGACGATTTCTTCTTTTTTGTACTTTTTGATAGCTGAAAATAATCATAAAAGTTACCATATAACACCAACAGGCTGTTTATAACACATTTTAGGCCTACATAACTTGCTAGCAGTGTCTGTAGCTATGTTCCCAAGCTCCTGGAGAACAGTATCTTAACTTTTCATGTCCTCCTCTATATAGTATGACCATCCAGGCAATAATTTATGCTGTAGCAAAGTGATTTTATTAACCCATTCCAACACAATCCCTCCTTTTTACCCCCCTCAAGAAAAAAGCTTTTTGAAACATTTTAGACATTGTTTTCTACCCAAAAAGGCAAAGAATTATAGAATTTCAACAACCTGAAATTGTCTGCATCTTCTTTAAATATGGACCAGTCTTAAATTTTGTCATGTGGGAATGGGTTCAGGATGACAAAGATGATTACAGTATCTACAGACTTCATACACACAGGGTACTTCTCGCCAGATACACTACTGATTTATTCGATGAAAAAACGAAATTTTTAGAATCTTATAATTTGAATTCTGCATCGCATTATGGTAAGTTAATTATGCATACAAATGACATGCAAAGTTTGGGCATTGGGCACAAAAACCAAATTGCTGCAATGAGCCGTGGTGAAAGCAAACTTGAAAAACTACCACTGATATTTCAGGTTTCACTTGGTTGCATAAAAGCAAATTATTTAGAAGGTAAAGATGACCTATATACTTGTGAAGAGAAAATTTTTTCATTATCCACAATGTTTTATACCCCAAATGACAAAGACTTCATAAACATAAAATTGCCGTCTGCAACTTTTTTGAATATGAACTGGTCTAAAATTTCATTATGTGGGAATGGCTTAAGTTAGGCATTTTAATAGCAGTCAGAATACATAAATATTTACTGATTTTAGAGCCTGGTCCAAATCTCCATGTTTTAACCACCCCAACTTCTCCGCCATCTTCTGAAACTGTTCTGACACATCCATAGTGTTGGATCCTGTAGCCATTCTGTCCTGAAAATAAATGATCTTACAGTACTATGTTTACCCCGCTTATGATAAACCCGCTTTTACGTCTCTCAGGAGAAGAGATTTATAAATTAATGTTGGAAAATGATGGAATTGCTTGTTACAAGCAATTTCTTCATTTTCTGAATAGTTATCTATGCAGAAATATAGAGGTACTAGAAATTCTATCAACTTGGAACTATTGTTTGCAACTTGTTTCAATTTTGACCAGTCTATAACTTTGTCATCTGTATTACTAGTAATTGCTTAATTACAACAAGGAGGTGTCATGGGTTCAATCCTCGGCGGCGGCAAATATTCTTTCAGATATTTGTCTCTCACCAATAGGTGGATAATCGTAAACCTAAGTGGGATAGTAGCTGGAGGCTATGACAGGATGTAGTGGTAGTACCGGTGTAAGAAAAACCAGGAATCCTTTGTTAAGTGCCCCAGCTGCCGCGATATGACTGAAATGCTGTTAAAAGAGGTGTTAAACCCCATTAATTACAACAGAATATCCCATTATCAAACATAATCAAAGTGCCGAAAGCACGGAAGGCCTAAAATATGTATACATGAGATATATAACCTTGGCAGAAAAAGTTTGATTGTCAGAGGTGTTACTTTCTACCCAAATCTACTGTGGCTTATCCACAGATCTGCCAATTTGTGAGCTAGGGAACACGCCCTGTCCACAATAATTTCCTTCCTGCTTTTGAGGTATTGTAATGATATATTCACATATATAAATTGTAACATATTTTTCACCCGATCAAACTGCTTTGAAGGAATCTGATAAAGGCCACCCAAGGAACCCTCCTGTGAATTTTGGTTGAATTCTGTTAAGTACTGTCTTAGAAGAAGATTTTTAAAGTAAAAGTTGATGGATGGACGGACGAATGATGGACAAAGCATCATGACAAAATTCCGCTGGCCTTCAGCCAGAGGAGCGAGAGAGAGAGAGAGAGAGAGAGAGAGAGAGAGAGAGAGAGAGAGAGAGAGAGAGAGAGAGAATGCTAGAGAGGGAGAGAGAGAGAATGCTAGAGAGGGAGAGAGGGCGAGAAAATGGAGTGTGTAGCCAAGTAACTAGGAGGCTTTCGCGTGCGATGCGAGTATTCTTCCATACAGACCAATTTCGTTAATATGCGCTTTATAATCTCCAGGTAAAGATAGTGAGAGAGGGCTGGTGGTCGTTTACCAGGTTTACATGATTATGTACACCTTTCAAAAGCAATATGTAGACGTTGCTGTTACATTATATTCTATGGGTAGAATTCAGAGGTAAACATTTATTAGACATAAAGTCTGAGCATGACGAAATTGTTTGCAGACAGTGTGAATATGATCCTATGAATGACCAATAAATTTGTTAAACAAAACATTCCAATCGTGCGTAAAACCGACAGCTTCACTTATCAGCTTCATACAGCAACTTCGTCTTACCGAACCATTCTAATACTGTAACTGTAAGTAATATTATTGGGAATAAAACAAATACCTTATTTTTTCTTAACAGTATGATATGATATGATTATACAGGATTAGTAATTATCCAATATACTATATATCTCCTTTCTTTCTCTCCATTCACTTATCAATTCTTAATAATTTTGCCAAATTCAGAACACTCTACACTATAAATCTGTACATCAAGCGCCAACTTTCAATGATTCAGATCTCTCCTTCATCCTTCTTGCCTCAATCGGGCGTATTGATTCATATTTGAAGTCATGTTATTCGGTCCGATCTACTTTCCATGTGGAAAAATGATATACTTATTACGTTAGATGCTTTAACATTAATAAACTCTGCGTGGGTTGAAATTTTACCTGGGTAACTTTAGCCTCAGATTGCTACGCAATCGCAGGCTAAAAATTTGATTGTTTCACATCGAATTTAGTTGCAGATGATCATTTGGGTCAGTAAATAAGTGCAAAAAATTGATAAACATTGTGAGAAAAGGAGAAATTGTTTAATCTGCCATGTATGCTAAAATCTCAGTTGAAAAGAATCATTTCAGCTGATTGATTGAATGGGGTTTAAAACCACTATTAACAGTATTTCAGTTATATCACGGCGGCTGGAGCACCTAACAATGGATTCCTGTATTTCTCACAAGAGTACTACCACTACATCCTTTCCTAGCAACCAGCTGCTATCCCACTTAGGTTTACGATTATTCACCCATTTGAGAGACAAATGTAGGAAAGGATATGTGCCACTGCTGGGGATCAAACCCATGACACCCCATGACTGAAGATTTGGAGTCTGATGTGATACTGACTGGGCTTTGACAGCGGCTCCCTTTCAGCTGAACTCAGAGCTTTTCTATCCCAAATCTCCCTGTCTTTCTCTTTTCCCTGTCTTATTCCAAGTTGTATTGGATTCTGGCTTTATAGAACTGGCTATTTAAACTCTTTCCTGTTTTGCAAAATTTTAGACCTGTTCAAATTCAAACATTTTGCAGACAACAATATAAGATTGATTTTATTTGAAAAATAATCATTTAGTAGGGTAAAAAATATAGTAGAACAAGCATTCTGAAGTATTGCATGGCAATACCAAGTCCCCTACCGGCTTTATATATATCCCTAGAGCGGTATATTTTTTGGTTGGTAAAGGGATTACTACCCCTCCAAAATATTACATTTGTATCAGATTTTACGAGCAATTCTTAAACACACACACATACACACAACCATAAAAAATAGGCGTCTCTTTTTGTTGTTAGCTGAATTATACTTCATAAAGTCATCTGTTCCAAGAGAATTAAGAATTAAGACCCTAAAGCCCAAGTAAACTTTGAACAAAAGCTTTCAAAAATCTGTCTAGGATTATGAATGCTTTTCGGTTATCAAAATATTTTGCCTTGATCACTTCATGCAACCACTTTTAACAATTTGTTCAGTCAATATAACAGTGGCTGGAGCACCTTACAATGTATTCCTGGTATCTCTCTCACCAGTACCCCCCTAACATCCTTTACAAGCCTTGGAAAGGCAATGGACAGCAATTAAACTCAATATTATTAATATGTAACTTATTTTGCAAAAGCATCCATATCTTGCTAAAAAATCAATGGACTGGAACAGAACCTGAACTCGTTCTGTAACTCATCAATGCTGACTCACTTATCAAAAATCAGTTCAATACCTGCAAGTGTTAAGAAGAAAGTCTGGAAAAACTAATTTCTCAAGTCTAGCATCCATATCTTCCTCAAAAATGAATGGACCGAAACAAAACTTACACTTGTTCTGTAACTTATCAATATTGAATCACATAACAAAAACCTCCTTCATATCACAAAGGGTTTAGATAAAAAAAATCCGGAAAACTGAATTTTCCTGGTAATTTTTAGCGTTTTTTTTAGGAAAAACCGGTATTTCATATCGATCAACCGGAAACAAGTTCTCACACATTTCCGCTCATTTCCACGCATGCTCATAAACGTGAAGTGAAAATCTATGTGATCGCCTCCATCTTGTTTCATCGCTGATGAAGAAAATAACTTACTTGCTGAATGCAAACAGCCTCCTTTTAGTCATGAATATCCAGGAAAATGGTTTAAAACTTAACATATCCTTGGTAAATTGTCTAATGAATTGTCAAAATGAGAGAAATAATTACCTCGTGTTTCAAGATAGAATCTAAGCCAGTGGTTAGTGGAGTAAGCAAATACATGTAAACTGTCTGCTGGTGTATTGACCTGGCAGGGCTGGGTAAATTTACATCCTGTATACACAGTATATGTAACACGTTGCAACCCTGTTATAGACGCGATTGAAGCGCCTATTAACCCCATCGAATAAAACACCTTTTACCCCTCGAATTCGACTAAATCTTTGAAACGGACACGTAACTACTTCAATTGTGATAGTAATATGCTCAACGAAAAAAAAATTGATTGTTAGCTTTGATTTCTATACCTTTTATCATTCAACCCTTTACCACACAACCACAAATTTTCACGCACATAAGATGAAAACGTTGCGATTAATTCAAAATAGCGATTTCGGTAAACAGTAATGGGTCATGATTGATTGAATAGGGTTTAACGCAATTTTTGATAGTATTTCAGTTATATCGTGGCGGCTGGAGCTCCTAATCATGGATTCCTGGTAGTTCACACACCAATACTTCCACTACATCCTTATTGAGCCTCCAGCTGTTCCTCCTACGAGTACGATTTACTCACTCATATTGATGAAATATGCCCGCATTATTGAGTGCGGTTACTGATAAACCAGCAAAACCGCTCTCAGGACTTTCAGTCCTTTGATTTAAGTCCAGCATCCGTATCTTCCTCAAAAATCAATGGCCCAGAACCAAACTCGAACTTGTTCTGTTACTCATCAATGCAGACTCACATACCAAAAATAAGCTCATTATCTCTGAGGGTTAAGAGAAAAAGCCGGTAGGGGACTAAAAAGAAGAAATTTCTTGATACAAGCAATGTCTTCTTTATCCACAATGTTCTCTCAAGTATAAAAACACAGGGATGTAAAAACCAGGGATTGAAAGGAAAGGATTAATATAATGTCTAGAATATCTCTATGGTAGAATGAAAGATAAAACTATAGACATGTACATATGTATGTAGTTCCCAGTGTTTATGTGAAAGAATCAACTATGGACATGATCTCCAAGATGTATGCGTCCAATAACCAATTACACAATGGAAAATTTTTAGACTGGTCCAAATTGAAAAGAGTTGCAGACGCTAATTCAAAATTTACAAATTTTTAGATTTTTTCAACTTCGGTATAGAAAACATAGTGTAAAATGAAGAAATTGCTTGTTACCAGCAATTTCTTCATTTTATACAATGTTTTCCCAATTGCTTCTCTTGAGGGGCATCCAAAAGCATCACTGTGTTGGAAGGGGATAATATATGTATGCTAAATCCCTTTTTAAATTGGTAGATAGTGCAATACATTAAACCAGGGGTAAGGAAATACAAAATTTATCCACTTGACCCCTGACAATAAAAACTTGATTTTCTACTTGTCCAAGATTAAAATGAACTTATCCACAAAAGAGCAAAGACATAGAATTTGGAAAAAACATTGTTGTTAACAACAAAAATGCTGCAACCCAGCATTTTCTCCATTAACCACAATATTTTCTACCCTTCAATAGATAAATATTTTTCCAAAATATAATGAATTATCTTTGAGACGTATATCATACAAATTCAAGATATTACCTGGTATTTACTTGCCTGCAAGAAAAGCCCATGTTGGATACGAGTAGAGAAACATTATACCCTTATAAAATTACTTGAGACCAACTTAATTGCAGACAATGAGATACCGACCATTGAGGGGCAGATTAAATTGGGTGTTAGAGGTTCTTTTGAACCCTCTCTGTAGCCTAATCATTTCATTTTCATTGAAAAAAAATACAAACTTGAAAAGAAGTGTGAAATGAACCCATTCTACAGATAGACCCACCAATGACACCAAGATTCTGAATTTAAAAACCAGTGGGCTAGCTTAAACTTTTTTTATAAACATCCATCGGTTCAAAATAAGAGACAAGTCGTTTTCAGAAACAACTTTTTCACAAGCGAAGGATTTAGGGGACGAGGCAACTGAATTGAATTTCCCGCTTCCGGATAATTTGGAACACAATTAAGTAATTTATTTTTTGTCTGATTGATATTCAAGGCATAAAATAATCTTTCGCGATAAATAGTTAGAATTCACATGTTACAAGTCAATGGAAAAAATATTCAACTGTCGCCTCGAATTGAGAAGCAGGAAACCAAACTTTAGTGTTGGGAACCAGCTAATTACTTCACCGGAAGTGAACAACTTCAACATTAATTATTTAATTGACAGGTATAAAAATGCATTTATTTGTATAATACGATTGTTTTTACACACTTTTGTTGATCGATATTTAAATATTTCAAGTTTAGACCACGATTAACCCTTGATCTAATCTGACGTGACCGGCTAGCATCTTGCTAGCGATAACGTAGCCCTCCTTTTGATAATGAGACTACTCGATTTTGCTCGATTTTAAGACCTACATCTCTGATATTTGGTATGTAGTAAGGGAAAATTTGGTAAACTCGGACGAGTGGGTAATCTCGGACTATCAGCTGTTTTCTTTCGCAAAATGAGACATTTTTCCCCAAATCATTCTCAAAGAAGTTTTATTTTTAGCTGTCACGTGTTACTTACCGACTGTGGATGATTAAAGACACCCTGTGACGTAGTTCATGACGTATGCTCTTCACAGCGCATGCACTGACTGTAGGTGTTTCCGAAACTCCGTAAATAAGCGTCAACAGAAAAATTTCAAGGACTAAATAAAATCCAAGTCAAATGTAAATAAAGAATATTACATTTAATCATATTGTACACAATTATATTTAAAATATATTGAAGTTTACTTTTAAACACTTTTTAGTTTTCCTTAGATCTTTTAAAATGGTTAAAAAAGGCAGAAAACAAAGTGTCCGAGTTTAAATGAGCTAAATTTAAGACCTTAGGTAAAGTCGGACACAAATATTCTTCGTGTATTTCTTTATAGACCTAGGGCTTGAATTCTAGATTCCAACTAGAAACTATATCGAAAAATTACTTAAGATAACCTTCTCCCAAACAAGCCCTAATTTGTATATTTTTGGGGGGATAAAAGGTCTTTAAAAATAAGCAAAATATTGTCGGGAAAGAAAAATACCACAACCAATCATTTTGATTGATATGTTTTTCTTTTTCACCCACCGTTTAATAAATTGTAGACTTAAGCCTACAATTTGGCTTAAATTTTTCATCCGTCAAAATTCTATAGAATTAATACTAATATTACACTTAAATATGGTAGAATAACCCTTATTCAACAAAACACCGACTTACATACCTATTGGTAATGGTTCTCGTAACTACAGCTAAATTAAACTGTAGTTGTGAGATTTTGGTTTCCAACCGAAGATATGCTGTTGCCGCTTGAAATCAAATACGACTCTCCCCCTCTTTGTTAGGATGAAGAATGTGATAGTGAAAGGAGTTTACATTGTAGGCATGCACCTCTAATTCAGAGATCGTAAAATTGCATTTTTATGCACCAGAGGAACCCAATCCAAACCATGAAAATGCTATCATCCTATTCATAGATTCGTTTCAAGGTCCCATATTTTCGTAGATAGGACGCAAAAAAATCAAAACAGTTTTTTAATATGTCGTGGCAGAAAAACTTTACATCTGGCGTCAAAAAAAATTATTATAAAGCCCGATGCAGTTTTGCAATATTGGAGGAAGGACACTTAATTTGGCACAGTTCTTGGGCTGCTTGGAGACTGCAACTTTAAAGTTTTTAACTGATAATCTGCATTATGCTGAACTATAGAAATTAAATGGATAAAAATAAAAATGCATAATGGCATGCTTTTTAGACTGAGAAAGAAAGTCTAAAAGGGACCTTCCGGTTATTTGTTAAACAAATACTTGAAAACAAATTGGCTCCAGCAGAGGTTACTGAAACATGATACAGTTAGGTAGTAGGAATGTTTTACACTAAGAAAATCTGCAAAAATCGGAAAGATTCGTCCCGGTCAGCCCGTGCAATCCACCTAATCTAGTCAGCATACATGTTCGATTCTTTTTGCACTTCCCCTGAGCAGGTTAGGTGACGAGTCCTATTTCATATGTTGTCTTACATAAATATATACAGACCTATGGCAATAATGTATCACTTGACATAAACAGATCTGTATCCACACTCACACAATGCGACATTTTGTTCGACGACTGGCTATCTCAGGGTATTGCTCGCCTTACGCCGACAACAAGTGTGTGTACCTTTAGTAATTAATGTTATACAGTGAATAGTTTTGTATAATACTAATTGTATAAAAAGAATTATTCACGATATTTTTTCCGAGATTTGATAGGGGAAGGGGGCGTGTGGACCCCCTCTGGATCTGTGCATTGTAGTAACATAAATACATTGTATGGCTGTTTTTCAGCCCAGAAAATACTTCCAAAGAATACATATACCATCGATGTGTGACTATAACATCCTTAACACATCTTAAACATTTCTGTAATTACGATGTTTTGCTTGCCAACTCACGATATATCATGAGGCTTATCATCATTGAAAATAATCACTAAAGATATGGCTAATAGACTAGTTTCAAGACATTTGTATCATATTACATATCTTCAATTTATTGTAGTAATCACGAGAAAAGGGAAAATGTTCTTCTTGGCTGATGGAAAGTTGCTTTTTTTAAAAACTTGAAGCTGTCCGAATTTACCTACTCTGTGTCCAGAGACTGTCCGAGATACCCCAGTCTATGTCCGAGTTTACCCGTTTTCAACGTAATTCTTATTTCGTTAAAAATTATTTCTTTTATCAACTTAACAACTTCGACCAATGAATTTTGTCGAACAATTTGGATTACTTTAGTATAATCCACCGATATTGCAACCGTGAACGCCCGAGAAATTGTAGTAGGGGCGGTGTTGGGGAAAAGTATTGTTTACCTGTCCGAGTTACACCGAATTTCCCCTATCATCTGGTAGACCTCTATCAAAATTGAATAAATTATGGGCCCAGGGTCAGAATTAGCCTATTCCAGGACGTCACAAGTTTAACATATACCTTATATAGAGAAAAGTTAAAAAATCTTCTTCTCCTAAAAGGGGTGGCCTAGAGCTATTAGATTTGCATCCTGATCAAGATTGTGTAAATTATTGCCCTAGGGTAAGTATTAGCCCATTCCCAGATGTCACAAGTTTTTCATAGGGCTTATAAAGTGAAAACTTTAAAAATCTTCTTCTCCCAAACAGGAAGGGCCTAGAGCTTTTATTTTCGTATGTAGCATCATCTGGTAGACCTCTACCAAGATTGTGTAAATTATTGCCCTAGGGTCAGAATTAGCCCGTTCCCAGACGTCACATTTTTTACATAGGGCTTATATAGTTAAAACTTTAAAAATCTTCTTCTCCAATACAGGAGAGCTTAGATTGATTGATTGAATTGAGTTTAACGCAACTTTAACAGTATTTCAGTCATATCGCTGTGACTTGAGCACCTAACAGTGGATTCCTGGTATTTCTCACACCAGTACTACCACTACAATCTTTCCTAGCCTCCAGCTGCTATCCCACTTAGGCTTTCGATTATCCACCCATTGGTGAGAGACAAATGTCGGAAAGAATATGTGCCGTCGCCGGGGATCGAACCCATGACATCCCACAAGTTTTACACAGGCTTTTACAGTGAAAACTTGAAAAATCTTCTCCCAAACAGGAGGGCCTAGACCCTTGATATTTGGTATATAGCATCATTTAGTGGACCTCTGTCAAAATTGTATAAATTATTGCCCTAGGGTAAGTATTAGCCCATTCCTAGACGTCACAATTTTTACCTAGGGCTTAAGTAGTGAACATTTAGAAAAAAATCCTCCCAAACAGGAGGGCCTAGAGCTTTGATATTTAATCAATTCCCTTCAATATCCCTACGATATCTCAAGAATTTGTTCTAAAACATTTAAAAATGCTTGACACCAGTAAATCATATGGCCTTGTTGATATTTCAGCTAAATTCCTAAAAGTAAGTGCTGACATTATATCACAACCTATAACAACTATATTTGATAAAAGTATAACAAATTGTAAATTTCCATCTCTTTTCAAGGAAACTAGGTGATTCCCGTTTTCAAAAAAGGAAGTAAATCTGATATCAATAACTTTAAGACAATATCTATACTTCCAATCCTGTCTAAATTTCTTGAAAGGCACGTGTCAGTAATCATTTGAAAGTCTATCTAAAAAAGAATATATAATTCATGCAACCCAGTCAGGGTATTTTTAACATCTATAATTGATAATTGGATTAAAGCAATAAATGATAAACAAATAGTTTGAACAGTATTTTTAGATTTAACAAAAGCTTTTGACTTAATAAATCACTCTATCCTTTTGGGAAAATGTATGAATATGATATCAGAAATCAATCATTGAAGAAGTTTCAGTCCTTTCTAAACAACCAGTCTCAAAAAGTATCAGTTGCTGGAAAACTGTCCACTTCAAGTGAAATTAAGTCTGAAGTACCTCAAGGATCTGTTCTTGGTCCCATTTTATTTATTATCTATATTAATGATTTACCTTTGCATCTAAATGTATCATCCACAGATCTCTTTGCAGATGACTCTACAGTTAGCGCTTTTGGGTCAACAAAATAAAATTTAACTGAAACAAATCTTGATGTAATAGAAAAATGGTGTCATAGAAACACAATGCTCCCAGAGCCTAATAAAACCAAGCCATGATCATGGCTCCATCAGCTAATAGTAATACTCTACTAAATATCCAACAAATGAGTAGTCTTCTGCTTTGTAACCAGTCTGTGGAACTTTCTGACAATGAGAAATTACTTGGTATACATGTTGACAAAAGTTTAAACTGGAAAGTCCAAGTAGAGAACGTCCTTAAAAAATTCAACTCTCTTTTATATCTTCTCCTTCGAATTAAAACTATGATATGCATTTGCGAAAGCTATTTTACAATGCATATGTTCTCCCCCATATTGACTACTGTTGTTCCATTTGGGGTAATTGCAATGAAAATCTTCTAAATTCTTTACACAAATTCCAAAAACGAGCAGTTCAAATCATTTTGAATAAATCGTTAGACATACAAAGTGAAGTACTTTTTCAAGAACTGAACTTGATGAAATTTAAAGACAGAATTACATATAAAAAGCTATACTTGTCTATAAATCAATAAATGATCAGGCACCTTTTGACATGTCTGAACTTTTACAAAATAGCACAAACTTAAATTTAAGATCTAACACTCAAAACCCAGGATAGAATTTTACAAAAAATCTTTTTCTTATGTCTTAGCAAAGCTATGGAAAGTCATACCTCTCCATGTTAGGAATAGTCCAAACTTCAAGAGTTTTCAGTCATCATAACTTATGTGGTGGCATTCCATGGGTAAGTCAACTGGTTAATCTCCCTTATGCCAGTGTTCAAGCAAAATCCAGTCATCATACCTTACGGGGTGGCATTCCATGGGTAAGTCAACTGGTTAATCTCCCTTATGCCAGTGTTCGAGCAAAATCCGAATCAATGCATATCTATTCTGTGTTTATGCCTTCATTTCTACATTTTTACTGCAATTTCATTCTTGTGAAAATCTTAATTACTTTACATACATGTATTTTTTTCTCCTATTGTATATGTTTTATGTGTCTATGTTCTATTTCATGTTCTGTTGTAATTATTGTATATTGTTTATACATGTAAATGCATTCACAGAGGCCCAAAGGGAAGATTGGGTCTACCCAAACTGTGCAGCCTCTTTAAATAAAGTCTTTATTATTATTATTATCAAATCTGTTAGAATTTTTGTTTTGATGAAGTCTAGGACGATTTTGAAATATGGTCACTGTGGACGGTCACTCAGTCAATTCTTAGGAAAACGTAGCTGATATTATAGAGGCTACTTTTTTTGCTCAATTGACCAGAAAATTGGCCTGATTTAATGTCTTGATGAATCTTGGACAAGTTCAAAATTGGGTTACCTTGAGTTGAAAACTAGGTCACCAAAAAACCTGTGAACACTCTAGAGGTCTTACGAGTTCTTGAGTCTATCACTAGATCAGTTCTTAAAAACAGGTTGTCAATGACGTCACATTTTCTGTGCAAATGACATGAAAATGGGCCAGATTGTTTGTCTGGAAGTAACCCAGGTGAGTGATATAGGGCCATTATGGTTCTGTTGTTTGTCTAAATGGACCTTATTTTTCAATTAATGCTCGCTTTCACTTGTCATCTGCATCGTCTTTATTTTGAGCCTGTCTAAAATTCTGTCCTCTGGTATGCATGTAACCCATTCCCACAGAATTATGCTTTTAGAAACCTCTAAGAAATAAGCTTTGAAAAATCAAAAGTTTTTTTTTAAATTTCTACAAACAAAAAATTGTCATCTGCAATATCTTTGAATTTGGACAAGTCAGATTTGTTGATTGGTAATGGGTTAAAATTGATGATTTCTCTTTCTTCTAGGTACACTAGGTAGAAGATTTTTAAGGAACAAAGAAGAAATAAATAAGAGGAAAATTTCTACTAACCATCTTGCATTGCTTATTCTAATATTGGTAAGTATAAAGAAAAAGTAACATTAACCCAGGGTGAAGCATCTTTTCCTTTCATGTTTTGTGACCTGATAGTTATGGAACTTTTATTCCTAACTTCGTGTACAAAAATGTAATTTGAATTGTCTGTCATCTGCAGCCATTCAAATTTGAGCAGTCAAAGATTTTGTCCAGTAATGAGAATAGGTCTCAGATAGTGTAGACAATTGTCAGCTGGCAGCTAATTGTTTTGAATGTAATGATACCCCCAAAAACTATGTTTTAGGGGTATATGGGAGTCAGCTTGGCAGTTAGTCGGTCCATCTGTCTATAGCTTTTTCGTGTCCGTTCAATTTCTCAGCAACTATAAGACGGATTTTATTCAAACTTCACTGATTTAATTAAGCAGAGATGTGCACATTCTATTTTGGTTACAGTCCATTGATTTTTGATGGAGTTATGGCCTTTTGGTGAAAAATGTGTCCGTTCAATTTCTCAGCAACCATTGGACGAATTTGATTCAAATTTTACAGAAAGACTGTGTAAGTCAGACATGTGCATATCCTATTTTGGTCATGGTCCATTTATTTTTGACTGATTTATGGTCCTTTGATAAAAGATTCCAGTTTTTGTTAAGGCCCTTTTGCGGATAGCACTTTATATGGACAAGCGCTGTTGGGGGGTATAAGTCTACTTAGCGACAATTTCTAGTTTGGACTCGTCTAAATTTAAAATGTTGCAGATGCAGTTCATTTAGTAAATAAAATTTTAAAAAATCTTTGTGTTTTGGATTAGAAATATTGTGGAAAAAAAAATTTCATACAAGTAACTATTTCAAATGAATATTGCTAATCTAAAACTTTCCAAGTTTTTTAACCCTTTCCTGCAAAACCCCTTGTTTTTTATTTCCCTGTGATATTTATACATAAGAAAAAATTGTGGCAAAAGAAGAAATTGCTTATCGCAAGCAATTTCTTCTTTTCCCACAATATTTTCTAACCTTGGGTTGGTTACTTTGTGATTTGCACACACATTTAATTGTCGTCTGCGAATTCTTTGAAATTGGAAAAGTCTAAAATTTGAAAAACGGGAATGGGTTAAATGATACCTTAATTATTTGTGGAATGTCTTTCGAAAAGGATAATATCGGAAAAGAAAGAAAAAATATCGATCTTGAAAGCTAGTTAGACTTTAAAGTGAATCAAAATCATAGGTTTGTACTGGAAAGGATTAAAAAAGATTATATAAATGAAATTTGACATTTTGTAAAACAAAACAGGCATATAGATGTCCATCAGTGTTTTCAGTGCTTTGATTATAAACTGGCCTGCTTTAATGTTTTATCTTCATAATTACATAGCAAAGACATATAAATCATCCAATTATAAAAGTTTTTATGAATTTTTTTTATTGGAACACGTCTATAAGACAACTCAATTTTTGAATACAAATTTTTACTTTGTTGAAAAAAAGATTAACCCATTCCCACACAATAACCCCTTTAAACGCCCCTCAATGTGAAAGCTTTGGAAAACTTTGTTGAAAAATTCTTCATTATCAACAATATTTTCTACCCCCAAAAGACAAAGATTTTAAAGATTTCATCAACTTGAAATTGTTGTCTGCAACTTCTTTGAATTTGGACTGGTCTAAAATTTTATCGCGTGGAAATGGGTTAAGGGTTCTTTATATAGAGTTTAGCTTGGGTTACTTCCCTTTATCAACAACTGGGATATTTATGTCTTTATTAGTTCCACTTCAGTGAATATTGAGTCTGTCTGATGATATTGAGAAGAATTTTATAGATTGACAGCACACTATCCAAATCTGTTACCATAGCAACTTAATAAAGTGTAGAAGAAGGAAAATAAGTGAGAAAATAAAACAGAGACCAACTAATTATGTTGCTGTATAGTTCACGGAGAATCCTTTTTCATCCATGAAAAACCTTTCTCTACATTATAATACAACATAACCAGGGTTTAGATTTAGTTCTCAACCCATTACAAGAAGGTAAAATCTCAGACCAGTTCAGATTGGAATGAGTTGCAGACAACAGTTAAAGTTTATGAAATTTAAGATATTTTAAAATGTTTTGGTAGAAAACGTTGTGGAAAATGAAGAAATTGCTTGTGTTTGGGGGAGGCAGGTTTTGAAAAATAATGAAACCAACCTAACTGGGCACTACCTCTCTTTAAAAGTCTAAAAATACCTAATTTTTACTCTTAGAAATCTCTCTCAAGGGGTCATCCAGACTGCAAAATTCTATACTGGTCCAAATTGATTGGATTAGCCAAAAATTTAAAGTTTAATAATATTTTAATATTTCAGCTTGTTGGGTAGAAAGCATTGTGGAAAATAAAGAAATTACTTGTTGCAAGCAATTTCTTCATTTTATGCAAAGTTTTCCCAATTATTTTTCTTGGGTGGTGTCAAAAGCGTCATTTTGTGGTTGAAATCAAAATTTGATCCTCAAATTTTCAGTGACTTCATATCATTACAAAACATTTAGAAAATTTAATCAATATATACAAGAAAATTTTTTTATACATCTTAATCACATTTTTTGTCGAGCTCACTTGCGGTGAGCGAGACATAGTTGTCACTATGACAAGCCAGTGTATGTGTTAGTCAGTTAATCTGTCCGTCCGAATTTGCCCGGACAATTACTCATGGATGGATTTCAAAATGAATTGGCACAATTATTCTCCATCATGAGTAGATGTGCCATTTGAAAGAATTTTTGGGATAGTTCTAATGTCAAGGTCACAGCTCAAGGTCAAAGTTTCACACTTAAATTGTGATTGTCAAGAGCATTTCTCCTACAATTATGGATGGATTTCAAAATAAATTGGCACATTTATTCTCCATCATGAGTAGATGTTCGATTTGAAAGCTTAAAGTTCAAGGTCAAAGCTCAAGGTCAAACAATTAAATTGTGCTTGTCCGGAGCATGATACCTACAAAATGTTTTGAGCTCAACAGCAGTTGCCCTTGGACAACCATCTAGTGCTATTTTGACCCCTCCAAAATCACTTTTGACCCCTGGAGTTTCATGAAGGAGGAGTCAATGTCTTTATTTTCAAAGGTTAGCACAAGCCCCTGTATACTTTATATAATTCATATTTCTCTTGTTTCATCAGCCAGTTGAAATTTTTATTGAATTAGGTCATCCAGACTCATTCATTATTCGGCCAAAAAAGATGTGTTTAGTACTCAATTGAATCATTTAACCCATTACCAGATGGCAAAATTTCAGGAAAGAAGTTGCAGACGACAATTTTGATTCGTTGAAATGTTCAAAATCTGAGTCTCTAGGAGTAGAAAACATTGTGGATAATGAAGAAATTGCTTGTAACAAGCAATTTCTTCATTGTCCACAATGTTTTCAAAGCTTTTATATTGAGGGGGCATTTAAAAGCATCAGTGTCTGGGAATGGGTTAAGCCATTCCCACTCAATGATGCTTTTGGACGCCCCTAGGAAAAGCAATTTAGGAAACCTTTTGTGTGAAATCAAGAAATTGCTTGTTACAAGCAATTTCTTCATTTTTCACAATGTTTTCTACTCAGAAATTTGAAAAGATCTAAAATTTCATAAACATTAAATTATTGTTTGAAACTCATTTCAATTTGGACCAGTCTTAAATTTTGCTGTGTGGTAATGGGTTAAAAACAAATGCAGTGAGTAACAAAACCACAGGACAGTGGTGGGGAAATACAGATTTTCTTCTCTTGTCCACTGACAAGTTTGACATCACCTGTGCTGGTCCAGAATCAAAATGAACTTGTCTACAAGACAGTGAAACTATATATAATATAAAGTTTGAGAAAACATTGATGTTAATGAAGAAATTGCTTGAGCCAAGCATTTTCTTCATTTACCACAATATTTTTACCATCAATTTTTCCACTATATATAATCCATTTTCTTTCAGATCTGTTTTTACCATGCAAAGATATGCACTTGTATTTACTTGTCCTTAGACAAGTAGCCTTGAAAATTAAATGTAGTCTGGGAGTAGAAAAGCCCATGTCACACAAATCAGGCATGGGAATCTCTACCCCTGCACAAGAAAACCAACGGATATAATATGTTATCACACTCTCTTAACCCATTCCCACTCATTCCCTCCTTTTTACGCCCCTCAATGTAAAAAACTTTTGAAAAACATCGTGGAAAATGGATCAAGCAATTTCTTCATTATCCACAATGTTTTCTATCCAAAAAGACGAAAAAATTTAAAATTCAATCAACTTGAAATTGTCGTCTGCAGCTCCTTTCAATTTGGACCAGTCTAAAATTCCACTGTGTTGGAATGGGTTAATCTGGTACTCTGCTTACTAAACCCTCCCTTGTGTCAACCTATTTGAATTTGGACTAGTCTAACATTTTGCCGACTGGTAACATGTTACATATTGAAGAGGTGATAGTGGGAGAGAGACATTGATCATTTGATGCTGCTGATTGGAGGCTTCTAACTAACTCGAAGTGATCCACTGAATGTAATTTGTCTCCCTCTAATATGATAAACTATACACATGGTAATCATTGGACTTTCCTTTGTAAACCCATTACTAGACGAGAGAAATTTTGACTGGTCCTAATTGAAAGAAGTTTCAAAAAACTTTTTGAATTGTGCTAAAATTGGCAAATGAGTGCGAAATACAGTAAAAAACGTGAGAAAAGGAGAAACTGCTTGTTAAAAGCAATTTCTCCTTTTCCTACAATGTTTTCCATGATCATATATTATCCAGGACGTCAGAAAGCATCATTGTGTAGTAGTGGGTTAAGAACATCGTTAAGATTACAAATTGAAGGAATCTGAAATCAGAGGGAAAGGAATGAATGGACTGGAATGAAGAGTGAGCAAGTTTTAAATGAAATGAGCATTTTGAACTAAATCATGAATGATGTTACTTTCTGCTTTTATGTTAATTTGTAATTAGTTCTATAAATAGATTTAACCCTTGTCATGCTGAACCCGGAATATTCAGGTTTTGGCAGGAGGTGTAGACCAAGATCAGCCTGCACATAAGTGCAGTCTGATCTTGGCTTACACCTCCTGCTTATACCTTTCCTGTCAGAGTTGTGTATGAAATTAATTTCTAAAAGAAATATTGATTTTTAATCAACAAGATCTATCAGTGCTTTCAACCCTTTGAAATTACAGTGATTCCTTAATGTAATTTATACAGCATGACAAGGGTTAATAGCTCATACCAATCAAAGACTTCTAATCCCAGGTCAGCCAATCAAATCATAGATAGTTTGGGTGAAGTCCTGGAACGTTTTGAAAGATTTGAATGTGTGAATGAAACTGTGAAAAAGCCATTTTGAATGAAATTTAGTGGGATAAGCACTGATTTCTTGATTCTTTTAACCCATTCCCACTTAATCCCACTTAAGTACATCCCTCAAGAAATGTGCTTTGGAAATCAGTGTGAACATGGAAGAAATTGCTTGTTACAAGTGATTCCTTCACTGCCGAATACCTTCTGTCTGCAGTATCTTTCACTTAGGACTAGTCTAAATTTTTGGTCTGTGGTAATGCCAGTTATTTGTGCGATATCTCAATATAGAATTTTAGACGACTGGTATTATCATAAAAAAGGCATCTTTTGTAAATGACAGTGGTATCTGTAACTTGTTTCATTTTCTTTGATGATTTCATTGTGACCTCAGATCCTATCTATTCTTTGAAGATAACTCAATTCCTGCCAATTAAAGTGCAAGTTGCTACATACCCATCTGCCTGTTTTACATCCATGGCCTTATTTAGCTAAGGAGCTAGTGTTTTTCTTGATTATTGGGGGGGGGGGGGGGGGCAGTGCCCCTTGATGGGGGAAAATCTGGAAGAAAAATTTAATACAGGGAAAATTTGGTTTCTCAAAATCTATGTCATTTCTTGTATTTGAATGTAAAAAATGGATAAAAAAAATCAGATATTACATTTTGTCAAGATCAGACCATTTATTTCAATTTGTCCTGTTTTACAAAGAATATTTGGATACTTTAGAAAATTTCACTCAGGAGTAAAATTTTTAACAAAGGAGGGGTATTCCGTTTCTTTTGGTCAGAATATACACTGCACTTACATTATTGTTAAACATCACTGAAAAATGTCCATATTTGGAAAGGGTTATATATTTTCATCACAAGTTTTGTGTAAGAGCTCAGCCTTATTACATTTTATGGCCACTTCAAGAACTTCCCCCTAATTAATTTCAGTCTATCAACTTGATGCCCTATCAGAACATTAATCCTTGTCATGCTGAACCTGGAATATTCCCGTTTTGGCAGGAAGCAAAGACAAAGATCAGACTGCGCTTAAATGTCTCTTATAAGCCTAAGTTGTTCACAAAATTGGTTTTTTATAGAAATATTGACTTACATTCTAGCTTTCCAGTACTTTCAGTCTTTTGATTTTAATAAAATCTTTAAAAAAGGGATATTATTCAGCATGACATGGGTTAACCCTTTTCATGCTAAACCTGGAATATTTCTGTTATGGCGGGAGCTATAGTCAAAGACCAGCCTGCATTAAAGTGCAGTCTGATCTTAGTCTTTAACTTCTGTTTTCACCTTCAAGCCAGAGTTGTTGAAAACATTAACCCTTGTCATGCTGAACCCGGAATATTCTGGTTTTGACAGGAGGTATAGACCAAGATCAGCCTGCACATAAGTGCAGTCTGATCTTGGTCTACACCTCCTGCCTGTAATTTATCTGCCAGAGCTGTTTATGAAATTTATTTCTAAAAGACATATTGATTTTTGAACTACAAGTTCTATCAGTGTTTTCAGCCCAGCAATACGATAAGGTAATTTATTCAGCATGACAAGGGTTAATTTTAGAAACAAAAATACTCATGGTGGGTTACTATGAACATTTTTAAGAGCTCTACTTGCCTATGATTTATTTTTTAACCCTTTCCTGTTCAATCCCTGGTTTTTACTCCCCTGTGATTTTATAATTGAGAAAACATTGCAGAGAAAGAAGAAATTGCTTGTAACAAGCAATTTCTTCTTTTTCTACAATATTTTCATCCCTACTAAATTTTTATTTTTCAAATTAAATCCATGTTTAATTGTTGTCTACAAAACCTTTGAACTCAGAAAGGTCTAAAATTTTGAAAAACTGGAATGAACCACTATTAGAGCTCCACCTCTCCACTTACTAAAGGAAATTTTGATCAGATAAATAATGGATTCATTTGGCAATGCTAATTTCCTTATAATGGTGTACAGAGAAAACTTTGAAAATATTCTTAGAAACTAGAGGACTTTTTCACTCAAATTCTGCAGGAATGATCCTTGGCTAAAAGTATCAATCTACTAAGAAACTGTAGGATTGATTTCAACCAAATTTCTCACACATGATCCTAGAGTGACTCTTTATCAGATTCCTTCAAAGAATGATACTGGATAAAAACATGGCTTTTATTTGCAGGGCTTATTTTACATATATGGTATATAGTGAAAACCTTGAAAATCTTTCTTTGGAAACTAGAACTTGACTAAAATTTGAATCAAAACTGTGGATATTGTGCTAAAGCTCAGCTTAAACATAAATATATCAAAGGCAATGTGAAGACAAACATTCTATAAGAGTTTCTATAAAATCAGAGATGAAACATAGGGAAAATTTTGTTCACATGCCATAACTTGTGGTCACTCTAGACTGTAGAAAAAGAAAAATAGTCATCTAGGGTCCAAAGTGTGTAAACAAAGAAAATGTCATTAACCCATTCCCGCACAGTGACGCTTTTAGAAGACCCCAAAGATAAACATTTGGGAAAACATTGTGTAAAATAAAGAAATTGCTTGTTACAAGCAATTTCTTCATTTTCCACAATGTTTCCTACTAAGTAAGTGGAAAAAATCTGAAAATCCATAAACTTAAAATCGTCGTCTGCAACTCCTTTGAATTTGGACCAGTCTAAAATTTTGCTTCTTAGACAGGGTTCATCCTTGACTCACAATTTTGGTGATACTTAGTCTTAGTAATTGTTAGGTCATAAGGATGGTACATGTACATTTACTTTGTTGGGGGGGGGGGGCAATTTTTGGCTCTATCTTGATGAAGCATTGTCAGAATGATGGTGACCCTATTGAAAATTGGAAGGTTCATCTCGAAGTTACAGGAAGAGGAGCTTAAAGACAATTTCTTTTTTACCATTTGTTGACAAGTTGGTGGTTGGTGTATGTTTGTTAGTGGGCCAACCCATCCTAATTCAAAATAACTTGGCAAAATTGTTGTCTATCATGACTAGACATGCCATTTGAAACAAATTTTAGGATAGTTCCAAAGTCAAGGTCAATACTAAAGGTCAGACCCTAAAATGCTAGCAAAAGAGTGCCTAGATGGCAATTTCTGGAGTACCTCTCCAGAGATCATAGGTCATCAGTTTTAATTTTGTGGTCTCTAGTTGGATTAAACAATTGTTTTCTACCAGTAAATTGTTAAAATTGTGTGATGAAATATTAAAAATAATAACTACTAATTGCTTGAATTGCAAAAAATATTTTAAAACTCAGTAGAGAGTAGTAGAAATTTTTTTCGCGCTTGCAACAGCAAACAAGCTTCAATGAATCAGGTTCCAAAAAAGAACAAGGTTGCTTTATTATAAACTCACGCACTTGTAAGGTATCTATTTCTTTGATGAAGAGTTAGTACCAGTTTATGGGGAGTATTAGAGTGACACATGCCAGGAAGCTGATTAATGTTCAAAGGATTGTCAAACATCAACCAGAACAACACTTTTCTCCCTGAACCCATTACACCACAAGAAAAATTTAGACTGGTCCAAATTCAAAGAAATTGCAGAAAACAATTTCAAGTTTATTTTATTTAGAAATATTTGCCTTTTAAGGTAAAAAACATTTTGATATAAAAGAAATTGCTTGTTGCAAGCAAATTCTTCATTGTCCACAAAGTTTTCCAAAGTTTTTTTTTCTTCAGGGGCTTCAATAAACAGAATCATGTGGGAATAGGTTATGTTTTCTGTACTGTTGCATTCATTCACTTTTTAGACATCATTCTTCCCAGAGAACTATACGCCTACGATCCCTATGCTATGTTTGTCGGCGATGGATTAATTGATGCATTGCTGATAGATTTCAAGATACAACATTACGATTAGTTTTTGAAGGGTTGAAGAAATAATATTTTTGTAAAATGAGATTGACATTTCTCTCTTGTGTGTGTTAGAACACTAGCATTTGCATGTGGGCAATTTGCGTATAACTCTTAACCCAATATATAACTTTAGAAAACATTGTATGAAATGAAGAAATTGCCTGTATCAAGCAATTTCTTCATTTTACACATAGTTTTCTAACCAAAATATCTAAAATTTCATAAACTTTAAATTGTCGTCTGCAACTTCTTTCAATTTGAACAAGTCTAAAATTTTGCCATCTGATAATGGGTTAAACAAGTAGAAAGAAAATAGAGCCTTTGAGATATCCAACAAAGTCGTATGGGCACCAAGTAAATCCCCAGATCATCCTGTACATCCATACGGTCTAATCTGAGTCTGGTGATCAGAGGTCTAGATAAGAGAGGGTAACAGCAATCTAAAATCTTTATTTCTCTATGGAACCCTATGAGCACCAACAACATAACGTTTATGGCAGTATTGTCGAAATATTTAAATCTAAAATACGAATTACTAAATAGAACTGTTAGTCGAACTACAAATTTTGCACCATCCCAATTTGAAGATAGTTAAAACCATTACAATGTGATTCATGTATTAATACAGAATGCCAAGATTAGTTAGATTTTATTTAGCAAAAAAATGTTCTCCAATGTGGCAAAATCACAGTAAAAAGCAAGTTCTAGGGAATGTGATTTGGATTCTTTACCTTGAATTGCGAAATTGTGTCCGTCCATAAATTTTACTTTAGATATCATCTCCTCAGAAAGTACTCAACAGAATTCAACGAATGCTTTATCTGCTTACTCTGCTGATGATAGCTACTGGTTCTAAATATCTTTAGACGTTTCAGTTCTTACACATGTGAAATTGACATAGTGCTTTCCCCACCAACTGCCCTACAACATGGCAGTGAAACTGAGGTATTAAATGAAACTATTTTCTTAACCCTTGTCATGCTGAATACAATCCTCATGCAAATTTGCATAAAAATTAAAGGCCTGAAAGCTCTTGAAGCACCAGTTCAGGGTAAAACAACTCTGGTTTGAAGGAGTCAAACAGGAGTTGTAGACTAAGATCAGACTGCACTTTTGTGCAGGCTGATCTTTGTCTATACCTCCTTCCAAAAGAGGAATATGCTGGGTTCAGCATGACAAGGGTTAAAGACTACCAGAATGTCTAAGCTTGAACTTGAATAAGCTGTATTTTTGACGTTTAAACCACCCCAAATTCTTAATCTTTGTCATGCTGAATAAAATTAACTATAAAATTTCAATAAACATCAAAGGGCTGGAAAACATGGATGGCTTGATTTTGGGCCAATATTTCCTCTGATAATTAATTCGTATCAACAACTTTTGCTGAAACAGGACTCACATGTGTTATAGACTAAGACCATGTGCAGTCTGATCTTAGTTTGTACCCCCCTGCCAAAACAAGAATATTCCAGGCTCAGTATGACAAGAGTTAAGATAATCTTTGGAATTCATTATAGTTTACTTCTGGTCTAAATAATCAAATGATTTGATTGGTCATCAATTGTTTGATTGACAAATACCACATACAGGCAAAATATTGGTTAAAAACTTGTATATTTGTTGCTGTAATTTCCTTATCCTGTTACCACACAAGCCTGCTTTTTGTCATCTTTCCAGATAATTAATCAGCAATTTCTTCATTTCCCACTATGTTTTCTTACACAAAGATTTTTAAACTTTCATCAAGCTGAAAATCTTGTCTGCAAATACTTTGAATTTGGACCAGTTTAAAATTATTTCATGTGGAAATGGGTTATATCAGCGATCTGATAGCCTATAACAAATAGACGACTGTGTCTTTAATCACAAGTTTATTGTTAGACAACAGGCTATCTTTTATTTACCAGACTCCATTTTAAGGTAGCAATTGGTAAACTTTTTTGATTAAAGCCACACGATATGTGATTGGCAGTAATTACGGTAGGCCCAGAAAACCATTTGATGGCGTGCTTAACTCTGCGGAAGTCATGTAATTTGATGTCACTGATTTATTTTAACCCATTACCAGATGACAAAATTTGAGACTGATCAAAGTGCAAAGATATTGCAGTCAACAATTTTTAGTTGATGAATTTTTTTTTCAAAAAATGCCTATTATGGTAGAAAAAGAATGTGAATAAGTAACAACTAATTTCCTCATTTTCCACATTTTTTTTCTCTTGGAGGTGCCAAAAATGGGAATGGGTTAGGACTTGTTGCTATAATTTTCACAAATTTCTCCAGCTTCTCTTCCATGTTGTATATAATGCCTTTGGACTGTTTGTCAATATGTCAACGTTTGTTATTGTGTGTTTTTTTTGTTTGTTTGTTTTTTGGGTTTTTTTGTGTGTGTGTGTGTTTCTGTTATTATTGTATGTCTGTATATGATATGACAAGAAATTGTATAGTTTACATCAATAAAGTATATCTATCTATCTATCTATCTATCTATCTATCTATCTATCTATCTATCTATCTATCTTTCTATCTTTCTATCTATCTATCTTTCTATCTATCTATCTATCTATCTATCTATCTATCTATCTATCTATCTATCTATCTATCTATCTATCTATCTATCTATCTATCTATCTATCTATCTATCTATCTATCTATCTATCTATCTATCTATCTATCTATAATGATTTTAACAAACAAGCCTTTTAAGATTGTTTTACCTTATTGAAAGAGAGATTGTCATTAAATTTGTCCATGTTGTATATATTCATTTAACGCATTATCTAATGACAGTTTAAGACTGGTCCAAATTGAAAGAAAATGCTGAGGACTATTTAAAATGCACCAAATTTTGGTTTATAAGTGTCAATTAAGGTAGAAAACATGATGAGAAAAGGAAAAACATAGCTTGTTACAAGCTATTTCACCTTTTAGGAGAGCTTTTATTTAGATACTACGACTAACATGATGATTTCTACTTAGAATATTGAAAAAAACTTTAAACTATCACCTGCAACTCCTTTCAGTTTGAACCAGTCTAAAGTTTTCTCATTTGGTAATGGGATAGGGTGTACAAGTAGAAAGCCCAACTTGAATGAAAAATCAACCCTGAATCTGTTAACCCATTCCCACACAATAATGCTTTTAAATGCCCTTCAATTTAAAAGCTTTGAAAACATTGTTGAAAAATGAAGAAGTTGCATGTTACAAGCAATTTCTCATTAACCACAATGTTCTCTCTCTCCCCCCCCCCCCCCAATAAAGAAAAATGAATACATAAAAAAATGAATTTTCAATCAACTTAAAGTTGCTAAATAACTACATCTTCTTTGAATTTTGACTGGTCAAAAAATAAATTCAACATGTGGGAATGGGTTAATGGGATAAAATTAATCCCCTTCCTTGATATAAAAAAGAAGGGGGAAAAGCCCAACAGTTTTGCTGGAATCAATACAAAGCAAACATGCATATAAAGTCTAATAGAAAGATCCAGACATGGTGACTAAATAACAATAAATCACTGAAATGGAAAACAACAAAACCCAATCTTAATCATCAATCAGCATCTGATAGACTTTCACCATTTTGTTCCATTGACATTAACCCATTACTAGTTTACAAAATTTCAGACTGGTCCAAATTGAAAGATGTTTGCTGATGACAATTTTAGATGATGGAATTTATCAATCTCCAGTTTCTTAAAAATCTTCCCCCCATAAACCACCAAGTCAATTTTGCTGAAACTATGTGGGGTGTTCCTTGGGTGAAGCTCTGCTAAAGTTGTTAAAACAACTGAATTTTGTTAGAAAATCTGGTTGCTTGGCAACAGAAAGGTTTAAACTATACAATATAGAAACAACAACAGAAAGGTTGAGACTATATAACAAAGAAACAAAGAATGAAATAAAAGAAATTCCTTACACACAATAAGTCATAGAGATTTTATATATTTCATTGTAGCCCTCTACAATTTTTGTGGAAAAAATGGTCCCATTTGGGCTCCACCTTTGTACAGACTGTTTTACATAGAAATAAAGGATATATTTTCCCTGACAGGTTACCTTTTGGTTACCATAGCAACCATCTTTCAATTTGCACCCCCTATTTTACATAAAGTGAAAGAACAAAATATTGAGCCCATTCTCAAATAATCTGGCTTTTTACACCCCTCAAAAAAAAAAAAAAGAAAAAAAAACTTGAGGAAGACAAAATTTAAAATAAAGAAATTACTTCTTTCTACCCAAACTGACAAAGATACTCAAACTGACCTTGATTTTCATTTTTCTTTGACAAATAGAAATGTTGATGGAATTCATTTCTTTCAATAACTTAAGTTTAGCTTCACCTTAAGGACCACTCCACCAAGTTTCAGCCTAACTGGCTAGGTAGAGAGGAAAATGTGGACAGAACAAGGACGGTTAGTTGTCTCAAAAGCTTATCTTGAGCAGGTTGCGCTCAGGCGAGCTAAAATATAACATAAAATTGAATATGATAAAAGGAAATCCTCATTTTTCTTAATCCATTACCAGACACCAAAAATTTAAACTAGTCTAAATTGAAAGAAGTTGCAGATAAGGTTTCAAATCAACTTTATTCTGGAAAATATAAACCAAATAATGCAGATAACATTGTTAGAAAAGGAGAATTTGTTTGTAACAATCCATTCTCCTTCTTGCAGAAAGTTTCCCATTGTTATATTTGTCAAAATGTCAGAAAAGCATCATTGTGTGGTAATAGGTTAACCCTTTCCCGTTTTTGGAAATTTTAGACCTGTCCAAATTCAAAGGTTTTGCAGACGATATTTTAAAGTGGATTTGATTTGAATAATAACCATTCAATAGGGTAGAAAACATTGTGGAAATAGAAGAAATTGCTTGTTACAAGCAATTTCTTCTTTTACCACAATGTTTTCTGAAGTATAAAATCACAGGAACGTAAAATACCGTATTTGAACGGGAAAGGGTTAAGTCTTCTTGACATAAGTAAACCTTTTCATTAAAGACTTTCTTTGTCCAGTTGATGACAGGCCTTTCAACAAGACAAGCACAATGGTATATAATTTCTGTCTTTGATTTCATTTGAAGAAATAGGGACCTGTTTCTTTGAGTTTGTCTGGAATCACAAATTGATGACTAGGATGTATAATTTCATCCAATTTCTCTGATTTATAGTCTTTCAATCATAAGGTCAGAATATTTTCCCAGACAGAACAGTTAGTCAACTACAAATTTTGCACCATCCCAATTTGAAGAACCATTACAATGTGATACATGTATTATTAGTTTCTATACACAGAATGCAAAGATTAGTTAGATTTTATTTAGCAAAAAAATGTTCTCCAATTTGGCACAATCACAGAAAATAGCAAGTTCTGGGGATTATGAATTAGATTCTCTACCTTGAATTGTGAAATTGTGTCCGTTCATCAATTTCACTTTAAGTATCATCTCCTCAGAAAGTACTCAACAGAATTCAGCCAAATTTCACAGAAATGATCCTTGGGAGACCCTTTAGCAGATTCCTTCAAAGAATTTTGATATGATGAAAAACATGGCTTAAATGGGCTTAAATGGGCAGGGCTAATTTCCATATATGATGAAAGCTTCTCAGAAACCAATTGATGGATTTCAACAAAATTTTACAGGAATGATAATTTGGTGACCCTTTATCAGATTCCTTCAAGAAATGTTGACCGGATGATAAACATGGCTTTTATGGGCGGGGCTCATTTTCATATATGGTAAAAACTTTAAAAATATTCTTCTCAGAAACAAGTAAATGGATTTCAGCCAAATTTGAACAAATGATCCCTTTATCAGATTCCTTCAAAGAATGTAGATCAGAATAAAAACATGCCTTTAATAGAGGGCTAATTTCCATATAAAGTGCTGCATTTACCGAACTTTAAAGGAATGATCATTGGATGACTCTTTATCAGTTTCCTTTAAAGAATTTTGTTTGGATGCATATCATATAAGCAATTTCTTCATTTTTGTCGATGTTATCCCCATCACTTTTCTTGAGGGGTGTCAAAGTGTTGGATTGTGTGGGAATGGGTTAATGTCTATTGATATTGCACAAAATATACCACATATGATGATGACAATGTATTTGAAATTCTCTGCCAGAGAATGTTAGAGTATTTACAAGCCAAACAACTGAAAGAAGGGACCAAATCAAACATCCTATCAAAATAATGAAAAGCTCTTCAATCAGCTAAAAGTTTTATCGTGCAAATCTCAGGACACAAAAAATAACATTCAAATAAAACCCACAGCTACAATTAGAAAAGTGCGACATAAAACTGTAGCGAGTCCCCCTAACAAATTGGAAAGCATCGCAATTTGATGCTTCCTAATGTAATAAAGCATACAGTATCGCAATCAATTGATTTTCTTTGTAGGACATCTTTAGGAAGAAAAAGTAATTTGTTCAGTCATTTGGAATTTTCATGATGTCTAACTAATCTTACCCCTTTTCATGCTGAACCTGGATTATTCCGGTTTTAGCAGGAGGTAAAGACTTAGATCAGACTGCACATAAGTGCAGTCTGATCTTGGTCCACACCCCCCTGCTTGTCCCCTTTCATCCAGAGTTGTTTAAATCAATTTCAAAAGGAATATTGACCCTCATTAAGGCTTTCCAGTGCTGTCAGTCCTTTGATTTTAAAGCAATAATGTATAGGATTTTAATTTAGCATGACAAGGGTTAACCATAGTTAGGTAAAGATATTCAAACCGTATTTTCAACCCATTACTACATGACAATAAAAATTTAAGACTAGTCTAAATTGAAAGAAGTTGCAGACGACAATACTAGTAAGTGAAATTTGGAAAAAACTCTTTGCCTTTTAAGGTATGAAATATACTGGACTATGCAGAAATAGTTTTTTACGAGCAAATTTTTCATTCTCCACTATGTCTTTCTACAGCTTTTTTCTTGAAGGGCATGAAAAAACCTGGATTGTGTGGGAATGGGTTAAATATTTTTTTCAAAACCTTCAATAACCTTTATTACAGAGTTATAAAAATTTATTCTTTTCTTACCCTGGAGCCCCTGGTAATGAAGCAATTCTTGATTTTCTGCATTGTTTACCAAAACATTTATTTGGAGGGAGATGTCAAACTGAGAGTTTTGTGGGAAATGGTTCAACCATCCATATAACAACCAATTGCACAGGTTGACATGTCATTGATTTATATGGTCCATTTCATCTAATACATTACCATTACATATCTGATCTTGGCCCACAAATCTTTTCAATAAAAACATTTCTTACAATTATGCCCAATCTCGTATGGCATATCTCTCACAGTATTGTAACTTTCAGGGATAAATCTAAAACTTATAAGGCTGAATTAATCGTCCATAGGACACCCACACCATGATGAATAGATCAGAAACATGCACAACTGGAAATATATTGTCAGTGTTGTGCAATTAATTCGTTACTAGATGAGAAAATTTTAGACTGGTCTAAATTCAGAGAAGTTGCAGAAGACGATTTCAAGTTAATGAAATTTTAAAAATCTTTCTGTATAGAAAACATAGTGGGTAATGAAGAAATTGCTTGGTATGTTTACCAAAACCTTTTTCTTGAGGGGACTCAAAAAGTAGGATTGTGTTGAAATGGGTTAACCAATTCCCACACAGTGAAATTTTAGACCAGTCCAAATTGAAAGAAGTTGCAGAAGACAATTTAAAATTGTTGACATTTTTAAAATATTTGTCTTTTTAGGTAGAAAACATTGTGGATAATGAAGAAATTGCTTGTAACAAGCAATTTACTCATTACCCACAATATTTTCCAAAGCCTTTTTCGTGAGAGATATAAATAGCGAGATTATGTGGGGGAATGGGTTGAATTGATTAAGTACAGATTTTCTAGACTTATTTCCACACACATGTCAACCTATCAAGAATTAAAATGAGCTTGTTCACAAAAAAATTGAGAAAACATTGTCTTTAATTTAGAGAATTCTGAAACTCAGCAGTTTCCTTACTAACAATAATGTTTTAAGCTCACCTGAGCATGTAGTGCTCAAGTGAGCTATTGTGATCCCCTTTTGTCTGGCGTCTGTCCGTCGTCCGTCATGCGTCTAGCGTCGTCCGTCAACAACTTCTTTTTAAACAACATCTCCTCCCAAACCACTGGGCCAATTTCAACAAAATTTGGCAGAAATATTCATTAGGTGGTCCCCTTCAAAAATAGCTATAAGAATTGAAATCCGTTAAAAACTCTGGTTGCTATGGCAACAAAAGTAAAATTTTAAAATAATCTTTAAAAATCTTCTCCTCCTGACCCAGAAGGCGTAGAGCCTTGATATTTTGCATGAAGCATCAGTATATTGACCTCTTTCAAAATAGCTAAAATCATGATCTTCCGGTCCCCAGGGGCGTGGCCCCAGGGGGGTGGGGGTTATATAGAAATAAAGAACAATTTTTTAAATGACATTTCCTCCCAAACCACTGGGCCAATTTGAACCAAATTTGGCAGAAATGTTGCTAAGGTGGTCCCCTTGAAAAATATCTAAAAGAATTGAAATCTGTTAAAAACTCTGGTTGCCATGGCAACAAAAGTAAAATTTTAAGATAATCTTTAAAAATCTTCTCCTCCTGACCCAGAAGGCGTAGAGCCTTGATATTTTGCATGAAGCATCAGTATATTGACCTCTTTCAAAATAGCTAAAATCATGATCTTCGGGTCCCAAGGGGGGGGGGGTATAGAAATAAAGAAAGATTTTTTAAATGACATTTCCTCCCAAACCACTGGGCCAATTTTAACCAAATTTGGCAGAAATGTTCCTTGGGTTGTCCCCGTTAAAATTGGCTAAAAGAATTGAAATCTGTTTAAAACTCTAGTTGCCATGGCAACAAAAGTGAAATTTCAAAATAATCTTTAAGAAACTTCTCCTCCTGACCCAGAAGGCATAGACCCTTGATATTTTGCATGAAGCGTCAGTATATTGATCTCTTACAACATAGCGAAAATCATGATCCTCTGGTCTCCAGGGTGGACCCGGGGGGGGGGGGTTTATAGGCATGAAGCATCAGTTCACAGACTTCTTTCTTATTTCTGAAATTATAACCCATGGAAAAAGTTTTTTCCTTCTTTCAAATCAGCACTAAAGCCTTGGAATTTGTAATTTAGACTTTTGGATCCCCAGGTTCATAGTCTTTATATGTAAATGTGGCCCACTTGTTTCATAATCCTAACCTTAGCATGAAATTAGACTGTTGAAAGAAAAAGAGCCTTTATCTCAGCTGAGCGCCCCAGGGCCAACGGCCCTCTTGTTTTAGTATACCTTCAAATCAAAATTTATGATAATTCTTCAATTTACAATGAGCTATCTTTGAGCATGTGGTGCTTAAGATGAGATAGTGTGATCTTGCATTGGTGGTGGCCACCTTCATATCGCAGTCGGTAGCGCATCAGACTCCTAATCTTCAATCATCCGGTGTCATGGGTTTGATCCCCGGCGGTGGCACATATTCTTTTGACATTTGTCTCTCACCAATGGGTGGATAATCGTAAACCTAAGTGGGATAGCAGCTGGAGGCTAGGAATGGATGTAGTGGTAGTACTGGTGTGAGAAATACCAGGAATCCATTGTTAGGTGCTCCAGCCGCCACAATGAAATACTGTTAAAAGCGGCTTTAAACCCCATTCAGTTAATCAATAAACTCACTGATGGTTGTTTGCACATCCTTTCTTTCACAATTTCTTTGAAGCAAAATGTTACTCCCTCAAACCACTAGACCAATCAGTCTAAATTCTATCATGGATGTTCCTTTGGTTAACCCATTCCCACACAATGACACTTTTTGACACGCCTTTAGTAAAAAAATTGGGAAGACAATGTGGAAAATGAAGAAATTGCTTGCAACAAGCAATTTCTTCATTTTCCACAATGTTTTCTACTAAGAAAATTTGAAAAAATGAAATTTCATTAACCTTAAATTGTTGTCTACAGCTCCTTTCAGTTTGGACCGGTGTGAAATTTTGCTATTTGGTAATGGGTTAAGCGTTATCCTTTCTATGGTACATAGAAGCAAATAAGGGAATCCTTAACTGTTTGCTCCTTACAAACTATAAGGCCAAGAGTTTTTATTATAAGCTAACCTTGAGGGTGCTTTTCTAAACAAAAACCCCTAATATTTGGCTACGATAAATTCTAGCTTGCACCGATGTATAAAAGTTAATGTTGTCATTTCCTTGTCTTTGAAAAAGGTCTTGAAATTGGTCTGATTCTCAGAAAAACTGATTTGGAATATTAAATTGAGTATGACCGGAGGTTATATTCCTGTCTGTGAATCACAGAGAAAAATTTGATTGGATATTGTGAGAAAAAGTCAGTTTCAAAAGAATTCTAATCAAGTCACTTTAAAGCAAGCGAATACGATGAAAGGCAGTGAGAAAGAACTTAATTTTGTATCGAGATGAATTGGGTTGCTTCAGGCAATCATTGCAAGAGGTTGGTCTGCTGTCATTGCTCTCTATTTTTTTGATTGACTCAAACTTGCAAGTTCTGTGGCTTTCAAAACACAGAGCTATTAACAATTTATCAGATGAAAAAGTTGTTAATTAACCCACACCCTAAAGACAAAACTTTACACTAGTCCAAATTCAAAGAACTTGCAGACAACATTTCAAAGTGTGATTAAATTGAAAAAATAAACATCGTTTTAGGCAGGAAACATTGAGAGAAAAAGGGAAATTGCTTGTGTCAAGCAATTTCTCCTTTTCTCACAATGTTTTCCAAAGCTTTACACCTTGGATGCGTAAAAATGCATGATTAAGTTGTAATGGATGAAATGATCCAAAATAAATGATTATGTGACTGTCAATTATAAATAGATAAAAAAGAAAGATGTCATGTTCAATAGTCACACTTAAAATTTCACATGACAGTTCACTTTAGATAAGGAGCCACTGTCATAGTGCAGTCGGTAGTGCGTCAGACTCCCAATCTTCAATCATGGGATGTCATGAGTTCAATCCCCAGCGGCGGCTCATATTCTTTCCGACATTTGTCTCTCACCAATGTGTGGATAATCATAAACCTAAGCGGATTAGCAGCTGGAGGCTAGGAAAGAATGAAGTTCTAGTACTGGTGTGAGAAATACCAGGAATCCATTGTTAGGTGCTCCAACTGCTGCAATATGACTGAAATACTGTTAAAAGCAGCGTTAACCCCATTCAATCTATCCATCAATTATTTTAGATTAATACGCTAATATGAATATTTTACCTACAATCTTATATGACATTCTTTAGATGATGATACTAATATGAGTTATTTAACTTACAATTTTACTTGACATACTTCAGATGGTAACATATTAATATGAATTATTTTACATACTTTTCAGATTTAAGACCAAGTATAAGACTCAAGAATTTGGTAAGTCCATTAGATAAGTACACATGCCTAAAAGATTTTATTTTTCTAGGATAATCCAGGGGTGTGGAATTCCCATGCCCGACTTGTCCGACACGGGCTTTTCTACCTGTGGGCAAGTTCATTTTTTGAGGCTACTTGTCCGTGGACAAGTAAATATCGGGGCAAAACTTGGAATGGTACTAAATAGATAGATGAGATTTATGAGCGTAATGTTTGTATCTTAGGCTAGAAAATATTGTTTTTAATGAAGAAAATGTTGAGTTCCAGCATTTTCTTCTTTAAAAATAATGTTTTCTCAAAATTTATGTTCTTCATCTTTTCACGGGAAAGTCCATTTTGATCCTGGACAAGTAGAAAATCACATTTTACTTGTCCATGGACAAGTAGAGAAAATCCGTATTTCCACATCCCTGGATAATCTTAGACCTATGTGGGATAGCAGCTGGAGGCTAGGAAAGGATGTAATGGTAGTACTGGTGTGAGAAATACCAGGATTCCATTGTTAGGTGCTCCAGCCGCCACAATATAACTGAAAGATTGTTGAAAGCAGCGTAAAAACCTATTCAAACAAATTGATTTTTCTAGGGTTGGGCTGATAATTGAAATACCCCGGTAGCTTTTGAATTTGAAAAAAGAAAGAAACTAAGAATGTCCAATTCTAGGGAAAAAGACCCCCAGAAAATTATGGAGCGAAAAGAAATAGTAAGCTTTACCATAATTTTATAATTTCAAGCTTGACTATGATTTAAAGGAGGGGAGCTATTTTTGTTATCCCCCCCTTCCACCCCCAACCCCCTTGACAGATTGCGGGCATATTGTTTTACCAATGCCAATCTATCTGTCTGTTGATCTTTCTAAAAGAAAATAATTAAATAAACAATTTTAGCATATTCAAGTTTCAATGTGCAAATTTGGCATGATGTTAAATCTCAATGATACACATCATCAGATACTAAGCTGGAGGTCATAAGATAAGGTCAGAGTCACTTATCAAGGTCAAAATACTGCAAAAACCTAAACAAAACTTAACATTACAATGGATTTAGGCCTATTCATGATACAGTGCTCATATTTGGCATGATGATAGACCTCATGGATATCCATCTGCAGATACCAAGGTTTAGGTCATGTGACAAGATCAAGGTCATTTGTCAACTTCTGCATAAGCTTAACAAAAAAACTGTCATTTACAGTTACTTTAAGCCTATTCAAGATAAAATGCACATATTTGACATGATGATAGATCTCAATGATAGACATCTGCAGATACCAAGGTTTAGGTTGTGTGGCAGGTCAAGGTCAACTGTCAAGGTTACTTTTCTGAAAAAAAGACTGTTAGGAGGGACATTGTGTTTCACTAACACATTGTGTTCAAAATATTTTACATATACATCTTGATGAGCTGTTCTGTTTTTGGTATCTTAGCATATTCATCAGATGTCAAGGACACAACATAGATTCAAGGTCAAGCTTTTATCTTTCATCGTTGCCTTTATCACTGGTGCAATTTTCAAAATCTGACCTGAACATCATACTTGATTCTATGTTGACGATACAGATGTTTCAGACACCTTCATCAAAGGTCATGATCACCTTACGGTTTAACCCTTGTTATGCTGATCCTGGAATATTCCTGTTTTAACCATATGTGCAGTCTGATCTTAGCCTCCACCACCTGCTTGCCATTTTTAAGCCAGAGTTTTTCATAAGATCAATTTCCAAACTAAGTGTTAACCCTGACAACAGACCTACAGTGCCACCAGTACTTTGATTTCAATGCATTTCTGAACAAGGACTTTTCAGCATAGCAGGGGTTAAGGTAAAACATTTCCAATATCTCCAGAATCACTGTCTAATTTTCAAATATTTTACATGCTTGCACCTCTAATCAAATAGATTTGCAGTGAGCATGAATAAGTCCCATAGTGAAAGAAAGGGGTGAAAGGTGGTTTTGATGACAAAACTTTAGACTTAACAAAATTCAAAGAAGTTTCAGACAATAATATTTTGCTGATGGAATTTAAAAAATCTTTAATATTTGGTATAGAAAACATGGATAATGACGAAACTGCTTGCATTTCTTTACTTTCCCAAATGTTATAAAAAAAAATAGTTTTCAGGATGTGAAAAATTTCCCTTATTTATGCCCTTCAAGAAAATAACTTTGGAAAACATGTCAGATAATGAAGATTTTACTAATTACAAGTAATATATTCCTTTTCCAAAATATTTTTTTACCAGATCAGATCAAAATTTTCAATCTGCAGCTTCTTTCAATTTGGACCAGTCTAAAATTCTGTCATTTGGGAATGGGTTGAATATACATGATTGACTCTCTTGACAGTGTCAGGCCAGCACCAATGGCTGAGCTAGTGTTGACCTTGGCTTGTAGAGCTTTAATGTCTTAACCAATTCCCTCACAACAAAATTTGAGACTGGTCCAAATTGAAAGAAGCTGCAGATGACAATTTCAAGTTGATGGAAATTAGTATTTTTTTGTGTATATTTTAATTTATAGCAAAAATTGATGATAATGAAGGAATTGCTTGATACAAGCAATTTCTTCATTTTTTAACAATATTTTCCAAAGCTTTTTCTTGAGGGGAGTTAAAAGGAGGGATGGTGTGGGAAAATTCAAACTATGGGTTAGGAAGGGGTAAAAAGCAAAGAACTAGGACTATTTCTTCAATATACAAGTTAGTGAATATTCAACAGTTACCATATAAAAGACTGCTACAAAATAGGAGATATTCCCAGAGAATGTAACACTCTTCTTTCTGATGAAGAGAGGGGAAAGTCTAATCTGTTGAACAAATATTGATGGGCTTTTTTATTTGCATTTGACCCAAAAACATCGCCTTTAATGGGCTTTTCGTTTTTTTGGAAGAATTTCCTTGCATTAGAATATCTTGTTTCTTTGAAGAAATAAAAACCCATAATGATCAATATCACATTTGAGCAAGAAGGGAAACAGAAAATTCCTGAATTTCAACAGATTCTTTTGAAAATTTTGTATTCAAGTTTTTTGTGAAATTAAATGCGTTGCATGCCTCAGGAGCAAACAACAATAGACAATCCTGTATAGAGAAATACAAAGGCAGAGGTGAATTTTCGTAAAGAACATATCATAAGATGGAATGAAAGCACAAAATATACTTTTCACCAAGGTTATTTAACCATTTCTTGTACAATCCCTGGTTTTTACGGCCTTGTGATTTTATATTTGAGAAAACATTGTGGGAATTAAAGTCACTTTAAATTTTCATCTGCAAAACTTTTGAATTTGGACAAGTCTAATATTTTATAAAAAAAGGAAAGGGTTAAGAGTTCCAAGTTCTCTGCAGATATTTGTCAATATGGATGGAAGCATATATTTTCATGCCCCCACCACTTAATGTGGGAGGGGGGATCTAGATTTGCCTTTGTCCATCCGTCCATAGTTCTGTCCTTCCTTCCTTCCGTCCGTCCCAAAATTGTCCAGAGCATAACTCTGAAAGTATAATAGATATCAACTTGAAACTTCATAGATGGATAGACCTCATTGAGGAGAAGTGCAGTGCACAAGAACCACAACTCTTGCTTGAATAATTTTGGAGTTATTGCCCTTTGTTATTTTAAAGACTTACATTTTGTCTGGGGCATATCTCTGAAGGTATAATAGTTATCAACTTGAAACTTCACAGGTGGATAGACCTCATTTGAGGAGACATGCAGTGCACAAGAACCACAACTCTTGCTTGCATAATTTTGGAGTTATTGCCCTTTGTTATTTTAAAGACTTACTTTTTGTCCGGAGCATATCTCTGAAAGTATAATAGCTATTAACTTGAAACTTCAAAGGTGGTTAGACCTCTTTGAGGAGAAGTGCAGTGCTCAAGAACCACAACTCTTGCTTGCATAATTTTTGAGTTATTGCCCTTTGTTATTTTAAAGACTTTCATTTTGTCCGGAGCATACCTCTGAAAGTATAATAGCTATCAACTTGAAACTTCACAGGTGGATAGACCTCATTGAGGAGAAGTGCAGTGCACAAGAACCCAAACTCTTGCTTGCATAATTTTGGAGTTATTGCTCTTTGTTATTATCAAAGCTACCGTGGGGGCATCTGTGTCCTGTGGACAAAGCTCTTGTTTTTACTGCTTTAGTAATCATCTTTTTTACTTTTATGCAATTTCTAGCTTTGCTATAGCCTTTGGTCGTCGTCGTTGTTGTGTGAAAACTTTGACATTTTGTGATATCTCTGGTTCTACAAAAGGCATTCACTTGAAACATGGCACACTTGTTCACTATCAAAAGAGCAACCTATACTATCAAGGGGGATAACTCTAGATGCATTTTATCCACTATCGAGCACCCAAAAGCCGAGCGTAGGCACCCATAGGCATGCTCTTGTGAAAAGTGTATTTTTTCTTATTTATATAAACAGTGTTAAAACACTTGAAACATAACTATTTTCAGTTCAACCATATAATGTGTATGCTAGTTTAACCCATTCTCACATAATCCAGCTTTTTTAAGCCCCCCAAGAAAAATGCCTGGGAAAACTTTATGGAAAATATCTGAAAATGACAAAAGATTTTTTCATCATCTTGAAATTGTCCACTACAACTACTTTCAAATTGAACTAGTCTAAACTTTTGTTTTTAGGTAATGGGTTAATTATATGCTAAAAGAGTGCAGTCATATTGTATTACAAGCCATTTCTTCTATTGCAACAATAAATTTTTATTATAGAAATTGTGTTTGAATTTCAGTTGTCAGCTTTTTTGTAAATATTCAACATTTAACCCATTTCCAGAAGATAAAATTTTAGACTGACCCAAATCGGAAGAAGTTGCAGAGGATGATTTTTTGTTAGCTCACCTTAATACGAAGTGATCTAGCTGTGTCTGTCATCTGATGTCTGTTGTGAGCCACAATTTTGCATCAAATGTCGTGAAACCTGCTCAAAATGTTTGTCTCCATGATACTGGGGTCATGTGGGGTCAAAAACTAGGTCTCTTGGCCAAATCTGAGAAAAACCTTGTGTGCACTCTAGAGATTTGTGCCTGTCTTGATATTTGGTCAGAATTTTTGTCTTCATAATATCTCGGTCAGGTTCAATATTGGGTCACATGGAGTCAAAAAAGTAGGTCACTAGGTCAAGTCTTAAAAAAGCCTTGTGTGCAATCTAGAGGGCTTATTTTTGCATAAAATAATTTGATATTTCGTTTATGCACATGATTGTCTCAAATAAATTGATATTTTGTCAGAATGTTTGTTTCGTAAGATCTAGGTCATGTTGAAATTTTGTCATGCTGGGTCAAAAACTAGATGGCTAAGTCAATTCATAGAAATACCTTGTGTGTATTCTACAGGGCATATTTTTTTGCCTCAAATGTCTTAGTATTTGGTCAGAATGTTTGTCTTTATAATATCTTTGGTCAAGTTTGATATTGGGTCACATGGAATAAAAAATTAGGTCACTAGGTCAACTCTCGGAATACTTTGTATGTAGTCTAGAAGCTTTTCTTTAGGCTCAAATACCTTAATTTTTTTATTGAAATGGTTTCTTTGTAGGTCACTAGGTCAAACCTTTGAATAAATATGCATTCAGTTTAGAGGTTACATTTATGGCTAATGTTATTTCTCCATGATAAGTGAAAGACAGAATTTAGATATAGTCTCACCTTGGATAAAAATCAGGTCAATTGTGCACTTTTATACACCCAAGGGCTGTATTATGTTATGACTCATTTGTCCGTCTGTCTGTCTGTCTGTGCGCAACCCTCCTACACTATATTTCATATGCTCGCAACTCCTCCTACAGTATAAATGGGAAGTAGTTGAATTTTGCTACAATGATTCTCTATGATGTTTAGTTGTGCATAAGACCTGTGAAATTCAAATCACACAAGTTGTTCTTGAATTATCTGCTCTTGAAATGAAAAAAATCACTATATTTCATGTGTTGGCATCTCTTCCCACAGTATCAATGGGAACTAACTGATACTTGCCACAATGTATCTCTATGATGTCTAGTTGTTCATAAGACCTTTAAAATTTAAATCACTCAAGTTGATCTTGAATTATCTGCCATCTAGTTGTGCATTAAACCTTTGAAATTCAAATCATTCTTTTTGTTCTTGCATTAGAGAAACATCGGGTAATATCGACCGCTTAACAGTCCGGTACATGCTATGTCGATGATACCCTCTACTATTGCGAACGGAAGTCAAAACTGGTTTATTTTAAAACAAGTCTCTTGGCATGACGTCAAAGGATGTTAATACACTACACGCATAACAAAATGAAATTTAATGTAAATGCGCGTGAAAAAAAAATCAACCTATGTTATTGCAACAATACCACCAACCACGGAAATTAACTGTTCCAGTAATAAGACATCATTCTCAGTCCGCTGGTGGCGCAATTACATTATGTCCTGTAAGTTTTGAGATTGAGATCCGATCCGATTGTAGCGTATACTCCGTACAGTTGATTTTTAACCTTAGAAGACATTATCACACCAGTCCTCACTATGTTCCGCAACTTGTTTGGCTCTTTATAAAGGGGGCCGAATTCAGAAAAATTATCTGGGTTTCAAACTTTTGCTAGATCTTTTACCCTTTCTATGGTTCCGGAATGTCCTAAGCTATTTTAATCACATTGTTCACTAGTAGGTTACAAATTTACTTCTTCTCAACAATTTTAAGCTTGGAGCATGCTTACGATTCGTATTATCCTTTCTAATTACGTCCTGCCCGGTCATCTTAAATTTTTTGTAGGAATGTTATTGAGAAACTTGGAACACAAAGGTCTTACTTAAGGTCTGGACTCTGAAGGCTTGTCTCACTAGAACATGGATAGAAAGAAATTCACCTACGAAAATGAAACATTTGTGTGATGCATGTGCCAAGTTTATCAACATGCCGAAAACTACATAATTTCGGTCTCACGCCAATGTTATTTACCCAGACCTGGTCTGTTCGTATTGTAAACTGACCACTGACCAAGTGCTTGAGTCTAATAAACAACGGTTATTGTTCAATACTAAGAAGACCACTATGTTTCCAGTGCGTTTTTAGGATCAACTACGTCAATCAGCACAACTTTGCCATGCTTGGATTTTTGTCTGTAGAATTAAAAATGGTATCTGTTGTCCCTCTCTCGTGTCCGAGGGAGAGAGTGGAAAGGGGGAGGTGACTGAGAAACTATGCTGAGAAATTCGAGAAAATCATACGATTCGCGCTCATCTTGAGCATACGTTGTTTAAATACCGGGCGTATAATTCCAAGACAACAGTAAGTTTATGTTTGCTGTTCAATTGATTGATGTAACAATGTGTTTCTGTTTTGCAGCTACCAGTATTACCACACCAATTTATGCAAACTATCCTACATGGTCATTTAGATAAAAAAATTCACCGTGATAGTATTAATAAAACCTCATGACCCCCCCTTTTTTTTCCTATCTTATGGCAGGAATGTGTCGCCATACTTGTTCTTTTTTCATGTATGTCTGAGGCTGTCCGATAAATACCTTTCCGAATGAATTGTGTCGGTAGTTACCGACATCTTCATTATTCTTTATAGCGATGTCTAAAACACAGTCAATATTGGAAACGAACATTATTCCATATATAAAACGTATCTATAAGTAAGAATAAGCCTAATTGAATATGATATAACTTGTATGACTCCACTTCAGAAAGGCTACCCTTCTTATCCTTTAAATTAACACGGCGAAATTTGTGAACTTGATTTTTGGGGGTTTCTTTTTTTTATTTTAAAACCATTTATTTCGACATGCTATCGGGACAGATAAAAAGCTAACGTTGTGTTTTACGTCATATATATTGAAAGTACTCGTACTTTTTAAAAGCAAAAATCTGGTTGAAAAATTGACGATAACTACCAACTGCCGATAATACCCGATGTTGCTCTATCTGCCCTTGAATTGAAAAAAAACACACTATATTTAAACTTTCAAGATTTTTGTCTTGTAAGACCAGTCAAAATAGTATCCTTTTGGGTACTGCTATTTTGTTGATATCTATGAAGGTCAGTTTTCAAGGCCATTTTTATCATAAAAACTTATGGTAAAATATTATATTCCACTGACAAGCTTGTTAGAGCGTATATGCCCGGCTCTGCAAAGCTCTTGTTGGCCATTGGCTGCCACTTTCTCAGGTGAGCAATTCTGAGCTAATGGCCCTCTTATTGGTGGAATCTATAAAATCTTTGCCTCTTTTGGTACTTTGTGGATTGCATGTAACAAGCAGTTTTCTCATATTCCACAATCTTTTCCAAAGCTTCTTTCTAAAGGAGTGTCAAAAGCGGGATAAAGTGGTTTAAGTGGGAATGGGTTAAAGGGAAAATTTTATTTTGAAGTGCAATTGATGGAGGGGTGTAAGAAAAAATTTAGTAGATCAATACAGTTCCAACTCATCATGGTATTTCGTTAGAAAATGATGGATGGTTTCCCATTTATAGAGTCATGTGATCAGTTTATATTTGTTGTTTGATTGTCATGTCTTGGATGAAATCTCCAAAAACCAAATTAGGTTCTGTAAAATGGTGCCATTTATTAGTGTCAGAGCTTGTTACAAGGGGTTCTGGATTGCCTAACTCTAGAAACAGCAAGTTAACCCTTGTCATGCTGAATAAAATCCTTATTTAGACTTTAATTAAAAGCAAAGGGCTGAAAGCACTGGAACGGCTGATATTGTGGATCAATTGTTAATTCTATTTACAACACTGAAATTGAAATGAAAACATGTGGTTTAGACTTAGATATATTTGCAGTATGATCTTAGTCTATATCTCCTGCCAAAGTAGAAATATTCCAGGCTCAGCATGACAAGAGTTAACATGTTATCAGATAACCAAATTTTAGACTGGTCCAAATTGAAAGGAGTTGCAGCCAAAATTTTAAAGTATTGGAAATTGCAAGATTTTTTTTTTTTCTTTCAATTTTCTGGGTAGAAAACACTGGGAAAATGAAGAGGTCAACATGAAAGATGTGGATCATTTGTTAATTCTATTTACAACACTGAAATTAAAATGAAAACATGTGGTTTAGACTTAGATATATTTGCAGTATGATCTTAGTCTATATCTCCTGCCAAAGTAGAAATATTCCAGGCTGACAGCATGACAAGAGTTAACATGTTATCAGATATCCAAATTTTAGACTGGTCCAAATTGAAAGGAGTTGCAGCCAAAATTTTAAAGTATTGGAAATAGCAAGATTTTTTTTTTTCAATTTTCTGGGTAGAAAACACTGGGAAAATGAAGAGGTCAACATGAAAGATTTGGAAACTAAATGAGTAGCCTTGATAGTTTTAACCCATTCCAACTCAAGCCCTCCTTTTTACGCCCCACAAGAAAAAAGCTTTGGAAAACATTGTGGACAATGAAGAAATTGCTTGTAACAAGCAATTTCTTCATTATCCATAATGTTTTCTATCCCAAAAGACGAAAAAAATTAGAATTCCATCAACTTGAAATTGTTGTCTGCAGCTTCTTTCAATTTGGACCAGTCTAAAATTTTCTTGTGTTGGAATGGGTTAAATGTGGTTATGATTATTATCATTACAATTAACCCTTGTAATGCTGAATTAAAATCCTTTTCAGAATTGCTTTGAAAGCAAAGGACTGACATCAATGGAACGTTTTACTTAGGTTCATTATTTTTTTTTTAAAATTATCATTTGAACAATTCTGGCTTGAAGGGAATAATCAGGAGGTGTAGACCAAGATCAAACTGCACTTCTGTGCAGGCTGATCTTTGTCTTTGCCTCCTGCTAAAACAGGAATATTCCGGGTTCAGCATGACAAGGGTTAAGAGTTGAATTCTATTGTTAAAAAAATAAAAGAGGACATAATTTGAAACTGGCCAAAATTGAATGACATGGCAGACAACATATTGGGGTAATCTGTATATTCTTTGTTGTTAGAAAGCACTCCAGACAATAAAGAAATTTTTAGACAAGTCTAAATTGAAAGGTCTTGAAGAAGACAATTTTTAGCGGTTTTGTAGGACAAAACCGGTATTTCACATCGATCAACCGGAAACAAGTTTTCACGAATTTTCTACTCAATTCCACGCATGCTCATAAACTTGAAGTGAAAAGCTATGTGATTGCCCCCATCTTGTTTCATCGCTGATGAAGAAAATAATTCACACGCTGAATGCAAACAGCCTCCTTTTAGTCGTGAATATCAAGGGCAATGGTTTAAATTTCGACTGAATATATCCATAGTAAATTGTCTAATGAACTGTCTAAATGAGAGAAATAATCTCCTCCCGTTTCAAGATAGAATCTAGGTCAGTGGTTAGTGGAGTAAAAAACCTCCTAACCATGTCTGTTAGTTTTGACCTGGTAGGACTGAGTAAATTTATACTCTATGTACGCAGTATATGCTACAAGTAACAACCCTGTTATAGTCGATTCAAGCGCTTATTTAACCCCATCGAATAAACCACCCTTTTACCTCTCTAATTCTACTATATCTTCGAAACGAACATGTAGTACGTAATGATAATATGCTCGAAGCAAAAAGAATTGAATGCTAGCTTTGATTGCTATACCTCTAATCAATTAACCTTTTACCACTCAACCACAAATTTTCACTCACTGATTTAATTATATTAACCCTTTCCTGTACAATCCCTTGTTTTTACGTCTCTGTGATTTAATACTTGAGAAAACATTGTGGAAAAAGAAGAAATTGCTTGTAACAAGCAATTTCTTCTTTTACCACAATATTTTCTAACCAGTAGGTTGGTTTCTTTTCAAATTGCACCCACTTTTAATTGTCGTCTGCAACACCTTTCAAATAGGACCAGTATAAAATTTTGAAAAACAGGAAAGGGTTAAAGACACCGTTGTCAAAATAGCGATTTCGGTAAACAGTGAAGGGTCATAATTAATTGAATGGGGTTTTAACGCAACTTTTAATAGTATTTCAGTTATATCGGGCGGCCGGGGCTCCTAATCATGGATTCCTAGTAGTCCTCACACCAGTATTACCACTACATTCCTATTGATCATCCAGCTGCGCAGCCCTCTTAGGTGTACGATTTATTTACTCATCTTGATGATACATGTTGGCATTATTGAGCACGGTTACTGATAAGCCAGCAAAACCGCTGTCAGGACTTTCAGTCCTTTGATTAAGTGATGATCTTTGTGTTTTAAGGTAGAAAACATTGTGGACATTGAAGAAATTGTTTGTTATATGCAATTTCTTCATCATCCTCAGTGTTTTCCCATCTGTTTTTCATCAGAGGTGTTAAAAAGAGTTGGAATTGTGTTTGAATGGGTTAAAACTCTTTGTAGATATAATAAAATCCAGAACTTTTGTTCCAAATGCTATGAACCTGTTAGCATTTTGCAAATGTAAAAGGATTAAGGTTTAAACATTTGCAACTGCAGCCCTGTGTACTGCTGGAAATAAGTCTTTTAAACCTGTTCCCACTCTGTCACACTTAATTATCACTACTCGAAACCCATTTACACAATTCTGCAATTTTAGTCGCCCATGAAATACATATGATTATCATTGTGAAAAAAAAAAAAAGAAAGCATTTGTAACAAATAATTTCTTTTCTCACAATGTTTTCTTCCTTGTATAGCCCTTTCTTTTCAATTAAAACTTGTTTTGGTTGTTTTGAACAGTCTAAAAGTTTTGCTTTTGCGAATGGGTAAAGAAAACTCCTTGGAAAAATTGTGAGGAATCAAGAAAATGCTTGTAACAAGCAGTTTATTAAATGTTTTCTGCTCCAAAAGACAAAGATAGCATAGATTTCTCCAATCAAAAATTCACTGTTAATGCCTTCTTTCAGTTTGGACCAGTCTCAATTTTTTCATCTGGTAATAGGTTATTGGAATACAGGCTATGTGGTGTCATTTTCTTTTCTCTTGTATTCTTTGCTTAATCTTGATACAAAAAATTCAGTCATGTTTTATAAGGACTGGTTCTTTTTTGGCTGTGGCTTCAGCACAGTTGGTACCCTAGCAGACTCTAAATCATGGGGTCTAGGGTTCGATCCTTGGCCTGGGCAAATATCCTTTCGGACATTTGACTCCCACCTGTGAGTGGGTAGATAATTGTAAAACTAAATGTGATGAGCAGTTCGAGGCTCGAAAAGGATGTAGTGGTACTATGTGTGTGAGAAATACCAGGGATCCATGGTTAGGTGCTCCAGGCAAAGCAATATGATAGAATATATTATTGAACCTGGTGTTTTATTGATGAAAGAATTTTTTTCCCAGTATTCTAGAAGATGAGTCTGTCTTTGCTATGTTAAATGTCATTTATGGTAACTAGACATGTCTGGAACCCGTCTCTGGTATAAATATTTTGCTGTGTTATGCTATCACAACTTAGGCTCTTAGGTCCAGGGAAGTATTTGAAACTTGTTTCTTCTGTAATCCATGGTTTATATTTCCTACTGCAATATTTCATTCCTCTCTCAACATTACAAGCAATTTTTAATTGAAAACATTGGTGAAAATGAAGAAATTGCTTATAACAAGCATCATATCGTTCTTCCCCTTAACCCTTTCCTGTTTAATCCCTGCTTTTTAGATCCTTGTGGAAAATGAAGAAGTTGCTTGAAACAAGCAATTTCTTCTTTTTCCACAATATTTTCTGCCCAACTGAATCATCATTAGGTCACCTGACCGAATGGTCATGGTGACCTATTGCAATCATAGTTTGTCCGTCGTCGTGCGTCGTCCGTCGTCCGTCGTCCGTTAACTTTTAAACATTTTCATCTTCTTCTCAAGAACTACTGGGCGGATTTCAACCAAACTTGGTAGGAAGCATCATTGGGGGATGCCAATTCAAGTTTGTGAAAATAGGGGTTCTGGGGGTCATAGGGGCCCAAATAGGGGCCAAAAAGGGGTAATTTTTGGTACTTCTTTAAAAATCTTCTTCTAATAAACCGTTAATGCCAGAGCTTAAATATTTTGTGTGTTGACAACTAGGACAGGTATATTATAAATTGTGAAATTCATGTCCCTGGGGTCATGTATGGGGCCACACCCAGAGGTCAAAGTTCATCATGTTAAAAAATTCACATTTTCATCTTCTTCTGATGAAGTACAAAGCCAATTTCAAACAAACTTGGTGAAAAGCATCATTTGGTCATGGTGATTTGGATTTGTGAAAATAAAAAGGCTGGGGGGTCAGGGGACCCTAAAATGGGGACCAAAAAGGGGTAATTTTTGGTAACTTTTAAATATTTCATCTTCTTCTCTAGAACTACTGGGCGGATTTCAACCAAACTTGGTAGAAAGCATCATTGGGGGATGCCAATTCAAGTTTGTGAAAATAGGGGTTCTGGGGGTCATAGGGGCCCAAATAGGGGCCAAAAAGGGGTAATTTTTGGTACTTCTTTAAAAATCTTCTTCTAATAAATGGTTAATGCCAGAGCTTAAATATTCTGTGTGCATGACAACTAGGACAGGTATATTATAAATTGTGAAATTCATGTCCCTGGGGTCATGTATGGGGCCACACCCAGAGGTCAAAGTTCATCATGTTAAAAAATTCACATTTTCACCTTCTTCTGATGAAGTACTAAGCCAATTTCAAACTAACTTGGTGAAAAGCATCATTGGGTACTCACAGATTATACAGGTTTGTGAAAATTAAAAGGCTGGAGGTCAGGGGTGCCTAAAATGGGGACCAAAAGGGGGTCATTTTTGGTAACTTTTAAACATTTTCATCTTCTTCTCAAGAACTACTGAGGGGATTTCAACCAAACCTTTTTCTAATTCTTTCAAACAAAATCACTTGTCTTGGTGCTCTTTTACTCAGGTGACCGTTAAGGCCCACTGGGCCTCTTGTCTTTTCAATAAAATCAACTTTAGATTGTCGTCTGCAAAAACTTTTGAATTTGGACTGGTCTAAGACTTGGCAAAAAGGAAAGGGTTAATAAATTAACACACAATCCTGTCTTTTTCTGAACCTCAAGAAAAGAACTTTAGTGGAAAGAGAAGAAATTGTTTGTAACAATTGCCTGAATTTCACACCATGTTTTCTTCCCTCAAAGTCAATAAAGATTTAAATTTCATTAACTTAAAAGTATAATCTGCAACTTCTTTCAATTTGGACCAGTCCAATATTCTGTAATTTTTTAACCCATTCCCACTGGAGATTGAAGGAAGTTGCAGCAGACATTTTAAAGTGTTATTAATCAGAAAAATAATGACTGAATATGATAGAATACGTGGTCAGAAAAGGATAAATGGCTTGTCACAAGTCATATGTCCTTATCCTCCAATGTTTTGTTAAGTATTATATGGTATAATAGAAGGGCATCAAAAGGCATTATTGAGTGGTAATGGGTTAAATGATAAAAGAAAAAATAGTATTTTTCTGTATTTCAATTCTTAGTTTTTTACAATGAGACTGTCATGGATGACTTAACCCATTCCCATACAATCCCTCCTTTTTACGCCTCTCAATGAAAAAGCTTTGGAAAACATTGTGGAAAATGAAGAAATTGCTTGGATCAAGCAATTTCTCCATTATCCACAATGTTTTCTATCCAAAAAGACAAAAAAATTTAAAATTCCATCAACTTGAAATTGTCGTCTGAAGCTCCTTTCAATTTGGACCGGTCTAAAATTCCATTGTGTTGGAATGGGTTAAAGCCATATAGGGCCAATTAGAGCTTTGAAATAACTTAATAAGAATAAAGAGAAAAACCATCAGTAGACCCTGACTATGGTCATGAGAAATTCATCCCCTTAAATTTTCATGTCATGAGAAATGGAAAAACCTGATCAATTGATTGCATTACCGTGTTTGAATTGTCTGAATTGACTTAATATGAGAGAATTTCTCGAAATTGTTTAGTTCCTGCAAGGTCCCAATTATGTTATCATTTAGTACTTCATGTCAAAGTAAATCTAGATTCATCAACTTGTCGCTGATTTCAAATGACAGGAGGCCCGAGATTTATTCATGAAAACCATTCGTTTCTTCCGAGACCATTTCCTTTTGAGACTCCTCAGAAATAGTGGCACTAATTTCATCGGCATTTCGGGCTGGAGTGCCACTCTTGTGTTCTACAACAGGAATAACGAAATTAAACTCTGCAACAAGCAGCCACGCGACCCCGGATCAATAGATTTTCCTCCTATCAGCGTCGCCGATATATATTTTGTGAAGGATCACAGTTAAACAGAACAAATCACATTCTTACCCTTATTCTGATACGTTCCTCCAGTTCTCACAGTGTGCTTTGGAATTAGATCAGTTCATTTGAATTAAAAGTTTGATCAATTAGAAAATTGTATATGACTATTTTCAAAAAGCATAGACTCAATATGAGTTTACCAGATCTACTGACTCATTTAAGGTTACCCTATTTGAATTCTTGTCAATGAAAACAACAAAAGTTTTGATGGATAAATGTTATGTCAGTTACTCATAGAGCATGACTTTATTGGAAAATTTGTTGTCTATAACCGTGGTCTTCTGCTAATACAGTTTTTGAAACTTGTTGAATTTGGAAGAAATTGAGAAATTAAACTGTTTTGGATTTTTATTGGTGTGTAAATGTATTAAGTTTGAAGAATTTTTTTGTTGTTGTGGATGATGAATTATTTCAAAGTAAAAGGAATGTAGAAGAGAAAGTGATTTTTTCTTTTATAGAAAACAATATTGAAATTCTAAGATCCCATATTCAAGATTGATTGATTAAACCATTTTCAAATGGCAAATTTTAGACTATTCAAAATTCAAAGAAGTTGTAGAATATAATTTTTTGTCTGTGAAATTTTTAAAATCCTTGTCTTTTGGTGTAGGAAACATTTTTGAAGATGAAATAACTGCTTACTACAAGCAATAGAATAATTTTCAGCAATGTTTTACAAAGCTTTTAACCCATTCCAACTCAATCCCTCCTTTTTACGCCCCTCGAGAAAAAGCTTTGGAAAGCATTGTGGAAAATGAAGAAATTGCTTGTATCAAGCAATTTCTTCATTATCCACAATGTTTTCTATCCGAAAAGACGAAAAAATTCAAAATTCCATCTACTTGAAATTGTCGTCTGCAGCTTCTTTCAATTTGGACCAGTCTAAAATTTTGCTGTGTTGGAATGGGTTAAAAAAGCAGGATTGTGTTGCAATGAGGGAAAAGATTGTGTAAAATGAAGAAATTGTTTGAAACAAGCAAATTCTTAATTAAACACAATGTTTTCTATCCAGAAAGATAAAAAAAATCTTAAAATTTCTCAAACTTTAGAATGTTGTTTGCAACTACTTCCAAAATGGACCTATCTAAAATTTTGCCATCAGGGAAAGGGTTAAGCTATTCGACAAATTTAAATGCAAATGCTGGTGTATATATATAATAGATTTTGTAATACATCTTGGACTGAAAGCATATGGGGTATAAAATTTTAGGGGCGATGGTTAGAATTTTCTTCACACATATTTATTATTGCCTTCCTAAAAAATAAAAGAATCTAGCCCTAGCTTTTATCACTGAAAAGTAGAATGATATGTATGCCTTACTAAATTTGAGTACTTTTCACAACACAGGTATTTAAGATGTTAAGATATTATCGAATTAATAGTCATTAAAATATTTTCAAATTAATAGTCATTAAAGCATTTTCAAATTAATGGTCATTAAAATATTTTCTAATTAGTTGTCATTGAAATATTTTCAATCAGTAGTCATTGCTTCAAATGTGAAACATGACATTCTACAAAATATTTCATCGAGAATTAAAATTCTATGGATTAACCCAATACCAGATGGTAGAATTTTAGACTGGTCCAAATTAAAAGGAGTTGAATAAAACATTTTAAAGTTTATGAAATTTTAGTCTTTAGACATTTTAACCTTCTTGGTAGAAAATATTGTGTGAAATGAAGAAATTGCTTGTTGCAAGCAATTTCTATATTTTCCACAATGTTCTCCTAGCTGTTTTTGTTGGGGTGTCCAAAAGCATCATTGTGTGGGAATGCATTAATGGATTCATATTTCAAAATATAGGACTCATCAATTTACATTAAAGTGCAGCAACTGTGATTGCCTTAACCTGTATTACAATATTTCTATTAATTTAATTTATAATTATGTCATGCTATTACACAAGTTGTTTAATCCATTCCCACACAATGACACTTTTAAATGCCCCTCTATATGAAAGCTTTGGAAACTGTTGTGTTACAAGCAATTTCTTCATTATCCACAATGTCTTCTACCCCAAAAGACGAAGATTTTAAAGATTTCACCATCTTAAAATTGTTGTCTGCAACTTGTTTTGATTTGAACCAGTCTAAACTTTTTATTGTTTGGGAATTGGTTAAGAAAATATATCAGGGTTAATGAGAGTTTAGTGAGTACCTTTTAACCCATTCCAACACAGCAGAATTTTAGACTGGTCCAAATTGAAAGAATCTGCAGACGACAATTTCAAGTTGATGGAATTTTGAACTTTTTCGTCATTTTGGATAGAAAACATTGTGGATAATGAAGAAATTGCTTGATACAAGCAATTTCTTCATTCTCCACAATGTTTTCAAAAGCTATTTTCTTAAGGGGCGTAAAAAGGAGGGATTGAGTTGGAATGGGTTAATCTTTTATCACATATTATATGACAAAAATTTAGATTGTTTCAAAGTCAGGTAATTTCTTCAATTTCCTAGATGTTTCCAAACCTTTTTAGGGACATTAAAAAGCAGAAGTGATTGCACTGTTTATTCTAAGATTTTAAAAATGTGGGGGATAATGGCAAAAAATCTTCACAATTGAGAATTTTTCCAGTTGGTATTTCATGCTGTTTGCTTACATAAAAAATACCCCCACCAAAGCTGCAATGTTGAAAATGTGAGGGATCTTTGAAAAAAGTGGGGTGATCTCCTAATCCCCTGCCTAGGAAAAACACTGGATCAGGAATGGGTTAAAGAGACACAAGAAAAAATATTTATTTGAAAAAAAATTATTTAAATCATTTTCCTCTTTCCTCCTGGGTTTTCATATTTATTAAAAATTGACTTAAGAGTACAAAAAAAGAGATATGTTTTCATAGTTATTTCTCCTCTCTGGTCTTTACAATTCTTAAAACATGATTTTAGAGTTTTTGAAAAAAAAGCAATGTCTTGCAGAAAACTTATTTAGCCCCCGCATCGATAGATCGGGGGCATGTTGTTTTACCGGTGGCCGTCTGTCTGTCTGTCCGTCTGTCTGTCTGCCTGCAAAACTTAACCTGCCAACTAAACATTTTCCTATAACTTCATCCCTAATTAAGTTACAATGCTAATATTTGGTATGTAGATAGGTCTCAACAAGGCACAACTGGGGAGGGTCATTTCATCAAGGTCAAGGTCAAAATTTTAACCCTTTTCCCTAAAACATTACTCAAAAACTTAACCTGCCAACTAAACATTTTCCTATAACTTCAAAACTAATTAAGTTACAATGCTAATATTTGGTAAGTAGATAGGTCTCAACAAGGCGCAACTGGGGAAGGTCATTTCATCAAGGTCAAGGTCAAATTTTAACCCTTTTCCCTAAAACATTACTCAAAAACTTAACCTGCCAACTAAACATTTTCCTATAACTTCATCCCTAATTAAGTTACAATGCTTATATTTGGTATGTAGATAGGTCTAAACAAGGTGCAACTGGGGAAGGTCATTTCATCAAGGTCAATGTCAAAATTTTAACCCTTTTCCCTAAAACAAAGAAAAAAATTCAATATAAAATCACCTGTTTCTAAAGAATTCCTGTTCAGGGGGCATGGTGTTTCACAAACACATCTTGTTGTATCAGTTGTTTTAAATGATATTTTCCACAGTGTTATCAAAGCTTTTTTTTGTTTATTTCTTTGGGGCATAAAAAAACAGGGTTGACTGGGGATGGGTTAAAGATACACAGAAAAAAATAACTTACTTGAATCGATTTTTTCCTTCAACTCTGAGTTTTCATATTCTTAACCCATTCCCACACAACAAAATTTTAGACTGGTCCAAATTGAAAGATAGTACAGATGACAGTTTTTACTTGGTGAAATTTTAAAAATCTTAGTCTATCCGGTTAAAAAACATTGTGGACAATGAAGAAAGTGCTTTTAACAAGCAATTTCTTCATTTTCCACAATATTTTTCTAATCTTTTTTCTTGGGGGTGTCTAAAAGCGTCATTAAGTGGGAATGGGTTAAAAGTTAATTGTAGGGTAGCGGGAAAAAAAATAATTGTCAGCCGGCATCATCAAAATTTAAATGCCAAATTTTAGACTGATCCAAATTGATTCAAAGAAATTACAGACATCAAGTTTAAGCTGATGAAATTTCAAAAATCTTTCAAAAAGGCAAATTTCTTCTTTTTTCTACAAAGATTTCTTAATAGAAAGTCTTAAGATTCTGAAAATTTCTTCAACTTAAAATTGTTGTCTGTAACTTCTTTTAATTTGGACAATTTTAGTCATCGCGTAATGTTATATAAACTGAATGAAATACCAAAATAATTAATCACTAGAGAAAGTTAGTTTTTAACCCATTACCAGACAGCAGAATTCTAGACAGTGAGTGGCCCAAACTGAAAGATGTTGCAGGTGACAATTTAAAGTTTATGATATTTTGGATTGTTTCAACTTACTAGGCAAAAAACATTGTGGAAAATGAAGAATTGCTTGTAATAAGCAATTTCTTCATTTTCCACAATGTTTTCAAAGCTTTTTTCCATCGGGGCATCTAAAAGTGTCATTAAGTAGGAATGGGTTAAACTTTTCTTGATATTTAGATTTTATCATTTTTACTTAATGGAAACTGAAAGAAATACCAAAATAATGAAGACTCACCAGAGAAAGTTAGTTTTAAAACTTTTGTTGATGTTTTTAATTTACTTTTTATGCCCCAAAAGGGAGGCATATTGTAATCGAGCTGTCCATCTGTCCATCAGTCAGTCTGTCCGTCTGTCCTGCTTTCGTGTCCGCTCTTTAACTTCTAAATGCAATAGTGGATTTCAACATAACTTTGCACAAATGTTCAAAGCCATAAGATGACGTGTCGCAAAAAGACCCAGGTTCCTATCTCAAAGATCAAGGTCACAATCTGGGGTCAAAGGTAAAAAATGGGGACTTTTTGACGTGTCCCCTCTGTAACTTCTATAATCATGTATGCGTGTACAAATTTCTTTCTTACAAAAGTTCACCACCTTCAGACGACATTATGTGAAAAAGACCCAGGTTCCTATCTCAAAGGTCAAGGTCACAATCTGGGGTCAAAGGTAAAAAATGGCGACTTTTTGACGAGTCCGCTCTGTAACTTCTATAATCATGCCCGCAGGTACAAATTTCTTACATATCAATGATCTCCATCTTCATACGACGTGTCGCGAAAAAGAACCAGGTTCCTATCTCAAAGGTCAAGTCACAATCTGGGGTCAAGGGTTAAAAATTAGCACTTTTTGCTGTGTTCGCCCTGTAACTTCTATAATCATGCACACAGGTACAAATTTCTTTCATACAAATGTTCACCACCTTCAGACAAGGAGTTGCCAAAAAGACCCAGGTTCCTATCTCAAAGGTCAAGGTCACAATCTAGGGTCAAGGGTAAAAAACGGCACTTTTTGCCATGTCTGCCCTGTAACTTCTATAATCATGCTCACAGGTACAAATTTCTTTCATACAAATGTTCACCACCTTCAGATGATGTGTGGCGAAAAAGACCCAGGTTCCTATCTCAAAGGTCAAGGTCACAATCTGGGGTCAAAGGTAAAAATTCGGCACTTTTTGCCGTGTCAGCCCTGTCACTTCTTTGATCATGCCAGCAGGTACAAATTTCTTTAGAACAAATATTCACCACCTTCAGATGGCTTGTCGCCAAAAAGACCCAGGTTCCTATCTCAAAGGTCAATCTGGGGTCAAAGGGGCGCCAAGAATGGTTTAATTGTGTCCGGAATGGTTAAATTGTGTTAACTCCCTTATTCTTCAATTGATTCCTTCCATATTTGGACAGATGCTTAATTGGGTGGACCACTTTACACGATCTTGACCTTGACCCAGTGACCTTGACCTTTGACCTACTTTCGACCTCAGAAAAATCCGTCCATAATGCATATCTCGATTTCATTCTGTATTTATAGAAATTATTATATGTAATTAAATTTCATTTATTAAAAACCCAGACGTATAGATCACAAATGCATGTGGTTGTGTTTACAAAACAAATCAAAGTGCCACATGCTTGACCCTGTCCTTTTGGGGCATTTGTCACATGACTGTGACCAGCTCTTTTTTTTTAACTTTAACATAGCATCAGTGGGCAATCAAAACCTTGTAACTGCAGCTTGAATAAGCTGCAGTTAAAGAGGTTTTTATCACCCCTGAAAATATGATAAGCAAGGTTGGTTTTGGTAACTGTTTGACTCTTGTCATGCTGAATAAAATCCTTATCTGAATTTGCATTAAAAACCAAAGGCCTGAAAGCACTGGAAGCACTAGTTAAAGGTAAAATTATTTGGAAAATTGATTTTACAAAGAACTCTGGGATAAAGATGTCAAACAGGAGGTGTAGACTAAGACCAGTCTGTACTTATGTGCAGGCTGATCTTTGTCTATACCTCCTGCAAAAACTGGAATATTCCAGGTTCAGTATGACAAGGGTTAATTATAGAGTCCATTATTTTTTTAATGCTTCGTATAGTACTTATCACTAAAATATGTGTCCGTGATGTAACAGGATACATGAATTGTCTCTGTGTGATTGTTTACGGAATATTTGATGGCAGACCAAAGGCATCCAGGGACCACTACATCATGAATTAGGTGATTTTTCTTCTCATGTTTTAATCAATAATTGACGATAATCAGAGCCTTACATTGTTAGATTAGAGTCAAAGTAATAAAGCCGTATGACAGCTCATTTATTAGAATTTTCAAGTCTTTATTCAAATATTTTATGTTTGTATCAGAACGTCAAAAAACCCCAAGTAAAATCCCATATAGATTTAAGTTAAAGAGGAAAAAATAATAAAGGAAAAATAATATTAAGAAGGACCCCCAAAACCCCTCAAAAATTAACAGAATCAACAAACCTCTCCAACAAACAATAAGCCCATGCAACACATTTAATCCAATTCTGCACATTCCCACTTTTTGACGCCCCAATTTGGACCAGTCTAAAATTTTGTTGTCTGGTAACGAGTAAAACAGTCTCACAGTATTTAATAATTTAGAAGTTTGAATTAACCCAACACCTGAGATTTTTTAGTCCAAATTCTAAGAAGTAACAGACAACGGTTTCATTGATGAAATTTAAGAAATTCTTGTTTTAACCCTTTCCTGTTTTAAATTTTTTTAGACCTGTCCAAATCAAAGGTTTTGCAGACGAAAATTTAGAGTTGATTTAATTTGAGAAATAACCATCCAGTATGGTAGAAAATATTGTGGAAAAAGAAGAAGTTGCTTGTTACAAGCAATTTCTTCTTTTCCCACAATCTTTTCTCATGTAAAAAATCACGAGGACGTATAAACCAGTGATTGTACAGGAAAGGGTTAAGATACATAACATTGTGCACAATTTAGATTTTTGTTAACTTTTTTCAAAGCTATTTTTGAGAGGCGTAAGAAAGCGTGATCGTATAGGAATGGGTTATTTAATGTTTAAATCATTGTAAGTATGAAAGGATCTATGGAGCTTAAAGGCTGGCAATATTTGGAATATAACATCTAAAATATTTTAAGTTATTACAGAAACATTTCATCATATTATATCTTGTGTCAATTAAATTTCGTTATTTGAAGATGTATAAATTTGGTGAGATAATTTGCTTGAATATTCTGTGAATCTTTATCAAAAAAACTATTACCTACATAAAGCAAAATATATTTAATATCTTTAAAATCTTGTTCCTTTCATCGAGAAGATTCATTTTATTGCAATCTTAGGTAGATTCCTTTAATAGGAAAATCACATTTGGAAACATATGACATGAATGAATTTGAATTTAAACCAGGTTATTTACATGGCGAAAGTTTTAAATTTAACATGTTTGTCCTTAATTGTTTAAACTTAAAATTGAGATCTCTATGATAATTCTTATTTTTATGAAATAATTTTTATGCCACCTGAAATTTAAAATATTGAATTAAGTGGTTTCTCATCTACCAACTTGTCTTTGTTCAGGATGACCACCACAATAAATGGCTGGTAAAGGTGCTTGTATAGCTATCTGGAGGTCAAGGGTTCAAGAATCATCCCTTACAGGGTGTGAACTTTAAGAGCTAGAAACTTAACCCATTCCCACACAACCCGTTTTTCATTACATTACTCAGGGAGAAGAAATGTCGAGAGAAAAGCAAGTCATTGATTGTCAAATGATTTCATTAAAATTCTCGAATCTCCACATGGAATGAAACCCCAGAATCATTCATGGATCTCTAATCAACTGGTGTTATTTGTTTGCTCAAGACATAATGAGTAACACTCTGCAGTTTAACCCTTTCCTGTACAAACCCAGGGTTTTATGTTGCTGTGATTTATACTTGAGAAAACATTCCGGGGAAAGAAGAAATTGCTTGTTTCAAGCAATTTCTTCTTTTTCCACAATATTTTCTACCACATAGGATGGTTTCATTTCAAATTGCATCCAATTTTCGTTGTTGTCTACAATCTCTTTCAATTTGGACCAATCTAAAATTTAGAAAACAGGAAAGGGTTAAACCCATACCAGACAACAAAATTTTAGATTGATCCAAGTTCAAAGATATTTCAGATGACATAATTTAGTATACAAAATTTTTGATCTTTTATTTTTAGGTTAGAAAACATTGCAGATAATGAAGAAATTGCTTGTGACAAGCAATTTCTTCTTTTTCCACAATATTTTCCAAAGCTTTTTTTCTTGGGGGCGTGTAAAAAGTGTCATTGAGTGGGAATGGGTTAACACACAAATATTCTGTTTAGCCCTTTGCTGTTTTGCAAAATTTTGGACCTATCCAAATTCAAAAGTTTTGCAGACGAAAATTCAAAGTTGATTTTATTTGAAAATTAACCATATATTAGGGTAGAAAATATAGTGGAAAAAGAAGAAATTGCTTGTTACAAGCAATTTCTTCTTTTTCCACAATATTTTCTCAATCAAAATTACAGGGACGTAAAAACCAGTGATTATACAGGAAAGGGTTAATGTCCTCCTTTCAAAAAAGCTGAGTCTGGTTAGCTTTGAGTATCTTTTCAATTCTGGGGTAATCAGCATGTACCTTGGCTTTAGGCCAACATTCTGTTCAAACGATTGAAAAGGGTTATGACAATATTGGTAGTTTGTCTCGAAGAAATGATTGAATGATTTAGTCTGGGTAAGTGGGATCAGCTGCTGGTGGTTCAGATCAGTTGTTGTGGTGCTACTGGTGTAAGAAAAGACAGCAAATCATGATCAAATTAACCCATTCTCGCCCACTGACACATTTAAACGCCCCAAAAAAAGAATGCTTCAGAAAATATTGTGGAAAATGACGAAATTGCTTGTCAAATTCCAAGTCCCCTCCTTGCCTGAAGGACAAACAATGTAAGTTTTTCATTTGAAGGTCAATATATATAAAATTACTTAGGTCAAGATCAAAACTTTCTCTTAAATTAAGACAGGGTAATGAAATGGTTTCTTATGTATTAACCCAATACCAAACAAAAAAAAAATATTTTAATTGTTCAAATGGAGAAAGAAAGAAGTTGTAGATGACATATATCAAAGTGTGATAAAAACTCTTGTATATAGTAAAGAATTCATTGTGAGAAAAGTTGAAATTACTTCTAACAAGCAATATCATTCATTCTTCTTTTCTCTCAAATTTTTCATAAGAATTAAGGATTAAGAGGAAATGGTTTAACCCTTTCCTGTTTGATGAAATTTTAGACTGGTCCAATTTGAAAAAGGTTGCAGTTAACAAAGAATGTTGGATGTGATTTGAATTAAAACCATCCAATGTGGTAGAAAATATTGTGGGAAAAGGAGAAATTGCTTGTTTAAAGCAATTTCTTCTTTTTCCACAATGTTTTCTCAAGTATTAAATCACAGCAACGTAGAATCCCGTGTTTGAGCGGGAAAGAGTTAAAAGAGGAAATGGTTTAACAGAGAAACTACTTGATAATTTAACCCTTGTCATGCTGTATAAATTACCTTACTGAAAAGCTGGCAAATCAAAGGGCTGAAAGCACTGATAGAACTTTTTGTTCAAAAATCAATATTTCTTTTAGAAATTAACTTCATAAACAACTCTGGCAGGAAAAGTACAAGCAGGAGGTGTAGACTAAGATCAGCCTGCACATAAGTGCAGTCTGATCTTAGTCTACACCTCCTGCTAAAACCGGAATATTCCGGGTTCAGCATGACAAGGGTTAAAAAAACCCCAAAAAACATCATACAAATATCGTAAATTTGAAATACATAAAATTTCTGATATTAGAAACTAAAATCATAAGTTTGTTTTCATGCATTTGAAAGTGCCAGATAATTGGTTTGTCAATTTCGAAAATGACAAAACAGTGGTAGTTTACCACAATTGCTGGTGTGACAAAGTTCAATTAGAATAATTAGATTTTGAAATATTTCCTAGGAAACCTTTAATTTTCAAAATTTGAATAGCAAACCTTACTTTATATAGTGGGTACAACTTCAGAAAACATGTTTAAAAACTGCAGTGAATCTTACGTTGTTCCAGATTGTTTTTAACCCACTTACAGATGACAAGACTTTAAACTGGTCCAAATTGAAAGCAGTTGCAGACAACAATTTAAAATTTATTAAATTTTAGATTTTTTTTCCAACTTTCTGGCAGAAGACATTGCAGAATTTGATGAAATTGCTCTTGCGTGCAATTTCTTCATTTTACACAATGTTTTTCAAATTGTTTGTCTTGTGTGGCATTTCTAAAAGCACAAATTCAATTGTCTTGAAATGGGTTTTAAATAATATCCCATTTAATTTTTACATTTGCATGACTCCAAAATTAAGATGTTAAAAAAAAGAGGGAAAAAGGTATTATTGCTGTTTGTAACAGCATATTTTTTAGCAATTTTTGATGCATTTTTCTCAAATTACATTCACTGTGAACTATTTTCTAAAATTGTCTCATAAAGGAAATGGTTAATATATATATGTATATATTCCCAGGAAAAATTGTGCAATAAAAAGACTAGAATTCAAAATTGATTAAACCCATTGTATAGATAAAATGACTCATCTTGTGGTAATTTTTATGTCAAAAGAAGTTTAGATGGGACATTGTAGTGGAATTATTGTACCCCTTAGGCTAACATTGAAACAAATAAGTACAAGTGGAAATATGATAGAAGAATTCCATTATGGATAGAAGGACTCATGACATTTCGTTAATGAAAACTCATGCTTGTGAAAAATCTGACGATCACTTGGGAAAAAATTCCATTTTGTAAAAACAAAAAACAATGAATATTGTGGAAATCCCACAAATGTCACATCGGAGAGGTCTCCCAGTAGAAGATATAAAGACCTATGTCTTTAGATTGAGTGCACTTCAACCAGCTTAATGTCAGCAGTATCCCCCTATAATTGTGCTTTTAACTACAATAAGTTATGTCGCCGCCAACACCGAACCCGAAAATTCAACCTCGATATGTTCTGGTATCGCAATCTGTACAGACGACAGAGCAAACTTGAACATTTTTGGACGCTGTACTACAATCCACTAGAAGGTAATTTATACTTATTATATTGTATACATGTTTATTTCTACTGCAAAGAAAGCAAAGGAATCTTAACTCTTGTCATGCTGAACCAGGAATATTCCTGCTTTGGCAGGAGGTATAGACTAAGAACAGACTGCACAGATGTGATTTAGTCTAAACCACCTGTTTGACATTTTGATAGAATTAATTCACAAAAGTAATGACCCACAATTAGGCTTTCTAGTGCTTTTAGCATTTTGATTTCAATGCATTTCTGAATAAGGGTTTTATTAACCCTTTCCTGTTCAAACCCGGGATTTTACGATGCTATGATTTTATGCTTGAGAAAACATTGTGGAAAAGAAGAAATTGCTTGTGACAAGCAATTTCTCCTTTTTCCACAATATTTTCTACCACATAGGATGGTTTTATTTCAAATTACATCAAATTTTTATTGTTGTCTGCAACCTCTTTTAATTTGGACCAGTCTATAATTTCAAAAAACAGAAAGGATTAAGCATTACAAGGGTTAATTTTAGAAAAGTAACTTTCCTTTATAATCTCTAGTTTTTACTAACCTGTGATTTTATACTTGAGAAAATATTGTGTGAAAAGAAGAAATTGCTTGTAACAAGCAATTTCTTCTTTTTCCACAGTATTTTCTACCCTACTGAATGAATATTTTTCTAATTAAATCCACTTTAAAATTTCATCTGCAAAACCTTAGAATATGTACAGGTCTAAATTTTGCAAAACAGGAAAGGGTTAACAAATTGCTAACTTTGTCATGCTTAATAATATCCTCTGCATCAAAATCAAAGGACTGGAAAGACTGGAAGTACTAATTGTGGGTTGGTATCTTTTTTGAAACTGCATCTCATAGACAACTCTGTCTTAAAAGGGAAGAGCAGATGGTATAGACAAAGATCAGACAGCACATGTGTGTTTGCTGATCTTTGCTGATCTTTGTCTTCACATACTGCCTGGGTTCAGCATGACATGGGTTAATAAAAGGCATTAACCCTTGTCAAGCTGAATGAAATCCTCTACAAAATTGTGCTAAAATGAAAGTACTGAAAGCACGGACAGCACTAAGTTTTGGGTTGGTAATTATTTAGAAAATCAATGGAATAGATAATGTTGGCTTTAAACGAACAAGCAGGAGGTCTAGACAAAGATCAGGCTGCACAAATGTGCAGCCTGATCTTTGTCTAGATCTCCTGCTTAAACAGGAATATTCCAGGTTCAGCATGACAAGGATTAACATGTAAAATGATCCAAATTGAAAGTTAATTGCACATTGCTGACCAAGCCTACTGAAATCCAACAGTAATTTGACTTAGATATTTTGCAATTTTCAAGTCAGCTACAGTTACATGTAACAAAATTAAAGTACTGAAAGTACTGTAAGCTAATCTTCTTTGTCAAAGGTTATCATGATTAGAGGAACTTAGAAAGTAGGGTAGAAAACTTATCACACTGTGTGAATATGCGAAGTTCATACCTGCATGAAAACAAATAGCATTGAGGGAAAAAAGCAACATCTTTACAAATTTTGATACTTTATTTTGTATGGAACTATTTTGTGAGGAAGCATACAAAATTGCTATGTGTTCAAAATTTTGTTCACCTAGGTATGAATAATCTTAATTCAACCAATTAAAACCCTAGTTTTTAGTAGAGGAAACTGAAAATAAAATTATTACCAGACAACAAAAATTTAGACTTGTCCAAATTGAGAGAAGTTGCAGACAGTATTTGAAAGGGTGATAAAACCAGAAAATCGGTGCCTCATATGGAATTTAGTATTGTCATAAATGGAGAAAAAAGCAATTTCTCCTTTTATCCATAACTATATTTCATCAGGACATCAAAAGTCAGGATCGTGTTGTATTGGGTTAATCAGTTATAAACTAAATTTGAAAAGTTATTTTGAAGATGAGCAATGCCAAAATTTTGTTATTCCCATAGTTTGAAGTTGTAAAATTGAATAAACTAGACATATCTATTAATATTTAACACTCAGATGTCCTAAAATAATTGGCAGGCCACATTAGTAGCTTAGAATTTAGAGAGGAAATTAGGCTGTAGTCAGAGTGAATCATAGCTAGTGAACTACATTGTAAGCTTAACCCTTGTCATGCTGAATAAATCTGAAATGACATCAAAATCAAAGGGCTTGAAGCGCTGGTAGTAATAGTTGTTCATTTAACAATATTACTTATGAAATTGAATTTCATGAACAGCTCTGACATGAAAAGGACAAACAGGAGTTGTAGACAAAGATCAGACTGCACTTATGTGCAGGCTGATCTTTGGCTATACCTCCTGCGAAAACAGGAATATTCTGGGTTCAGCATGACATAGGATTAACAACTGTTCGAATTCCAGAAACATGTAGGCAATCTAACCCATTCCTACACAATCTCAACTTTTTAGACCCCGCTGGAAAAAAATCTTTGGAAAACGTTGTGGAAAAAAATGAAGAAATTGGTTAAATTTAAAGAAGTTACATATGACAGTGTCAAATTTGTGTAATTCAGAAAATCTTCACTCTCTAGAGTAGAAAACATTGAAGAAATTGCCTGTAACAAGCAATTTCTTCATTGTCCACAACTTTCCAGAGCTTTTTTCTTTGGGGGTGTCAAGAAATGCATTTTTTGCTCACCTGAGCACGTAGTGCTCAAGTGAGCTATTGTGATCGTCTTTTGTCCGGCGTCCGTCCGGCGTCCGTCGTGCGTCAACAATTTCTTTAAACGACATCTCCTCCTAAACCACTGGGCCAATTTGAACCAAATTTTGCAGAAATGTTCCTTAGGTGGTCCCCTTCAAAAATAGCTAAAAGAATTGAAATCCGTTAAAAACTCTGGTTGCCATGGCAACAAAAGTGAAATTTTAAAATAATCTTTAAAAATCTTCTCCCCCTGACCCAGAAGGCGTAGAGCCTTGATATTTTGCATGAAGCATCAGTATATTGACCTCTTTCAAATGAGCTAAAATCATGATCCTCGGGTCCCCAGGGGCGGAGCCCCAGGGGGGTGGGGTTTACATAGAAATAAAGAACAATTTTTTAAATGACACCTCCTCCCAATTCACAGGGCCAATTTGAACCAAATTTTGCAGAAATGTTCCTTAGGTGGTCCCCCTTAAAATTAGCCAAAAGAATTGAAATCCGTTAAAAACTCTGGTTGCCATGGCAACAAAAGTGAAATTTTAAAATAATCTTTAAGAATCTACTCCTCCTGACCCAGAAGGCGTAGAGCCTTGATATTTTGCATGAAGCATCAGTATATTGACCTCTTACAAAATAGCTAAAATCATGATCCTCGGGTCTCCAGGGGCAGACCCGGGGGGGGGGTATAGGCATGAAGCATAAGTTCACAGACTTCTTTCTTATTTCTGAAATTATAACCCATGGAAAAAGTTTCAGCTTTCAAATCGTGGCCCACTTGTTTCATGATCCTAACCTTAACATGAAATTAGACTGTTGAAAGAAAAAGAGCCTTTATCTCAGGTGAGCGCCCCAGGGCCAACGGCCCTCTTGTTTCATGCTTTAGGGTAGAAAACATTGAGGAAATGCCTGTAACAAGCAATTTCTACATAGTCTACAATTTTTCTAGAGCTTTTTTCATTGGGGGTACCAAAAAAGCGGCATTGTTTGGGAATTGGTAAATGGTCTGAAGTGCCTGTAAAATAATTCAGCATGTAAGACTTTTACCCATTACCAGACGACAAAATTATAGACTGGTCCAAATTGAAAGGAGTTGCAGATGACAATTAAAAGCTTATGAAGTTTTAGATTTTTTCAACTTTCTTGGAAATTTCTTCATTCTACACAATGTTTTCCCAATTGTTTTCCTGAAGAGGTGTCCAAAAGCGTCACTGTGTGGTAATGTGAAATTTTAGACTCGTCCAAATTGAAAGAAGTTGCAGACAACATTTTAAAGTTAATGAAATTCTAGATTTTTTCATCTTTCTGGGTAGAAAACATTGTGTAAAATGAAGAAATTGCTTGTAACAAGCAATTTCTTCAATTTACACAATGTTTTCCCAATGGTTTTTCCTGAGGGGCGTTCAAAAGCCTGTGGGAATGGGTTAAAGCACTAGGATATCAATACATCAGGATAGATTTCTTGGAACTCTAACATGTGCTATATGGACCAGGAATAAAAAATGTGGATTTAATGTTGCTGCAGTAATGTAATTTGGGAGTTTGACAAATAATGGAGACATTTTCTTAGATTTTCGTCCTTGCTTCAGGAATATAGTGCCAAAAATAAGCTTATAACTTTGGCAAAGCTGTATAGATAATCTAGGGCTTTTTTCTCAGACGACACACTGTTAAAATGAAGATATATAAGTGGCCAATAGCCATACATCATCCCTGTGGCTTGTTCTTCCTGAGACTACTTGCTTTGGCCTGCAGGCTTTATTTCTTTTATTATCCCTTGTCATGCTGAAGGATATTCTTATTTGAATTTTCAATAATTTAATTTTTGAATTTCTTTTATCAAAATCACACATTCTGATTAGTCGAAAAAAATAATATATAACTCCATGAACAAAATTTTGAGCACCCAGCGATTTTGTATGCCTCTGCACAAAACAGTCCCATAAAAAGGTATAAAAATTTGTAAAGCTTTTGATTTTTTCGCTTGATGCTATTATATTATAAGAAATGAAGAGAATATTTTTTGTTTTCATGGAGGTATGAACAGAAAAACCTAATCACACAATGTATGAATCCGCTTCGCGTATTCATACAGTGTGATGAGGTTTTTTTGGTTCATACCTTAATGATAACAAAAATATTCTCTTCATCTCTTAATTAAAATCAAATGCCTGCAAGCATTAGATGTACTTGCTAAGGGTCAAAATCTATTTTGAAAAAAAGAACAATTTTTGGTTGAAGGAGACAACCAAGAGTGTAGACTAAGATTAGACTGCACTTATGGGTAGTCTGATCATAGTCTCAACCTTCTGTCAAAACAGGAATATTCTGGGTTTAGTATGACAAGGATTAAAATGACCAGCTGTGTCAAACTGACCTCTCAAAATTTGGTGTTGGACTAAGAAACCCAAAATGACACAAGTTAATTGTTTTGCCCTCTTTTGGTTCATGGAATAACCATAATCATCATTATCAGAAATAAATCAATAACCCTTATTCTATTGATTTATCCTTCCCACACAATCAGGTAGCCAGGTTGTGTATAAAAGGTGCTTAAAATTATAAAGGTTAGCTTTTATAGCGATATGGTTGGGTGCTTGCTTAGACACTGAGAGGTCCGTTGTTCGAATTCAGACAGAGTCAAATATTTATTTGTAGGTTACACTTTCCTACACAATGAAGAAATAATACTATTGAAAATATTGTGGAAAAAGGAGAAATTTTGTTCTTTCCTTGCAATGTTTTCTACACTATTTTGTACTTGACTACCAAGTTCAGCACACTTTGAATCCTCAGCTACCATTTCTTTCAATTTGGACCTGACATTTGTTTATGGGTAAAAGGAAGTGTAGGTAAAGGTCTGGCTGCACCATAGCTGATCTTTGTCAATGCTGTCTGCCAATGTCTGAATATTTCATGATTATGGGACAAATACTCTATACTTGGTTTCAAGATAAAAGAAGCTGCATGCAACATTCTTTTTTTTTTATGCCATTTTAAAATTCTTTTCAACCAAATATCTCAGACATGAATCTGGGTTAACTTTTTGCCATATTCCTACAAAAATTATGATTGGATAAAAAATGTGGCCTTTACAGGCAGGGCTAATTTTTCTATGAAATGTTGTGATATTTGGTTAATATGATTGTCTTCATGATATTTGGCCAGGTTGGATATTTGGTCAGTCCAGTAAAAAAATGGTCACTAGTACATACTCTAGAAGCTTAATTTGAGGCTGAATTCCTTGCATATTTGGCAATCTGAGGCTAAAGTTAACCTGATAAAATTTCAACCCACACAGAGTTTAATGTGAAAATGGACAACACAGTTTCTGCCGCATTAAAATGTAGATAGGATTGGAATACATGATTTCGAGTATTTATTGATATGCTGGATTAAAGGCTAAATCTGTATGCAAGCACTAATATTGCTTTTGAGAGGTGCAAAATATATTATAAAGCTGCCCTTTTTCTCTTGCCCCCTCTCCTTACCCAGACTATAAAGCGTATATCAACAAAACAAAATAGGTTTATGTGATAGGATACTCACATCACACGTTGGAGCCTCCTATAGTTCGAAACTGCCTACAGTCTTCAATTCTCTCTTTCTTTAGCTCAACTGGCTGAAAGCTAGCTGGTTAGTGTCATGATGTGGTGTCGGTTGTTGACCGTTCGGATGTCAGTCCATAAACTTTTACTTTAAAAATCTTCTCTGAAAGTACTAAACAGAATTTAACCAACATTCACAGAAATGATCCCTGGGTGTCTCTTTATAAATTATCTTCAAAGAATTTGATCAGATGAAAGATATGTAGCAATATATACATATATATATATATATATTATAATACCTGCAAATTGGGAAGAGAATTTGACCATTTGTGGCAGGTTGTGTTTGTTAGCAACAATTTAAATTGGTAGATCTGTGCATAATCGACAGTACATCAGGGCACACCTACATTTATGGCTCAAAAAACTTGGTTTTAATATTATTTCTCCATGATATATCAAAGACAGAATTTTTATGTAGTCTTACCTTGGGTTAAAATATTAGGTCACTTGCGCTTTTTTGGCCATATGTTGGCACTGGCTCAGGTGAGAGCTGAGGGCCAATGACCCTCTTGTTGGAAAGAGGTGGATAGATTTCAAAGTAATTTCATAGGAATGATCTTTTGTTTATCCTTTATCAGATTTCTCAAAGAAATTTAAAAGCGTCGTTGTGTGGGAATGGGTTAAGTAGGGAGATCAGGTATTGCAGGGCCTCTAGTTTACCATAGTCCTTTCAACTTTGAAATAATAAGAGTAATGCACAATGTTTATAACATCAAAATTATTTGATAACCCACTGTTTTTATTACCCATAATTCAATTAGTGTGATATTATTGGATAGTCTACTGTTTTGGCTGTAGGAATATATCACCTCTGACATGATTTGCTTCTACAGATCTTTTGGTATTCCAATCGCAGGCATTTTGTTCTCAATCTATTTAATGTTATCAAGAAACTCATTAACTTATAGAATATGACAGGATATCCAACTAAAACCAAAGTTGAAAAATATCATGTCAACTCACAGTAAATATTGACTTTTTGTTATACCCCCCACAACGAAGTTATGGGGGGGTATACTGGAATCAGGTTGTCCGTCTGTCCGTCCGTCCGTCCGTCCGTTCGTGGACATAATTTTGTGTCCTCTTCTCCTCCCACATTTTTTGACCAATTTTGCTGAAATTTTATCAGGTTGTTTCCAATCATATGAAGTTGTGCACCTGCAATTTTCATCTTGATCCAGTCGTAAGTTTCAGAGTTATGCCATTTTGAACTTTTTAATGGGGGGGGGGGAGTAGTCAAAATTTAAAACTGCAAAACTCAGTAACCATAAGGGGAGTTACCAAATTTGGTAAGTAACATCATCTTGTTGACCTTTACAAAATATCGAACGGTTTATTTCCTGAGGTCAAATTTGACACCGCCCCCCCGGGGATCAAAAATTTAACATAGGCTCATATTGACTTTTCGTGGATATAATTTTGTGTCATCATCTCCTCACACAATTTTCTTTAACATAGGCTCATATTGACCAACCTTTCCTAATCAGTCAACTCTAGCAACAAACACAAAATCAGAAAGAGGTGGAGGGTTGGCAATGTTCATCCACCATGACATGCATGTGATTAAACAGCTTCAAATTCCACTCCTTCATAGAAAAGCCTTTTTAGCGGTGTGGGGGGTATTCTCGTCAGCCTTTGAGGGCGACAGCTCTAGTTTCTTTTATCATATGCCTAAATATTTTTTTCTTTTTATTGATACCAGAAATAGGAAAAGCAGACAAGTAATGGGAAAGTAATTGCATTTTATACTTTTGGAACCAAATTGTGGAACCAAATTTTTGTTACTCTTTATTGCTACCTGAATGACCAATCAATGACATGGATTTTACTTGGCCTTGCTGAATTTCCCATTTTATAATAGTTTTTGTTAAAGCTCTCAGAATTTAAACCTGTTTGGACTTTCTATATTTCTAAATACAGAACTGAAGTGAAGATAGAAAGAAAGAATATTGATACAACTGAAAGAAATTAAAATATTTTAACCCTTGTCATGCTGATTTATAAATCCTCTGAAGTTTTCATTAAAATCAAAGGGCAGAAAGCATTGGAAGCACCAATTGTAGATTAACATTTCTTTTGAAAATTTATCTTATGAGCAACTCTGGTTTTAACCCTTGTCCTGCTGAGTATTCATCCTCTTTTCAATATATCTGAAATATTGTACATAGTTAGATAGTTGTTATCTTCAAAGACTTTTCTCAACATAACAAGAATGATCAGGTAGTTTAGGATAAGATCAGACTGCACATCTGTGCCAAAACAATTGTCAAAGCATGAATATCCCGGGATTAGCATGTCAAGGGTTAAAGGAACAATCAGGTGGTGTAAACTAAGATCAGACTGCACATTTGTGCAGGCTGATCTTTGTCTATACCTCCTGACAAAGCAGGAATATTCTTGGTGCAGCATGACAAGGATTAAAATTGTAAATGACAGAAAAATGACTACTACAAGTGTTTGGCATAGCAATATCTGGATACATTCTCTTAACTATCCTGTACATTGTACATGCAATATATCAAATTATGAACCCAGTGCCTGTGGTTAAAGTAATTTAACTATACACCCAAAACTATATATTGAACTGAAAATCTCATAATAACCATTACCTTTAAATGTGACCTTGACCTTTGACAAATTACTTTTGTGCTTTCTACACATTACCAAACAACAAAATTTTAGAATAGTCCCAAGTGAAAGATACTGCAGACAACAGTTTCAGGTAGGTGAAATTAAAAAAAAAAATTGCCATTTAGGATAGAGACATTGTTACAAGCAATTTCTTCTATGTCAGCATTTTTTTTCTAAAGCATTTTTCTTGAGGGGTGTAGAAAAGTGGAATTATGTGGGAATGGGTTAATAAGGGAGATGAGACAACGATTGAATTAGTATGCTATAAATGATATGGCCACATTTTGCTGTCCAAACTTAACTGTGTTATTTGGCTATAGGGTATAAAGATATGGGTAATACAGCAGGTTCCTTTGTTTGAATTGGAATGAAGCAATATAAATTCCACAATTTACATAAATCCTCATTTTATGCTTTTCCTGGAAGCTATGTGTTTTATTTAGAGGAAGAATAGACTGTTATGTGTCACCATTTTAATATCCAGTTGAAAGATTTTTTTCAAAATATATTATGCTATTATATAATTGTCCCTATAGTTTCATCCGTTACCAGATGGCAAAAATTTAGACTGTTCCAAATTCAAAATTCCGGCTGTCAATCAAGAAATCAATAGACCAATCAAATCATTCATTCAGCCCGAAATTGAGCTTTGAACTCCGACATTGGCCACCATTTGTATGAAAAATTTTTGTTGGTTTGGCGATTGAAACGTCATAACTATAGCTTATTCACCTAGGTCGCCAACCAACCGTTTTACTCTGGTATAACATGCTACTGGCTATAAACCTTGCCAAATAATGCTGTTAAATAGTGAAGGTGAACTTCCTGTCAGAATCAGTGGGTGGGGCCTAGGGAGTCACTAGGCAGGGCCTAGGGAATCAATTGGCGAGGCTTAGGGAGTAAGTGGGCTGAGCCAGCAATCGATCAATTGACCCAGTTCATGCATGTTATCTTCCGATAGGTGGCATTTTTCAAATACTGACCTATCTAATTTGAACATTCTGGGTAGCGTCATTCGTGACAACTCGGCCAATTCTGTCGAACTACATTCAAAATCTCTGCGCTCTTGAAACACATGCTTCGAATTTTTGATGTCTCTTCTTTGAACACGGGCAAGACATGAGTGCTTTCGTAATTCAAAATAATTAATTTTCTAATTAATTTTGGGCGACAGTTAAGTTTGATTTCTCCACTTTTGTAGGTTTTATTGCAATAGACCTTTTCACGCAAAGCGCCAGATGACTAAAAAATCTACATCCGTTAGACGCTTTCTAAAAATAACAACAACAACATTTTCCCGTTGCGGGGAGTTTTTACTTCCGGTTTGAAAAACTCAATAGAAAATAAGAAGGCTCGATACGACCCCGAACTTAAACAGTGTTAAAATGTCAGAAAACAAGTTTCTTTTCGTGAAGTCAGTGTTTACAAATCCGAACAGTAGATGGGAAAATGGTTTGAAAAATGTTCCGGCCTTTGACATATCAAAATTTAAAAATTATTTACTGGAATCGCGGGACAAATCGTTTGACAAAGAAAGCGTCCGGGCCTACAAGTCGTTGAAGGCGTTATACTTTGAAGAGGGATTTGTCCAGAGACTCAGTCACATTGAAAAAACTGTGGAAAATACCAGCTTGTATTTAATCAGTTCCCGTGTCCTTGCTTCATACCAGGGAAAATCCTACCAAACTTACGTTACATTTTAATTGAAATCGTACCTCTCAGGGGATTTGGCAATGCAGTATTCGCATAATGCCATTTCATCTGGCCGCTCATGTGAAATCTGAACTTCGTTCTGTATATTTCTAAGATCAATTTCTGGCAACAAAACGCGTTTCTTGGTGTAACACACGCTACAGTTCTCTTTCACAAGGGTTTCTACTGCTCCGTCATATTTGGACGATTTCATACTGGAAACAGTAGCTCTCCTTTGCCTCAATGTTACTGGCAAAGTCACCGGAAGATTCATTGTCGGTATAAAGTCCACAGACGTTGGATCATCACTTCTCTTCCCATTCACAAAATGTCGACCACAAAATTCAGAATTATTCGTTGGTGCAAATTTATTTCTTCCATGTTTGACTCTTCCAGTTGCCTTTATCCATAATTTTCTTCTAGACTCCGGTTTCTTTGGAATTCTATGGAAGGATATATTAGAGTTATGCCTTGTCGATCTACAATCTGCCACGCAACAACTGTCATTTCCACCCATCTTTTTAGGATAATATATATCCCACAGCAAAAAGTATCCACTCAAAGTTGTTAAGCGTATTCAATTTATTTTTTATTTTGGTAAAAGATTGAAATGCTAATGATAAATGAATAAACACCATGCAATAATATTCCCGTGCCGATTGAAAACGACGTCTAGTCGGATTCTTTGATTCGTCGATCAGGGCCCAGTACTTGGCGGCATATCGGTTGAAACATAAAAAGACAAATTTGTTTCATCAATTCCTAAATTTTACTAATATACATAAAGAGTGTGCGGTGCTGTTTATTGGATGCTTTGTGACATGTTTCCGTCTACACATAACACCATATAGATATGTGATATACCAAAGGGAACCCTTTACATCAAGACTGTTTACCGAACAGCATTCCATTATAATCATTACATTTGATTATTTCTATTTTTCATTCTTTTCTTCGCACTATTAACATCGTCATCATAGTATTATGATTTCTGTAATAATCCTTTTTTCGTTAATATATAGTTCTCTCAATTTTGAATTTCCATATACACTTTTTAATCGGTATATGGCATATCTAGACGAAAAGCAGATTATATAAATAAAAGAATATATTTTCTCCTTTCCTCCAACACTTCTATTACCAGAACGCTGCGAATGTCAATTTGAGAAGAAGCATATGAAAACATTGTGGAAAATGAAGAAATTTCTTGGATAAAGTAATTTCTTCGGTAACCAAAATATTTTCCTGTCCCATAAGGAAAAAAAAAAAAGAAAATAAATAAGCATTTAAATTCCATTAGCTCTAAAATGTCGTCTGCAGCTTCTTTTGGACCGGTCAAAAAATTCATTCATTGGGAATGGATTAATATTGGAATGTTATTTTAGTCAATATTATATCTGTCAAGATGTTTGACACTTGTCCGTATACTGCAAGGCGGGATTTTCCATTCATCAACGTAATCATCCAGTGTTTGCGTCGAGTGTCAAACTATAACTATTTACTTTTCCTTCCGTTTATGTATGGGGGGGGGGGTAAAAATATGTCCCAAATATCTTATTTCGTAGGAGATATTATTGTATGAAAGGGTAATTTTCGCAAAACTCGAGGTACGTAATGTTTCACATGGCCTAGACACCAGGTCGTTTTAAACTTAATTTTGTTACTAATACACGATAATATCATCAATATTACTCGCTACAACTAGTCTGCATATATCTGCCCACATATTGAAACCCTTTTTGCACCAAAATTTTGGTTTTTAGCCTTTATTTTTGCTCGTTCAAAATAGACAATTTATATAGGATTATATAGTGATAAATTATCGACTCCCCGCAATGGATCACGTGACAAAGTCTCGGGTAAATATCGCCTTTAACGAGATTCGATTTGACGCATGCGCTGTGAGACCGTGAAAAGGTCTATTATCTACTTGCTACTTTTTCGCGATATAATATGGAGTTATGCGTACGCAGTAGTAATATTTATCCCAATCTGGATAAGTGATAAGGTCCATAGGACTGGTCAATCTTCGGAGAATATGACATGCGCAGACAAGTTCATACACTGAATGATTTCAGGAATCTGAAAGCCACTAAATTAATCCTGCATACATCATGTTGTATTGACCAAAATATGGTGGTTGTGTCTAATTACATCTGTGGTTAGAACATGAGGTGATATACGAAGGCATCTTGATTAACTGCTTAAATATGGAATAGAATGAAAGCTCTTTGAATAGAGAACTCAATTGGAACCAGGTTTCTGAATGGTGAAGTGGTTGGGAGAAGGGGGAGGGGGGGGGGAGGGAACAGTGACTGATGCTTGGAGAGTCCAAGGTTTGAATTCCAAGCAAGGGCAACTATCCACATTGGAATATGTCACTAAGAAAGTTGATTGATTGATTGATTGATAGAGATTTAACGCCTCTTTTAATAGTATTTCAGTCATCTCGCAGCGGCTTGAGCACCTAACAATGGATTCCTGGTATATCTCACACCAGTACTACCACTACATCCTTTCCTAGCCTCCAGCTGCTATCCCACTTAGGTTAACGATTATCCACCCATTGGTGAGAGACAATTGTCGGAAAGGATATATGCCGCCACCTGAGATCAAACCCATACACTAAGAAAGGTTATCAGAGTCCTTGCCAATTATGTGAAAAATCAAAGTCTTGGTTTAACTGAAGGATTGTTCCAAAGAAACTTATTATTTTTAATTATTCAGCTGGTTTAGTTTTTAGCTCACTGGCTGAAAGTCAGCAGGCAGTTGTTATGGCGTGATATCCCTTGTGGGTCCGTCTTTCGAGTCTTCTGTCCATCCATAAACTTTTATTTTAAGAATCTACTCCTCAGTAAGTATGTTACAGAATTCAACCAAATATCACAGAAATGATCCTTGGGTGACCCTTTTTCAGATTCCTTAAAAGAATTTTTATTGGACAAAAACATGGCTCTAATTGGTGAAGGTAAATTTCCATATGTGGTGAAAGCTTTCAGAATCTTCCTAGAAACCAGTGGATGGATTTCAACCAAATTTCACAGAAATGCTTTTTACAGGCAATTTCTTCATTATTCACAATGTTTTCTACCTCAAAAGTCAAAGAATTTACAAATTTCATCAGATAGAAGTTGAAGTAAGCAACTCTTTAAATTTTGACATGTCTAAATTTTGTCTTCTGGTAAAGGGTTATGGTCACAAGGCAAGGTCAGTTGTAGAATTTGGTTCAAACAGAGCTTTGTCTGTACATCCATCTGTCCATCCTTCCGTTGTCTGTCTGCCCCTATATCTTAAAAACCCTTGGGTCAAATTGGATGAAACTTCACATGTGAATTCCTTGTGATAATGCGCAGAGGTAATTTCCAGGATTTTCGATATCTCCAAGGTCAAGGTCACAGTTCAAGGTAAAAAAAGGTCCACAGCAGAGCTTCTAAAATTATGGATGGATTTCAAAATAACTTGGCACAATTGTTCTTTTTCACGAATAGATGTACCGTTTTAGAAAAAATCAGATAGCGTCAAGGTCACGGGTCAAGGTCATACATTGAAATTAAACATTTCCAGATGGATTTCAAAATAACTTTTAACAACTTTTCTCTAGCATGAGTAGATGAGCAATATGAAACAAATCTTCAGATAGCTCCAAGGTCAAGGTCACATCCCAAGGATTAAAGTTAAATTAAGCATGTGCAGAGTAAAGTTCCTTCCATTTTGGATGTATTTCAATATAATTGGTACAATTGTTCTCATTATGAGGAGATATGTCATTTGAAAAGAAAATGGGACAGTTCCAAGGTCATGGTCACAGCTCAAGGTCTAATTTTGAAAATAGTCATGTCTGGAGCATAGCTTCTAAAACTATGAATTGAATTCAAAATAAGTTTACAGAATCGTTCTCTATCATCAGTAGATGTACATTTTGAAACAAATCTTCATACAGCTCTAAGGTGAAGGTCACAGCTCTAGGTCGAACGTGAAAATGTAGCATTTCCAGAACATAGATCCTTCAATTATCAATGGATTTTGATAACTTTAAACAATAGTTGTCTATCATGAGCAGATGTGCCATTTGAAGAATTTATTCATATAGTTCCAAGTTCACAGCTCAAGGTTAAACATTAAAATTGAGAACATCTGGAGCATAGCTCCTTCAATTATAGATTGATTTCAATAAAACTTGTCAAAATCGTTTTCAGTCATAAGTAGATGTGCAATTTGAAGAATAATTCAGATAGCTCAAAGGTCAAGGTTACAGCTTAAGGTCAAACATTAAAAGTAAACATGTCTGGAGCATAGCCTCTAAAATTATGGATTGATTTCGAAATAACTTTGCACAGTCATGTTCTCTATTGTGAATAGATGTGCCATTTGAAACAAATTTCTAGATAACTCCTAGGTCACGGTCACAGCTCAAGGATGTACATTAAATTTTAGAATGTCTGGTATATTGTGAGCATGTACCCGCATCAGCTTCTGTTGGGCCGTCCGCACCCTATTCCCTTTTTAATTAGCTCGGCTGTTTTCGGAGAAAACACGTGGTATTGTCATCACCTGAGCGTCGTTGGCATGGTGGTCATATCTCTGTTGTTATTGAAGATATCCTCTTGAAACTTGACATGTGTATTGACCATCACAAGAGCTATTTAGACTATCAAAGGGGATAACTCTAAAAGCTTTTGTAAGAGTTAGACCCCATTTTTCTACTTAAAATTTTTGCATTATCCAGCACCTGCAGCCCAGAGTTGGCACCCGTGGGCAGTGCTCTTGTTTTATATTTTTTGTGATAGGGCTATATTTGGGGAGCATAATCCATCTCTGACAGCTCTTGTTTCATTCCTTTGATCAGTATGTGCTGCAAAAGACATTAGATTTATGGTTATAAAGCTGAATCATAAAAGAGTTTGAGACATAATGATTAATCATCTGTCAAAACATGCATTGATTCTGCATTCAGAAATCATTTTATGTTATCTGACCTAAGAATCGATTATGTCTGCCAAAATATTCTTTACTAAAAGACTTCATCAAAGTGAACAAAATTGCCATGAATCAAAGAATTAACCCTTGTCATGCTGAACCCGGAATATTCCGGTTTTAGCAGGAGGTGTAGACTAAGATCAGACTGCACTTATGTGCAGGCTGATCTTAGTCTACACCTCCTGCTTGTACTTTTCCTATGAGAGTTGCTTATGAAGTTGATTTCTAACAAAAATATTGATTTTTAAACAACAAGTTCTATCAGTGCTTTCAGCCCTTTGATTTGACAGCAGTTCAGTAAGGTAATTTATACAGCATGACAAGGGTTAATTTAACAGATTTTTTTTAATGTGAGTACATGTATATATGATAAGAATATGTAATTTGATTTCCTTTCAAACAAGCTGATCCTAACCTCATCTAGATTCATTGATTGTGTTCGGTTTAACGCCACTTTCAATGTCGGAATGGATATTTGCTGCAACAGGGTATCAAGCTCTGGACCTCATGGTTGAGAGACTGACGCACCCCACTGCACCATGGCTCGGGTTAACCTTATCTAGAATAGGCTTGCTTAATCTTCATCCCGCTGAATAAGATTCTCTACAGAAATACATTGAAATCAAAGGTCTGAAAGCACCAAAAACACTAATTGTGGATAGGTATTTATTTTGAATGTTTATCTTATAAACAGCTCTCGCTTCAAAAGAACATGTAGGAGATGTAGACAAAGATCAGCCTGCACATATGTGCAGGCTGATCTTTGTTTTATACCGCCTACCAAAACAGGAATATTCTGGGCTCAGCATGACAAGGGTTAATAACTTCCTGTAGACTGGGTTAAAATCAGGTTGTCTCAAAGAAAATGTTCTGAGTGTACAATTTTGTATAGAACTGCATGAAACTACCGTCTGTAAGTTTCTGTCTTCAACTGGTTATAAGCAGTCAAAAATCTATAAAAACAGACAAAAGGTTCAATTGATCAGAGATAAATGAAGACAACCTCTCTGATTCAAAATCTTTTTAAATTTCATTTTATCACTGACTGGTTTTCAAATTTCCCTGGAGACCAATGATAAACACCCCTCCCAGCCTTCTACAAATAATTCTTGGATACAGTCAACCTCTAAATCCTTTTGTTCATTGAATGTGAATTTTTTATTTGATTTTCTTACTATGAAATTTGTTATCTTGGCTTTTTTGAAGCAATACATAAAACTCTAGAAGCCATAAGCAATTTTCTGTAAATTTTCACCTTTTATGCCCTCAAGAATTTAGCTTGAGAAAACATAGGGGAAAACAATGACATTCCTTGTAAAAAAGCAATTTCTTCATTTCACACAATGTTTTCTTACTCAAAAACAAAAACTTTAATAATTTCTTTTAATTAATTTATTGTCTGTATTGTCCTTAGATTTTGACCAGTATAAAGTTTTGTTGCCCAGTAATGGCTTAATTTAAGTTCCTTTAGGTACAACAATTACTAAAAAATTCAAGAACTAGTTCTTGAACAATATGAAACTTCAGTTTTAGAAAGTTAATGAACTATAAAGTTCAGTTCAAGAACTCAAATTTCTAGAACTGGTTCAAGATCCTGTTATTGAATGTTTAAGAACATATATTGCAGTTCAAAAACATTCTACACCAGTTTAAGAATTTTTTTGGAACTTTAGAGTTTTTGAACTTCCATTTAATGTTTTTGAATATTCTAGAACTAGTTCTTGAACCAGCTCATGAAACAGTTCTGTAACTAGTTCTCTATGCAGAAAGCTTCTTTATATTTGCAGGTGAAAGTTTAAGATTTATATAAATCTTGCCATGTGTACAGTAAACTACCTCTGTGGAAAAGATTATGAACTTGTTTTCTAGTTCTAGAACTTTTTTCAAACTTCTAGAACTTATTCTGAGGTTAGAATTTTTTCTTGAACTTCTAGAACCTCATTTCTAAAACTTTTCTAAGGTTCAAGAACGTAAGTTCTAGAACCTTAAAATTCTTGAATTTTGGTTCAAGAACCTTCTAAGAACTAAGCAAGTTCTAGAACTTAATATTTTTTAGTTCTAGAACTTAAGTTCTAAAACATCATAGTTCTTAAACTTTAGTGCTTAAATTTACAAAGTTCTAGAAATTGGTTAAAAAACTTAGTAGGTTTAAGAACTTGAGTACAAAATGATGGAATTTCTAGAACATGAAGTTCATTGCTAGAAACCTTCTAGTTTTTGTGCTTCTTACTTGTTTTCTATCTAGTTTTTCAAACCTTTAAATTGGATTGCAGGGATAAGGATTTGGGATTAAATTTACATACCTAAAAAATTTAATTTTAATTGAATTATAAGATAATCAAATATATTTATATAGAATGTATGTTATTTAATGAAGCTCCTATAATTTTTAGCTCCACTGTCTGATAAGCAGTGATATATTATCATGGCAATGTGTCTGTCATTTGTCTTTGAGTGCATGTGTGCAGTCTGATCCTTGTCTCCACCACATGTTTGTCCCTTCAAGCAAGAGTTATTTTTAAGATTCATTTAACAAAAAAATATATGCCTACAGTTATTATCTCTAGTGCTTTCAGGGCTTTGATTTTAATTGAAATCTGGAAAGGATTATAATCGGCATGAAAAGGGTTAAGGACAGTGACCTAAGGTTGGCTATGGCCTTAATTATTAGAATTTTAAATTTTACTTATATTTTCAACATTCTTAAAACATCTTTAAACCTAAACCAATCATATAATATAATGTATAATAATATAATATTTTGACAGGTCACAGATTTTCACATTGCAGTGAGTACAGTGATCTTGACCTTTGACCTTCTAAATGAAATTATGTGTATTTCAAAAAACATAATATCATACATGATCATATAACTGCAGTGTAGGCTTGTTGACCTACTGGAAATAAGTTGCTTTTATTATGCTCCCCGAAAAAATTTCCGGGGGGAGCATAATATAGTTGCCGGCCAGTGCGTCTGTCCTTCCATCCGGCCGTCCAGCCGTCCGTCCATCTGTCCGAAGTCATATCTCAGCAACCCCTGGGCCTAATTGGATGAAAATTCATATATAATCTTCCCTTTGATTTTTCTTATTTCAAGGCTGTGTCATGGAAAAAGGGGCCTTAATGTAAAAACTAGTATTTTGCCAATTTCTCCATGACTAATTGTTAGAATTTAATGAAATTTCATATTTGAGTAGCAAATCAGATCCCATTGACCTTAAACTAACGGGAATTTTTGTTTAAAAAAATGTGTCATGGGAAAAGGGGTCTTAATATTATTACCTTTACGTTAACTGTCTTTTTTCCCGCAAAAACTAAAATTGGCAATAACTTTTGATTGGTTACAGATGAAGTCTTCATATTTCACATGTGCATTGCTTGTGACAAACCCTTTCTGTTGGTACCAAGTTCAAGGTCATCACTCAAGGTCAAGGTCATTTCTCAAGGTCAAAATTTGGGAAATTAAAACTTTAAAATTGGCCATAATTTTGCAATTGCAAGTGATATAGCCTTCATATTTCACATGTGCATTGCTTATGACATGACCTTTCTGTTGGAATTAAGTTCAAGATTTTCTGTCAATATCAAGGTCATTTCTCAAGGTCAAAATTTCGCAAATCTTAACTTTTTACATTGTCTATAATTATACAATGGTAAGTGACATAGCCTTCATATTTCACAATGTGCATTGCTTATGACATGGACTTTCTGTTGGTACTAAGTTCAAGGTCATCTGTCAAGGTCAAGGTCACTTTTCAAGGTCAAAATTTTGAAAATTTTAACTTTAACATCTCCCATAAGTATACAATGGTAAGTGATATAACCTTCATATTTTACATGTGCATTGCTTTTTACATAGATCTTCTGTTGGTACTAAGTTCATAGTCATTGGTCAAGGTCAAGATCAAATTATCAAGGTCATTACTTTTCAAATATTCCTCCTTCACTAATTGCCAAAATTTCTTGTTACTTTACCTAAAAGTTGGTTACTAAATGCCCTAGGTAATGCTTATTTCAATTTTTGACCCAATGAGCCTGACCATGCTAAAAGGGGGCTTAATGCCATGTAGCTTTACATTTTGTATATATCCTACTCTACAATAAATCAGTCTATTGTTTCTGCAAGGCTACTCAAGTTAGAGTCTTCATTTTTTGTAAGGAGACATTTTTCATTGATAACTTTGATAGTCAAGGTAAAATATTTAACCCTTTACCATATGATGATATTGAATTTTACTAGAATCAGGCCTGTGAAGCCAAACAGATTCCTTAAATGTTTGTCAAAATTCCAGATTTCTTGTGAACTGAACTCTCAAACTATAGTTGCATTCAATAAAAAGTTTTTTGTCCAATAAAGGCTTACAGTTTTGTGACAAAAGCCTTATTTCGGGGAGCATAATCCGTCTACGACGGCTCTTGTTTTAACCCATTACCAGATAACAATATTTTAGACAGGTCCAAATTCAAAGGAGTTGCAGATGACAATTTAAAGCTTATGAAATTTTGGATATTTTTGAGTTGCGGCAAACCAAAGGTTTGAACCTACTCATTGTCGTCGCACTATTTTACTATCTCATGTATTCCTCCGATGGCCGGACAAATAACCACCCTGACATTGCCGTTTCTTAAATAGGCTCATTCTGTGTTACCAGGCCAAAATATAAATTTTTGGAGACTCTTTTAAAATATGGCATCATTTTGAAAGGTTTCAATACAAAATAACTGTATTTTTTCGAAACTTTTGATTTTACAAGCGAACTACATTCTACGCGTAAATAACCACAATACATACAAATAAATAGATCGTCGGTTTTGATTAAAAGGCCATGAATTTGAAAAGACAGTGTGGATCTTCACATGAATTTATATTTCTTAGAAATAAATCTGCAAATGCAATCTAAATCTCATATTGGTTATCTCTGATCAAACAAATATTGATGACGAAATTGAGCATTAATACATATGATAACTGAAACACGCCGTATGAGTGATATGGGCTGTACGGCTCCATATATATTAATTGGGTCAGTAGGAAATTGCATAGACGATATTAACTTATTTTGGTATTTTTAAGTATGAAATGCTATAATCTGTCATTTATACTAAAATCAATGCATTAAATATCGATTTTGTGGAGTTATTTGTGATTTCAAATATAGTGGGTCAAACCTAACCTACTGAATGCACATTATTACCAACATTATTTGGTGTACGACGCTTTCGCGCGCACTTGTTTATATCCTGCCGTGATTTTAAATGAGAATGTTGATTCCTGATTTAAATCTGAGTTGTTCGATTTCGAGACAATCGATAAAGATTATTTTGTGACGAGTAAAGGCATTAACCCACGAGACAAAGGTTATATCCCAGATTAATGTCATATCTTCGATAGGCTGATTTGACTTACGTACCAAATGGATGGAAACGCCGAATTAGGTCATGGTTTTCTCAAGATGTCTACGGCAATTTCTGGGCTTCCTCTTAAAGGTTATAATTTGATTGCATGTAAAATATGATTTGTCTTGTACAAAAATTGTGTTTGTTCCACCCTGGCCCGGGCTTTCCCTAATTATGTAAAATCATTTTTCGAACTATTTTTCTGTCATTCTCGCGCCTAACCTTCTCGCGTTGAATGCATTCTAAGGAAATACAAGTTTGAAATATTTTCAACTTTGAAATCCAGACAAATTAAGGCATATTTTTTCTAAAGATACCTGAAGATTTTTTAGTTACATACCCATATGAATCAGAGAAAAGATTATTTTCATCACATCATCCGTACTCAAAAATGTTCGACCAAAACCCAGTTAGTTTTTTCCCTAAATGATATGTACGAACTTTTTATTGTATGGATTGAGGTTTATTTATTTTAGTATTCATTTTAGATTTCATCTGGGATTTGAAGTTCAATAATTTGTATAATCAAAGCACTGAAAGTACATCTGATGAGAAACAGAAACCAGATTTATAGAACAAGAAGTTACTTTCTACCCAATTAACTCTGTCCTCTGAATTTGCTATTGCGATTTAAAAACTGCTTTCTAGAGCTCGTTGTGAAACACTGAGAGGAAATATCCTCTGATGTCTATAAATAGTGGGAAGATGTTCATATTTCAAAACACAATTCACCTCGGATAAATTGATTCATGATTCTTTTCAGTAACCTGTGTGATATGAAGTCAAATGTAAGAAAATAGTTCCTAAATGCAAGATCCAATCACTCTAGGCTTCAAAAATAGAACTCACTAACACAGAATAGATTAAACAGAAATACAAACACAGAATTTACTTGAATTGGTCTCAATCTCATTTGACCAGTCAAGTGCCAACAGCCTTCAGTTTATGTTTAGTAATGAATTCCAGACAGTCTGTCTGTTGTTGCAACTCTCAGATCCTTCAGGGCTTTGATTCATTTTTGGGGTAGAAAACTTTATGGATAATAAAGAAATTGCAAGTAACAAGCAGTTTCTTCATTTTCCACAATGTTTTCCTAAGCTCTTTTTTCTTGGAGGCATCTAAAAGTGTCACTGTGATGGAATGGGTTAAACCTTGTCATGCAGAATAAATTCCTCATCTAAATTTGCATTAAAATCAAAGGCCTGAAAGCACTGGGAGCACTAGTAAAGGGTCAAAAATAATTTTGAAAATTAACTTTATAGACAACTTTTGGTTGAAGGAGACAAGCATGGGGTGTAGTCTAAGATCAGACTGCACTTATTTGCAGGCTGATATTTGCCTATACCTCCTGAAACAACAGAAATATTCCGGGTTCAGCATGTCAAGAATTGAAATACTTTATTTATTTCATGGCTGTATCTCATACAGAAGTTTATTGCCATGGTTAACTGACTTTTACTTTGTGACCTTGATCTTTTGTGTCAAGCAGCTTTTATGGCAAGATATGTTGTCTGCAAACAACATCTTATTAATCTTTTTTAAAACATCGGTATTGGTTGTTTAAAAAGCTTTGACGCTTGTTAAAAGCATTAAACAATTTAGAAAATCCTGGAAATCAGCTTAAAAGTGTTTTCACTCCTTCATGCAAATGGTTCCTTTACCCTTTGCCAGACATCAAGATTTAAGAGTGGTCCTAATTCAAAGATGTTGGGATGCCAATTCAGTTCTTGAAATTTAAATTCTTTTTATCTTTTGAGTTAGACAAGCAATTTCTTCAATTTCCACAATGTATTCTAAATCCTTTTTTCCCTAGGGCATTAAAAAGTTAGATACATTCTGAGGAAAGAAAATAAGTGCTTGTCCTTTTTAGGTCACCTGACCGAATGGTCATGGTGACCTATTGTGATCATCGTTTGTCCGTCGTCGTGCGTCGTCCGTCGTGCGTCGTCCGTCGTCCGTCGTCCGTTAACTTTTATACATTTTCATCTTCTTCTCAAGAACTACTGGGTGGATTTCAACCAAACTTGGTAGAAAGCATCATTGGGGGATGCCAATTCAAGTTTGTGAAAATAGGAGTTCTGGGGGTCATAGGGGCCCAAATAGGGGCCAAAAAGGGGTAATTTTTGGTACTTCTTTAAAAATCTTCTTCTAATAAACCGCTAATGCCAGAGCTTAAATATTTTGTGTGCATGACAACTAGGACAGGTATATTATAAATTGTGAAATTCATGCCCCTGGGGTCATGTATGGGGCCACACCCAGAGGTCAAAGTTCATCATGTTAAAAAATTCACATTTTCATCTTCTTCTGATGAATACAAAGCCAATTTCAAACAAACTTGTTGAAAAGCATCATTTGGTAATGGTTATTTGGATTTGTGAAAATAAAAAGGCTAGGGGGTCGGGGGCCCTAAAATGGGGACCAAAAGGGGGTAATTTTTGGTAACTTTTAAATATTTCATCTTCTTCTCAAGAACTACTGGGCGGATTTCAACCAAACTTCGTAGAAAGCATCATTGGGGGATGCCAATTCAAGTTTGTGAAAATAGGGGTTCTGGGGGTCAAAGGGGCCCAAATAGGGGCCAAAAAGGGGTAATTTTTGGTACTTCTTTAAAAATCTTCTTCTAATAAACCGTTAATGCCAGAGCTTAAATATTTTGTGTGCATGACAACTAGGACAGGTATATTATAAATTGTGAAATTCATGCCCCTGGGGTCATGTATGGGGCCACACCCAGAGGTCAAAGTTCATCATGTTAAAAAATTCACATTTTCATCTTCTTCTGATGAAGTACAAAGCCAATTTCAAACAAACTTGTTGAAAAGCATCATTTGGTAATGGTTATTTGGATTTGTGAAAATAAAAAGGCTAGGGGGTCAGGGGGCCCTAAAATGGGGACCAAAAGGGGGTAATTTTTGGTAACTTTTAAATATTTCATCTTCTTCTCAAGAACTACTGGGGGGATTTCAACCAAACTTCGTAGAAAGCATCATTGGGGGATGCCAATTCAAGTTTGTGAAAATAGGGGTTCTGGGGGTCAAAGGGGCCCAAATAGGGGCCAAAAAGGGGTAATTTTTGGTACTTCTTTAAAAATCTTCTTCTAATAAACCGTTAATGCCAGAGCTTAAATATTTTGTGTGCATGACAACTAGGACAGGTATATTATAAATTGTGAAATTCATGCCCCTGGGGTCATGTATGGGGCCACACCCAGAGGTCAAAGTTCATCATGTTAAAAAATTCACATTTTCATCTTCTTCTGATGAAGTACAAAGCCAATTTCAAAGAAACTTGTTGAAAAGCATCATTTGGTAATGGTTATTTGGATGTGTGAAAATAAAAAGGCTAGGGGGTCAGGGGGCCCTAAAATGGGGACCAAAAGGGGGTAATTTTTGGTAACTTTTAAATATTTCATCTTCTTCTCAAGAACTACTGGGGGGATTTCAACCAAACTTCGTAGAAAGCATCATTGGGGGATGCCAATTCAAGTTTATGAACATAGGGGTTCTTGGGGTCAAAGGGGCCCAAATAGGGGGCAAAAAGGGGTAATTTTTGGTACTTCTTTAAAAGTCTTCTTCTAATAAACCGTTAATGCCAGAGCTTAAATATTTTGTGTGCATGACAACTAGGACAGGTATATTATAAATTGTGAAATTCATGCCCCTGGGGTCATGTATGGGGCCACACCAAGAGGTCAAAATTCATCATGTTAAAAAATTCACATTTTCACCTTCTTCTGATGAAGTACTAAGCCAATTTCAAACTAACTTGGTGAAAAGCATCATTGGGTACTGATCATACAGATTTGTGAAAATTAAAAGGCTGGAGGTCAGGGGTGCCTAAAATGGGGACCAAAAGGGGGTCATTTTTGGTAACTTTTAAACATTTTCATCTTCTTCTCAAGAACTACTGAGGGGATTTCAACCTAACCTTTTTCTAATTCTTTCAAACAAAATCACTTGTCTTGGTGCTCTTTTACTCAGGTGACCGTTAAGGCCCACTGGGCCTCTTGTTTCACTATGATTTCAACCATTATTTTATTTAGATAAGTGGGATCCACTGTTAACGGGTTGACCCATTCCAACAAAATCTTGCTTCTTGAAACCCTCCAAGAAAAAAACTTTGGAAAACATTTTGGAAAATGAAGAAATTGAAAAAGATTTTTCTACATTCTATCAACTATAAATTGTCATCTGCAACTTCTTTCAAATTTGGACCAGTCTGAAATTTTGTCTTAATTCTGGTCATGGGTCAAAATATAAAAGCATTGACTAACATGAATGAGCAGGGCTAGGGATTTGAAAATATATGAGAGTTGAAATGAATTAATAAAATCAATCTTGTGGGTTAATATTTCCTGCTACCCCTTTACAAAATTCTAGACTGGTCCAAATTCAAAGAATACGCATATGACAAATTTCAGTTGTTGAAAAATGTTTAGTCAATGAAACTCTGAAAACTTTGCCTCTTTTAAATTAGGAGAAAAACTTGTTTGAAATGACTAAACTGCTTGTCACAAGCAATTTCTTCATTATCCACAATGTTTTCTGTCCAAAGAGCGAAAAAAATTGAAATTCCATCAACTTGAAGTTGTTGTCTGCAACTTCTTTCAATTTGGACCATTCTAAAATTTTGCCATGTTTGAATGGGTTAAGGTAAAAAAAAAAACAGGTTTGTATTGGAATAGAATTGGTTAATTTACAACATCAATTTCATGATCTTCTCTACGGTTGAAGCTTTTGATATTTGATAAAGGGTTAAGTACTTTGAGAGTCAGAAAGATTTAACACATATTAAGAATAACCTTTTAAGTGGTTTTGAGAAAATTAAACATGTTCCAATTGTAATTGCACTGCTATGAAAATTGATTGCGCAATTTAAGTCAATCACAGGTTCTTTAAATTGTTTTGGTGTAATTTTTGTTCTTCCTGGAAATTCTTTGCCCCATAAATTAGAGTTTAACATTTTACTAGACTTTTTCATATTCTAAATAAGAATGTTAAATAAGATTTCTTTTTTTAACCCATTCCCGCAGAATGACGATTTTTCACACCTCTGAGAAAAAAATTGTGGAAAACATTGTGGAAAATGAAGCAATTGCTTGTAACAAGCAATTTTCTCACTATCCACAATGTTTTCTATCCTAAATGATAGGATTCTGTCAATTTTAAATTGTCGTCTGTAATTTTTTTAAATTTGGACCAGTCTGAATTGTTGTCGATCGTCTGGTAAACTGTTAAAAATGGTAGTAAATGCTTAGATTCTTTTCATCTAAAATACTTTCTAGACCGTAAAAATTGAAAAAAAAAATTGTTCTCTCTCATATTAAAAAATGGTCTCTGTTCAAAGCTGCCTTAGTTCCCATACAATCCTTCATTTTCACATCCATGAAGAAAAAAGCTTTAGATAATGTTGTGGAAAATGAAAAAAATCCTTGTGAAAAGCAACTTCTTCATTTCAACAATTGTTTTCTACCTTAAGAGAAGGATATATTTTTCAATTCCAACAACTAGGAATAATGTTTTATAATTCCTTTGAATTCGGACCAGTCTAAAAGTTTGTCATTTGGCAATGGCTTACTTGCCTTATTGGAAATTCAGTTTTATGAGTTATTTTTTCATGTTCATGAGTTATGTCTTTCCCAAACACTGTTCTGTTTAGATTTTTACAACTTGAGTATGATAAAGTGCCAGTGCTGATCAGTATCTTTTGGTTCTTTTTCAAGTATAAAATATTCAATAGCAGTTTCTACATTTCCATGTTGTTTCTACCACTAATAACAGAGACATTTGAAATTCTATTTAACTTAAACCTTCTTGCAAATTGTTTCCATTAAGATCAGTTTAAATTGATATTGTCTTGTGAATTTTCAATTGGCATTCACTCCTCCTTTCAATTTAGACTAGTCGACCATTTTGCCATGTAGTAAATGAGTTAGCTATACTGCTTTGTGCTTGATTTCAATAGAAGTGCATAATCCACTCGTGCTAAAAAGAAAAAAATGTACTAGGACAAATGCATGAGAAAAAAAACCCGCAATCTAGAAATGTCTAAGATATCTGGATATTTATCAAAGAAAATATGCTTAAACTGTTTTAAAAATATTGATATACATTGCCTTCCATATTATTTGCCATAGCCAGTATGATATCACCACACAAACACATCTCTCATATGGCAGTTTTACAAATTTTCCTGGCAATTCAATTATTCCTGGCAAGCTGTTTGGGGCTTGATTTTAGTAGAGGAACTCAAAAGAATGATGTACTCTAAGATACATTCATAAGAAAACAATTTACAGGAATGCCAAAGGGATTCAGGATATTTATTGTAGTAAATATGCTTGATATGTCTGGAAAATATTGTTAGACATTGCCTTCCATATCATTGGTCATGTCCAGTATAATATCAACACACAAATACATCTCTTATATGACAGTTTTACAAATTATCCTGGCATTTAAATTATTCCTGTTATGCTGTTTGAGGCTTAATTTTAGCAGAGGGACTCAAAAGAAAGATGTACTCTAAGAAACATTCATAAGAAAACAATTTACAGGAATTCAAAGAGGATTCTGGATATATGCTTGATATGTCTTAAAACAGATTGTTAGTCATTGCCTTCCATATCATTGGTCATGTCCAGTATAATATCAACACACAAATACATCTCTTATATGACAGTTTTACAAATTTTCCTGGCATTTCAATTATTCCTGGCAAGCTGTTTTTGGCTTAATTTTAGCAGAGGGACTCGAAAGAAAGATATACTCTCAGAAACATTCATAAGAAAACAATTTACAGGAATTCCAAAAGGATTCCGGATATATGCTTGATATGTCTTAAAACATATTGTTAGACATTGCCTTCCATATCATTGGTCATGTCCAGTTTAATATCAACACACAAATACATCTCTTATATGACAGTTTTACAAATTATCCTGGCATTTCAATTATTCCTGGCAAGCTGTTTTTGGCTTAATTTTAGTAGAGGGACGCAAAAGAAAGATGTACTCTAAGAAACATTCATATGAAACAATTTACAGGAATGCCAAGGGATTCAGGATATTTATTGTAGAAAATATGCTTCATATGTCTTGAAAATATTGTTAGACATTGCCTTCCATATAATTGGTCATGTCTTGTATAATATCAACACAGAAACAAGTCTCTCTTGTGGCAGTTTTACAAATTATCCTGGCATTTCAGTTATTCATATATGATATTTTGGGCCTGATTTTGGTAGATTGATTGAATTAGGTTTAACACCTCTTTTTACAGTATTTCAGTCATATTCATCAGTCTTTTTCAGTCATAGCGCAGCGGCTGGAGTACCTAACAATGGATTCCTGGTATTTCTCACACCAGTGCTACCACTACATCCTTTCCTAGCCTCCAGCTGCTATCCCACTTAGGTTTAGGATTATCCACCCATTGGTGAGAGACAAATGTCAGAAAGGATATGTGCCGCCGCTGGGGATCAAACCCATGACATCCCATGAAGGAAGATTAGAATCCTGATGCGCTACCAACTGGGCTATGACGGCAGCTTGATTTTGGTAGAGGGACTCAAAGATGTTTGAGTCTAAGAAACATTCATGGGAAAAACAATTTACAGGAATGCAAAAGGGATTCAGGATATTTATTGTAGAAAATATGCTTGATCTGTCTTAACCCTTGTCATGCTGATCCCGGAATATTCCTGCTTTGACAATGGCTTTGGCAGGTGTATACGCTAAGATCATCCTGATTAATTAGCTTTCATTCTCAAAAACAAAAGCTATATCTTTAGTCATAGCTCCGCCACTCATGAAAATATAGCTTCTGTAGTTCACTCAATGGAAGACGAATCATTCTTACACTGAAAAAAGTTATCCTTTATTAGCTCGACTATTTGAAGACTAGGAGGGGGGGGGGGGCTATTCAAGTCAGCCTTGTGTTTGCGTCGGCATAATGGTTTGGTTAAACCTTGCATGCAAATGTCATATCTCATTTTTAGCTCACCTGAGCACAAAGTGCAAGGTGAGCTATTGTGATCGGTTGATGTCCATCGTCTGTCCGTCCGTCCGTCCGTCCGTCCGTCCGTCTGTCCGTCCGTCCACAATTTCTTTAAAAATCTTCTCCTCCTAAACCAGTAGGCCAATCAAGCTGAAACTTTGCAGGGATGTTCCTTGGGTTTCTTCAAAAGTTGTTAAAAGAATTTAATTCTCTCAAAAACTCTGGTTGCCGCGGCATTTGAAAATGGGAATCTTTAGTAATTCTTTAAATATCTTTAAAAATTTTCTCCTCCTAAACCGGTAGGCCAATCAAACTGAAACTTTGCCTGGATGTTCCTTGGATGAAGCTCTTCAAAAGTTGTTAAAAGAATTTCTTTCCGTGAAAATATCTTTAAAAATCTTCTTCTCCTAAACCAGTAGGCCAATCAAGCTGAAACTTTGCAGGGATGTTCATTGGGTGAAGCTCTTCAAAAGTTGTTAAAAGAATTTAATTCTCTCAAAAACTCTGGTTGCCGCGGCATTTGAAAATGGGAATCTTTAGTAATTCTTTAAATATCTTTAAAAATTTTCTCCTCCTAAACCGGTAGGCCAATCAAACTGAAACTTTGCCTGGATGTTCCTTGGATGAAGCTCTTCAAAAGTTGTTAAAAGAATTTCTTTCCGTGAAAAACTCTGGTTGCCGCGGCATATGATAATTTGAAACTTTAGTAAATCTTTGATGTTGTTTTTTTCATAGACTACAAGGCCAAAGGCCTTTATATTTTGTAAAGAGCTTAATCATATGGTTCTCTATCAAGTTTTTAAATATTTAATCTCGGGGGTCTCGGGGGTCAAAAATGGCCCCGTCCCTGAGGTCCCAAGGTTGGAAAAATTCTTAATAAGAGCAATTTCAAAAGGCTTCTCCTCTTAAACTATAAGGTCTAGGATGTTCATATTTGGTATGTAGCAAAACTAGATGGTTTTGTACTATATTTTTAGCTCACCTGAGCACGTAGTGCTCAAGTGAGCTATTGTGATCGTCTTTTGTCCGGCGTCCGTCCAGCGTCCGGCGTGCATCGTGCGGCGTCCGTCAACAATTTCTTTAAACGACATCTCCTCCTAAACCATTGGGCCAATTTGAACCAAATTTGGCAGAAATGTTCCTAAGGTGGTCCCCTTCAAAAATAGCTAAAAGAATTGAAATCCGTTAAAAACTCTGGTTGCCATGGCAACAAAAGTGAAATTTTAAAATAATCTTTAAAAATCTTCTCCTCCTGACCCAGAAGGCATAGAGCCTTGATATTTTGCATGAAGCATCAGTATATTGACCTCTTTCAAAATAGCTAAAATCATGATCCTCGGGTCCCCAGGGGCAGAGCCCAAGGGGGGTGGGGTTTATATAGAAATAAAGAACAATTTTTTAAATGACATCTCCTCTCAAACCACTGGGCCGATTTGAACCAAATTTGGCAGAAATGTTCCTTAGGTGGTCCCCTTCAAAAAAAGCTAAAAGAATTGAAATCCGTTAAAAACTCTGGTTGCCATGGCAACAAAAGTGAAATTTTAAAATAATCTTTAAGAATCTTCTCCTTCTGACCCAGAAGGCGTAGAGCCTTGATATTTTGCATGAAGCATCAGTATATTGACCTCTTTCAAAATAGCTAAAATCATGATCCTCGGGTCCCCAGGGGCGGAGCCCCAGGGGGGTGGGGTTTACATAGAAATAAAGAACAATTTTTTAAATGACATCTCCTCCCAATTCACGGGGCTAATTTGAACCAAATTTTGTAGAAATGTTCCTTAGGTGGTCCCCCTTAAAATTAGCTAAAAGAATTGAAATCCGTTAAAAACTCTGGTTGCCATGGCAACAAAAGTGAAATTTCAAAAAAATCTTTAAGAATCTTCTCCTCCTGACCCAGAAGGCGTACAGCCTTGATATTTTGCATGAAGCATCAGTATATTGACCTCTTTCAAAATAGCTAAAATCATGATCCTCGGGTCTCCAGGGGCGGAGCCCCAGGGGGGTGGGGTTTACATAGAAATAAAGAACAATTTTTTAAATGACATCTCCTCCCAATTCACGGGGCTAATTTGAACCAAATTTTGTAGAAATGTTCCTTAGGTGGTCCCCCTTAAAATTAGCTAAAAGAATTGAAATCCGTTAAAAACTCTGGTTGCCATGGCAACAAAAGTGAAATTTCAAAATAATCTTTAAGAATCTTCTCCTCCTGACCCAGAAGGCGTACAGCCTTGATATTTTGCATGAAGCATCAGTATATTGACCTCTTACAAAATAGCTAAAATCATGATCCTCGGGTCTCCAGGGGCAGACCCAGAGGGGGGGGGGGGGTTATAGGCATGAAGCATAAGTTCACAGACTTCTTTCTTATTTCTGAAATTATAACCCATGGAAAAAGTTTTTTCCTTCTTTCAAATCGGCACTAAAGCCTTGTAATTTGGACTTTAGGATTCCCAGGTTCATAGTCTTTATATGTAATTGTGGCCCACTTGTTTCATAATCCTAACCTTAACATGAAATTAGACTGTTGAAAGAAAAAGAGCCTTTATCTCAGGTGAGCGCCCCAGGGCCAACGGCCCTCTTGTTAACCTTTTTCCCTGAGGGTGACAAATTCTGGGATAGTTTGGTAATCGATTAAACTATAGAGCCAAAGGCATTCATTTTCATTTTAAAGCATTACTGGATTGTTTTGTACAAAGCCCAAAATCTTATATTTGTTTTATTTATTTTGCTCATGTTGTGTCTTTTTTTATACAAAAAAAGTACTGTAATTTGCAGGTGCCTCAGGTGAGCGATTTAGGACCATCATGGTCCTCTTGTATACTAATGCTAGTGCTCTGAAACTTTGTACATACATTTGTTGCAATAATATCAGCCTTTTAGAAACAGATTCAATACTCTGACATTCATTTTAGGGGAATTCTAAACCTTACTTAAAAATTCTTGATGAAGCCTTGTGTGCAACTGTCATATAACTTTAATAAATCTCTTTCTACCAATGCTTTTGCTTTGAAACTTGACACATGCTTTTGTGGCCATCATATCATCTTTTAGGTAAGGATTCATTACAACTTCATTTATTATAGTGGATTTTTAACCCCTTTTGGAGATTACTTGCCATACTGGTATACCTTTTGGACTGAGTTATTCTTGGTTAAACATTGTGTGCAACTGTCATATATCTTTAATAACTCTCTTTCTATAAATGCTATTGCCTTGAAAATTTGCGCAGTGTTTTGTGATAATAATAACGGCATCTAGATACTGATTCATTACTCTGACATTCATTTCAGTGGCATTATAACCCTTTTCAGACTTAGAATTTATTGGTAAAACCTGAATTGCAGCAACTGTCATATATCTTCTTTTTCTACCAACGCTATTACATGTACTTTAAAACTTTTCGTTTTTAGGTCACCTGACCGAATGGTCATGGTGACCTATTGCAATCATCGTTTGTCCATCGTCGTGCGTCGTCCGTCGTCTGTCGTCCGTTAACTTTTAAACATTTTCATCTTCTTCTCAAGAACTACTGGGGGGATTTCAACCAAACTTGGTAGAAAGCATCATTGGGGGATGCCAATTCAAGTTTGTGAAAATAGGGGTTCTGGGGGTCATAGGGGCCCAAATAGGGGCCAAAAAGGGGTAATTTTTGGTACTTCTTTAAAAATCTTCTTCTAATAAACCGTTAATGCCAGAGCTTAAATATTTTGTGTGCATGACAACTAGGACAGGTATATTATAAATTGTTAAATTCATGCCCCTGGGGTCATGTATGGGGCCACACCCAGAGGTCAAAGTTCATCATGTTAAAAAATTCACATTTTCATCTTCTTCGTATAAGTACAAAGCCAATTCAAACAAACTTGGTGAAAAGCATCATTTGGTAATGGTTATTCGGATTTGTGAAAATAAAAAGGCTGGGGGGTCAGGGGCCCTAAAATGGGGACCAAAAGGGGGTAATTTTTGGTAACTTTTAAATATTTCATCTTCTTCTCAAGAACTACTGGGGGGATTTCAACCAAACTTGGTAGAAAGCATCATTGGGGGATGCCAATTCAAGTTTGTGAAAATAGGGGTTCTGGGGGTCATAGGTGCCCAAATAGGGGCCAAAAAGGGGTAATTTTTGGTACTTCTTTAAAAATCTTCTTCTAATAAACCGTTAATGCCAGAGCTTAAATATTTTGTGTGCATGACAACTAGGACAGGTATATTATAAATTGTTAAATTCATGCCCCTGGGGTCATGTATGGGGCCACACCCAGAGGTCAAAGTTCATCATGTTAAAAAATTCACATTTTCATCTTCTTCGTATAAGTACAAAGCCAATTCAAACAAACTTGGTGAAAAGCATCATTTGGTAATGGTTATTCGGATTTGTGAAAATAAAACGGCTGGGGGGTCAGGGGGCCCTAAAATGGGGACCAAAAGGGGGTTATTTTTGGTAACTTTTAAATATTTCATCTTCTTCTCAAGAACTACTGGGGGGATTTCAACCAAACTTGGTAGAAAGCATCATTGGGGGATGCCAATTCAAGTTTGTGAAAATAGGGGTTCTGGGGGTCAAAGAGGCCCAAATAGGGGGCAAAAAGGGGTAATTTTTGGTACTTCTTTAAAAATCTTCTTCTAATAAACCGTTAATGCCAGAGCTTAAATATTCTGTGTGCATGACAACTAGGACAGGTATATTATAAATTGTTAAATTCATGCCCCTGGGGTCATTTATGGGGCCACACCCAGAGGTCAAAGTTCATCATGTTAAAAAATTCACATTTTCATCTTCTTCTGATGAAGTACAAAGCCAATTTCAAACAAACTTGGTGAAAAGCATCATTTGGTAATGGTTATTCGGATTTGTGAAAATAAAAAGGCTGGGGGGTCAGGGGGCCCTAAAATGGGGACAAAAGGGGGTAATTTTTGGTAACTTTTAAAAATTTCATCCTCTTCTCAAGAACTACTGAGGGGATTTCAACCAAACCTTTTTCTAATTCTTTCAAACAAAATCACTTGTCTTGGTGCTCTTTTACTCAGGTGACCGTTAAGGCCCACTGGGCCTCTTGTTTATATGTGTAATTTAGTGTTATCAAGCAAAACAAAGCAAATTTTCTACTAGTTTTGCGTAAAACTTATGGATCTTATGGACTTGTGGGCAATCTTACAAAATAATAAGAAAAGATTATTCCAATTAAATTGCTTTAATCTTAATAGACAAAACTAAAATTGGATTACTAATGAGTAAAAAAGAAAAAAAAAACTTCAACTTCTTTTTTTTATATTTTGATGATTCCCCCTTGAATAATTTATTATTTTCAAAATAATCATTTCAGATAACAAATGCTGAAGACTACAATATATTGATGTAAGTTTTGATTCAAGTTTGTTAATTAGAATTTAGATCGAAGTATCTCACCTCTATAGTGCCTTCTTGAACTGGCTTTTCTATATCTTTAACCTGTTTCCAACTTGAAGATATTTAATGGTTTTCCCTTTGTGTACATCAATGGTTTCTAAAATGAAGATTTTCAAGAATCTTTTAGACACCACCACAACCCCACACTCGTAAAAAAAAGTTTTGGAAAACATTGTTGAAAATGAGAATAGCTTTTTCTTTGTTATCCACAATGTTTCCCGAACCAAAAAAAAAACAACAAAAAAATCATCAACTAAGGTTTTTTGTCTTCAACTTCTCTCATTTTGGACCAGTCTAAAATTTTGTTGATTTGTAATGGGTTAAAGTAAATTGAGATAAATAATTAAAGTAATTAGTTAAACTGAGATTGGAAAGGAATTTGGAAATTAACCATAACAACAATACTGCTGGTCATAGCCTATGATATATTGCTCCTTTAATCCATAACCACATGTCAAAATTAAGACTGATCCAAATTTACTGACAATTTCAACTTGAGAGAATTCTGAACATTTATAATTTTTTGGGTAGAAATCAAGGTTGAAAATGAAGCAATTGCTTGTAAGAAGCAATTTCTTTATTTTCAGCATGGTTTTCCTCATGTCTTCTCCTGAGGGGCGTAAAAAGCGGGATTGTGTCAGAATGGGATAAACCACCCCAAAGTTTGTCTATAACAAAGTCATAGCTCCCATAAACCATCAGCCAATTCATGACAATGTTTGAAGTTATTTTTAACACCTAATTATACTAACTCATAGCTGCTACTAACCATCACACAATTAGACTTTTTTGCACCTCACTGTCATAATAGACTGTTTTTAGCTCACCTGAGCACAACATGCTCAAGGTGAGCTATTGTGATCGGTAGTTGTCCATTTAATTGAAATTGAAATTTCAAGTTGATGCAATATTGAATTTTTTTTATTTTTTTTTTATAGAAAACAATGTGGATAATGAAGGAATTTGTTGTAACAAGTAATTTCTTCATTTTCCACAATGTTTTCTACCCAGAAAGTTGAAAATTCGTAAAGTTTCATAATTTTTTAATCGTGGTCTGCAACTCTTTCCAATTTGGACCTGTCTAAAATTATGCCGCTGGTAATGGATTAAGAAAACTAAATTACCTATATGAGAAGTGTAATAGGCCGATGGAGCAAGTCAGGTGCCCAAGAGCCTCTTGTTTAACTGACAGCATCAATCTATCAGGGAGTATGTAGTTCTTAATCCCATACCCAAACAAAATCTCCTTTTTATGCCTCTCACAAAAAAATCTTTGGAAAACATCATGGAAAATGAAGAAATTGCTTGTATCAAGCAATTTCTTCATTATCCACAATGTTTTCTATCCAAAAGGAGAAATAGTTTAATATTCCATCAACTTGACATTGTCGTCTGCAGCTTATTTCACTTTGAACCAGGCTAAAATTTTGTTGCAAGGAAATGGGATATATTATAGTAATAAAGGTAATCATAACCTCCTTTAGAATGGATGAAGAATGATACAGAATAGTAGAAACCCATCGACCAAATCAACCAAAGAAGTGCCCAAAATTTGTCTCAATAAGGAAGAATATGCTAGATCACAAACTTGTTTCATTTATTCGTCCTGATGTTTGTTTTCAACAGACATATTGTTTGAACAGCTCCTGGGAGACCAAGATTCTGTGACAAAAATAAAGCTTCTATCTGATCAACATGATACAGAAATTTGTAGGCACCTCACACTCTCAATATGCAATTCTTGGAATCTTAATATGGGATGGGCACTAATTAATTCTGTAACCTACTAGCCAAAGTAAGACAGGCCAAAAGTTATTGAGAATACAGATGGAATAAATAGAAATGAATTGTAAGTATTTTAGGTCACCTCACCAAAGATCATGGTGACATATTGCGGTTGTGTTTTGTCCGTCGTTGTGCGCCATGCCTAGTGTGTTAACTTTTTACATTTTCGACTTCTTCTTAAGATCCCTTGGACGAATTTCAACTGAAGCATAAACATGGAAAAACTCATGGAAAAGTGCTTTAGATTTGTACTTGTCATGGAGTTATCTCCCCAGGGGGCCGATAGGGGGCCAAAAATAGGTACATCTTTAAAATCTTCTTGTCATGGACTGGCTGTTGGATTGGATTAACATTTGGTATTGAGAGCCTTAACTAGGCTAAGGACTATAAAGTTGTACAGAAAAAAAATCTGTCCAGAAATGGCCATGCTGGGAGAGGGGGGGGGGAGGCAAAGGTGAGGGGTTTAAGTTTTTCATAGTGAAAAGTTTGAAAATCTTTTTCTTCCAAATGAAAAGACCTAAATCTCTGATATTTGGTATTATAATTATCTGGTTGACCTCTATCAAGATTGTATAAATTCAGAATTAGCCCGTTCCCAGACATCACAAGTTTAATATAGGCTTATATACTAAAAACTTTAGAAATTAAAAATTATCTTCAGTTCTCCCAAACGGGGGGGCCTAGAGCTTTGATATTTGGTATACAGCATCATCTGGCGGACCTATATCAAGATTGTATAAATTATGTCCCAAGGATCATATTTAATCCATCTCTGGATGTCACAAGTATTATATAGTGAAAATTTTAAAAATGTTCTTCTCCCAAACATGAGGGCCTAGAGCTTTGATATTTGGTATACAGCATCATCTGGTGGATCTCTATCAAGATCTCAGGGTCAAAATTAGCCTGTTCCCTGATGTCACAAGTTTAGAATATGCTTGTATAGTGAAAACTTAAAAAAATCTTCTTCTCAAAAACAGGAAGACCTTGAGCTTTGATATTTGATATGTAGCATCATCTGGTTGACTTTAACTGTTTTTGTGCTACTTGGACTCATGTGATCGATAAGGCTCCATGGATGCCTAATTGTATGATATTAGTGAGTATATCTGCTACCATTGGGGTCCAGTTGTGTTGATAAGAGTCTGTTAGAAATGGGAGGTCAAGACTTTGTTAATGCTAATGTCTATCTGCTAGAATTGTGTTCCAAACTGTGTCAATGTTAGTATATCTGCTAACTATGTGAGTATTTCAAGTTCTGAATTGTTTCAGTGAGAGGGTATCTGCTTAGCAATTGGCTCAGAATTGAGTAAATGTGAGTGTATCTGTTATCAAATAGTTCAAGATTTTGTCAATGACAGTATATCTGCTAAGAATTGGTTCTGAAATAGGTCAAATTGAGTATATATTGGGTTCAAGATTTTTTCAATACAAGATATGGGTTCCAAATTACATTGCTGTATTTGTTTATCTGCTAGCATTGGGTTCTATATTGTGTCATGATGATAATTTCTAGAAGAAGGGTTTCAAAAAATGTGATGTTTGTGTTTTATCAAGCAGGATGCAATCAGGACACAGAAACCTTTCAATAACAAACCAAGAGATTACTGGATTAAATTTCAGCTTGCTTTTTGTGCAGAATACTTTTTTTTTTTTTTTGATTAATTGAGATTCCATTTAGTTCTCAGAAACGAGAAATGTTTTGAAATCACTTCTCAACATCATTTTAGCTCTGCTGCTTTCACCTTTAGACTCGTCCAAATTCAAAGTTCCAGAGGACAATGTCAAGTTAATGAAATTTTAAGAATATTTGTTTTTTGGGGGGTGAAAAATATTGTCAATTATGAAGAAATTGCTTTTAACAAACAAATCTTTCATTTTACAAAATGATTATTCCAAAGCTCTTTAGCTAACCAAAGCCAAACATGCCCATTGTGAATTAAAAAATTCTTTGTCTTTTTGGGAAAAAATTATTGTTGACATTGAAGAATTTCTTTGTTTCATCTATTTTTTCATTGTACACAATGTTTTCCAAAGCTCTTTTCTTGAGATGTGTAAAAAGCGGGATTGTGTGGGAATGGGTTAAGATGGCAAATTTCTGAAGGAGGGCAGCTACTAACTATGTATGATATATCAATCCATAATTCTGGTCTTTCGGGGCTTAAAAAGAAAGACAACTTTTGAGTTGACAAATTTAAACTGCTTGCTATAGTCAAGTAGGAGTTGTTGAATTAGATTTTATGAGCATTGGGAGATGCTGCAGACTCTCTGCTAAATTTGTACGTGTTTTACTGTTGTTTGTCAGGAGATTTCTCTTGTCATTCATCAACCATTGTTTTCTTTTTTGATTTAATTGTCAACTCTGTCTATATATATCATGCTTTCCTTCCTTCAAACTTCGAACAATTTCTTTAGAAAAAAAATAAAAAAAAAATGAGAAAGATCTTTTAGTTTTGGATGTTCATGAAAGCATCAAAATTATAGTTGGAACATTTTACCACATAAATTGATGCCTCTTGATGCCCCTCAAGAAAAACAAATCAGAAAATATATATTTTGTAACATGAAGAAATTGCTTGCAACAAGCAATATCTTCATTTTCCACAATGTATACTACCCAGAAAGTTGAAAAGATATATTACTTCAAAACTTTTGAATTTTCGTCTGTAATCTACTCAATTTGGACAAGTCTGGTCATGGATTAACTCAAACTGCAGTTACTATACTTTAAGGTCTTTCATTTACGTTACAAGTCTGACCCTTATTATGCTGAGAGGGCCGCCGTGATAGCGCAGTCGGTAGCGCGCAAGACTCCTAATCTTCAATCATAGGTGTCATGGGTTCGATCCCCGGCGGCGGCAAATATTCTTTCCGACAATTGTCTCTCACCAATGGGTTGATAATCGTAAACCTAAGTGGGATAGCAGCTGGAGGCTAGGAAAGGATGTAGTGGTAGTACTGGTGTGAGAAATACCAGGAATCCATTGTTAGGTGCTCCAGCGGCCGCGATATGACTGAAATACTGTTAAAAGCGGCGTTAAACCCCATTCAATCAATCAATCAATTATTATGCTGAGCTTGGAATAATCTTGTTTAGGAAGGAGATTGATCTTAGTCTACACCACCTACTTGTCCCCTTTAACTTAAGAGTTTGCCCCCCGGTGCTTTCACTCCTTTGATTTGAATGCAATTTTAAAAGGATTTTATTTTGCAAACCAAAAGTAAATGACTCTACAAATTATTGGCTCAAATTTATGTAGGTCTTGTAATTCCCATATAGCTATGGAATTTTTCAGAGTCGCAGCCTTTTAACCCATTACCAGACGGCAAAAGTTTGGACTGGTCCAAATTGGAAGGGGTTACAGACGAAAATTTATTGTTTGTGAAATTTTAGATTTTTTAAACTTTCTGGGTAGAAATCTTTGTGTAGTTGAAGAAATTGTTTTTTACAAGTAGTTTTTTATACGCCAGTCGAAGACGGGACGTATTATGGGATCACCCGTGGGGTCTGGGCATCTGGGCGGGCGCCATGCACTTGATCTTGTCCGCAGTTTATCTCTAACAGTAAAAAGGCTATGATCATGAAACTTCATGGGTAGATAGATCTCATCAAGGGGAAGTGCAGTGCACAAGAAACATAACTCTACCTGGCTTATATTTTGAGATATTGCCCTTTGTTGTTTTTTCATACTTGGATCTTGTCCGGAGCATATCTCTAAAAGTATTCGAACTATGAACATGAAACTTCATTGGTAGATAGATCTAATCAAGGGGAAGTGCAGTGCATTAAAACTATAACTCTACCTGGCTTATTTTTTGAGTTATTTGCCTTTGTTGTTTTTTATACTTGGATCTTGTTCGTACTTGGATTTTGTCCGGAAGAGATCTCTAAAAGTATAATAGCTATGACCATAAAACTTTATGGGTATAGAGATGTCATCAATGAAGATTGCAGTGCACAAGAACTGTACCTCTACCTAGCTTATTTTTTTAGGTATTCCCCTTTGTTGTTTTTTCATATTTTGATTTTGTCTGGAGCATATCTCTGAAAGTGTAATAGCTATGATCATAAAACCTTTTAGGTGGATAGATATCATCACGGGGAAGTGTAGTGTACAAGACCCGTAACTCTTCTTTGCCTATTTTTTGAGTCATTCCCCTTTGTTGTTTTTTTCATACTAGATTTTGTCTGGAGCATATCTCTGAAAGTATGACAGCTTTCATCATGAAACTTTATAAGTGGATAGATATCATCAAGGAACATACCTTTTTTTCAAATCTCTTAAAGTGTAACAGCCTTTGGTTTTCAAAACCTGAGACATGACAACAAGAAAAAACACCAGAACCATTAGTTATCATTGTGAATTGTTACTCTTTCTTGAAATTAGACTTAAATTTTAGTCCCCTTCCCGAGTCAACAACCAGGAGTGTTACGTGCGTATTTTGTGACAATTTGCCACCTTGTTCATTTATACAATGTTTTCCCAATGTCTAGGGGGGGGGGGGGGAATAAGAAATCGTCACTGTGTTGAAATAGGTTAAATACACTGTTACAGAGAATCTAATCCATAGAAAATCTTCCATTCTTTTATCTTAACCAATTCCCACATAATTTCTCCTATCTGCAACCCTAAAGAAAAAAGCATTGTTGAAAATGAAGTTGCTTGTAAGTTAATTTCATGTGCTTGAAATTGTTAATTGTCTTTCAATTAAAAGTTCTTTCAAGAAACATTCACTCTAAAAGTTTGCTGTCTGGTTATGGGTTAACCCTTTCCTGCACAATCCCTTGTTTTTACGTCCCTGTGATTTTACACTTGGGAAAACATTGTGGGGAAAAGAAGAAATTGCTTGTAACAAGCAATTTTTTCTTTTCCCACAATATTTTCTAACCTGTAGGTAAGTTACTTTTAAAATTGCACCATCTTTAAACTGTCGTCTGCAACTTCTTTCAAATTGAACCAGTCTAAAATTTTGGAAATCAGGTAATGGGTTAATTGACCATTCACTGGCCAAGCTCACTGAACTCGGATTGGAAGTTCCACTTAGATTTTAACCCTTGTCATGCTGAACCCAGAATATTCTGGTTTTGGCAGGATGTGTAGACCAAGATCAACCTGCACATAAGTGCAGTCTGATCTTGGTCTACACCTCCTGCTTGTATTTTTCCTGCCAGAGTTGTTTATGAAGTTGATTTCCAAAAGATATATTTATTTTTTGAATAACAAGTTCTATCAGTGCTTTTAGCCCTTTGATTTTACAGCAATTCAGTAAGGTAGTTTATGAAGCATGACAAGGGTTAAAACTGTCGTGTTAGTATGCTAAATCCATGGTCAGAAGCATGTAACAAAAAAAGTAAAATGGTTGGTTTTGGATTGTTGCTACAGCTTGAATAAGCTGTAGTTACAATCTTAACCCATTCTCAAAAAAGACGCTTTTGGACAACCCTCCAGGATAATAATTTGGAAAAAATTGTGGGAAAAAAAAGAAATTGATTGTGACAAGCTATTTCTTCATTTTCCACAATGTTTTCTACCCAGAAAGTTGAAAAATTGTAAAACTTCATAAATTTTGAATTGTGGCCTGCACTTCTTTCCAATTTGGACCAGTCTAAAATTTTGCAGTCTGGTAATTGGTTAAGTCTTCAAACCAACTAAAATACTTCAGTTAAATGTCGGCCAATTTTGGAGTTCAAAGTTCACTTACAGTGTAAATGAATATTTTTATTGGTCCATTGATTCTTTGATTGGCATCTGTGAGCCATCAAGTGGTAAGTTTGTCCTTTTTTGGCCATCTAGCTATTTTCTTCTGAGTTGCTCAATTATCTACGTTCATTTAGAGGATCAGTAAAGGAATCCTTGGGTATTTATACATAATGATAGACTGGCATCTCTATGTAAGGCAGTATTATTCTGTGGTTTCCTGATTGGAGTATTAATTTATCAGATAAAAATACAAAATCCTTCTCTAAGTATCAGGAAAATCTCTTTGGGACCATAAATCGTGGGATTTGGGGGCAGATTTACATCAGATAATGCCAGGATCTCCCAGAAAACAAATTTTAACCCTTCCCTTATAAGGACATAGTTTTAAAATTGTAAATATATCCCAGAAGTGTAAACAATCGTTAATTCAACATTTTATGAGGATCCTGTGTTCTTAAATTACATTGACCCATTCCCACAAAATCCAGCTTTTCAAGCCCCACTCCTCCCCAAAAAAGAGCGAGAAAAAAAGGAAACCAATGGGAGAAATTAAGTAATTGCTCATTGCCTTTTCTAACAATGTTTTCCTTTATGTAATTCTACCAGAGCATAAAAATTAGGTATTGTTTGGTAATGGGTTAATAAAGGAGAATTTTAAACTGTATTGTACAAAGTTGGCCTTACACATATGATGCATGTATTGTCGTTGTGAAAAACTGTGAAAAATTAAGAAGTTGCTTGTTGCAAGTTTCCACAGCGTTTTCTACACAGAATGACAGAATATTTTTGAAAAGGAAATGGCCAGGCTTAGTAGGAAAGCAATCCCAAAGCATCTTAACCCATTACCAGACAGTAAAATTTTAGACTGGTCCAAATTGAAAGGAGGTGCAGACAACAATTTTAAGTCAATGAAATTTTTTAAATCTTTGTCATTTGAGGTAGAAAACACTGTGGATAATGAAGAAATTGCTTGTAACAAGCAATTTCTTCATTGTCCACAGTGTTTTCCAAACCTTGTATATTAAGGGGCGTCCAAAAGCGTCACTGTGTGGGAATGGGTTAACTTGTCCTTGGTGGAGTGGGGCTATTTGGGAATGGGAATGGATCGCCTGCTAATACAATCACATAAAAAGTAAAGGGAGTTGTCCTGATACAGTGCAAGGTCTGTAATTAAAATATTTATATTGGATGCTAGAATGTATTGTGATTAATGAAGAAAATCCTCAGTTTCAGCATTTTCTTGATTAATAACAATAATTTTGGAAAATTTACATCTTCATTTTCCGTGGACAAGTTTATACATGTATTAATTCTGGCTAAGTGTAAATTGCCTTCCACAACTTCCTTCTTTGCAATAGTCTAAAATATTGTCATTTGGTGATAGGTTTAAAATATTTCTGTTTTTGAACTTCACCCAAATGGGTGGAACTTGATTCTTTAACACATTACCACATGCCTAAAAGTTATACTGGTCCAAACTGAAAGTAGTTGCAGACGCCAATTTAAAGTTAGTGGAATTTAAAAAATTTGTAACAAGCAATTTCTTCATTGTCAACATCGTTTTCAAAAGCTTTTTTCTCATTGGGTGTCAAAAAGTGGGATGGTGCAGAAATGGATGAAATAGAATTTTCATTTTCAATTGTTACGTCCAATAATTTGTAAAAGAAAAACAGACAAAAATCCTTGTCTGATTGGAGTAAAAGATATTGATGGAATAAGAGACATAAGTCCTGTACAAATGATAGGGTTGGATGTTATTTTATGGTGATAGGGTGATAGTTTATACAGATTAAGTAAGGGATCAAGATACAGGATTACCAGTCTATGGGGACATCTAAATAACAACAAATGTCACAGCTCTAACCAACAGGCAGGGAAGCTTTAATACCAGGGCCATGTTACTAGGCCCATAATAAACAGGATTGTTTTGTTTATACAGGCCATAAATCAGGCTGCTCTGTCAAGTTTATGTAGGTCATAAACTAGGAAATGAAAATTGGTATTCTGAGACAAGAAGCTATCTTCATATACTACTGTATGTAAAGACCTGTTTTCATGTTCATGATTTTTTGGCTACAGTGCTTCTTCAATTCGCCTCGATTTGTAAAATCGTAGTGTACCATTGTGATTGGTGAATCGTGATGATTTTGAAAACCCCATGGTAGCCCTAAGGAAGTTGTGAATGAGTGAACAGGTTTTAACTGTTTACACTGTCAAGGAAATCCTGTGTTGCAAAGAAACAGCATGGACTATCAGCTCCAGAATTGAAAATGGCATTATTTTGTAAAATTAATGGTCAGTAACAGAAACATAGAATGGTTGGTTGGTTGGCTATCTAAATAACCAACAAAAATGCTTCACATAAATAATTGAGTTGGAAGTTCCCTTCTTGCCTATTGATTCTTTGATTGACATCTGTGCTCCGTCAATTCTTCAGTCTTTATTTAAGAGATTAAGAGAACATTTTTGTTTTCATGGAGGTATGATCTGAAAAACCTAATCACACTGTATGAATACGCAAAGCGGATTCATACATTGTGTGATTAGGTTTTTCGGTTCATACCTCAATGAAAACAAAAAAATTCTCATCATTTCTTATAATTTAATATCATCGATCAAAAAAATAAAAAAAAAAGAAAAGCTTGACAAAATTTGATACCATTTTAGGTCACCTGACCGAATGGTCATGGTGACCTATTGCAATCATCGTTTGTCCGTCGTCGTTCGTCGTCCGTTAACTTTTAAACCTTTTCATCTTCTTCTCAAGAACTACTGGGCGGATTTCAACCAAACTTGGTAGAAAGCATCATTGGGGGATGCCAATTCAAGTTTGTGAAAATAGGGGTTCTGGGGGTCATAGGGGCCCAAATAGGGGCCAAAAAGGGGTAATTTTTGGTACTTCTTTAAAAATCTTCTTCTAATAAACCATTAATGCCAGAGCTTAAATATTTTGTGTGCATGACAACTAGGACAGGTATATTATAAATTGTGAAATTCATGCCCCTGGGGTCATGTATGGGGCCACACCCAGAGGTCAAAGTTCATCATGTTAAAAAATTAACATTTTCATCTTCTTCTGATGAAGTACAAAGTCAATTTCAAACAAACTTGGTGAAAAGCATCATTTGGTGATGGTTATTTGGATTTGTGAAAATAAAAAGGCTGTGGGGTCAGGGGGCCCTAAAATGGGGACCAAAAGGGGGTAATTTTTGGTAACTTTTAAATATTTCATCTTCTTCTCAAGTACTACTGGGGGGATTTCAACCAAACTTGGTAGAAAGCATCATTGGGGGATGCCAATTCAAGTTTGTGAAAATAGGGGTTCTGGGGGTCATAGGGGCCCAAATAGGGCCAAAAAGGGGTAATTTTTGGTACTTCTTTAAAAATCTTCTTCTAATAAACCATTAATGCCAGAGCTTAAATATTTTGTGTGCATGACAACTAGGACAGGTATATTATAAATTGTGAAATTCATGCCCCTGGGGTCATGTATGGGGCCACACCCAGAGGTCAAAGTTCATCATGTTAAAAAATTAACATTTTCATCTTCTTCTGATGAAGTACAAAGCAAATTTCAAACAAACTTGGTGAAAAGCATCATTTGGAAATGGTTATTCGGATTTGTGAAAATAAAAAGGCTTGGGGGTCAGGGGGCCCTAAAATGGGGACCAAAAGGGGGTGATTTTTGGTAACTTTTAAATATTTCATCTTCTTCTCAAGAACTACTGGGGGGATTTCAACCAAACTTGGTAGAAAGCATCAATAGGGGATGCCAATTCAAGTTTGTGAAAATAGGGGTTCTGGGGTCAAAGGGGCCCGAATTAGGGCCAAAAAGGGGTAATTTTTGGTACTTCTTTAAAAATCTTCTTCTAATAAACCGTTTATGCCAGAGCTTAAATATTCTGTGTGCATGACAACTAGGACAGGTATATTATAAATTGTGAAATTCATGTTCCTGGGGTCATGTATGGGGCCACACCCAGAGGTCAAAGTTCATCATGTTAAAAAATTAATATTTTCATCTTCTTCTGATGAAGTACAAAGCCAATTTCAAACAAACTTGGTGAAAAGCATCATTTGGTAATGGTTATTCGGATTTGTGAAAATAAAAAGACTGTGGGGTCAGGGGGCCCTAAAATGGGACCAAAAGGGGGTAATTTTTGGTAACTTTTAAATATTTCATCTTCTTCTCAAGAACTACTGGGGGGATTTCAACCAAACTTGGTAGAAAGCATCATTGGGGGATGCCAATTCAAGTTTGTGAAAATAGGGGTTCTGGGGGTCATAGGGGCCCAAATAGGGGCCAAAAAGGGGTAATTATTGGTTCTTCTTTAAAAATCTTCTTCTAATAAACCATTAATGCCAGAGCTTAAATATTTTGTGTGCATGACAACTAGGACAGGTATATTATAAATTGTGAAATTCATGCCCCTGGGGTCATGTATGGGGCCACACCCAGAGGTCAAAGTTCATCATGTTAAAAAATTAATATGTTCATCTTCTTCTGATGAAGTACAAAGCCAATTTCAAACAAACTTGGTGAAAAGCATCATTGGGTACTGATTATACAGATTTGTGAAAATAAAAAGGCTTGGGGGTCAGGGGGCCCTAAAATGGGGACCAAAAGGGGGTAATTTTTGGTAACTTTTAAATATTTCATCTTCTTCTCAAGAACTACTGGGGGGATTTCAACCAAACTTGGTAGAAAGCATCATTGGGGGATGCCAATTCAAGTTTGTGAAAATAGGGGTTCTGGGGTCAAAGGGGCCCAAATAGGGGCCAAAAAGGGGTAATTTTTGGTACTTCTTTAAAAATCTTCTTCTAATAAACCTTTAATGCCAGAGCTTAAATATTCTGTGTGCATGACAACTAGGACAGGTATATTATAAATTGTGAAATTCATGTCCCTGGGGTCATGTTTGGGGCCACACCCAGAGGTCAAAGTTCATCATGTTAAAAAATTAACATTTTCACCTTCTTCTGATGAAGTACTAAGCCAATTTCAAACTAATTTGGTGAAAAGCATCATTGGGTACTGATTTTACAGATTTGTGAAAATTAAAAGGCTGGAGGTCAGGGGTGCCTAAAATGGGGACCAAAAGGGGGTCATTTTTGGTAACTTTTAAACATTTTCATCTTCTTCTCAAGAACTACTGAGGGGATTTCAACCAAACCTTTTTCTTATTCTTTCAAACAAAATCACTTGTCTTGGTGCTCTTTTACTCAGGTGACCGTTAAGGCCCACAGGGCCTCTTGTTGTATGGGACTATTTTGTGCGGAAACATACAAAGTCGCTGCCTTCTCAAAATTTTGTTCATGGAGTTATGAATAATTTTTTTCGACCAATCAGAACGCTCTTTTTTGATAGACGAAACTAAAAATTAAATTATTGAAATTTGTAACTATTAATCTGTGTCATGTTAAACCTGGAATATTCCTGTTTTTGAGAGAAGGTATACAAAGATCAGACTGCGAATTTGTGCAGGCTGATTGCTATATATACCCCCTCTTTGTCCCCTCAAGCATCAGTTGTTTATAGAATTAACTGTCAAAAGAAAAATTGACCCAGCACTATAGCCATACAGTGCTTTTGGTCCTTTGATTTTGATGTAATTCTCAACACTGATTTTACTTAGCATGACAAGGGTTAGCTATCAGGAGGGGATACTGATGCCTCAAAAATAGTTTCTAAGCATTTATGTTAGGACCTGTTGTTTACCAGAGAAAAGTGTTTCAGGTTGTCGGAAGGAAGTAGGTCTGCAGTTAAACTGCACTGCTTGAATTTTAATAGGGCATATAATTTCCTTTTCGGATCAATCTTAAAAGCAATGCTTCCAAATTGGGTTCATTTGCGGGCTCTGATTTCATAATAATAGGGAATTCGATAGGCTGATCTGCAGAACAAAGTGGCACTTAAGTTAATGTTGCAAGTCCATGGGTTTTGTCTATTTATGGCATGAGATGATACATTTCTTGCCCTTTACTGTATGAGAAAATCTTGTTTTTTTTTACTCTGGATATAGCAGTGGGTTTGTGGGGAAATGTATAATACAGAAAGGCACTTGCAATCCTTTCCTGTTTTGCGAAATTTTAGACCAGTCCAAATTCAAAGAGTTTGCAGACAAAAGAAAATATTTTTGAAAAAGAAGAAATTGCTTGTTACAAGCAATTTCTTCTTTTTCTACAATGTTTTCTCAATTACAAAATTACAGGGACGTAAAAACCAGGTATTGAACAGGAAAGGGTTAAATTCCTTTTATCATATTTCCATTCATATTCCCCCCCCCCCCAAACAAGAAGATTGGGAAAACATAGTGGATAGTGAAGTAATTGCTAGAGCACCTAACCATGGATTCCTTGTATTTATTACACCAGTACAACCACTATACATCCTTTCCTTGCCTCCAGCTGCTCATCCCACTTAGGTTTACGATTATTCGCTGATTGCTGGAGGACATTCATATCTTTAAGGAGTTTTATGCTTTTTGAAAGGAAATTCATTCTTCCATGCTTAAAAAGAATGGTAACATAGTAGAGGTGGTTGCTTTATCCATTCCCAAACTTCAAACTTTAAAATTAGACTGGTCTAAATTCTAATATGAAAATTGATTTGTTGGGTAGAAAGCATTGTGGGTAACAATCGAATTTTTTCATTTTCCACAATGCATTTCAAAGCTTTTTTCTCAGGGGCGTCAAAAAACATGAATGTGTGGGCATCAGGTTAAACTTTATTGATGTGTTTATTTTCTTATTGAAAGGTAAAATTCATATACATGATTTTTATGCTTTAGCAAATTCATTCTATAGGATTTACTCCCTTGAGGGAGCTCTTCAGAAAGGAAGTCAAAAAAGTAGATTACCCATGTGACAAGCTACACTGATTGCAGTTGACAGAGCTGTATGGGACTTAGATCCCACCCCAGACAAGATTATTGTGATAGGACAGCTCCGTCAAATCTAATCTCTAGAACGGCAAATCATATTAACTGTTGCTTTTGTGCTAAAGAGAACATAGAACCAACCCTTCTCTACAAGGTTTACTAAAAGAAATCCTAAGAAATATTTTACACCCTGCCATCATGTGTTGATGGCTGAATAAGAAGTTAGGATAACAAGACTAAAACTAACAGGGTAAAGCTTAATCCATTCCCATTTTTAGCTCACCTGAGCACAAAGTGCTCTGGTTGAGCTATTGTCATCGGTCATCTTCCTTCCATCAGTCCTTTCACAATTACAAAAAAATCTTCCTGAACTAATCATGGAATTTCAACATAACTTCACAGAAATGATCCTTAGGTCATGCTCTTTCAAAATACTTCAAAGAATTGAAATCCATGAAGAACTCTGGTTGCCATGGCAACAGAGTGAAAAAAATTTAAAAAAATCTTCTCCTCCCAAACCATAAGGCCTAATGCTTTGATATTTGGTACAAATCATCATCTATTGACCCTCTACCAAAATACCTCAAAGAATTACCGTATTCTGAAATTTAGCCCTTTCTGTGCAATCCCTGCTTTTACATAGAAATAATGAAGGAAATCTTAGAAAATCTTCTTCTCCCAAACCATAAGGCCTAATGCTTTGATATTTGGTACAAATCTTCATCTATTGACCCTCTACCAAAAAACTTCAAAGAATTACTGTATTCTAAATATTACCCTTTTTCTAGGCGATCTCTGATTTTACATAGAATAAAAGAAGGAAATCTTTAAAAATCTTCTTCTCCCAAATCATAAGGCCTAGAGCTTGATATATGGTACAAATTAATATCTTTAACCCTCTACCAAAATTCTTCAAAGAATTACCGTATTCTGAAAATAACCCCTTTTCTGTGTGATCCCTGATTTTAAAAAGTATTAAAGAAGGAAATCTCTAAAAAACTTCTCCTCTCAAACGATAAGGCCTAATGCTTTGATATTTGGTATAAACCATCATCTATTGACCCTCTACCAAAAAACTTCAAAGAATTACCGTACTCTGAAAATTAGCCCTTTTCTGTGCGATCCCTGCTTTTACATAGAAATAATGAAGGAAATCTTAAAAAATCTTCTCCTCCCAAACCATAAGGCTTAATGCTTTGATATTTGGTACAAATCATCATCTATTGACCATCTACCGAAATACTTCATACAATTACCATACTATGAAAATTAGCCCTTTTCAATGCGATCCCTGATTTTACATAGAAATTAAGAAGGAAATCTTAAAAAAATCTTTTTATTCCAAACCATTAGGTCCAGGGCTTTAGTATCAAGTGTGTAATAATACCTATTGACCCTTTACCAAAATACTTAATAGAATTACTGTATTCTGGAAATAAGCCCTTTTCTGTGCAATCCCAGAAAGGAGTTATGAAGGATATCATAGAAAATGTTCTTCTCCTAAACCATTAGGCCTAGAGCTGTGATATTTGGTATGTATTAATGCCTATTGACCCTCTACTTAAGTACTTCAAATAATTACCACAATCTTGAAATTGGCTCAATATGGTTGGATCTTCACTTTACCTAGGATTAAAGGAGAAAATCTTTAAAAGATCTTCTTCTCCAAAATGATTAGGTGTAGGGCTTCGATATATTGTATATTACATCATTACTCCTTGAGCCATCATACTCGGGGGAAAGATATAAGACCATCATGGTCCTCTTGTTTGAAATTTAAGAATAGTCAAAATTGAAAGAGGTTGCAGACGACAATGAAAATTGGATGGAATTTGAAATGAAACCATCCTATGTGGTTGAAAATATTATGGGAAAAAAAGAAATTGCTTGTTGCAAGCAATTTCTCCTTTTCCTACAATATATTCTCAAGTGTAAATTCACAGGAGCTTAAAATCCCGGGTTTGTTAAGGAATGGGTAAAGGGCAGTATACTTGTGACTCACGAGAGGGTTTGAAGTCCACAGGTTCTTTCCCTGGCTGCACAACTTGGGTAATATCAGCTCAATACAAAACGGCTTCAGTCTATTACTAGTTGTGCCGATACCTGGGAAGATCTCAAATTATTTAACTTCTATTTGATACAAATGAAATTTGGTTGAAATTCTTACAAACTTAATAAAGCCATAGATTTTTTATCCCCCGCTGTTTTGGCGAAGGGGATATAGTAATAGTCTCCGTCAGTCATTTCAACTTGAAACTTCATAGGTGGATAGATCTCATTGAGGAGAAGTGCAGTGCACAAGAACCGAAACTCTTGCTTGCATAATTTTGGAGTTATTTTTCCCTTTGTTGTTTTAAAGACTAAGATTTTGTCAGGGGCATATCTCTGAAAGTATATTAGCTATTAACTTGAAACTTCATAGGTGGATAGATCTTGTTGAGGAGAAGTGCAGTGCACAAAAAACAAAACTCTTGCTTGCATAATTTTGGAGTTATTGCCCTTTGTTGTTTTAAAGACTAAGATTTTGCACGGGGCATATCTCTGAAAGTATAATAGCTATTAACTTGAAACTTCATAGGTGGATAGATCTTGTTGAGGAGAAGTGCAGTGCACAAGAACCAAAACTCATGCTTGCACAATTTTGGAGTTATTCCCCTTTGTTGTTTTAAAGACTTAGATTTTGTCCTGAGCATATCTCTGGAAGTATAATAGCTATTATCGAACTTATTGAGAAGAAATGCTGTGCACAAGAAGCCTAAATCTAACTGGCTTCAGTTTACTATCAAGCTTTTAAGGCGGGGGATGGCCATGTCCGACATGGCTCTTGTTATGAATTAATTGTTTTTATAATCAATCACAAGACTTGTTCAAACCTACACAAACAGTTGAAATGAGACTGAATTTTTTCATGTACAATAGAGTTTTTTGATTTTTAGCTCATCTTAGCTCATCATGCTCAAGGTGAGCTATTGTGATCAGTAAATGTCTGTCAGTCTTTCTGTCTGTCCATATGTCCGTCCAGAAACAATTATTGAAAAATCTTCTCCTCCTAAACTAATTTACCATCAGATTTCAAACAAACATCACAGAAATGATCCTTAGGTCTTGCCCTATCAAAATACTCTTAAGAAATGGTAGATATAATGGAATCTTGTTGCAACACCAATTTGTTGCAATTAACCAGAAGTTGCTTTTAAAAGGACCTTTTTTTCAAACCTAATGTTTGTGCATAAGTCAGTTGCAAGTAAGCATTGAATTGCTATTATCAGGGTTGCATTCCCACTTGACAAAATTTTAGACTGGTCAAAATTGAAAGAAGTTGCAGACGACAATTTAAAGTTTATGAAATTTTGGATTTTTTCAACTTTCTGGGTAGAAAACATTTTGGAAAATGAAGAAATTGCTTGTAACAATTTCTTCATTTTCCACAATATTTTCCAAAGCTTTTTTTCTTTGGGGCATCTAAAAGCGTCGCTGAGTGGGAAGGCTTATGAGGATTCCACTGTACCATCACCTATTGACCTTCAACCAAAATTTCCTCAAAGAATGACTTTACTGAAAATAGCCCTATGTTGTGTGATTTGAGATTTACATAGAAAATCTTAAAAAAAAATTCTTCAAACCATAAAAACTTGGAACCTTGTTATTTGGTATGTATCATTGCTTAGCACATCATGCTCAAGGTGAGCTATTGTGATCAGTAAATGTCCGTCAGTCTTTCTGTCTGTCTTTGTGTCTGTCCAGAAACAATTATTGAAAAATCTTCTCCTCCTAAACTAATTTACCATCAGATTTCAAACAAACATCACAGAAATGATCCTTAGGTCTTGCCCTATCAAAATACTCTTAAGAAATGGTATATATAGTGGAACCTTGTTGCAACACTTATTTGTTGCAATTAACCAGAAGTTGCATACAGTCAGTTGAAAGTAATCAGTGAATTGCTACTACCAGGGTTGCAATTTAGAGGATTCCTCTGTTCCATCAGCTATTGACCTTCAACCAAATAACCTCCAAGAATGACTTTACTGAAATTAGCCCTATGTTGTGTGATCTGAGATTTACGAAGGAAATCTTTAAAAAAATTCTTCAAAAAACTATAAAAACCTAGAGCCTTGATAATTGGTATGTATCATTGCTTATTCATGCTCTGCCAAAATACTTCAAAGAATGACTCAACTCTGAAAATAAGCCCTATTTTGTTGTATCTTGGATTTACATAGGATTGAAGGAGAAAAACTTTAAAAATCTTCTTCTCCAAAACTGTTAAGCTTTGAGATCTTTTAGATTTTATGTATAACATTATTTAAATGCGTTCAGCCATTATACTCAGGTGAGTGATATAGGACCATCATGGTCCTCTTGTTTAGTGTTTTCACACACACTTTAACCCGTTAAAAGATGACAACATTTTAGACAGGTCAAAATTCAAAGAAGTTGAAAACAATAGTTTTAAGTTGATGGAAATTTGAGAGGGAGGGCAGAAAACAGAGATAGTAAAGAAATTGCAAGTAAAACACGAAAGTGAAAAATTTGGATTGTGAGGGAGTGGATTAAACCTTGATTCCACATCTTCATATTTAATCCGTTCCCACAAAATCCCTCCTTTTTACGCCCCTCAAGAAAAACGCTTTTGAAAACATTGTGGAAAATAAAGAAATTGCTTGTAACAAGCAATTTCTTCATTATCCACAATGTTTTCTATCCCAAAAGAATATTTTTTTTTAAAATTTCACTAAAATGTTGTCTGCAGCTTCTTTCAATTTGGACCAGTCTAAAATTTTGTTGTGTTGGAATGGTTTAATTTGTTTTGACTTCTGTGAAACAATTTCATCTAAATCTTGCAAACATAGTATATAAAAATTATATAAAAATTATTGAATACTTTTGTTTCACCTTTCCTGTACAAATTTTACATTGCTTTCATTTTGAACTTGAGAAAACAATGTGGATAAAGGAGGATTTGCTTGTAACAAGTATCTCCTTTTATCACAATATTTTCTAACACAAAGGATGGTTTAATTCCAAATTGCATGCAATTTTCATTGTTGTCTGCAACCTCTTTCAAATTGGACCTGTCTAAAATTTCAAAACAGTAAAAGGTTAAACTCTGCTGATTTTTGCTTTCTTTGAAATTATAGTAGATACATCTTTTCATTTATTGTTGGATAATCATAGGCTGCTACTTGGAAAATGTGAGAAATCTATTTTTAATAGCTTGACATACATTTTCTTTAATACCAGGAACAGTTTCTTGAATACAAAATCATTTTTTATAAGGTATGATTGTAGAATTCTTTTAAATTTTGCCCTGAAAAAAGGACTGATAATTAGACTGGTATTTTGTAGTGGTTAAGAATTGAAATCACAAAATGTCTGGATGTTCTAGGAGATTTATTCAATCTGTCCTTGGTCTGCTGTTTATTTTGGTTCCAACTTATAATTTCAGGTATCATATAAAGCAAATGACTTTTTCTTTTCTTGTGGGAAAATATTTTTATTGTCTTAGCCTTTGTCACATCCCAAGGTCAAACATGAAAATTTAGCATTTCCAGAGCATTGATCCTTCAGTTATGGATGGAGTTGAAAAAAACTTTACACAATTGATCTCTATCATAACTAAATGTGCAATTTGAAAAATTGATTGTCAAAGGTCAAGGTTACAGCTCAAGGTCGAACTTAAATTATAGATGTATTTCAATATAACTTGACACATGAGAATATGTGCCATTTAGGGGGAAAAAATTGGATAGCTCTAAGATCAAGTCCACAGCTCAAGGTCAAATGTTGAAAATTACCATGTCTGGAGCATAGATTCTAAAATTATTGCTGGAATTCAAAATAACTTACACAATTGTTCTCAAAGGTCAAGGTCGAACATGAATATTTAGCAATTCCATAGAATTGATCCTTCAGTTATGGTTGGAGTTGGAAATAACTTTATATAATTGCTATCTGCCATGAGTAGATGTGCCATTTTTAGCTCACCTGAGCACGTAGTGCTCAAGTGAGCTATTGTGATCCCCTTTTGTCCGGCGTCCGTCCGTCGTGCGTCGTGTGTCGTGCGTCGTGCGTCGTCCGTCAACAATTTCTTTAAACAACATCTCCTCCCAAACCACTGGGCCAATTTAAATCAAATTTGGCAGAAATGTTCCTTAGGTGGTCCCCTTCAAAAATAGGTAAAAGAATTGAAATCAGTTAAAAACTCTGGTTGCCATGGCAACAAAAGTGAAATTTCAAAATATTCTTTAAGAATCTTCTCTTCCTGACCCAGAAGGCGTAGAGCCTTGATATTTTGTATGAAGCATCAGTATATTGACCTCTTTCAAAATAGCTAAAATCATGATCCTCCGGTCCCAAGGGGCGGAGCCCCAGGGGGGTGGGGTTTATATAGAAATAAAGAATGATTTTTTAAATGACATCTCCTCCCAAACCACTGGGCCAATTTGAACCAAATTTGGCAGAAATGTTCCTTAGGTGGTCCCCTTCAAAAATAGCTAAAAGAATTGAAATCCGTTAAAAACTCTGGTTGCCATGGCAACAAAAGTGAAATTTTAAAAAAATCTTTAAAAATCCTATCCTCCTGACCCAGAAGGCGTAGAGCCTTGATATTTTGCATGAAGCATCAGTATATTGACCTCTTTCAAAACAGCTAAAATCATGATCCTCCAGTCCCCAGGGGCGGAGCCCCAGGGGGGTGGGGTTTATATAGAAATAAAGAACAATTTTTTAAATGACATCTCCTCCCAAACCACTGGGCCAATTTGAACCAAATTTGGCAGAAATGTTCCTTAGGTGGTCCCCTTCAAAATTAGCTAAAAGAATTGAAATCCATTAAAAACTCTGGTTGCCATGGCAACAAAAGTGAAATTTTAAAAAAATCTTTAAAAATCTTCTCCACCTGACCCAGAAGGCATAGAGCCTTGATATTTTGCATGAAGCTCAGTATTTTGACCTCTTTCAAAATAGCTAAAATCATGATCCTTGGGTCCCCAGGGGCGGAGCCCCAGGGGGGTGGGGTTTATATAGAAATAAAGAACGATTTTTTAATTGACATCTCCTCCCAAACCACTGGGCTGATTTGGACCAAATTTGGCAGAAATGTTCCTTAGGTGGTCCCCTTTAGAAATAGCTAAAAGAATTGAAATCCGTTAAAAACTCTGGTTGCCATGGCAACAAAAGTGAAATTTTAAATAATCTTTAAAAATCTTATCCTCCTGACCCAGAAGGCGAAGAGCCTTGATATTTTGCATGAAGCATCAGTATATTGACCTCTTTCAAAATAGCTAAAATCATGATTGTCGGGTCCCCAGGGGCGGAGCCCCAGGGGGGGGGCGTATAGGCATGAAGCATCAGTTCACAGACTTCTTTTTTGTTTCTGAAATTATAACCCATGGAAAAAGTTCTTTCCTTCTTTCAAATCAGCACTTAAGCCTTGGAATTTGTAATTTAGACTTTTTGATCCCCAGGTTCATAGTCTTTATATGAAATTGTGGCCCACTTGTTTCATAATCCTAACCTTAACATGAAATAAGACTGTTGAAAGAAAAAGAGCCTTTATCTCAGGTGAGTGCCCCAGGGCCAACGGCCCTCTTGTTAAAAATATTCTTATAGTTCCAAGATCACAGCCCAAGGTTGAACTTAAAATTAAGCATTTCTAGAGCATAGCTCCTTCAATTATAGATGGATTTCAAACTAATTTGGCACAAGTGTTCTCAGTCATTAATGTATGTACAATTTGAAAAAGAAAATCAGATAGCTCTAAGCTCAAGGTCACAGCTCAAGGTCAAATATTAAAATTATGCATGCCTGGAGCATAGCTCATAAAATTATGGATTGATTTCAAAACAACTTTACACAATTGTTCTCTATGGTGAATAGATTGTGCCATTTGAAACAAATTTTCAGATAGCTCCAATGTCACAGCGTTTAAATTGAGCATATCTGGAATAGGGTGAGCATATACTGGCATCTGTGTCTGTTGGTCCATCCGAAACCTTTTCCCTGATTATTTTATACTTTTTGTGACAAAGCTATCTTTGGGGAACATAATCCGTCTCTGATTGCTCTTGTTTATGACTGTGGCTTTGCCTGTAAAGTTAGAAAACTCATTACCATAAAGACCCTAACCAGCAACCAAACAATTAACAATATAGCCAATGAGCAAAGCCCTATACCGTCTGCCAAGAAGCCAGCCCATCAAAATCAACTTACTATAACAAAATACCACTGCTAATAGAAACGTTAAACTGACCCAAGCTTTAATCATTTTTGTATATAATATGACTCTTCGAAGAATCGGGGATAAAATATTACTTGCAACAAAACAGATTGCTTTTAACATAGACAATTTAAAATCACAACTATCAAAGCACAATGAGCAAGGTACCAGTGCAGTGTATCATAGATGAACCATCATTATTGGAGCAACTCACCGAAACTTTTGTACAAGTCAAGTTGATTGATATTTAAGACATGTGCTGAGTAAAGGATACCAAAGTACCGAAAGCCAAATATCAATGCACAATCAGCAAGAGACTCATTTGAAATTGTAATGAACTTCTATAGAACTTCTCTGTTTAATTCAGCTGACTTGATCAAGGTTGACATCCTTTTGATGATGCCTAGATTGGGTTTTACCAGACTCTTAGCCCATTATCACACAATGCTGCTTTTTGACCCCTATAAATGAACTTACAGAAACATTTTATTGGAAAAAGTAATTTCTACTTTTATCGTAATAGCCACGGTCATAGCCCAGTGGTAGCACATAGGACTCCTAGTCAAGGGGTCCCGGGTTCAATTCTCATCCACTCCATTCCCACACAATCCTGCATTTTTACATACCACAAGAAAAAACATATGGAAATCAAAGTTGGAAATGAAGAAATTGCTTGTGACAATCAATTTCTTCATTTTCAACCTTGTTTTCTACCCAAAAAGATAAAGATGTTCAAAATTGTCTCAATGTGAAATTGCCGTCTGTACCTTTTTTAAATTAAGACCAGTCTTAAATAATAGATTAACCCTTGTCATGCTGAACCCAGAATATTCCGGTTTGGGCAGGAGGTATAGACAAAGATAAGCTTGCAGATAAGTGCAGTCTGATCTAGGTCTACACCTCCTGCTTGTACTTTTCCTACCAGTGAAATTTCAAAAAGAAGATTATGGAACAAGTACATGTACTATCAGTGCTCTCCGCCCTTTGATTTAAATACAATTTCGTAAGGGATTTTATACAGCATGACAAGGGTAAATATTTTAAGTCATAAAAATATACAGTCTAAAACTATTTACGAATATTTTATAATGAAATATTATTTAGTTACAAATCTGGACAAGTTTTTAGAGTGTTTCGAGGTCTCTCTTGATTTCTGCTTCATCATTATTCATTACAACAATTCATTGACAAGGCTTTATTGGCAATAATTTCTGGAAATTGCTAGAAATTGTTTCCACAAACCAGTAGGTTATGGATATAATGTCGTGTCATTTCATGGCACTAACATGGACAACACTGTTATTGATCTCACAACAAAATGTAATACAAAGTACCAATAAATCATCCTAATCACCATGATATTTTCCCTCCTTTTCAGTACCAGAGCTTCTTAGGGAGCAGGATTAATTCAAGCATTTAGGAGTCTTGATCATTTGCAAGCGTTTGAAGGATGAAAGTTACTCATAAAAAGCTCCCAAGTGATCTGGAAGATTTGTTATGAATTATTGAAGATAGGAACCTTGAGGATGGTATTTTTTATGGTTCTATAGTTTAAGTAGGAATTAGTATTCTACACTATTTTGTAAATAAATTTGTAGATGAAGTTGGAATAATAACGCTTCATTAGTCTAATAGGCTGGGTCTTCCAAGAACTATTGATTTTGGCGAAGCCATGTTGTTTTGAGTTGAATCGATCAATGGTGGATACTTAATATGTATCTACAGGCCACTTCTCGTGATTGTCCTAGAATGTAGAATTATGGAAGAGAATCTCAGAATTGTTTTTATGCTTGATTTAGTCTTTCTTATTCAGGTCTTTAATATGTTAAATGATCCATTAATCATTAAAGATCCAAATATCTAACATTTGAACTAAGTCTATCTCACAAGTTCTCTGCTGCTTATGCAATCAACAGATAATGTCAATCGAAAATTGATAGACCAATCAAAGTGGTTATTTGCATCCATATAAAACTACTTCATTGGTAAAACCACCCAATTGGTTGGCAATCCAAATGTCCCAACTGTGGCTTTTTCAAGCTGCAGATATGACTTACAGGTTTTGGTATGTGCATTTTCTTTCTTAGCAAATTTCCAACCAAAATATTGGTCTAAAGTTTCACTGTGTCGGAATTTGTGAAAAGTCACCCCTCAATCAATCTATTCATCTGTCAGTCTCTATTTCTTCAGAAGGCATTTATTTGAAAAGCGATTGGCCTAAACTGTTACCCTATTCCCATACAATGACACTTTTTGATGCCTAATCCCATACAATGACACTTTTTGATGCCCCTCACATAAAGAATTGGGAAAAACATTGTGTAAAAGCAATTTTTTCCTTTTTTCACAATGTTTTCTGCCCAGAAAGTTGAAAAATCTAATAAATCATCAACTTTTCATTGTCATCTAAAACTCCTTTCAATTTGGACCAGTCCAAGGTTTTGCCATCTGGTAATGGGTTAAACTAGATTATTGCAATGATATTGAGTACCCTCTACAAAGAAATATCCTAGAGCTCTAACTAGTTTTGTTTGCGGACAAAATGATTGGCATGAAGGAAGAAAACAAGTTCTGATAAAAAGTCTTGAGGTTGTTTACTTCCTGAAATTGTCTCTATCATAATTCAATTTTGGGGAAACTTATTGAATTTACTTCTGAAAGTACCTAAGGCATATTGAGTATGTTTGAGAAATATAAGTGATAGGCTTTTCAAGGGCACCCAATACATGTAATGATTTTACTGTGACTAGGAAAAATATGAATCCAGAAATTTAACCCTTGTCTTGCTGGACCTGAATATTGTTTCTTTGGCAGGAGGAATAGACAAAGATTAGCCTCGATATTAGGTGCAGTCTGATTTTAGTCTATAATACCTATTTGTCCTCTTTAACCCATAACCACACAACAATGTTTTCTGACACCCTGAAGAAATACAATCATAGAAAACCTTGTGGGAAAAGTAGAAATGGTTTGTAACAAGCAATTTCTCCTATTCTCACAATTTTTTCTGGCCTATTTGGCACTTAATTTCAAATTGTAGCACAATTTTTAATGTCCCCCCCGCACCTTCTTAATATTTGTAAGTCTAAAATTTTGTTGTCAGAATTGTTCACAAAGTAAGTACTGTCCCAGTAGACCTACAGTGCTGTCTGCCCTTTGATTTTAATGTAATTCATAAGAAGGATTTTATTTGGCTTGACAAGGCTTGATATTTGCCCTGGATGTTGAGTAGATTGAGGTTTCAAAAGTTCTGTTCTAGGGAAAAATGCTCTTGTTCCTCTTGGTTGGAATTTACCTACATTGCCATAACCAGACGAAAAATCAACATGACTCACTTCAGCACAGTTTTTCTCTGCTAGGAGTAGATGGGCATTTATAATCAGTTACATGGATATCTCAAGGTCAAGGTATCATTTCAAGGTCAAATGTAAGAATTGCCGTATACTCAGATTGTGTGAATAATTTCTTCATTATCCACAATGTTTCCTACCCTAAAAGACAAAGATTTTCAAAATGTCATCACTTTAAAATTGTTGTCAGCAACTTCTTTGAATTTGGACTGGTCTGAAATTTTGTCATCTGGGAATGGATTAAATCAAAGGGTCGAAAACACTGAAAGTACTAAATGAGGGTTAATAAAATTTTTGAACATTTATTTTTAATCTAGCTTAAAGCAGGAGGTCTAGACAAAGCAGGAGGTCTAGACAAAGATCAGACTGCACATACGTGTGCATGCTGATCTTTGTTTAGATCTGAAGAATACTCTTGGCTCAGCATGACAAGGTTTAATCTATGTAAACATACGGACAGATGTACGAGAGGTGCTTGTAGCAACTCTAGTTATTGAAAAGAAAATGAATTTATTTAGCCTTCTTGAAATGCTTATAGACTCCATGTTGATCAGTTGTGTGAGGTACCTGTCATTTCTGGTGGCTTATATCTGTTTTAAGCTCTCTAAACACCCTTTAAGGTTATTATTGAAGACTACTAATTAATTGGTTGTTCTCTTTAAGTGGTATGAATAGAACAAGTACCTATAAAGAATGTTGAAGCCTAAAAGAAAGTAATAATCCTACATTAACTTGCTTGTTCCTGGAACTTGATGTGGTTTTGCTGGGTTACAGCTTTTAACCCATTCTTACACAGTCTCGCTTATTTTTTCATTTCTCAAAAAATTTTTTAAAATAATTGGAAAATATTGTGGAAAATTAAAAGCAATATCATCCATTTTCCATAATGTTTTTCCTGTAAGGCAAATATTTTCAAATTTAATTGGGTCTAGTCCAAGATTTTGTTGTCTGGTAATGGGTTATGGGTAGTTCTGTATATAGCCAGTCATTGTTTTGGGAACCAATGAGGTTTGTGTTTAAAAAAATGTTAGATGGCATAAGTTTAGATTGGGACAAATTCAAACAAGTTGCAGATGATAGAAGTTTCAAGCTTGGGGGGTGGGGGGTGAAAATTGATTAAAAAAAATGTGCTGTGCTTTTCTAGACCTTTTATATTATTTTACCATCACAGCTAGCTTGGGACTTGTTAAGATTCAGTGCTGAGGTATTGATAGAACCTAGTCTGATAGACTAATGTGGAGTAAATGTTCCGTGAATGATTTATGACCATATAAGGAAATCCGCAGGAATTTTGCATGGTTATGTACCTTGTTTTGTTTAATTAAGTGTGTTCATAATCGGATGGCGAAAATATGTCACATGACGAAGACTGGTTTTGTCTACACTCAAATTTAAAAAATGCAGGTTGTAAAATCCAAATTTTATACTTTATAAATCAAGAACACTAAATAAGTGATCTATAGAAGTTAATTGGTTAGAACAATACTGTAGCTATACTTCAATGAAGATGAATTATTATTTGTTTACAAAAAAAGCCTTTAAAATCACAATATTGGCGACAGTGTCGTTCTTACCAGTTTAAATGTCTTTCGATAACTTATTTAGTGTTCTTACGTTCTGAACTATGAAAATCAAAGATTTTGACCTTCATTCTGTGAGTGTAAACAAATATCCGTCTTAGTCAAGAAATACATTATGTCCTTCAGTCTTTTATGATAAGCTTAATCCATTCCCACATTATGAAATTTTAGACAAGTTGAATTTTAAAGAAATTGCAGATGAAAATTTTAATTTGGTGAAATCTTTAAAATCTTTCTCTTTTGCAGTAGAAAACATTGTGGATAATGAAGAAATTGCTTGTAACAAGCAATTTCTTCATTTTCCACAATTGTTTTGCAAAGCTTTCATATTCAAGGGCGTTTAAAAGCGTTACTGTGTGGGAATGGGCTAAGAATGTTCTTGTTCTAGACATTTATCCCTGGTGAAGTGTATGCCATACTTTAAATTTTGCAGGCAAGCGGGGCAAGCAGACAGCATCCAATTCTTTGTCTCATGAAAATAACTTCAGTATCTCAAGTCTGAATGTTTTGATTGATTGATTGAATGGTGTTTAATGCTGCTTTTAACAGTATTTCGGTCATATCGTCGCGGCTGGAGCACCTAACAATGGATTCCTGGTATTTTTCACACCAGTACTACCACTACATCCTTTCCTAAATTCCTAGCCTCCAGCTGCTATCCAACTTTGGTTTACGATTATCCACCCATTGGTGAGTGACAAATGTCGGAAAGAATATGTGTCGCCGCCGGGGATCGAACCCATGACACCCAATGATTGAAGATTAGAAGTCTGACGTGCTACCAACTGCACTATGGCGGCGGCCTGAACATTTCGAAATTAAATGCCAGTTGTGTTTTGGGTGTCCAGTGTGCAAGATTGACAACTCTATCAGCCTTGCTTTAAGAGTTCTGCCCTTTGTTGTTTGATTGCCTGAGCACAACATGCTCAATGAGAGATATTGTGATCAAGCTGTGTCCCTTGTCTGTTGTTTGCCATGTGTTGACTGCATCACGCTCTTCTGATTCCAAGTTCAATTATGATTTTCAACCAATACCTCACCACTAATGTCTTGCATGTTGATTTATATGTTGGTTTCTGTATGACGTCCATTTATTTGATGGATATAAAAATATCAGAAAATGATTTAAATTCACGCTGATATTTGTCTTAATTATAATGGGCTTTGCACGATAATGAAAATGTCATGAAAACATTTTAGTGTGGGTTCATATCAGTTTCTGTCTGCTTGTTTATGGGATGGAATAGGGTTGGTCTACTTGATATTAAACCCCTTTCTACACAGTGATGTTTTGTGACACTTCTCATGAAAAATGCTTGGGAAAACACTGTCCAAAATGTAGAAATTGCTTGTCACAAGCAATTTCTTCATTTTCCACAATATTTTCTACCAAGAAAGTTCGAAAAAAAATATCTAGAAATTCATAAACTTTAAATTGTCTTCTACAGTTCCTTTCCTTTTGGACCAGTCTAAAATTTCGCTGTCATGGGATGTCAATCAATTTCTGCTTTTTCCACAATGTTTTCTCAAGTTTAAAATCACAGCGACGTAAAATCCGGGTTTTTATAGGAAAGGGTTAATTGTCACAGTAAGAGAGAAGGACTGATTGGTCCATTTGGTATTTAAATGGTTGCATGACCATATTTATCAACGACAGACAGAATCGATACTGCCACTTAGTTATCCAATGGATCAGTGCAGTCTGAAGGCTATGGGATAGATTCAGAAATAAATCCATGCCTTTTGTAGTTTAGCAAACTGAGATAAATATTATTTATCCGAAATAAACACTTTAAGATTAGCATACAGCTAGTAGTCTTTGAATGCTGACAGGGCTTTCATTTTTGAGTATTCCTTGTGGAAAGACCTTAATTTGTCTTGGTACCAAGGTTAATTTGTAGGTGAAGGTCACATTTGAAAAATTTAGCCATAGGCAGGGGCATCAGTCAGTAAGTTTTTCATCATTACTAGCCTTTATAATAACCAATATATAGAAATAAATTTTAGACTGACCACTGGCCAGGCCTACTGGGCTCTGACAGAAAGTTCCATGTCAATATTAACCCTTGTCATGCTGTATGAATCACCTTACTGTCAAATCAAAGGGCTGAAATCACTGATAGAACTTGTTGTTCAAAAATCAGTATTTTTTTTTTAGAAATCAACTTCATAAACAACTCTGACAGGAAAAGTACAAGCAGGAGGTGTAGACTAAGACCAGCCTGCACATAAGTGCAGTCTGATCTTAGTCTACTCCTCCTGCCAAAACCGGAATATTCCGGGTTCAGCATGACAAGAGATAAATAGTGTTATTTTGCAAATTTATAGCCATTTACATGTAACTAAAAAAGTAATGGTCAGTTAGCAACCTTAACTTTGTAGCTACAGCTTGAATAAGCTTTAGTTACAATGTTTAGTTGCCGAACCAACAAAAATGTTTCATTGATGTCTTCATTACAAGACTACAAAATGTTGGACCAATCCAGTTTAACCCATTCCCAGTGACACTTTTTGATGCCCCATAAGAATTGGGAAAACTTTGTGTAAGACTACACTACGTTTTTTACACTATGTTTTCTACACTATGTTTTCTACCAAGCAAGTTGAAAAAATCTAAAATTTCATTAACTTAAAATTTTCGTCTGCAACTCCTTTCAATTTGGACCAGTCTAAAATTTTATCGAGTGGGAATGGGTTAAGAAGACAAGTGTACAAAATTTGTGTCAGAAAAGGATAAATTGCTAGTCAAAAGAAATATTTTTTTTTGTAATGTCTTCCTTTCACACTTAAAATTCTTCACAAAATCTGAATGTGTGATTGTTTGGTGATGGGTTAAAAGTTTGGACAGAAAAAGCCATTTAAGTTGAAGTAAAGCCATGAAACAAAAGAGCCCTAGTTTTATGGCTCCCCAAGTATGGATTATTGTGGTTTTACATGGTATAGGTTTCTTGAAAAATGAGGAAAACAATAAAGTTAGATTGTCTGGGAAACCAAGAAATCTCAATAATTGGTCTTTTTTTATATTTTTCCTGGAATAAAATTTTGTTAGAGTATTGGAGGCAAAGATATCTCTTTGGTATTGTTTGATTATGTGATCAATCACTAGATACTTGTATTTAGGCTATTTCCACACAATCCGTCTATTGGATGGCGTACACGAAAAAAGCTTCGTCATTTTATAAAAAAAGATAAAAAAAGAAAATAGCAAGAGCAAGAAAATGTTTCATAGACTGAAATTTAGAGTAGATTTTATTTGAAAAATAACCATATAGTAGAGTAGAAAATATTGTAGAAAAAGAATAATTTGCTTGTTACAAGCAATAACTTCTTTTTCTACAATTTTTTTCTCAATCATAAATTCAGGGGTTGTAAAAAGCAGGGATTGAACCAGAAAGGCTTAACGAAATTTCCCACTCAGTGATGCCTTTAGACGCCCCCAAGGAAAAAGGCTTTGGAAAACACTGTGGAAAATGAAGAAATTGCTTGTTACAAGCAATTTCTTCATTTTCCACAATGTTTTCTACCCAGAAAGTTGAAAAAATCCTGAATTTCATAAACTTTAAATTGTCATCTGCAATGTCTTTCAGCTTGGGCCAGTCTAAAATTGAGCTGTCTGGTAATGGGTTAAGGCACTATCATGCCGTCTGGTTGGTTGTTCTGAAGACATATAGTTAATAAAAGATTGTGTTGTAAGAAAAGAATTCTAATGACCAAAATTGGGTGGTCTTGTAATTTTGTATGTTTACTACTTTCAGATATGGAGACACCCTTCCTGAGTTTTTCCAACCCAAACTATCAGTTTGAAGACAAGACTAAACACAAAAAGATGTCAGCCACAGATTGTGACGTTGATGTCAACATCATGACACTGTCTACCGAAAAACAGACAAACTCGAAATTGAGTACTCAAAGGTTGAACTCTCAGAATTCCACTGAAGACGAGGATGTATCGATTCAAAGTGATGAAATCTCCTCGGATGAGGAAAATGAGTTTGTAGATACGTACACAAAACTTGACGATAATGATGATGAAGGTGATGAAAATGAAAAATTGGATAATACTGAAAATACGAATACAAACTATGGTGAAAAACCAAAAGGTATTCTTGCATATATCAGTCTGTTGGAACAGAGTGCGAAGGAACGAAGTGAAAAACGTAAAAATAAAGATTCAGAACATTTAGACACTTTTATCGATGATACAGATAGTGGACAGACTACACCATCTCTTACAGAACATCTGAAAAAGAAAACGTAAGTAATTGGTAAATGATGCATTACAAAATTTTTGACTGGTTTAAGTTGAAAAGATTTGCAGACAATGAAATTTTAAGTTTTTATGCTCCCCGAAAGAATTTTTTTGGGGAGCATATAGTCGCCGGCCTGTGCGTCAGTCTGTCTGTCCTTCCGTCCGTCCGTCCGTTCGAAGTCATTTCTCAGCAACCCCTGGGCCTAATTGGACGAAACTTCACATATAATCTTCCTAGGAAATTTCCAAGACCTGTTTTTTTATTTTTCTTATTTCAAGGATGCGTCATGGAAAAGGGGCCTTAATGTAAAAACTAGTTTTTTTGCCAATTTCTTCAAGACTTATTGTTAGAATTTCATGAAATTTCATATTTGAGTAGCAAATCAGATCCCCTTGACCTTAAACTAACAGGAATTTTCGTTTAAAAAAATGTGTCATGGAAAAAGGGGCCTTAATGTTATTACCTTTACGTTAACTGTCTTTTTTCCCCGCAAAAACTAAAATTGGCAATAAATATTTATTGGTTACAGATGAAGTCTTCATATATCACATGTGCATTGATTGTGACAAACCGTTTCTGTTGGTACCAAGTTCAAGGTCATCATTGAAGGCCAATCATTTCACAAGATCAAAATTTAGAAAAATCTTAACTTAAACATTATCTATATGCTTACAATGTTAAGGGATATAACCTTGATATTTCACATGTGCATTGCTTTTGATGTGGACTTTCTGTTGGTACTAAGTTCAAGGTCATCTGTCAAGATCAAGGTCATTTCTCTAGGTCAAAATTTGAAAATTTTAACTTTAACATTGTCTGTAAGTTTTCAATGGTAAGTGATATAGCCTTCATATTTCACATGTGAATTGCTAATGACATGACCTTTCTGTTGGTTTGAGGTTCAAGGTCATCTATCAAGGTCAAGATCATTTCTCAAGGTCAAAATTTCAAAAAAATTGACTTTAACAGAGCCCATCAGCATACAATGGTAAGTGAATATAGCCTTTATATTTTACATGTGCATTGCTTATGACATGGACTTTCTGTTGGTACTAAGTTCAAGGTCAAGTTCAAGGTCATTTCTCAAGGTAAAAATTTTGAAAAGCTTAACTTTAACATTGTCAATAAGTTTACAATGGTATTAGTGAAACTCTTTTCATATTTTACATGTGCATTGCTTATGACATGACCTTTCTGTTGGTATGAGGTTCAAGATCATCTGTCAAGGTCAAGGTCATTTCTCAATGTCAAAATTTCGAAAATTTTAACTTTAACATCTCCCATAAGTAAACAATGGTAAGTGAATATAACCTTCATATTTTACATGTGCATTGCTTATGACATGGATTTTCTGTTGGTACTAAGTTCAAGGTTACTGGTCAAGGTCAAGGTCAAATTGTCAAGGTCATTAAGTTTCAAATATTCCTCCTTCACTAATTGCCAAAATTTCTTGTTACTTTACATAAATGTTGTTCATTAAAAGCCCTAGGTAATTTTTATTTCAATTTTTGACCCAATGAGCCTTACCTTGCTAAAAGGGGGCTTAATGCCATATAGCTTTACATTTTGTATATATCCTATTCTAAAATGAATTAGTCTATTGTTTCTGCAAGACTACTCAAGTTAGAGTCTTCATTTTTTGTATGGAGACATTTTTCATTGATAATTTGGATAGTGAAGGTAAAATATTTAACCCTTTACCATATAATGATATTGAATTTTACTAGAATCAGGCCTGTGAAGCCAAAAAGCCTTATTCTGGGAGCATAATCCATCTCCGACGGCTCTTGTTATCATATTATATAAAAGAAATTGGATAGGCTATATAGTGAAAATCCTTTTTCTCAGTAACTGTTTGATTGATTTCAACCAAATTTCACATGAATTATACTTTGGTAATCCTTTATTTGATTTTTTCAATGAATTTGATTGGATGAAAATCATGGCTTTTATGTAGGGCAAAACTTATTTCCATATATAGAATATTTTCTGAAAACTTTGAAAATCTTTTGATGAGAAACCTGTAAAGGGATTTCAACCAAATATTGCAGGAGTGATCATCGGGTAATTGTCAGCTTCCTTAATATAAGTTTGACTGGTTGTAAAACATGGCTTTTATTGTCATGGCTTATGTTCATATTTGGTTAACAGAGAAAATTTTGTAAATTACTTTTCATCTAAGTTAGTTGAATTTTACATGACCCAACTTGACTGTTGTAAAACAGTGAAAACTTTGAAATGCTTCTCCAGAACTATTTGAAAGATTTTAGTGACCAGATTTATTTGCCAGGTATATGGCAAAGACGATTCAGTTCATATTGTATTCCTGAAAATACCATTTACTTAATCAGTACATTCAGGCCTGTGGAGTGATGCAGGCACTCAAGCACCTCTAGTTCTATGCTGCACCTGTGGTATGCAATTATCAACCTGGGACTACACAAAATTTTTCAAGGAACATATTGATACTGCCCACAGAATATTATATCTGCTTCCTGAGAAATTAGGACTTTTGAGAAAACAATATTATTGAATTTCATATCCTTATATTGGTGTGCTTGGTAAGTTATTTCTTGCTTCTGATTTTGAGATTCATGTTCCTTTGTTCAATTAAAAACTCAGGTGAGTGACCCAGGGCTATCTTGGCCCTCATATTTTGAAATGTTGGACAAAAAATTCTTGAAATTAGACTGCATAAAAAAATATTGGCAAGTAATGTATTACTTAGAAAGTATATTATGTTTGTCTGAACTTTTATTAACATTAACCAGTCTATCTTTGAATTTCATAAAAAGAGATCTAATTGGCTGAGATATTTTTAGCTCATCTGAGCACAACATGCTCATGGTGAGCTTTTGTGATCGTTGAATGTCTGTCTTCCGTCGTGCAGTGTGCGGCATCAACAATTGATGTGTTTTCATTCTAGAGGCCACAGTTTTGACCCAATATTCATGTAACTTGGTCAGAATAATTGTTAGGTCATGAGGAAGAACCCTTTTGATTATGGGAGGGTTCTATTGGAAAACACAGGAAAAGGGGCCTTAATGACTATTTCTTTGTTTACACTCTAGAGGCCACAAATATGGCTCTATCTTTATGAAACTTTGCCAGAATAATTATTAGGTCATAATGATGAACCCTCATGATTATTTGAAGGATCTTTCAGAAATCACAAGAAAAGGGGCCTTAATGACAATTTCTTTGTTTACACTCTAGAGGCCACAATTTTGGCTCAATCTTCATGAAACTTGGTCAGAATAATTGTTAGTTCATGAGAATTAACCCTAACGATTATTGAAAGGTTCTATCGGAAAGCACAGGAAAAGGGGCTTAATGACAATTTCTTTGTTTAAAGTTTAGACGCCACAATTTAGGCTCAATCTTCATGAAACTAGGCCAGAATAATTAATAGGGCATGAGGATGAAGCCTATTGATTATGGGAAGGTTCATTTGGAAAACACAGGAAAAGGGGCCTTAATGACAATTTCTTTGTTTACACTCTAGAGACCACATTTTTTGCTCAATATATGAAAATTGGCCAGAATAATTGTTTAGTCACAAGGATGAACACTATTGATTATAGGAAGGTACTTTTGGAAAACACAGGAAAAGGGGCCTTAATGACAATTTCTTTGTTTATGCTCTAGAGGTTATCATTTTGGCTCAATTGTCATGTTACTTGGTCAGGATACTTGTAAGGTCATAAAGATGAACCTCATAGATTATGGGAAGGTTCTATAGGATAACACAGGAAAAGGGGCCATAATGATATTTTCTTTGTTTACAATATAGAAGTCACATTTTTGCATCTATCTTTATGAAACTGATTATAGTTATTTGTCTCTAACTGCATTTTTTAACAGCAGATAGTTCAGGTGAGCAATCTAGGACCATCATGGTCCTCTTGTTGTTCTATCAGAGCCCTTGTTAAAATTTTTTTCCAATTCTTGTCTGAAACATATCTTCTACATTTATTGTTGAGTTTAAAAAAAAAACTTGGCGCAGTAACTGTTGTTCCCCTTGATAAGCAATAGTGTAATTAGTAAAGATTAATTGGAAATTATCAAGTTCAAGGCCACAACTGAAGGTCATGTGACAAGCACTTAGCCTTTTTCAAAATATTTAGACTGGTCCAAATTCAAAGATGCTGGAAAAGAAAATTTTCGTATTTTTTGTACTTTTAGTAGAAAACTTGATAACTGGTAACAAGCAATCTCTTCATTTCCTACAATGTTTTCCAAAGCTTGTTTCTGTTGGGCGTCAAAAAGCATCATTTTGTGGGAATGGGTTAAGTAAGGCATCTGTGTCTGTGGGATGTTTCTATTTTGAGTTATGGCCCTTTTCTCTTCAACTACACTTGATGGATTTGATGTCAAATTTCACATGGGCTTAGAGTATCAATCAAAATGACGAAATGTTTTTTCTGTGACATGAAACTGCTGGGGTGTTCATTACATAGTCTAGTTGATATTTGTATACCCAGTGGCAAGACCTTTTTGTCGGTACCCAAGGTCAAAGTCAAGGTCAAACATCAAGGTCAGTTTTGAAAATTGGCAGTGGAGGGTGGGCAATTGTGATTATTATGTAACTTCAGCTTATATCAAACTGTCTTCTATTGCCTTTTTGACTTAAAATAGTCTGCAATTTTGTTGTCTAGAAAAAGGTCTAAAGTTTGTCTGGTTTGATAGTTGTGTAGCCAGGAATTTTCAAAATGAAAGTAGAAAATTTATTAATGGTGACAGGGCAATACAGAGTCAGTCTATAAGTAAGGAATTACAGGACTTCCATTGGGACATCTTTAAATGGATTTTAGGTCATTAAGAATTTCTTATGGTACCTTTGTGGTGCAGTAGGGACCATTATTTTCTTTCCTGCCATGAATAAATACAGGAAATGGATATTTTTACAAAGTGTCCAGTCACATTGGAGGTAACAGTTGTAAGCTTACTCTGATGCATAGAGTGAACAAAATTTTTCAACAGTGATTATTACTCTAGAAACTTATAACTAACCCATTACCACGTAACAAAATTTTAGACTGGTCCAATTTGAAAGAAGTTGTAAGCAACAAAGTATAGTTGATTGTATTATAGACATCTTTGCAATTTGGCATAGACATTGTGGATAAAAAAGAAATTGCTTGTATCAAGAAATTTCTTCATTATCCACAATGTTTTCCAGAGCTGTTTTCTTAAGGGACGTAAAAAGGATTTTGTGGTGACAGGAAAATCATCTATCTATAGTGTTAATGAAACTGAAGTGTCAAAGTATTGTGATCAGCCATATGCTTGTGCCAAATAAGGTGATATAACAAATTTACACCTTTAACTTTGGTTATATCGAGGGATAAGAGCAAAACATTTCTAAGTGCCTATGTATTTACAGGCATTTATAATAGCTTTGTACCAAACCCTCACTACTTGCTACTGGAGTTGTTCAGTTGTCAATACTTCTTTTGAAAATTTATTTCATAAATAACTCTGGTTTCAAAAGGATAGACAGGAGGTGTAGACTAAGATCAGACTGCACTTATGTGTAGTATGATCTTTGTCTATGCCTCCTGTAAAACCTGAATATTCTGGGTTCAGCATGACAAGGGTTAATCAAAACAGTAACCTATACTCCAATAACATAGGATTTAGTTGTGATTTTACTTTTTAGCAAAATGCCTTAACGTCTTGAGAGCTTTGCTTTAACCCTTTACTGTTTTTCAAAATTTAAGACCTGTCCACATTCAAAGGTTTTGGAGACGAAAATTTGAAGCAAATGAAATTTGAAAAATAACCATTTAGTAGGGTGGAAAATATTTAACAAAAAGAAGAAATTGCTTGTTACAAGCAATTTATTCTTTTTCTGCAATTTTTTCTCAATCATAAAATTGCAGGGACGTAAAACCAGTGAATGAACAGGAAAGGGTTAAAAAAAAGGGTGTTCCGATTATGCTCTCATGGGGTCCTGGGTTTGATCCGAGTTGCAGCAAATATCCTTTCCCACATTTGTCTACCACCAATGGGTAGATAATAAAAATCTAGGCTGGATTAGCACCTGGAGGCTCGGAAAGGACGTAGTGGTAGTGCTTGTGTGAGAAATACTCGGAATCCATGGTTAGGTACTCCAGTCGCCGCTAAATGACTGAAATGCTTTTAAACAAACCATCTATTCGAAGTGCATGTTATGACATATTTTTGAAATACTGTGGTACATATTGCATTGACATTCTTTACCATTGGCTTAATATTTCTGATATACACATAACTTTTAAGATCACCTGAGCACAAAATCATCAGGGTGAGCTTTTATCTCCTGATGTCTTACATCTGCTGATGTGTATTGTTGTTCATTGTTGTCATTTATGTGCTAATACAAACAATTGAAAAATGATTTTTATTCCAGGTTTGCCAATGTCGGTTTTGAGATTAACTCCCCTGACTCCAATGACAGTGGTATCCAATCAGATGCCAGGTCAGATGACGGGATTTCCCACCTGAATGGCGGATCAGTAAGTGAAGACCTGTGTGCAATCACAAATAAATCGTACCAGCCAAACAAAGATGGAGATGAAGACTCAGATGAAGTAACTCCTACACAGGTAATAATTGACCAATCATAGCTCTTGACCCATTACCAGACAGCAAAATTTTAGACTGGTCCAAATTGAAAGGAGTTGCGATGACAATTTAAAGGTTATAACATTGTAGATTTTGTCAACTTTCTGGGTAGAAAACATTGTATAAAATGAAGAAATTGCTTGTAACAAGCAATTTCTTCATTTTACGCAATGTTTTCCTGATTGTTTTTCTTGAGGGGCGTCCAAAAGCATCACTGTGTGAGAATGGGCTAGCTGAAAAATTGGATTGCCGAATTGGATCTCAAACTTTACTATTCTTTATAGATTTGTTATTCTGACATTCATTCTAGTAGAATTATGACCCTATTTTTAGCTCCACAGGCTGAAAGCCAGAGAGCTATTGTCATGGCATGTCCGTCGTGTGTGTGTCCGTCTGTCTGGTTGTCTGTCCATCCGTCCGTAAACTTTTACTTTGAAAATCTTCTCCTCAGAAAGTATTGAACAGATTTCAACCTAATTTCACAGTAATGATCCTTGAGTGACCCTCTATCAAATTCCTTCAAAGAATTTTGATCGGATGAAAAACATGGAAACTTTGCACATGCGCTTGTATCCATCATTATCATCTCCTAGGCAAAGACTCTGACACTCATTAAGACTGGGATTATGACCGTTTTCAACTTAGAAATTGTTGGTTCAAGTTTTACTTGCAACTGCCAAGTCTTAAAACTTTTCTTCTCGCAAACTGTATGGCCTAGAGCCTTGATATTTGATATACATTATTGCTTATAGAACCTCTATCATAATACTTTAAAGAAAGTCTCAACTCTGAAAATTAGCCCTATGTTGGGGGATCTTGGATTGGAGAAAATCTTCTCCAAAACTATTACGTGTAGAGCTTTGATATTTTGTTTATGTCATAAAACCTAGAGCCATCATATTATGGTGAGAGATATATGATCAACGTAGTCCTCTTGTATGACCATAATATCATCCCTAGAAAAAGATTCATTACTTTGACATTCATTTTAGAGGGAATTTGACTTAAAAATTCTTGTTTAAAATTCTATTTGCAACTGCCTCTCTATTCCTACCACTGCCATTGCTGCCATTGTTGTGAAACAATTCACATGCCTGCATGATCATAATATCAACCCTTTTGCAAATATTCTTTGCCCTGATGTTAAAGGGGAGCTTTTAGGAACACTCTATGTCCATCGTCCATTGTGCGTAGTGCATCGTCAACATTTTCTTTCATCAACATCTCCTATACCACAGGGCCAATTTTGATAAAAATTTAGCATGAATGCTCTTTCGGTGACACTTTCCAAAACTTGTTGGTGAAATTTGGATTTGCAAAAAGTGTGGGTGTGACAGGGCCAGACTTACAAGACTTAGATAAATCACGGAATAATTATTTGAAAATTTTCTGCTCCTAGACGACAGGGCTAATTTTGACTAAACTTGACTGGAATGTTCCTTAGGTGACCCTTTTTAGCTCACCTGAGCACGAAGTGCTCAAGTGAGCTATTGTGATCACCTTTCGTCCAGTGTCCGTCCGTCGTGCGTTGTGCGTCGTCCGTCAACAATTTCTTTCAATGACATCTCCTCCAAAACCACTTGGCCAATTTGAACCAAATTTGCTAGAAATGTTCCTTAGGTGGTCCCCTTTAAAAATAGCTAAAAGAATTGAAATCCGTTAAAAACTCTGGTTGCCATGGCAACAAAAGTAACATTTTAAAATAATCTTTAAAATTCTTCTCCTCCTGACCCAGAAGGCGTACACGCCCGGTAATCTCGGGCTCCATCTCTTTTTGGAGAACAGTAAAAAAAGGAGACAATGACACTTCCGATATGGAGCCAAGGACCGGAACTGAACAGAAAAGGTAAGAAAAACAGTGCACCTCGCGCACAATTTGATCTCCCATTAACCTAATATACATTTTCCCAAAACGTCCAGAGTTTCATACCACATAGAAATGATTATTTTACCCGTTGGCGGTGATAGATTTCCAAAATAATTCCGTTTGTGAATAGAAACTTAAATCAAAGTTTTGACATCGGACCCGGTAAAATGCGAAAATGAGTGTTGAAATCGTTAAAATCCATGTTATCAACAACATTGAAAGATTTAAGTGGCATTGACTGTGAAATGAATGATAACGTGTTGATATAAAATAATTTTGCCATAAAGAACTGCGTTTATCCTACCTCTTTTACGGATTTTCTTAGATGAGATGGAGACAAGGACGCAGTGCAGGAGACAAGATTCAGAGGGAGAGGCGATGCATATAAAAATGTACTGTAAAACTTCTTTTAGAACACCATACTCTTATGTAACCCCAGTCAATCTTCGAACGTCAAATCCGACCCCTTTTCTATGATTTTCTGAAAACTTTACCTGTAATAAACCCCAAATTTCCAAAAAATCAATTTAATAGCACCTTGAAATTGACAATTTTTGGGTGATTTGGAGATGATTACAGAATGACTTTTGAATGAAATTAAAGGAATGTAATCCAAAATCGCTAATGTCGTCCAAATTCTCTTTCAGAAATCCCTTGACACAGGCAAACGTGACTCCACTGTCCAAGAAAGGAAACAAAGAAGATCCTGCAAATTACATACCTATATTCTTAACAGTGTATACTGTGTAAAGCTCTTGAACATATTGTAGCATCAAATCGAACTAAAAATTTTGACAAAAAAAGTCTTTATGACTTACAGCATGGTTTCAGAGCAAGTTATTCATGTGAAACCAAGCGACTGCAACTGACCGACCATCTTTCCAGAAACCTTGCTGAAGGAAAACAAACTGATCTAGTTTTGTTAGACTTCAACAAGACTTTTGATAAAGTTAGCCACTTAAAACTTTTGTATAAATTGCAGGAACATGAAGTTAACAATACTACCCTTTTGTGGATTAAATCTTTTCTTATAGACAGAACACAAAAAGTAGTCTTACAAGGTGGATGCTCATCCGAAGTTCCAGTCACGTCTGGAGTACCTCAGGGATCGGTGCCTGGTCCTCTTCTGTTTTTCTTGTATATTAACGACCTTCCTAATACCATCACCGCCCAAGTTCGTTTGTTTGCAGATAACACTGCCGTTTACTTAGTTATAAACAACAAGCAATACTGTATCACTATGCAAGAAGATATAGACAAGTTAATGCAGTGGGAGAAAAAGTGGGAAATGGAGTTTAATCCCAGTAAATGCTAAATATTACTAAATAGAAGAAAAAGATTTCTTTTGAATACAGGCTACATGGATAAGTGCTAGAGACTGTGGACAATGCTCCATACCTAAGAGTTACAATATCTGGAGATCTTTCATGGAACACGCACATTGACCATATAACATCAAAGGCAAATAAAACCTAAGGTTTGCTTCGCAGAAACATCCAGACCAAGAATAAGAAGATCAGAGAGACATCATACAAAACATTAGTCAGACCCCAGGTAGAATACGCATCAACTGTTTGGAGCCCTTACTCAAAAACCTATATCAACAAAGGGGAAAAGTACAACGTAGAGCAGCAAGATGGGTTCAAAATAATTTTCACGCAGAAGGAGCTTGGCTCACAAACTCTTCAATATAGACGAGACGTCTCCAGAGTCACCATGTTTTATAAAATCGATAATAGTTTTGTTGCAGTGCCCGTACCGGCTTATCTTGAAAGACCAGTTAGGACCACCCGACATATGCACACGGCATCTTTCAGACAGATCCATGCGAATGCTTTCGTCCTTAAATATTCTTTCTTTCCCTACACAGTGATATTTTGGAACAGCCCACCAGAAACAGCAACCTGACACTGCAGCGTTCAAAAAGAATCTCGATTCTTTTCAGATAGTGAGCCGTTCCGAATGACCAGAATATGTTTATCATATCTCTTAATCTAACATTCACAATACTTTGGCACCCTAACCAATGACTAACAGTGTATATTCCAGTACAGACGCGAACCTTCCAGTCATACCCGAAAGGGGAGTTAGGCAGTATTTATAGATAGATGGAAATTTATCACCTCCTTTTATTAAAATATACATGCTTTTGTGTTTGTTTGTCTTCACGGACCAATCAGACGCTTTAAAACCCACAGCAGCCAATAAAAATTGTTGAAAATTGTTATCGATTTGAATGAAATGCTGCTCATTTTGGAAGGTTTTTAAATGTTTTTGAAATAATTTGAGCGTTTTAAATGGTTTTGGTGAGTGTATGGAATGAATGATTGGAGCGCTGTGTGAGTGATTTTGAATCGTCATTTCACTTCATGTGTGATCTTAAAGTTAACACAAGTCAGCAGAAAATAAACCAGTGTGTAGCAGAGTTGTGACTGAAAGTAATGAGCTCTAAGCGTGGGTTCTGTATTAATTTATTGGTGAGTTGTGTAGCTCGATTCTTGCGACTTTGATATAAATATGGCTGTTCTAGAGAGTCTGACAGACACATTTACTGTGTAAAGGGGAAAGAAAAAGTGTCCTGTAATATTCATAAAGTTACAAAATTATTCACTGTACTCTTTCATATGCATCGCCTCTCCCTCTGAATCTTGTCTCCCGCACCGCATCCTGGTCTCCTTCTCATCTAAGAAAATCCGTGAAAGGGGCTTGGAAATGCAGTTCTTTGTGGTACAGTGTTTTATATCAACACGTTATCATTCATTTCACTGTCATCGCAACTTAAATCTTTCAGAACTGTTGAAAACATGGATTTAACGATTTCAACGCGCATTTTCGCGTTTTACCAGGTCCGATGTCCAAACTTTGATTCAAGTTTCTATTCACAAACGGAATTATTTTTGAAATCTATCACCGCCAACGGATAATATAATCATTTCTATGTGGTATGAAACTCTGGACGTCTTGGGAAAATGCATAATAGGTCAATGGCAGATCAAATTGTATGCGAGTTGAATTGTTTTACCTACCTTTTCTGTCCAGTTCTGGTCCTTGGCTCCATATCGGAAGTATCATTGTCTCCTTTTTGTACTGTTCTCCAAAAAGAGATGGAGCCCGAGATTACCGGGCGTGGCGTAGAGCCTTGATATTTTGCATGAAGCATCAGTATATTGATCTCTTACAAAATAGCTTAAATCATGATCCTCGGGTCTCCAGGGGGGGGGAGCCGGGGGGTGGTGGTTATAGGCATGAAGCATCAGTTCACAGACTTCTTTCTTATTTCTGAAATTATAACCCATGGATCATGAGGGTGGAAAAAGTTTTTTTCTTCTTTCAAATCAGCACTAAAGCCTTTGAATTTGTAATTTAGACTTTTGGATCTCCAGGTTCATAGTCTTTATATGTAAGTGTGGCCCACTTGTATCATAATCCTAATCGAAACATGAAATTAGACTCTTGAAAGAAAAAGAGCCTTTATCTCAGGTGAGCCCCCAAGGGCCAATGGCCCTCATGTTTGAGAAATTCTTATCTGGAAAAAAACAGGGCTAGGCTTATCAGAGAAATCATGGAACAATTTTTAGCTCACCTGAGCACAACATGCTCAAGATGAGCTATTGTGATCGGTTATTGTTGGGCGTCTGTTTGTCCGTCTGTAAACAATTATTAAAAAATCTTCTCCTCCTAAACCATAAGGCCTAGAGGTTTAATATTTGTTACATATCATCACCTATTGACCCTCTACAAAAATACTTCAAAGAATTACTGTATTCTTAAAATTAACCCTTTTCTGTGCAATCCCTTAATTTACAAAGGAAATCTTTAAAAATTTTCTCCTCCTAAACCATCAGGCCTAGAGCTTTGATATTTGGTACATATCATCAGCTATAGACCCTCCACCAAAATGCTTCAAAGAATTACCATACTCTGAAAATTAGCCCTTTTCTGTGCGATTCCTTATTTTGCAAAGGAATAAAGAAGGAAATCTTTGAAAATCTTCTTTTCCAAAACCATAAGGCCTAGAGCTTTGATATTTTGTATAAATTATCAGCTATTGACCCTCCACCAAAATACTTTAAAGAATTACTGTACTCTGAAAATAAGCCCTTTTATGTGCTATCCCTGATTTTACAAAGGATTAAAGAAGGAAATCTTTGAAAATCTTCTTCTACCAAACCATAAGGCCTAGAGCTTTGATAATTGGTTCATATCATCATCTGTTAAACCTGTACAAATATATACAGTTAGATCATCAATATACCTAGGAATAAAGGAGAAAATTCTTAAACATCATCTCAAAATAATTAGACAGAAGGCTTTGCTTATTTGTATATATCATAAAGCCTTAAACCATCATACTCAGGGGAGCGATTTAGGACCATCATGGTCCTCTTGTTTAAAAATCTTCTCCTCCTATACCATGTGGCCAATTTAGACCAAATGTGGCTGGAATGTTCCTGAGGTGACCCCTTTCAAAACTGGTTCATAAAATTTTGAATCCTGAAAAATAAGGGTGTGGCAGGGCCAGCCTTATCACTCAAAATTTTTAACTTTGCAAAAAAAAAGTGGCATGGTGGGACCGGGCTTATCTGACTTTGTGAAATCATGAAATAATTCTTTAAAAATCTCATCTTCTTAAAGCAGTGGGCCAATTTGAAGCAAACTTGGCAAGTATGTTCCTTTGGTGACCCTTTTCAAAACTTGTAAAATTTTGATTCCTGAAAAATGAGGGTGTGGCAGGGCAGGCCTTATCAGACTTAAAGAGATCATGAAATAGTACGAAAGAAAGTTTATAAAATAATTTAAAGGTGATCAATTGTGGCCCTCTTGCATGTATCTCTCATAATGGTATTAAAAGTTAGCTGTTTAATTATTTGATTTTTAAATGTAAATAAGAAGTATCACTTCTACGAAGCAAACTTGAGGGATCAACATCCCTAGGTTTGAACATTTGTAATCATTGACTCGGGTGAGTTCAAAGCAAGTGAAGTTTGTGAATGTACATCAAAATGACAAACTCTACAGTTTTAAGCTCCACTGGCTGAAAGTCAGCGAGCTATTGTCATGGAGTTGTGTCCGCCATGTGTCCATCAGCACTTCCGTAATATTTGCTTCAGAAAGTACTGAACAGAACCAATTAAATTTCACAAAAATGATCATTGGGTGACACTGTATCAGATTCCTTCAAAGAATTTTGATCAAATGAAAAACATTGCTTAAATGGGTGAGAATAATTTCCATATATGGTGAAAGCTCTAAAAATCTTTTTCTTAGAAACCAGTCAAAGGATTTCAATCAAATTTTACAGGAATGATCATTGGGTGACAGTTTATCAGATTCCATAAAAGAATTTTGATTGGGTGAAAAACATGGCTTTAATGGGCTCGGCTAATTTCCATTCAAAGTGAAAGTTTTAAAAATATCCTCTGAAATCAATGGTTGGATTTCAACCTTATTTACTGCAATGATCCTTTGGTGACCCTTTTTCATATTCCTTCGAGGAATTTTGATTGGGTGAAAAGCATGGCTTTAACCCATTTACACACAACAGAATTTTAGACTGGCCAAAATTGAAAGAAGTTGCAGACGACAATTTAAGATTATGACTTTTTGGATTTTTTCAACTTTCTGGGTAGAAACCATTGTGGAAAATGGAGAAATTGCTTGTTCCACTATGTTTTCCAAATCTTTTTTCTTGGGGGCGTCTACAAGCGTCACTTAGTGGGAATGGGTTATTTGGCTGGGCTAATTTCCATATATGTTGAAACCTCTAAAAATCTACTTCTTAGAAACTAGTTGATGGATTTCAACCAAATTTTACAGGAATGATCCTTGGGTGACCCTTTATCAGATTCCTTCAAAGAATTTTGATCGCAACCATGGCTTTAATGGGTGGGGCTAATTTCCCTTATAATATGGTGAAAGCTCTGAAAATCTCTTTCTTAGAAACCAATTGATGGATTTCAACCAGATATCCCTGGAATGATCCTCTGGTGTCTCTCATTCAGATTCCATCAATTTTTATACGCCTGTCGAAGATGGGACGTATTATGGGATCACCCGTGGTGTATGGGCGTCCGGTAGTCCGGTTGTCCGGTCGTCCAGGCGTCTGGGCAGTGTCCACTTCTTTGTCCGGAGCATAACTCTGTCACCATAAGTCCGATCGACTTTAAACTTGGCAGTTATATTCTTCTCATCAATACGGAGTGCAGTGCGCTATTACCATAACTCTACCTGGCCTATTTTTTTAGTTATTGCTCTTTGTTGTTTTTCATACTTAAATCTTGTCCGGAGTATATCTCTAAAAGTATTATAGCTAGGATCATGAAACTTCATGGGTGTATAGATCTTCCCAAGGGGGAGTGCAGTGCACAAGAACCATAACTCTACCTGGCCTTTTATTTGAGTTATTTCCCTTTGTTGTTTTTCATACTTGAATCTTGTCCGGAGTATATCTCTAAAAGTATAATAGCTAGGATCATGAAACTTCATGGGTGTATAGATCTCACCAAGGGGGAGTGCAGTGTACAAGAACCATAACTCTACCTGGCCTATTATTTGAGTTATTGCCCTTTGTTGTTTTTTATACTTGAATCTTGTCCGGAGTATATCTCTAAAAGTATTATAGCTAGGATCATGAAACTTCATGGGTGTATAGATCTCACCAAGGGGGAGTGCAGTGCACAAGAACCATAACTCTACCTGGCCTATTATTTGAGTTATTGCCCTTTGTTGTTTTTCATACTTGAATCTTGTCCGGTGTTTATTTCTAAAAGTATAATAGCTATAATCATGAAATTTCAGGGATGGATAGAGCTCACCAAGTGAGAGTGCAGTGCTCAAGAACCATAACTTTACATAGCCTACTTTTTGAGTTATTGCCCTTTGTTGTTTTTCATACTTGAATCTTGTCCAGAGTATATCTCTAAAAGTATTATAGCTAGAATCATGAAACTTCATGGGTGTATAGATCTCACCAAGGGGGAGTGCAGTGCTCAAGAACCATAACTCTACCTGGCCTATTTTTTGAGTTATTGCCCTTTGTTGTTTTTCATACTTGAATCTTGTCCGGAGTATATCTCTAAAATTATGATAGCTAGAATCATGATATTTCAAGGATGGATAGAGTTCACCAAGTGAGAGTGCAGTGTACAAGAACCATAACTCTACCTAGCCTATTTTTTGAGTTATTGCCCTTTGTTGTTTTTCATACTAGAATCTTGTCTGGAGTAAATCTCTAAAAGTATAATAGCTAGAACCATGAAATTTCATGGATGGATAGAGCTCACCAAGTTGGAGTGCAGTGTACAAGAACCATAACTCTACCTAGCGTATATTTTGAGTTATTGCCCTTTGTTGTTTTTCATACTTGAATCTTGTCTGGAGTATATCTCATAAAGAATAATAGCTAGAATCATGAAACTTCATGGATGGATAGAGCTCACCAAGTGGGAGTGCAGTGTACAAGAACCATAACTCTACCAAGCCTATTTTTTGAGTTATTGCCCTTTGTTGTTTTTCATACTTGAATCTTGTCCGGAGTATATCTATAAAAGTATCATAGCTAGGATCATGAAACTTCATGGGTGTATAGATCTCACCAAGGGGGAGTGCAGTGCACAAGAACCATAACTCTACCAAGCCTATTTTTTTAGTAATTGCCCTTTGTTATTTTTCATACATGAATCTTGTCCGGAGTATATCTCTTAAAGTATAATAGCTATAATCATTAAATATCATGGATGGATAGAGCTCACCAAGGGGGAGTGCAGTGTACAAGAACCATAACTCTACCTAGCCTATTTTTTGAGTTATTGCCCTTTGTTGTTTTTCATACTTGAATCTTGTCCGGAGTATATCTCTTAAAGTATTAAAGCTAGGATCATGAAACTTCATGGGTGTATAGATCTCACCAAGGGGGAGTGCAGTGTACAAGAACCATAACTCTACCAAGCCTATTTTTTGAGTTATTGCCCTTTGTTGTTTTTCATACTTGAATCTTGTCCAGAGTATATCTCTAAAAGTATAATAGCTAGAATCATGAAATTTCATGGATGGATAGAGCTCACCAAGGGGGAGTGCAGTGTACAAGAACCATAACTCTACCTAGCCTATTTTTTGAGTTATTGCCCTTTGTTGTTTTTCATACTTGAATCTTGTCCGGAGTATATCTCTAAAAGTATTATAGCTAGAATCATGAAACTTCATGGATGGATAGAGCTCACCAAGTGGGAGTGCAGTGTACAAGAACCATAACTCTACCTAGCGTATATTTTGAGTTATTGCCCTTTGTTGTTTTTCATACTTTGTTTGACAAAAGAAATTCATTCAAAATAACCTCAGTTCTATTCAAACCCCCAGTTAATATTAAGCAGTCTGACGGGCGTATCTTGTGCCAATTTGGCACCTTGTTTTTGATGTGTTGAAAATATGGCTTATGCCCATATACGGGCATATTTTAAATACTTCAAACTTGCTGCCATGAAGTAGCAACAGGCATGTAACACCTCTGCCCAGGTGTGTGTGTGGGGGGGGGGGCGGTTAGTGTATGTGTCAATTTCTTTTCAGTACAGTTGTTCCCTTTGATGAGTACTATTTTCAAAAGTTCTGTTGGATACTTCCAAAGCCAAGGTCACAGCTGAAGATCATGAGACAAGTGCTTAAGTTGCGGCATCTGTGACACATTTCTAGTTTACTAATGAAATACTTTTTCCAATTTGTTATTTCAATTGACAGATTGCAGCTGTCAATAAAAAAAATGGACTGACCTATCCAGTCAATCATTGAAACCAAAAATGAACTTTAAACTGAAACATTACTGTTAAACACGTTTGTTAGTTTGGCGATATTATTGTTTTAGAATCTTGTTTGTCCCTTTTTCAGTCGGAAGATGCCTGTAAAGACCAACCAGAGGTTCTACCACCAGGATGGGAAAGGTGTGAAGGTAGGTCCAGTTCTTGTGAATTTTCTTAATCAAAATCTAGCTACTATGTTTTAATCGCCCATAATGATACGATATATAACCTTCTTATAAACCTATAAATATATCTAGTAAAAATATATGGATGGTTCAGCGCGAAACAGTTGTAACTGCCTATAAACATATAGGCAGTTACAACTGTTTCGTGCTGAACCATTGATATATTCCACACAGAAAAAATCGGACATGTCAGAAAAAAATCTCTATCAGACAGTGTCAAATACAGTTCAATATACAGTAGTCTAAGATGACATCATTTTCATTCCGTAGATGATGTCATAATGCACATAAACATAATCAGAATGGTAAAGTAGAAGGGAAATGAATGGAATAATATATTACGATAGAGATACAAAGTCTTGTATTTGCTTCTCAATGCGAAGGAAAATATGATATTTCACTTGACCTTAGGGCTCATGAAATTCCACAGCTCAAAGCAAATGCAAGATTACGTATCTTTATCATAACATAACATTCCTTATATCGATGTCGTTCTAAAACGACATAACTACAGCTTGAATCGTAACTACAGCTTGAATACAGTTTTAGAACAATAGCGACGATATATTTGTGATTGAATTTGCCATCAAGGCCAGTAAGGACCAACCAGAGGTCCTACCACAAGGCAGAGAACCAGATGAAGGGAAGTCTATCGCACATTAATTTCATTAAGTCTGGCCCTTACACTGTCGCTGATATTAACCTATTCCCTCTCAGTGACGCTTATATTTGCCCCCAAGAAAAAAAAGCTTCAGAAAACATTGTTACAAGGAATTTCTTCATTTTCCACAATGTTTTCTACCCAGAAAGTTGAAAATATCCAAAATTCCAATCACCTGAAATTGTTGTCTGCAACCTCTTTTTCAATTTGGGCCAGTCTAAAAGTTTGCTGTCTGGTAATGGGTTAACCCATTGCCACGCAATCACGCCTTTTTATGCCTCTCAAGACGAGAGTTTGAGAAAACAATGTGGAAAATGAAGAAATTGCTTGTTACAAGCAATTCCTTCAATTTTCACATTGTTTCCATCCAAAAAGGCGGAGGCAGAATGTATGATAAGTATATCAGGCTGATAGAGGGAATCAGGCACTCACTACATTTTGAATTATTGAGTGCAACTTTTAAGCTCACCTGAGCACAAAGTGCTCATGGTGAGCTTTTGTGATCGTTGAATGTCTGTCGTCCCTCTTGCGTCGTGCGGCGTCAACAATTGAAGTGTTTACACTTCAGAGGCCACAGTTTTGACCCAATCTTCATGAAACTTGGTCAGAATAATTGTTATGTCATGAGGATGAACCCTATTGATTATGGGAGGGTTCTATTTGAAAACACAGGAAAAGGGGCCTTAATGGCAATTTCTTTGTTTACACTCTAGAGGCCAAAAATATGGCTATCTTCATGAAACTTTGCCAGAATAATTATTAGGTCATAGAGATGAACCCTAATGATCATTACAAGGATCTTTCCAAAAACACAGGAAAAGGGGCCTTAATCACAATTTCTTTGCTTACACTCTAGAGGCCACAATTTTGGCTTAATCTTCATGAAACTTGGTCAGAATAATTTTTTGATCATGAGGATGAACCCTATCGATTATGGAAAGGATTCTATTGGATAACACAGGAAAAGGGGCCTTAATGACAATTTCTTTGTTTACACTCAAGAGGCCACGATTTTGGCTCAATCTTCATGAAACTAGGTCAGAATAATTGTTAGGTCATAAGACTGAACCCTTTTGATTATGGAAAGGTTCTATTTGAAAACACAGGAAAAGGGGCCTTAATGGCAATTTCTTTGTTTACAGTCTAGAGGCCACAATTTAGGCTCATTCTTCATGAAACTTGGCCAGAATAATAATTAGGGCATGAGGATGACGCCTATTGATTATGGGAAGGTTCTTTTGGAAAACACAGGAAAAGGGGTCTGAATGACAATTTCTTCGTTTACACTCTAGAGACCTCAATTTTGGCTCAATTTTCATGAAACTAGGCCAGAATAATTGTTTAGTCACGAGGATGATCCCTATTGATTATAGCAAGGTACTTTTGGAAAACACAGGAAAAGGGGTCTGAATGACAATTTCTTTGTTAATGCCGTAGAGTTTATCATTTTAGCTTAATTGTCATGTAACTTGGTCAGGATACTTGTCAGGTCATAAAGACGAACCTTATAGATTCTGGGAAGGTTCAATAGGATAACACAGGAAAAGGGGCCATAATGACAATTTCTTTGTTAATGCTCTAGAGGTCATCAATTTAGCTTAATCGTCATGTTACTTGGTCAGGATACTTGTTAGGTCATAAAGATGAACCTTATAGTTTCTGGGAAGGTTCAATAGGATAACACAGGAAAAGGGGCCATAATGACAATTTCTTTGTTAATGTTCTAGAGGTCATCAATTTAGCTTAATCGTCATGTTACTTGGTCAGGATACTTGTTAGGTCATAAAGATGAACCTTATAGATTCTGGGAAGATTCATACATTGTGTGATTAGGTTTTTCAGTTCAGTACCTCCATGAAAACAAAAAACATTCTCTTCATTTCTTATTATTTAATTGCAGCGTTTGAAGAAAGCAAAAACTTTACAAATTTTGATACTTTTTGTATGGGACTATTTTGTGCGGAAGCATGCAAAATCGCTGCTTGCTCAAAATTTTGTTCATGAAGTTATGAATAATTTTTTATCGACCAATCAGAACGCCCATTTTTTGATAGACAAAACTAAAGATTAAATTATTTCAGAATGGAGGAAAAAGTTAAGTTTTTCATCTTCTCATAAAATAGATTACTGTGGTTATAAATTCGGCATCTCCAATCATTTTCTGTTCCATTAATCACAGGACTTTATGGGTTTTACAACAGTTTGAATGCAAAGGCCATCCTGTTATCTGCAGACATTTACAAATCAGACAGACCCATAAAACCCTGATCTTTACCCATTCCCACACAATCCTGTTTTTTGACGCCTCTCTATAAAATAAAAAAAGAATTGAAAGCATTGTGGAAAATGAAGAAATTGCTTGTATCAATGTTTTTTACCCCAAAAGATAAAGATTTTATAAATTATGGATTAAAGATTTTATAAACTAAATATTGTCGTCTGCAACATCTTTCTGAAATTTTGTTGTTATGTAATGGACTGAATCTTTTCACATTTCTTGAAAATCAGAATTCTTCTTATGATGTAAGTTTAACATGTTTTTACACAATTCTGATTTTTGATGCCCAGAAGAAAACTGGTTATTGGAAATTTTGTGAGTAAAAGAGAATTTGCTTATAACAAGCAATTTCTCATTTCTCACAATATTCTCTACCTTATTTGGCATTTATTTTCCAAATTTTGCACTTTTGAAATTTTGCCTGCACCTTCTATCAATTTGGAACAGTTAAAGATTTTGACTTTTGTAATGGGTTAACCCATTCCCAACAACAAAATTTTAAACAGGTCCAAATTGAAAGAAGCTGCAGTTGACAAATTCAAGGTGATGAAATCTTGAATATTTTTTATACGCCGCTGGAGGCGGTTGTATATTGGTGTCATCTTCTCCGTCTGTCAGTCTGAACGTACATACATCAACTTTTCTCGTGAGCGCAACTCCTCCTAAGTTTTTGGATGGATCTTTTCGAAACTTGGTCAATGTTATCACCTTAATTGGTAGATGTGCATGAAGTAAGGATTTTATGGTTCATTGATTTTTGCCTCAGTTATGCCCCCTTAAAACTTAGTCTCTTAGGTCTATTGAAATTGCAGCCTTGTGAATGCAACTCCTCCTAAGATTCTGGCTGGATCTAAATGAATTTTGGTGGATGTTATAACCTTAATTGGTAGATATGCTTGAAGTAAGGATTTTATGGTTCATTGATTTTTGCCTCAGTTATTCCCCCTTAAAACTTAGTCTCTTGGGTCTATTGAAATTGAAGTCTTGTGAATGCAACTCCTCCTTAGTTTAATGAAACTTGGTGGATGTTATAACCTAAATTGGTAGATGTGCATAAAGTAAGGATTTTATGGATTTTATGGTTTATTAATTTTTTCCCTGACTTATGCCCCCTTAAAAATTAGTATCTGGGGCTTATTGAAATTGCAGCCTTGTGAATGCAACTCCTCCTAACTTTTTGTCTTGATTTAAATGAAACTTGGTCAATGTCATCACCATAATTTGTAGGTGTACATGGATCAAGGATTTTATGGTTCATTGATTTTTGCAATAGTTATGCCCCTTAACACTTAGTCTCTGGACCCATTCAATTTATCAATCATAACGAACAGTTTGAACTTGACAATTTAAAAAGTAGTCTGCAAATGTTTTGAATTTGGTTCTGTCAAAATAAGTAGTGTCTACAATTATTTTCATGAAAACAGCAGCAAAGTGGCGGCTTATATTGTGACTATGGCTCTCTTGCTTTTTTAAAGAAAACATTCTGGATAATGAAGAAATTGCTTGATTTCCAAAGCTTTACTCCTGAGATGTGTAAAAAGGAGGGATTGTTTGGAGATGGGTTAAGGAAGCAGACATGGGGATGTAATAATATTGGGAGTCTTAGGTCAAGTCTTCAAACCCAGCTGTGCCCTGGGTCATGTGACCAAGATGTTCAGAGCCACAGCCCTGTACTGATTTAACCCTTTCCTGTATAATCCCTGGTTTTTACATCCCTGTGATTTTATACTTGAGAAAACGTTGTGGAAAAGGGAGAAATGGCTTGTAACAAGCAATTTCTGCTTTTTCTACAATGTTTATACCACATAGGATGGTTTCAATTCAATTTGCATCCAATTTTCATTGTAGCCTGCAACCTCTTTCAATTTGGACGAGTCCAAAATTTCATGAAACAGGAAAGGGTTAACACGAAATGAAAATGAATAGGTGAACTTTACTGAAATATAACTGAAAGATTGTACAAAGCAGCATCAGCCCTATTCAAACTAACAAATTTCAAGATGATTCCACCAATGACCCACTGCAGATGCTGTCAACAAATTTGACATTTCTAACATGTTATTGTTATATTAACCCTTGTCTTGCTGAACCTTGAAAATTTCTACTTTGGCAGGAGGTATAGACCAAGATGAGCCTGCACATATGTGCAGTGCAATCTTAGTATACGCCACCTGTTTTCGTATTTTAAGCCAGAGTTATTTTTCAAATGAATTAACAGAAGAAGTAATGAACAAAATACAGTCCCATCAGTACTTTCAGCCCTTTGATTTTAGTGCTATTCTGGATGAGGATTTATTCAACATGACAAAGACTAACTTAATACAAGCATAATGGGTATATGTAATGCTGCTGCATGCCAATCTCAAATTATCAAAATTAAGTATTAAGCTCTATTCATCCCTTTCCCTAAAACCCCACCCTCCTAGCAAAAAGCTTTGATGAATATCGTGGACATTGATTTTTAAAAGCAATTTCTTCAATGTTCACAATGTTTTCTTCACACACATGCACAAAAAAGTAAATCAAAATTTCTTCAACTTAAAATTATTGTCTACATTTTCTTTCAATTTCGCCCTGTCTAAAATTTGTCATATAGTAATGGGTTGTATCTAAGCCTGGATTTTATGATTAATTTTCATTAACATCTTTTCTGTAACAGACAACCAATTTATCTATTTAATCGATCAAGGACTAAAATCAAGCAATAACAATTTCAAGCAATAAAAGGACCCATTTCAATGATAGGATGCTGTGGATCGATTAATAATTTTTGCTTTTTGCAGTTAATGAATCTTTTTATCTGTCCTTAAGTTATTGGCCTTGTAAATGATGTTTGGTGGTTAAATCATTGATTTAATGACAATATAGTCGTCAGGGTTTAATGAGTTCCGGATAGAGATGTGCATTGAACACTCGCTTTAAAGTCATAATCGTGGACCAGAAAATATGATATGGAAATTTACCTGTCAAGTTTTACAGATTATGATTATTGATTTAGGAGTCCAGGAATGTTGATGGCTTAAAACCCTGAATTTATTATCTACTGGAATATGTTCTTGCATAAAGAATTTCTTTGAGACATCAAAGCATACCTACTATATCCCTAAAAAACTCAATTTTTAGCTCACCTGAGCACAACAAGCTCAAGGTGAGCTTTTGTGATCACCCAGTGTCCTTTGTGCTTCATCCCTCGTGCGCTTTGTGTCGGAAGTTGTGAACAATTCTTTAAAAATCTTCTTCTCTGTAACCAATAGGCCAATTTCAACAGAACTTGGCAGGAATGTTCCTTGGGGGACCCTTTTCAAAACTTGTTTCTGAAATTTTGATTCACTTAAAAATAGGGACATGCCAGGGCTGGGCTAATCAAACTTGGAAAATTTAAGAATCTTTTCCTAAACCCCTCAGCCATTTTGGACCAAGTTTATCAAGAATGTTGGTTGGTCCTTTTCAAAACTTGTTCATGAAATTTTTATAAGTGATAAAATGGGGAAGTGGTAGATAGGGCTTGTCAGACTTAAGGGAAAAAAACACTAGGCAAATTTCAACCAAACTTTGCAGGAATGTTCCTTTAGTGACCCTTTTCAAAACTTCTTAGGAAATTTTGATTGGCATGAAAATGGGTGTGTGACAGGGTCAATCTTATTTGACAAAAAGAAACCATGAAAAAATTCTTTAAAAATCTTCTACTCATAAACCATTCGGGCAATTTTGACAAAACTCGGCAAGAATGTTTCGTAGCTGACCCTTTTCCTTTTCTCCTAAAATGTTGGACCAATTTGGACCAAACTTGATAGGAATTTTCCTAAGGTGACCCTTTTCAAAACTTGAACATGAAATTTTGATTTGTAAAAATGTGGGTCTGGTAGGGCTAGTCCTAACTAACTTAGAAAAAATAATTCTCAGATGAGCGATTTAAAGCAATCTTGGCCTTGTGGTTTCCACAATGTTTTCTAAAGCTTTTCTCCTGGGGAGGTGGGGGGGGGAAGTCAAAATGCAGGATTGTATGGTAATAGGTTAACCCATTGGCGTTTTTAGCTCACCTGAGCACGTAGTGCTCAAGTGAGCTATTGTGATCGTCTTTTGTCCGGCGTCCGTCCGTCGTGCGTCGTGCGTCGTCCGTCAACAATTTCTTTAAACGACATCTCCTCCTAAACCACTGGGCCAATTTGAACCAAATTTGGCAGAAATGTTCCTTAGGTGGTCCCTTTCAAAAATAGCTAAAAAATTTGAAATCCGTTAAAAACTCTGGTTGCCATGGCAACAAAAGTGAAATTTTAAAATAATCTTTAAAAATCTTCTCCTCCTGACCCAGAAGGCGTAGAGCCTTGATATTTTGCATGAAGCATCAGTATATTGACCTCTTTCAAAATAGCTAAAATCATGATCCTCGGGTCCCCAGGGGCGGAGCCCCAGGGGGGTGGGGTTTATATAGAAATAAAGAACGATTTTTTAAATGACATCTCCTCTCAAACCACTGGGCCGATTTGAACCAAATTTGGCAGAGATGTTGCTTAGGTGGTCCCCTTCAAAAATAGCTAAAAAATTTGAAATCCATTAAAAACTCTGGTTGCCATGGCAACAAAAGTGAAATTTTAAAATAATCTTTAAAAATCTTCTCCTCCTGACCCAGAAGGCGTAGAGCCTTGATATTTTGCATGAAGCATCAGTATATTGACCTCTTTCAAAATAGCTAAAATCATGATCCTTGGGTCCCCAGGGGCGGAGCCCCAGGGGGGTGGGGTTTATATAGAAATAAAGAACGATTTTTTAAATGACATCTCCTCTCAAACCACTGGGCCAATTTGAACCAAATTTGGCAGAAATGTTGCTTAGGTGGTCCCCTTCAAAAATAGCTAAAAGAATTGAAATCCGTTAAAAGCTCTGGTTGCCATGGCAACAAAAGTGAAATTTTAGCATAATCTTTAAAAATCTTCTCCTTCTGACCCAGAAGGCGTAGAGCCTTGATATTTTGCATGAAGCATCAGTATATTGACCTCTTACAAAATAGCTAAAATCATGATCCTTGGGTCTCCAGGGGCAGACCCGGGGGGGGTATAGGCATGAAGCATAAGTTCACAGACTTCTTTCTTATTTCTGAGATTATAACCCATGGAAAAAGTTTCGGCTTTCAAATCGTGGCCCACTTGTTTCATGATCCTAACCTTAACATGAAATTAGACTGTTGAAAGAAAAAGAGCCTTTATCTCAGGTGAGCGCCCCAGGGCCAACGGCCCTCTTGTTCTTGTTTTTTAGCTCACCTGAGCACACAGTGCTCATGGTGAGCTTTTGTGATCGTTGAATGACTGTCGTCCGTTGTGCGTCATGTGGCGTCAACAATTGTCTAGAGGCCAAAGTTTTGACCCAATCTCCATGAAACTTGGTCAGAATATTTGTTTGATCATGAGGATGAACCCTATTGATAATGGGAGGGTTCTATTTGAAAACACAGGAAAAGGGGCCTAATTGACAATTTTGGATAAATCTTCATGAAATTTTGCCAGAATAATTGTTTGATCATGAGGATGAACCCTACCGATTATTAGAAGGAACAGAAAAAGGGGCCTTAATGACAATTTCTTTGTTTACACTCTAGAGGCCACAAATATGGCTCTATCTTCATGAAACTTTGTCAGAATAATTATTAGATCATAGAGATGAACCCTATCGATTATTAGAAGGATCTTTCTGAAAACACAGGAAAAGGGGCCTTAATTACAATTTCTCTGTTTACACTCTAGAGGCCACAAATATGGCTCTATCTTCATGAAACTTTGTCGGAATAATTATTATATCATAGAGATGAACCCTATTGATTACTAGAAGGATCTTTATGAAAACACAGGAAAAGGGGCCTTAATGACAATTTCTTTGTTTACTCTCTAGAGGCCACAATTTTGGCTTAATCTTCATGAAACTTTGCCAGAATAATTGTTTGATCATGAGGATGAACCCTATCGATTATTGGAGGATTCTATTGGAAAACACAGGAAAATGGGCCTTAATGACAATTTCTTTGTTTACTCTCTAGAGGCCACAATTTTGGCTCAATCGTCAGGTAACTTGGTCAGGATACTTGTTAGGTCATAAAGATGAACCTTATAGATTATGGGAAGGTTCTATAGGATAACACAGGAAAAGGGGCCTTAATGATTGACAATTCCTTTGTTTACAATATCGAAGTCACAGTTTTGCCTCAGTCTTCATGAAACTGATTATAGTTATTTGTCTTTAGTTGCATTTTTTTAACAGCAGACAAATTCAGGTGAGTGATCTAGGAACATCATGGTCCTCTTGTTTAAATTTTGGGCCTGTCCAAATTCATAGGTTTTGCAGACGAAAAATTAAAAGTAGTTTTATTTGAAAAATAACCATTCAGTAGGATAGAAAATATTACTGAAAAATAAGATACTTGTTACAGGCAATTTTTTTTCTACAATGTTTTCTCAATTATAAAATCACAAGAACATAAAACCAGGGATTATATGGTAATGGGTTAAACAGGACAAAATGAAATATAGACTTAATGGACCATCTAACTTGTCATTTACTAAAGATATAATGGATGCTAATACTACAGTGTAATTGGAATTTGATGTAAATGAATGGAGGAAAAATATGCAGATTTAACCCTGGCTATTTGTGGCCCAACACTTGTATCACTGACCTGTTACCAGATTGATTGATTGAATGGGGGTTAAAACCACTTTTAACAGTATTTCAGTCATATTGTGGTGGCTGGAGCACCTGGTATTTCTCACACCAGTACCACTACAACCTTTCCTAGCCTCCATCAGCTGTCCAACTTAGGTTTACGATTATCCACCCATTGGTGAGAGACAAATGTCAGAAAGAATATGTGCCGCCACAAGGGTTCAAACCCATGACATCCCATGATTGAAGATTTGGAGTTTTATGTGCTACCAACTGGGCTATGACGGTAGCTTACCTATTACCAGAGGACAAGATTTTAGACTTGTTCAAATTGAAAGATGTTGTAGAAGACAGTTTCTAGTTGATGAAATCTTAACTTTTTATGTCTTTTGCAGTTGAAAACATTGTGGACAATGAAGAAATTGCTTGTAACAAGCAATTTCTACATTGTCAACAATATTTTCAAGATGTTTTCTCTTAGGGGTGTCTAAAAGCTTTTTTGTGTGGGAATGGATTAATGGAAGGCTTGAATTTCCACACTCTCCTACTCAGAGAGATTTTAATTCCAGAATTTGGAACAAAAAAAAAAAAAAGCTGTAGCTCTAATTAACCTGTTACAGGAAAAAATAAAACTGTAGGCTGGTCTAAGAGGAAAGAAGTTACAAACAACAATGTCAAGACGATGAAAATGTAAAAAAAAATCCTTGTCTGTCTGGGTAGAAATTTTTTGGGGAAATGAAGAGATTTCTTGTTTCTTGAAGAATCTGGCAATGGGCTTAAGGCTCAGTTGTCATTTTGTAAAAGTGAATACAATCTTACATCAAATGTGTTGCATTTTACAGTGAACAGGCATGAAGGATATTTATTCAGTAGAATAAGGTTTAAGAAAATGTATTTAGAATGAGATGGAAAAGCTATGTAACCTCATTAGACTGGGAGACCTGATATCCCAAGAGAATTTATTGCGCCCATGTCATACAAACTACCAGCAAGGAAAAATTTGATTATTGAACTATTACCCCTATGTTTCAGCCAGACAACATTAATGTCGCTACATATAAATTATACTCTCTAATTGGTACTAGAATGTTCAGAGACATGCTACAGCTTCAGGCAATTAGAATGAACTAGAAACATTTTTTTGTCAGAAAATTTCAAGGTGTTTAAGACAATTCTTCATCACTTAACAAATATAATGAAAAACAATTTGTTTTGGTAGTTTTTTTTTATCTATTCCCATTCAATAACACTTTCAAAGATGGTGGAAACTGTGGAAATTGCTTGGCATAAGTAATTTTCCACATAGTTTCCCATTCCAAAAGAGCAAAGATTTTTAAGATTTCATCCGAAAAAATTGTCTGCTCTGAATTTGGACCAGTCTAAAATTTTGTTGTCTTGTCATTGGGATAAGTTGGTTAAAGTTGTTACACTACATTATGTCACATCTTTTTTATTCATTGTCACTTTTGTTATGACAGCCAGAATGTCATATCCTTAGATTCTTTTAGTAGTGATATTTTATTTTGGAAATTATGACTGATTTGATGCCACTGTATTCTTTATCCTCATAGATCAAACTTATCATATATAGAGATAATATATTGGAAATGCTATAATTGTTGGGAAAGACGGATGAATTGAAACACATTTTTATTTGATAGATAGGTTCTCATTTTTAATATAAGATGAAAAATTGGTCATGTTTGGCTTATGAAAATAATTCTTTGAAAAAAGGCTTTCAGTAGTAGGCAAAAATTTAATCCCTTAAGAGATGAAGAAAATATTTTGTTTTCATGGAGGTATGAAACAAAATATCTAATCACACTGTATGAATATACAAAGCAGATTCATACATAAGTGTGATTAGTTCTTTTTGTTCATACCTCCATGAAAACAAAAAAATCATTCTCTTCATTTCTTTATCATTGAGCAAAAAAGCAAAACTAACTTTTGATACTTTTTTTTTTTTTGCGCGGAAGCATACAAAATAGCTGCGAGCTCAAAATTTTGTTCATGGAGGTATGAATGATTTTTTTTTGACCAATCAGAACACCCATTTTCTATAGACGAAACTAAAATTTAAAGTATTGAAAGATGAGTTTGCATCTGTTTGGACAAATAGATAATATAACAGGTAATAAGAGGCTTTAGCCCATTACCATCTTGCAAAGTTTTCGACTGATCCGAAATTGAAAGGAGTTGCAGACGACAATTTTAAGTTTATTTAGATTTAAATATTTTCATTTTTTTTTATGGAAAACATTGTGTTAAATAAAGAAATTGCTTGTTACAAGCAAATTCTTCATTTAACACAATGTTTTCCCAATTGTTTTTCTTGAGAAGCATCCAAAATCGTCATTGTGTGGGCATTTTCCTTCCTTGGGTGATTGGGGAGATCAATTGAAGATCAACAAATCAAAAAGACATAAAAGGTAAGAAGAAAGTAAAAGAAAGAAGAAAGAAAAAGAGAAGAAAGATTAGAGAAAGAAAAGGGTGAGGGGCAAACTGCAAATTATACTTTTTCACAATATATTTCATCGAAAGAATGAAAATTTTTGGCATATTTGGCAGAGGATTAAGTAAAAATTCTGATTTTCAGTTACTGGTGATGCTGAGTCATTGGCATGATTGTTTTTCTCTCAGGATTGTGGAAAAAATGGATGATTTCTGTCAATCAGAGTTGTGATATATGATCAACTTCTTTTCATGTTTGAAAACACATAACATGGAACATGGTGATTTATTTTAGCTATTATTTCTGCTTTTCTTTGAATTTCCTTGGAGTTTTTAAGACACTTTAGAAAAAAAACACCAATTTATGGTAACAGTTGAGATTTCCAACATTATCTACCCCTAGAGATATGCTTGAAATTCTCTGCTTCTATTTGTTACAGTTTTCCCATTCCCACACAAGCCTGCTTTGTGACACCCATCAAAAAATATGAGTTAACCCATTCCAACATAATAAAATATTAGACTGGTTTAATTAGAAGGTAATTTTAGGCTGAAGAAGTTCTAAGTTACTTTTACCTTTTGGCTAGAAAACACAAGCAATTCCTAGATTATCCCCAATATTTTTCAAAGCCATTACTGTTCCATAGGGGTGTAAAAATTGTCTGTGAATGGGTTAAGAAAACATGGGAAATGAAGAAATGACTAGTTTCAAGCATTTTCTTCATTTCCCACACTGTTTTCTACCCCAAAATACCAAAATATACAAAATTTTACCCACTTTGAACGGCCATCTGCTACTTTCTTGAATTGGACCAGTCTAATATTTTGTAGTGTAGTAATAGGTTAAATGTTGAATATTTTACTTTTAGATGAGGATGGTCCCTACTATTGGCACATAAAGAGTGGTACCATCCAGAGAGAGCCACCATCACCTGCCCCACCAGATCTGCGTGAAACTCTCCGACAAATATCTATCAATAGTGATTCAGTAAGTACCGAAACAGAATGAGTTTATGTGAAATAGTTTCGGCTCAAAGTGTTCACAATATTTTGTATACACATTTAACCCATTACCAGACGTCAATACTTTAGACTGGTCAAAATTAAATGAAGGTGCAGACAACAGTTTAAAGTTGATGAATTTTTAGCTCACCTGAGCACAATGTGCTCAAGGTGAGCTATAGTGATCGGTAATTGTAAGGCGTCCATCTGTCCATCCGGCTGTCTGTCTGTCCGTCCATAAACAATTATTAAAAAATCTTCTCCTCCTAAACAATAAGGCCTAAGGCTTTGATATTTGTTACATATCATCACATATTGACCCTCTACCAAAATACTCCAAAGAATTACTGTACTCTTAAAATTAAACCTTTTCTGCGCGATCCCTGATTTTACAAAGGAAGTCTTAAAAAATCTTCTCCTCCTAAACCATAAAGCCTAGAGCCTTGATATTTAGTACAAATCATCATCTATTGACCCTCTACCAAAATACTCCAAAGAATTACCGTATTCTGAAAATTAGCCCTTTCCTGTGTGATCCCTGATTTTAGGAGGAAATCTTAAAAATCTTCTCCTCCTAAACCATAAGGCCTAGAGCTTTCATATTTGGTATGTATCATCACCTATTGACCCTCTACCAAAATACTTCAAAGAATTACTGTATTTTGAAAATTAGCCCTTTTCTGTGCGATCCCTAATTTTTGAATGGAATAAAGAATGATATCTTTGAATACCTTATTCTCCTAAACCATCATGCATAGAGCTTTTATATTTGGTATGTATTGATGTCTATACTTCAAAGCATTGCCTTATTCAGGAAATTAGGGTTTTTTGGTGGGATCATCAATATACCTAGGATTAAAAGTGAAAATCCTTAAACATCTTCTCCAAAATAAGACAGAGGGCTTTACTATTTTGTATATATCATAAATCCATTAACCATCATACTCAGGGGAGCGATTTAGGACCATCGTGGTCCTCTTGTTAAAAATTGATGTCATCTAGGGTAGAAAATATTGTGGACAATGAAGAAATTGCTTGTTATTAGTAATTCCTTCATTTTGCATAATGTTTGGCCAAACTTCTCTCTTTGGAGGGGGAGCATAGAATTGTATGGAAATGGGTTAACCAATTCCCACTAAATTACACTTTTGGACCACCCTCAAGAAAATTGCGTTGAAAGACGTGGTTGAAAATTATAAGCAAATCCTTCATTATCCACAATGCTATCTTCCCCAAAACACGTGAGATTTTTAAAATTCCTTCAACCAAATACTTTTGTCTGCAACTTCTTTCAATTTGGACCAGTCTAAAATGCCATCATCTGGGAATAGGCTCAAACATCTTGAATGCTGACAGATGTTTTCAATCATTTGAGTGATAGATTATACCAGTATTAATTAATTTTTAGTTCCGTATTTCAAAAACGAGCGTTCTGATTGGTCATAAAAATTTATTCATAACTCCCTGCCACTTCTTTCCGAGAAAAAGATTTTCTGATAAATGTGTATCACGTTCAACCTTCTACAACTGGGCGTCTCAGTTTTGTAAAGGCAGAACAAGTGTTGGGCGGCCAGCTGAGGCTTTAACCTTAACATTAGTAGCAAATGTTAAGGATTTTGGGAACAAAAATCGTCCAGTAACTTTTGAGGAGGTAGCCAACAAGTTTAGCATCAGTAAGGCATTGGCACACAAAAAATAACACAAACACCTAGGCATGAGCATGGTAAGTGCCAGGTAGATGCCTAGACAGCCATCTGCAGATCAAAAGACAACCAGAGTAACCAATGCAAAAGAATATTAAAGTGATTTAAATTTTGAATGAGATAAGTTTTAACTGCATTATCACTGGAGATGAGATGTGGCTTCATTATTCAAAAACTTTAGACAAAAGCAGTCAAAGCAGTGGAAACTAGCTGGTTCCTCAACTCCTAAAAAGTTTAAGCTGTCTCCTTCAGCTGGCAAAGTCATGCTTGTTTCCTTTTGGGATTCACGAAGAATGGTACTCATTTCATGCCAAAAGGTCAAACTGTCACTGCCAATTACTATTCTGAAGTAATTCTGAAAAATCGTAGAGAAAAGCTCAAGCCAATGCATCCCAGGCTAGCACAGAAAAATGTCCTCCATCTTCACAATATCAAACCCTCCCATACCGCCACAGCTACAGTGGAGGTTATAAACTCTTACAAATAGCAATTGTTGTGTCACACTCCTTATAGCCCAGACCTTACCCCTGTGACTTTTATTTGTTTCCAGATCTGCAAAATGTGCTTGCTGGAAAGAAATATAAGACCAGGGCGGCTTTGATATCTGCTGTTTCACAGTACCTATAATATAGGTCTACGTCATGGTTCTCTGCAGGAATACAAAAGCTCCCATGAAGATTGCAAAAGTGCTTAGACGTAGCTGGAGAACATTTTGAAAAAGAGTAGAAAGAATTTTTTAAGATATTAAATGGTTTTCGAGAACGAATCAAAAGTCAGGATATTTTCTGACTGTCCCTCGTACTTTCTGTATTGTAATCAAAGACATTGAGGAATTCAAGGTCATTAACCTATTCCCACACAACAAAATTTCAGACTGGTCCAAATTGAAAGAAGCTGCAGACAACAATTTCAAATTGACCGAATTTTAATTTTTATCATCTTTTTGGATAGAAAATATTGTGGATAATGAAGAAATTGCTTGTAACAAGCAATTTCTTCATTTTCCACAATGTTTTCCAAAAGCTTTTTCTTCGGGGGGGGGGGGGGGGCGTAAAAAGGAGGGCTTGTGTGGGAATGGGTTAATGTTATCAAGATAAATGAGTTTTACCACTCTTCTGCTATCTTCATTATAAAAATCTATTCTTATATTTTCTGTATGTTGCAGAGTAATGTGTCGGGTGATTCCATGCCATCAACCCCGTCCAGTCTGACGAGTTCCGAAGACCACCTTCAGGAATTTGAAGACCATGCTTTGCAATATGCTGTCAAGTCTTTGAAAAATCTGTAAGTGTTCAAGCAATTTCAAAAGGCAAATCTGCCTTCAAACATTAACCCATTACCCCACAATAATTCATTTTGATGCTGCAGAAGATCAAACCTTTGAAAAGAGTGGTGAGAAAAGGAAAAAGTTGCTTAAGATAAACAATTTTTTATTCCACTGGCTGAAAGCCTATGATCTATCGTCATATTTTGGTTTCTGTTATGTATCTGTATGTATGTTTGAATGTGTGTGTGTACCTCCATCCATCTCTAAACTTTTAGTTTAAAAATCTTCTCAGAAATTATCAAACTGAATTCAACCAAATTTCTCAGGAATGATCCTTATGTGACCCTTTATCATATACCTTTGATGAATTTTGATTGGATCAAATACATGGCTTTAATGGGTGGGGCTATTTCCATATATGGTGTAAGCTTTGAAAATATTCTACTCAGAAAAACTGAACAGAATTCACCCAAATTTCACAAGAAAGATCCTTGGGTGTTCCTTTATCAGATTCCTTCAAAGAATTTTGATCAGATGAAACACATAGCTTTTATGGGTGGTGCTTATTTCCATATATGGTGTTCTTTTTTTCCGAAACCAGTAAATTGATTCAACCAAATTTCACATGAATGATCCATTTGTGATTCTTTATCATATTCTTGCAAAAAAAATTCTAATATGATAAAAAAAACATGGCTTTAAATGTCGGGGCTAGTTTCCATTTATATGTTTCTCAGAAACCACTGGATTGATTTCATCCAAATTTCACAGGAATTATCTTTTGAGATCCTCATCAGATTTCTTTGAGAAATTTTTTATTGGATGAAAAAATGGCTTTTCTTTAATGCTTTCAGGTGGATTATCGAGAATAAATGAAGATTATCATTTGATAAACTCACTGCCTATCCAGTGAAATTATCAAAAACTTATGCCCGGCTTTCGTTCATTTCACTCTATCAGACGTTATCTAAGCAGAGCCAAAAAATGACGTCATCATAAGCCTTGCATAGCAGTCATGTGCAAAATGACGCGCTTTAAGAAAATTTGTCATGTAATTTTTGCATTTTGTCTAATTTTTGCATTAAAGAAATAGAACAATTGTTTGTTTTTCGAGTAAGATCGATTGATATTTCATTTCGTGAACAACAAAAGCTATAGTTTCACTCTTGGCTTCGTCACTAGTGAAAATAAAGCTTTTGTTGTTTACTCAATGAAATATAAATCGATCTTACACTGAAACAATTATCCTCTATTTACTAAAAACTTTGGTAATCTTCTTCTCAGAAACCTGTGGATAGATTTCAACCAAATTTCACAGGAGTGATCCAAGGATGACTTGTTGTCTGATTCCCCCATAGAATTTTGATATGTTCAAACTATGGCTTTCATGGGTGTGGCTTATGGTATAAAGTGAACATTTTGAAAATCTTGTTAATCCATGTTCATTTTCATCTGACTTAAGATAATGAATTATGCAGAACTTGCCTTCAATTTTGTAAAACTATGAAAGGTTCTTCTCAAGTGCTATTTCAAAGAATTCATTGACTAGATTTATATGCCAGATGTGGCAAAGATGATTCAATTTATGTTGAATTCCTGAAAACTATTTGCATAATCTGTACATTCAAGCTGGTGGAGAAATCCAGGCACTCAAGTGCCTCTAGTTCCTATTCTCGGAATGTTTTTTTTCCCTGTAATGGCAGTTCTTTTTCATTGTAAATAGTTGGAAATTTAGACCAGTTACTTATTTTCTCATATCAAAAATACTACCCTTGCCATATCAAATTAACCCCTTACCAGCTGACAAAATTTTAGGCTGGACCAAATTGTTAAGGCAGACAACATTGTGAGAAAGGAGAAATTGCTTGTAATAAGAATTTTCTCCTTTTCCCAAAAGTTTTCCATGATTATACGTCCTCTGTGGCATTGTGTCATAATGGGTTAGTGCTGTAAGCAAAGATTTCTGAATTTTTGACAAGTCTGAAATTTTCCATTAATCTGGTCAAAATTGTATATATTTTTATACAATGATTTAAAGTGGCATTAAATGTAAATATATATATCTAGAGATTCTAACTTATTTAGATTTGGTAAAATTTCAGATTGTTTTGTGATATTCAACGATTATAGGAGAATAACATCTGAATTATGCAAATAATTGTATCTGGACAATTTGACTTAAAAAGCAACTAAAAAGTGGGTTGAATATATTTTATTTGAATTTGCATATCTTGTCTGAAAGCAGGAGTGTTCTGTGAATAAAAATGAGCCAGAAATGGGAGATTTTAAAAGCAAATTAAGTAGTTAAGGCCAGACTGTTTTAAGTGTGTATACATTGTACTGACATTTAGAACAGTGTCGCCCATTGAGTGAATATTCATTAACCCTTGTCATGCTGTATAAATTACCTTACTCAATTGCGGTCAAATCAAAGGGCTGAAAGCACTGATAGAACTTGTCCAAAAATCAATATTTTTTTAGAAATTAACTTCATAAGCAACTCTGGCAGGAAAAGTACAAGCAGGAGGTATAGACTAAGATCAGCCTGCACATAAGTGCAGTCTGATCTTAGTCTACGCCTCCTGCCAAAACCGGAATATTCCGGGTTCAGCATGACAAGGGTTAATTTGAATAAAATCTCTTTATGAATCTTCTTTACATATGATGAAACTTAACTCATTCCAAAACATCTCACCTTTTACATCTCTCAAGAAAATGAGATTTGGAAAACATGGTGGAAAATGAAGAATTTGCTTTTAACAAGCACTTTCTTCATTTTCCTCTATTTTATCTACCTAGAAAGACAAAGATTTTTGAGTCGCTGAAGCTGAAAGCTTCGGAAGCGACTCATTGCTATCGCACGATATTTCTTAAACAAAGTCCCGAACCAATTTCCACCCCTGAATGCCTATGTTATAACTCTGCCATTGTATCTTGATGTGATAAATAAGAACAATTAAGATAAATTTAGAAGATTGGTGTTTGTATATTTAACAGTTTTGAATCAAAACAATCGTTAACTTTGTCATTTTTTTAGTTTTAAACGCGAACTACTTATAGCGCGGAAAAAGCCAAAGTACGTACTAAAATTGAGGTCGACAGTTCTTATGAAATGACCATACTTCCCTATGTATTTTGCATAACGTCATTATCGTTTTGCATTTTCAAATAATGTAGATGTTAAAATTCATTTTAAATCAAAATTGAATGTGTAAACCATTTCTATTCATCATTTCGCGGAGGTAAAATAAATCATCCGCGTAGTTAGGGACTGTGTTACTATTTACCCAGGGACACCCAAGGACACCAAAACGGCCCGAAGTCAAAATGACCAAATGCCAAAGAAGCCCGTAATTTTGTCGGAATGACCCGAAAGTGATTATCAAAACGGATCAAAAGGAAATTTTCAAAAAGTAGATATTGAAAAATTATCCAAATATAAACTTTTATGGAGAATTTCTGATTTTGGACCAAATGCAAATACAAGTTTGGGCCGTTTTGACTGTCGGTCGTTTTGACTATAAACCAGGACACCCTGAGATGCCTGACATATGTAATAATATTTTTATATAATTAGTTATTTGTAAGTAAATCTTAATAACATTGCATTTAATCTTCGACTCCATTTAAGATTAGCGTGATTCTTGTTAAAAAATATAGAAAACTTAAAATCCATGTCCATTCTGGCAATTTTTTATTATTCTATTTTTGATTTGAATTGAGAATGTTTATTTCTTAATCTAACCGTATTTCCTGTTTACAAATGAGTAGGACATTCACGGGTCATAAATGGGGAAAAACGCGCCGGGTTGATGTTATCACTCTTAACAATTCTTTTACCACTGGGCTCATAGAGTTACCATGGCCGTTGTAAGCAAACCGAGGGAGGCCCAGGGTAACGAATACGTTCTTTATGTGAGAAATTTAGATAGCCAGTTTGATTTATTTTTTCCGTAAGTAAAATAGAAAGAATCTCAAGGTACTGAAGGCGTTGTCTCCGGGTGAAAAAAACAACAACAACAAAATTTACCGACGAAAGTTGTAAGCATTTTTAAAGCTTCAAAGGAATTACTTTAGGGATGATTGCTATTGATTGCACAGAATAGGGGCAATGAATCCAGTTGTGAATAGTTTAATTTCAAAGTATTGGGGAAATTCAGATACGAACTGATCGCTTGGAATACATATATATGAAATCTATAGGTATTACTTTATTTTGCGGAGCTTGATATGGCATCGTCGTTGCTTTGAGCGTACATTTAAATGAATGAAAAAAAATATATGTATAGCGAGAAAAGAAAACAAACCAAACATAGTCTTAATTGTCCAAGTACCGGGTTGATAATTGAAAAATGGTAAGTTAGTTCACAAGGTTGTAAAAATTATCTTGAATGAAACAATCTAGGCCACATTAAGTAAATGTTTGATAAAAACAAACAATTGTCGCTGTCAAGCTCTCAATTTGAACGTAAGCACTTTGAACTAAAATTTCCGTCGCAATAAAGCCGAAAGAGTCCCGAGGTAATGCACACGTTCAGTACAGCGAAAAGATAAATAGCTATGTCAACATTGAGTAAATATTGCCGTCAGAATGAAGCAGAAAGAGTCCTGAGGTACCTGTGTTCCCATGTGAATAAAGAAACGATGCGATCGGCGGAAAATTGGATAAGTGACCAATCGTCATTGGATTTACTCACTGATATTAGATTGTATGATAAGATGAGACACCATATAAAACACGTTTGTCTTTCTTGTCACTGATTCTCTTATCCCAATAAAATTTGAGAAAGAGTTATGCATTCGTATAATTTTAGAAAAGTTATTTTCACTATTTTTCTTTACCGCTCAATGTTCTTTGGGGGCGAAATTGTTACAGTGTTTTCTGCTTTTATTTTGGCTTCTAATGCATGACAAAGATGTTCCCAGACTTCACATATATCAATTTCTTTACAAAACATAGGAATTCCTTTCTTGTACAAATATAACTTATTACACTGGGACTTCATATTCGATTATCAGTCCACCGGGTTGATATTTGACGATGTGTGAAGTGGAAAAAATTCCATAAACTTCCATTTATAATTGACTAATTAAGAGCGCAACAATATCTTGTCAAACTGTAGGTATGACGTATTTGATAAAAGTCCGACGATGTAATAGACTTTTTATGGATCTAAATGCATCTTCTTATTCTTAAGAATTGAATAAAATGATATCAAGGTCCCGGAGCATTACAATAAATATTCATAAATGTTTATATATGAAAATACTACGGGAATTCAAGGATATATTTTCAAGAATATATTTTCTTGTTTATGGGGAGTCCGAGCGTAGGTGAAATTGTCAAAGAAGTCAATATGCACTTTATACTAAAATTACCGTCATTGCTTATCTTTGAATATATTAAAGTTAAATTACCCAGGATGCTCATGGATCTTCTGAAATCATAAATATAATATATTCAAACTGAATTTGTCTCTGTTTACTCGATATGCAATTAAAATAATTTTGACCTTCGGATATCTCTTTTAAATTCATCCCGGGTCAATCAAACATTACTTAAAGTACGCATCCGTCCGGGGTATGGTTATATACACAGTCAATAACTCTGATTTTTTAATTCAAATCAATTGATTATCCCGCTGGTGCAATCACAAATTTTTCCAATGAATTATGTGTCCCGGACGAGAGATGAAACCAATTCCCGTGGTACACGATGTGGCTAGACAACGTATTGAATACAGATCCAGTGTTATAACTTGTTAATATTGAAAAGGTTTTTTATAATTCAAGCAGTAAGGTTGTGGAATGTTTCTTCTTTTAAAATGACTTTTCTTAAAACTCCTGAAAAAAATCTAGTTCCCGGACATGTAGTGTACTTAACTGTTAAACTGGTCAGGCGGACGGACACCGGTAATTTAATTTGTCCAAATATATTTAAAATTTGCATTACATAAAGGGTACTTTCGTTCATCTATCGTCGCTACCGTGGTTGTAAATCAACGTCACTCGGGGTCTCAATTTAACGTCTTACCCAAAAGACAATCAGTTTGCTGGTTTGGTCAAGCAAGGGCTCGAGCCCATTATGGTGCGGTTAGAAGTCAAGTGCTCTACCAAATGAGCTTATCAGCTGTCATATACTTCATAAAGAATTTATCAAGCATCTGTATACAACTGCTTGATGATTCCACAAGTTTGAAAGTTAATCGATGAATGTATAATTGTCACAAATCAATATGCTGAAAGGCCGTTATAGGCATGTTTCAAAGTAGCATACAGTTTATTGAAAAAGCCTTATCAACAGTTATCATATTTTTTATTTATTCGTATTTCGTAAATGAATAGCGTTACAAGCATTCTTGTAATGACGAAAAAAAATCGATTTAGGTTTTGATTTCTGCAACAACAAAATTTAATTACATCATAAAAATATGAATAGAAGTTCGGAAACTTTAATCTATCTATCTATATATACTGCCCAACTCCCCTTTCGGGTATTACTGGCAGGTGAATTGTGTATCGTTACGAACATTCATTTTATACATTTATGTTCAAGCATATGAAGAACAATTGGACCCTGTTTGACGATCTTGGGGCCGTTTAAACGCTTTTTAATGGAGAGGCCTGTTTGATTTTATTGGGCCTGTTTGGCCAGGGGCCGGTTTGACGATGGTTCCATGTAATGCTTATTACGGACGGCGCCCATATAAATCAAAATGAAATTTTGAGTATAACAGGAGAGTTATTTATTATAATTCCCTACATTCAACTTAACATGTGGCAATAATTCTATATATCAGGTGTCCCGGGGTTTCCCGCGGTAAATAATAATCCGTTTGGGCGAACATTAGATGGTCGACGACAACAACAAGAATGGAGGCGATTTCAAGTTCATTTTGTACTTTCGATATTTTATCGACGTTTATTCATTTTAATAGTCTTGAAATGATGTTTCTTTAATCGAGAAATAATAAGAAAAATATCATAGAACAAACACCGATATGAATAGCTGTCTTAACGATTAGCGAGGCTACAGTTCTGCCTTTAAAAACGGAGCCGTCGTTTCAAGTGCATCAAGTTTAGATTGTCATCGGCGTTGAAAAAGGTCAGTGAATACCGTAATCACACACACATAAAAGTAATAGCATAAAAACATTGCTTTTTGTTTCTTTCAAAGACAAACAATAATATTTATCAAGTTGTCTTATTCTTTACAAGGGCAACTTCTTTGATTGTTTATAACTTTTTAACTCGTCACCCAGGACCCATCAGGAACCACCAGCAAAAATGTTCAGGACTTCTTAATTTTACCCCTGTGATGTGCCGATCTTGTAGCCTATTCAGGACTTCTTAATTTTACCCATGTGATGTGACGATCTTGTAGCCTATTTAAGAATTTTTGTTGGTGTGAAATTGTCAAGAGTCTGAAAACAAGCCATTCCATTAAAATTGGTCAACAATTTTGGACATTCTATGGTTATGAATAATGATAATTATTATGTTAGGGGTAAAATATGAGTGCTAGTTGTTCTTATTGGATTACTTTGGAACATCAATATGGACGCATAAAATATTGTTCTAAGAAAGGGATTTATACATCTGAATCTGACAAATAATGATTGACAAACATTTCTGAAACAATGGCACCAAATATTGCAGAATTGACTGACCACGGATAAAGAATAATCTGTTCATACCACACCTGGCTAAAAATAGAATGAAAGACAGATGACAGATAGTAAATAAAAAGACCCTACGGAACGAGAACTTATTTTTTAGCCCTCCACAATATCCCACAAGAAATATTTACTGCTTTTATGCAACATTAAAAGACAATTTATGCTTTGAAATCTAGAAATGTTATTCATCTTTCTAAACACAAATCAGTTGAATAAATTATATGCATAGAACCTACAGTATGAAATGAAGTTAAGTGCAAGAAATGAAAGTCTTTTTCAACATGCTTCCATGCACTCTAGAGGTCACATTCTAAGCTCAAACCATTATTAACAATTGTCTTCTTGGGGAGTCATAGCCATGCTACTGATCATGTGGGTATATTCAGGACCTGGATATGTCCTTTGGCAAGGGGTTCAGTCACAACATAGAACTAGAGATACTGAGCAAGTACATGATTGATTGATTAAATGAAGTTTAACGCAACTCAATTTAACAGTATTATAGTCACACAGCAGCTGGCGCCTTGGAATCCTGGTATTTCTGAAACCAGTACAACCACCACATTCTCTGAGTCTCAAGCTGCTCATCCCACAAAGGTTTATGGCTATCCACACATTGGTGGGCTAACATATGTCGGACATGAAGTTTGCTGTTGCCAAGGATTAAACCCTGGACCCCATGACTAGGAGTCCTATGTACTACCACTGTGCTATGACCATGGCTGAAGTACATGAATAGGTGAACTTGGCCGTGATATAACTGAAATGTTGGTCTTTGAACAATGTAATACCACCATTTAATCAAATGGAAAAAGGCCTAGCTTCATCAACAGAATTTACATGATTTAATCCGCTTTATGCATGAAATTAATCTCAAGTGATCAAAGGCCAACAGCCTGAGGTTAATGCTCAATAGCCAATACAAAACAATTTGTCTGTTATGGCGACTCTCAGGCCCTTCAGGGCTTTGATTAATATTTATCAACTTAAAATTGTTTTCTGCAACTTCTTTCGATTCGGACCAGTCTAAAACTTCACTGTCTTGGAATGGAATAAGACTAGCCAAATTGAAGCCAAAGGTTGTATCAAACCTTTTCCACACAATCCCTGAATTTTATGTCGCCATGACTTTATAGATGAGAAACATTGTTGAAAAAGAAGAAATTGCTTGCTACAAACAATTCCTTCTTTTCCCACAATATTTTCTATCCTGCAGTACTGTAATAATTTAGCAAAACTTCACTTTGATTATTAGTCTGCAACCTCTTTCAAATTGGATAAGTCTTCAATTTTGTAAAAACAGATAAGGGTTTAACAAAAAAGCCCATTTAATTGTTGACGAATTTGAGCTTGGATGGTTTTGGAGAAACCTGCAGCTACTGCTATAACCTTTAAGCGTTGTGAGCGTTGTTGCCTTCATGGAAATACAGTAAAACCCCTCTAATAAGACCACTTGTGGTACTTTTTGAAAGTGGTTATAATAGCAGGGTGGTCGTAATACCGAGGTTTGGTCGTTTGTTGTTATGTAATTCATGTTTATTTTATCTTAGCTATTTGAATATATTTAAGCTATACATATAAAAAATAAACTACGTGTATAAAGCATGTATTACAGTGCCAGAATCTAATGTCATCTAAAAATTTACTATCTTTGATCATTTCTACGTTCTCTCTTCATTTTGATCTGATTCAAAAGTCTCAGATTATTCATACGTAAGTACAGGCTCAAAGTCAATCTGTTACACTATCAAATAACAATTAGAAATAATCAAAGCTATAATTTCTAAAAGAGATTGACCACTTTAATCTATTTAATAGAATTAATGCTTATCATAATAAGAGTTCAATATAACATAATCCAAAATAGGATATTGTATAGACGATGCATTCGTACCCAATTAGTGTCGCTCTTATCAAGTGTGAAATTCGGATGGTCGGTCTCAAGGTGTGAAGTTGCTGGTCATTTAATGGGGTCCAATATAGTGTATCAGCTATAGTTGGTACTGAATTTAGTGGTCATAATTCTGAATAGCGGGTGCCCGTTTTAGAATGGTTTGCGACCATTCAAATAAAGTACAAAAAATTCAGTTCTGTCAAAATTCGGTCGTAATAGCGGGATACCCGTATTTTCGGGATGGAGGAGTTTTACTGTACTTGGACATTTTCTATTCTGAAAACACAAAAAGATAACTTTAAATTATGATTGAATTGTTGTTGAGCCATAAAGGTGTCAAAAACACCTTGAATAAAGCTGTATTTACCATATTTTTGTTAACGCATAAACAATATGGTATCTTCAAAACAGTGATGTGGTTAATTATTGATTTTATTGGTCAGATCGATCAATTGACCGTTGACCATTTTGATTGAAATAATGACTACTAAGATATTGTCACTATTTGGTATTGTTTAGGTCCAGCCTTCAGCGTAATTCACGCTCCGGTCTAGGAGATGGTAGTGGAGAGAAACCTGTGCGATACTGCGTCAGTTCTCTGGGCTGGGTACCGATAGCAGAAGAAGATCTCACGCCTGAACGTAGCAATAAAGCTGTCAATAAATGTATCCTCGATCTGACACTAGGCAGAAATGATGTGAATGATGTTGTAGGTAGATGGGGAGAGGTAGGTATACTATGATTTAACCCATTCCCACTCAATAAATCATTTTCAGACTGATCAAAATTGAAAGAAGTTGTAGAAAACAATTTTAAGTTGATTGAATTTTAATTTTTTTCATACTCTTAGATAGAAAACATTGTGGATAATGAAGAAATTGCTTGATAAAAGCAATTTTTTCATTATCCATAATGTATTCCAAAGCTTTTTAGCTCACCTGAGCACGTAGTGCTCAAGTGAGCTATTGTGATCCCCTTTCGTCCGTCATGCGTCGTCCGTCAACAATTTCTTTGGACAACATCTACTCCCAAACCACTGGGCCAATTTGAACCAAATTTGGCAGAAATGTTGATTAGGTGGTCCCCTTCAAAAATGGCTAAAAGAATTGAAATCCGTTGAACTCTGGTTGCCATGGCAACAAAAGTGAAATTTTTAAATAATCTTTAAAAATCTTCTCCTCCTGACCCAAAGGTGTAGAGCCTTGAAATTTTGCATAAAGCATCAGTATATTGACCTCTTTCAGAATAGCTTAAATCATGATCCTTGGGTCCCCAGGGGCGAAGCCCAAGGGGGGTGAGGTTTATATAGCAATAAAGAATGATTTTTTAAATGATATCTCCTCCCACACCACTGGGCCGATTTGAACCAAATTTGGCAGAAATGTTGCTTAGGTGGTCCTCTTCAAAAATAGCGAAAAGAATTGAAATCCGTTGAAACTCTGGTTGCCAAGGCAACAAAAGTGAAATTTTAAAATAATCTTTAAAAATCTTCTCCTCCTGACCCAGAAGGCATAGAGCCTTGATTTTTTGCATGAAGCATCAGTATATTGACCTATTTCAGAATAGCTAAAATCATGATCCTCGGGTCCCCAGGGGCGGAGCCCCAGGGGGTTGGGGTTATATAGAAATAAAGAATGATTTTTTAAATGACATCTCCTCCCAAACCACTGGGCCGATTTGAACCAAATTTGGCAGAAATGTTCATTAGGTGGTCCCCCATGGCAACAAAAGTGAAATTTTAAAATAATCTTTAAGAATCTTCTCCTCCTGACCCAGAAGGCGTAGAGCCTTAATATTTTGCATGAAATATCAGTATATTGCTCTCTTACAAAATAGCTAAAATCATGATCCTCGGGTCTCCAGGGGTGGAGCCGGGGAAGGGGGGTATAGGCATGAAGCATCAGTTCACAGAATTCTTTCTTATTTCTGAAATTATTACCCATTGATCCAGAGGGAGGAAAAAGTTTTTTTCTTTCTTTCAAATCAGCACCAAAGCCTTGGAATTTGAAATTTAGACTTTTGGATCCCCAGGTTCATAGTCTTTATATGTAAGTGTGGCCCACTTGTTTCATAATCCTAATCTTATCATGAAATTAGACTGTTGAAAGAAAAAAAGCCTTTATCTCAGGTGAGCGGCCCAGGGCCAACAGCCCCCTTGTTTCTTGAAGGGCGTGAAAAGGAGTTATTGTATTGGAATGGGTTAAACAAGTTCAAACAGAAGGTTTTTCAAAGATGGGTGAACCCAATAATTGTAAACACAGCTTATTGCACTGCAGATATAACATTTGCATAGCCTAACAATAATTATTTTTGGCTCTACTGGCTGAAAGCTAGCAAGCTGATTTCATGGCATTGTGTATGCCATGCGCCCCTCTGTAAACTTTAACTTCAAAAATCTTCCTGTGCACAGATTTCTACCAAAATTTCCAGGAATGTTTCTAGGGTGGTCAGATTCCATAAGCAAGATTATATTTCTGAAAAATGGCCATCTATGAGCAGTAGTATTCAGCAAACATATCTTGATTAACTCGCAATTTGTTAATGTAAGCTACATTCATTTTTCAGGGGAAGGAACTCTACATGGATTTAGACACTGACAGTTTACGTTTGATAGATCCACAAGATTTCTCTGTCCTGAATTATCAGCCTATACACACTATCAGAGTTTGGGGTGTGGGTAGAGAAAATGGACGGTAAGTTATAGATTTTACCATTATACTCTTTAATACCGAGAATTTGCTGAGGAAAACATTGAAAATAGCTAGAAAACTCTAAACCCATTACAAGACAAGATAATTTTAGGACAACAAATTTAAGGTTATTTAAGGTAATGAAAATTTGGATTTTTACTGTTGCAGTAGACAATGAAGAAATTTCTTTGCAAAAGCCTTTTGTCTTGGGGCAACCAAAAGCATCATTCTGTGGGGATGGGTCTTGTTTTTCAGCAATGTTTTTCATTCTTTACTGTATGAAATCAAGTAGTTTTGCCAGACTCCTTTATTTAAGCTCAAGGTCTCAACAATAGGTTAAAAGTCAAATATTATCACACCTATACCTTGATCCTTTCATCTTATTCTTACAATATGTGACAAACTGGTAACGCCATAAGCCATCCATACACAATGTTGCTTTTTGACACCCCTCAAGAAAGAATGTTTGGAAAACATTGAATATAATAAAAAAGATTGCTTGCAGCAAGCAAACCAAGAAGACAAAGATTTGTGAACAGAAATTTGTTGTCTACAACATCTTAAACCCTTGTCTTGCTGAAAATGTTTTCTTTCAGAATTGCATTAAAATCAAAGGGCTGAAAGCACTGATAGTACATGTTGTTCCTTCATCAATACTTCTTTTGAAAATTTAATTCCATTAACAATTATTGTTTGAAATGGATTGACAGGAGGTGTAGACTAAGATCAGACTGCACTTATGTGCAGGCTGATCTTTGTATATACTACCTGCAAAAACTGGAATATTCCGGGCTCAGCATGACAAGGGTTAAAATTAGACAAGTCTCAAATTTTGTTGTCTGGTAATGAGCAAGTGAAAGAGATGGTATTAGGCTCGATACAGTCATCTACTCTAAAGGTCAAGCTTAATCCCACCAATGTATGAATCTGTTTTATATAATCGTGTGGTTTTGAGTATAATATGCATATGGTGAGCTTTTGTAATGCTTGAATATACGTCAGTGGTCCATTGTCAAATTCAAGGGAAAAGGATCCTTATTGACAATCTCTTGATACCATTTTAAAGGTCATAATTTGGGCTCAGTCTGTCCCAAACTTGCTGAAAATGTTTGTCGGATAATAAGGAAAAAGGGCCTGACTTACAATTTCCTTATTACCATATTATTGCCTTTCTCAAACTTGCTGTAAATGTTTGTATTGTCATGAAAGAGGAACCACATCAAATATTGTAACATTACATGCTGTACAAAGCAAGATGGCTCAAACTGACAATATGGGGATAAGGGCCTCAATGACAATATCAAGTTTACAAGCTTTGGGTCATCCTTTTCTCTTAACACTACTGAACTCAAGTGAGCATTCTAGGGCCATCTTGGCCCTCTTGTTCGTTGGTTGTTTTCATTTTCACAGTTCAAGTTTTTTTGTCAGCACAGAGAAATGTGCGATTCTATAGTAATAGATTAGTGTTTAAATCTTTCAGAGATTTTGCCTATGTTGCCCGTGATAAACTAACCAACAACCACATGTGTCATGTATTCCGTTGTGACACGCCTGCCCGACACATTGCCAACACACTGCGGGACATTTGTAAGAAGATTATGATGGAGAGAACTCTACAGCAAAATGCCCTCAATCGTCTGACTCGACCAACCGACTTGCCAAATCTAGAGACTGCTACCACACAACCAAGTGGAGAAAAAGTCACTTTCCAGAGTCTGTATAGTAGTATGTATATATTTGTGATCTGTCTAGGAAATAGGGACCTCCTTAGAAGTGATAATTGTATCATATCTGATCAGACTAAGGAAGGATTAAGCTTTTTATGCCCCCACATCGAAAGATTGGGGGCATATTTTTTTATGGCTGTCAGCCTGTCTGTCTGTTGGTGTGTCTGTCTGTCTGTCTGCAAAACTTAACAAAAAAAAACTTAACATGGCCACTTACTACCAGCATCCTAATAATAGGCATCTCCTCATGTCAAGGTCAAGATCATGTGATAAGGTCAAGGGCACAAACCAAGGGCAAATGCAAAAAAAAAACCTCTTCATAGTTAAGTCCCGTTGTATATTTCACAAACACATATTGTTCACTCTTATTTGATTTTCTGAATACAACTTTTATTGGTCATTACATTGTATATTAATTATATCAGTTTTTAAAAAAAAAGTGTATGTACATGACCTCTGCACCATCTGTCTACAAAGCTTTTGAATGAATATTACTAGCAAAAGGCAATTTAAGACAAGTCCTATATCAAAGAACTTGCAAAAAGAAATTTACATTTGTTGACATTTGAAAATTTTATTCTTTTGAGGTAGAAAACATTGAGAATAAAGTAGAAAGCTTTATTGAGTGATGTAAAAAAGGGGGATTATGTGGGAAGTGGTTACATAAGGAATATTTAATCCCTTTCAATAACGTGTTTTCTCAGATGCATCATTCCCCACTCCAATGGAAGAGCCGAAGAAAACTATCAGATGTCATTATTTAGGATCGGAACCTGTGAACAAACCTACAGGTAACCAATACTAAATGTTAGATATAATTCATCTGTATTTACATTTTCATATGATTTTACCCAAAAAAAACTCTGTTTGTGGAGTAAATAGGAGTCAGCTTGTCATTTGTTTGTTTGTCGGTTAGTCAGGTTGGTCTGTAGTTCTTTACTTGTGTGCTCAATTAACCAATAACTGGCCACCCCACTGACTCCTTTGACCCCGCCCGTCGATTCCAAATTTTAACGGCATTATTTTGCAAAATTTATATCCAGTAGCATGTTACCAACAAGTAGAAAGGTTGGTTGGCAACCTAAACGTTGTAACTACAGCTTAGATAAGCTGTAGTTATAACTTTTAAGTCGTCAGAGTTCAGACTGGACTTCCAGTTTGAATGAATGATCTCGTTGGTCAACTGATTATTTGATTGACAGCCGCAATTTAATGGATTTGACTCAAATTTCAAAGTGCACTCAGTAACAAAAAAGATATACATTTCTATTTAAGGTTATGGTCCATGGTATTTTTGTGGAGTTATGGCCCATTTGTTAGAAAACAGCTGTATTTCAGTGACAAATGTTTTTCTGTGACATGGAGCTAGGGGGGGGGGGGATGTATAAATCACAATCAGTGATAGTCTAGTAAATTCATGTTTTCAGATAATTGATGAATTCCAAAAGGATAAAATCTAAGGCCAGTCCAAATTAACCCTTTCAATTTGGAAAGTATTGACTTTCTCAAATTGAAAGAGGTTGCAGACTACAATGAAAATGGAATGCAATTTGATATCTAACAATCCTATGTGGTAGAAAATGTTGTGGGAAAAGAAGAAATTGCTTGCTACAAGCAATTTCTTCTTTTTTCCACAATGTTTTCTCAAGTATAAAATCACAGCAACGTAAAATCATAGGTTTGACCAGGAAAGGGTTAAAAAAAGTTGAAGATGACAATTTTGATGTAAGGAAATTTTTAAAATCTTTGTCTTTTTGGGTAGAAAACATTGTGGATAATGAAGAAATAAGCTTGTTTTGATGAGAGGAAAGGATACTTGCACCAAACTAAGAGGACTGGAGCTTTGATGCTGTTTTTAGCTCACCTGAGCACAAAGTGCGAGGTGAGCTATTGTGATCGGTCGTCGTCCGTTGTCCGTCCATCTGTCCATCTGTCTGTCCGTCCACAATTTCTGTAAAAATCTTCTCCTCCTAAACCAGTTGGCCAATCAAGCTGAAACTTTGCAGGGATCTTCATTGGATGAAATTCTACAAAAGTTGTTAAAAGAATTTAATTCCGTCAAAAGCTCTGGTTGTTGCGGCACTTGAAAATGGGAATCTTTAGTATTTCTTTGAATATCTTTAGAAATCTTCTCCTCCTAAACCAGTAGGCCAATCAAGCTAAAACTTTGCAGGGATCTTCATTGGATGATGTTCTACAAAAGTTGTTAAAAGAATTTAATTCTGTCAAAAACTCTGGTTGCCGCGGCATTTGAAAATGGGAATCTTTAGTAATTCTTTAAATATCTTTAAAAATCTTCTCCTCCTAAACCAGTAGGCCAATCAAGCTGAAACTTTGCAGGGATGTTTCTTGGTTGAAGCTCTTCAAAAGTTGTTAAAAGAATTTCATTCCATGAAAAACTCTTGTAACAGTGGCATATGAAAATGGGAATTTTTTAGTAAATCTTTGTTGTTGTTTTTTTTTTAGCTCACCTGAGCACAAAGTGTGAGGTGAGCTATTGTGATCAGTCATTGTCCGTCCTTCCTTATGTCCGTCCGTCCACAATTTCTTTAAAAATCTTTTCCTCCTAAACCAGTAGGCCAATCAAGCTGAAACTTTGCAGGGATGTTCCTTTGGTGAAGTTCTACAAAAGTTGTTAAAAGAATTTAATTCTGTCAAAAACTCTGGTTGCCGCGGCATGTGAAAATAGGAATCTTAAATAAATCTGTAAAAATCTTTAAAAATCTTCTCCTCCTAAACCAGTAGGCCAATCAAGCTGAAACTTTGCAGAGATGTCCTTTGGGTGAAGTTCTACAAAAGTTGTTAAAAGAATTAAATTCTGTCAAAAACTTTGGGTGCCGCGGCATTTGAAAATGGGAATCTTAAATAAATCTGTAAAAATCTTTAAAAATCTTCTCCTCCTAAACCAGTAGGCCAATCAAGCTGAAACTTTGCAGGGATGTTCCTTGGGTGAAGTTCTACAAAAGTTGTTGAAAGAATTTAATTCCGTCAAAAACTCTGGTTGCCGCGGCATGTGAAAATGGGAATCTTAGTAAATCTGTAAAAATCTTTAAAAATCTTCTCCTCCTTAACCAGTAGGCCAATCAAGCTGAAACTTTGCAGGGATGTTTTTTAGGTGAAGCTCTTCAAAAGTTAATAAAAAATTTAATTCTGTGAACTTTTGTAACTGCGGCATATGAAAATGGGAAATTTAAGAAAATCTTTGTTGTCTTTTTTTTAACAGACTACAAGGCCAAAGGCATTTATATTTTATATAGAGCTTAATCATATTGTTATCAACCAAGTTTTTTAAAATATTTAATCTCTGGGGTAAAAAATTGCCCCGCCCCTGAGGTCCAAAGTTTGGAAAAATGCTTAATTAGAGCAGTTTCAAAAGACTTCTCCTCTTAAACTATAAGGTCTAGGATATTCATATTTGGTATGGGGCATAACTACATGGTTTTGTACCATATCACTAAAAGTTGTCTTCTTCAGGTCAAAAAAAGCTCTGCACTAGGGGTCCAAAATTTGGAAATACGCAAAATTCGAATATGTTAAAAAATAATTCTTCATTTTAAGGAGGAGGGCATTTATATTTTGAGTGTAGCATAGCCTGGCTGTTATCTATCTGTTTTGATCTATTATGCTTATAGGTTAATAAACACCCCTTCCCTGGGTGTCCAAAGTTAGTAAAAATGCTCAATTAGACCATGTTCAATAGTCTTTTCCTCCCAATCTACAAAGTCTAAGGCATTCATATTTTGTATATAGCATATCCAGATGGTTCCCTACCATGTTAGCTAAAATTTTAGCCCTGGGATAAAACATTGCACTGCCCTAGAGGTCAAAAATTTTTGAAAACGCCCAATTAGAGCAACATCAAAAGTCTTCTCCTTCTAAAAAATAAGGTGAAGGGCAATAATATTTGGTATGTAGTATGACTAAATAATTTTGTACTACGTAACAGGAAAATATGCTCTTAGGATAAAAATGTCTCTGTTCCTGGGGTTGAAAATTGCGTAAATTGCATTGAAAGAATTCTTCTTCTTAAATATAGGTTCCAGAGCATTTACATTAAAAACAAATGATAACATTATTGTTATCTACCATGTTTATATCCTTTTGACAAACATGGCCCTTTCCAAGGCATCCAAGGATATGAAAAACGCTCAATAAGAGCATGTTCAAATATTTTCCACTCCTCATGTCTAAGTTGTAATGCAATCATATTTTGATTTATAGTACATCCAGATTGTTCTCTACCAAGGTTGCTAAAATTACACCCATTGAAGTTGCAGACAGTAATAAGAGTTTGATTGAAATCTAAATACAAAGAATTTCAGGTAGAAAACACTGTGAGAAATGGATAAATTGCTTGTCACTCCCTTTCTCACTATGTATTTTTCAAACCTGTTTTCCCTGAGGGTGACAAATTCTGGGATAGTTTGGTAATGGATTAAACTATAAAGCCAAAGGCATTCATTATTATTGTAAAGCATTACTGGATTGTTTTGTACAAAGCCCCAAATCTTATATATCTTTTATTTATTTTGCTCAAGTTGTGTCTTTTTTATACTAAAAAGTACTGTAATTTGGAGATGCCTCAGGTGAGCGATTTGGGACCATCATGGTCCTCTTGTTTTAGAATACAAGGCCAAAGTCTTTTATAATGTATGTAGCATAACTTGATGGTGTTGTACTATATCACTTAAAGTTGTCCTCCTAGGGTCAAATACAGCCCTGCACTAGGGGTCCAAAAATTGGGAAAAAACGCAAAATTCGAGTATGTTAAAAAAAAATTCTTCATTTTAATGCGGAGAGCATTTATATTTTGAGTGTAGCATAGCCTGGCTGTTATCTATCTGTTTTGATCAAATTATGCTTATAGGTTAAAAAACACCCTTTCCCTGGGTGTCCAAAGTTCGTAAATATGCTCAATTAGACCATGTTCAACAGTCTTCTCCTCCCAATCTACAAAGTTTAAGGCATTCATATTTGGTATATAGCATAACGAGATGGTTCTCTAACATGTTAGTTAAAATCTTAGCCCTGGGATAAAACATGGCACTGCCCCAGAGGTCCAAAATTTTGGAAAACATCCAATTAGAGTAACTTCAAAAGTCTTCTCCTTCTAAATTATATGGTGAAGGGCAATAATATTTGGTATGTAGCATGACTAAATAATTTTGTACTATGTTACAGGAAAATATGCTCTTAGGGTAAAAACGTCTCTGCTCCTGGGGTTGAAAATTGCATTGAAAGAATTATTCTTCTTAAATAGAAATGGAAAAATTGCTTGTCACTCCCTTTGTCTAAATGCTTTTTTAAACCTATTTTTTCTGAGGGTGACAAATTCTTGGAGAGTTTTGTAATGGATCAAACTATAAAGCCATAGGCATTCATTTTTATTGTAAAGCATTACTGGAATGTTTTGTACAAAGCCCAAAATCTTATATTTGTTTTATTTATTTTGCTCAAGTTGTGTCTTTTTTTATACAAAAAAGTACTATAATTTGCAGATGCCTCAGGTGAGCGATTAAGGACCATCATGGTCCTCTTGTTGTAAATGACTGCTTTAACCAATGACCAGACGACAAAACTGGTCTAAACTGAAAGGAGTTGCAGACAACAATTTAATGTTTTTAAAGAAATTTTACACTTTTTCAACTCGATGTTTAGAAAACATTGTGAAAAACAAAGAAATTGCTTGCAACAAGCAATTTCTTCCTTTTACACACTGTTTTCCCAATTGGTTTTTTATGAGGGGCTTCAAAAACATTACTGTGTGTGAATGGGTTATACTTCATATTATAATATAGATTTTGTCATAGTTTGTTGTTTTCTGTTCTGTGTATTGAACTCTAGGTATGGAAGTTCTAAATATGGCTATAGACAGAATGAGTCAGAAAGTTCCAGCAGAGAAGTGGCAGTATGTGGGAGTTGCTGTAGCTCCATCAACTATTACCATTACAGAACATGGGGTAAACTCATCAGTATATTTCTTACGATGTCATCAAATGGGAAACAGTTAACCCATTTTGTAATCAAATGGGAAACAGTTAACCCATTTTGTAATCAAATGGGAAACAGTTAACCCATTTTGTAATCAAATGGTAAACAGTTAACGCATTTTGTAATCAAATGGGAAACAGTTAACCCATTTTGTAATCAAATGGGAAACAGTTAACCCATTTTGTAATCAAATGGGAAACAGTTAACGCATTTTGTACTCAAATGGGAAACAGTTAACCCATTCCCAGATGACCAAAATTTGGACTGGTCTGAAGATGACAATTTTAAGTTAAATTAAGGCACTCTTGTTGTTATTTAGCACCTACAGATTAGTGTTGCAAGTCCATGCAGTGCTCTTGTTATACCCCAAACTAATGACGAAGAAGGAATAATTGGCTAGACCATATCTGTCTGTGTGACTGTTCATACATTTGTCTGTTTGTGTTTGTGTCCGTACTCAAACTCTTGAACCACATGATATACTGGTTGTGAGTCAAAGGCCAAGGTTGCAATTGAACTTTAATTGAAATCTGTTTCCATGCTCTAGCCATGATCCAAGGAGGTGCCTTATTGTTTTGGGAAAATCTAGGTCAAAGGCCAACTGAGTGACAAAATGCTGGTGGCGGCATAGGTTGGCTTTGCAACAACTCTAGTTACCTTTTGCCAACTGAGAAAATCCTAAAATGTTTTGAAAATGTGTTTTGTTTGTGTTTCAAAGACGAAAGTTCACAATTATTGGAAACAGAAATGTTTTTCTTCATTGAAATGGATATTTTCCAGGAATAAAGAGGTGTAAAAGAACTGTTTACGTTTTACTTCTCAAATGTGATGCTTTGTTTAACCAATTGCTAGATAACAAAAAATTAGACTGGTCCATATTGAAAGATGTTGCAGATGACAATTTTTTTTATATGAAATTTTGAATTTGTTTGTCTTTCAGGATGAAAAAATGTGAATATTGAAGAAATTGCTTGTAACATGCAAAAATCTTTATTTCGGTAATATTTTCAAGAGCTTTTATCTTGAGAATCAAAAAAAGAGAGATTGTGTGGTATTGGGTTAAAGAATTTCACAAGATGTTTAGCATGCTATATTCAGAGGGTAGTTTTCCATTAATATTTTGCTTTTTTCACAGAATCCTGATAAGAAGATCGAGGAGTGTCGTGTTCGTTACCTGTCTTTCATGGGAATCAGTATAAACAACGTAAAGTAAGTTCTTAACTCTAGATATTAAGTGCCTCAGGTGACTCTGAGAGTTGTACTGATGCCTCTGTTTCTTTTGTAATCGCACCATCAGTACTGGTGGTATGTTCAAGATATAGGTCTATTTATGCCCCCGCATCTAAAGACCGGGGTCATATTGTCTAACCATTGTCTGTCTATCCGTCTGTCTGTCCATCATTCAGTCTTTCCATCTGTTGGTCTGTCTGTCTGCAAAACTTAACCAAAAAACTTAACATTGCCAATTACTACCAGCCTATTCAAGATACAATGCTCGTATTTGGCATGATGATACATCTCCATAATGCACATCTTCTAATGTCTAGGTAATGTGATAATTTCAAGGTCACATACCAAGGTCAAACGTTTAGTCCTGTTGCAGGCGCATTGAATTTCACAAACACATCTTGTTTACATGAGGTGATCCAGAAATAACCATACTTGACACATAACTCATTCCATTCCCACACAATGCCCCCTTTTTCACCCCTCAAAAAAAAAGCTTTTGGAAACGCTGTGAAAAATTAAGAAATTGCTTGTTACAAGCAATTCCTTCATTATCCACTGTGTTGTCTATCCAAGAAAACAAAGTTTCTCAAAATTTCATCAAACTATTAATTGTAGTTCATAATTTCTTCTAATTTGAACCGGTCTAAAATTTATCGTTAAACTAACATATGACACAAATTAACACATAATGCATGACCCCTGAAATTTTATATTTGAACTTAGTATGTGTGGGGGGGCCACCCAACAATCATTGATGATGTTGATATCACACAGAATATTCTTACAGCAATGTAATGACTGTTCACACACTTTGCTTTCTTTGAATTAAGCGGATTTGGAATTTTCATTGTTCCTTTTGTCACATTATTAGAGCGATAACTTGTAGGTTGTTACTGTATGATCTAGAAGTTGTTCACCTACTTGTTTAGTACTTTTGGAATTATTCATCGTTCTAGTCATTTTAGCATCCATGTATAACCTCTTTATACGTCTTATCCTGCCTTAAGATGTATAAACCCATTCCAACAATATACCGCTTTTTTTAGCCTCTCAAAAATATTTTGGTAAGCATTATTGAAAATAAAGAAATTGCTTATTAAAGGGGCATAAAATATGTGATTTAGTGGTAATGAGTTAAAGATTTATTTTAAAAATCATGCTTTGAATGAAAGATTATAATAATGTGAGCTGAAGTCTTCCATGGTAATATTGCCACAGCCATTGTACTATTGGTAGCTCATGGGACTATGGGGTCCGATGTTCATTACCCAGCCATGGCGAGAATATCTCATCAGCCATTTGTCTGGGATGAGCAGCTTGAGGCTCAGAAAGAATGTAGTAGTACTGGTGTGAAGTACCATGGTTAGATGCTCCAGTTGACAAGATATGAATCAAATACTTTTGAAAGTGTCAAGAAACCCAATTCAATCAATGTATCTTCCATGGTAATTATTTGTTAGCAAAAGCAAATTTGTTGTACGTTATATAGATATGTGTATTTTTGTGTTTACAGAATGTGTGCATTTATTGTACACAAGGCAGAGGACAAGTTCTATGCCCATGTATTCCATTGTGACCCCACTGCTGGGCCTCTCTGTAAAACTATCGAGGCTGCTTGCAAGGTATACTTCATATATAACTCATTCCCATGCAACAAAATAAGACTGGTCTTAATTAATAGAAGCTGTAGATGAAAATTTCAAGTTGGTGGAATTTCATTTTTTTTGTCTTTTTGAGTAGATAACATTGTGGATAATGAAGAAATTGCTTGACACAAGCAATTTCTTCATTTTCCACCTTGTTTTCTAAGGCTTTTAATTGATGGGCATAACAATGAGGGATTTTGTGGGAATTGGTTAACCCTTTCCTGTTTTGCAAAATTTTGCACCTGTCCAAGTTCCAAGGTTTTGAAGACAAGAGTTTAATATGAATTTGATTTGAAAAATAACCATTCAATAGGGTAGAAAATATTGTGCCAACTTCTTTTTTTACAATATTTTCTCAGTTATAAATTCATGGGGATGTGAAATACCAGGGATTGAACAGGAAAAGGGTTAAGATTACCCAATATCTTTTTCTTAACAGGAGATGTTACTTTTGAAACATTGTAGAAACTATTAATAAAAGCCCGTTAAATTTTAATTGCTGTCACTTTGTTTGTTAGTTTTGACAAGACAGTCTAAATTCTACCATCTGATGAATTGTTAAAAGGCTATGTGTTAATGCATTCATGAGCTAAAAGAATCCAAAATTTCAAACTAGTCTTGCACCGTGTTGCAAATACTCTCTCATTTCTATATTATTTCATTATCAAAATTCATTCTTTGGAAGATGGTAAAATTTCGTTCTTTGGCTAGCAAATGTTGTAAAACAGCTTTATTCAAGCTGCATTTACAACATTTTACTCACCCAACGATGATTTGTAAATGTTGTGTAATCTGTACTTTCATGTTTTGTATCTTAGTTGAGGTATCAGAAGTGTTTAGATGCCCAGCATCGTTATGCAGGAAAACAGAGAGAGAAGAAAAATAAGGTAATTATTTTTATCATGTAGTTTCAGCAAAAAACAACAGGTATTGTTTAACCCTTGCCTGTACAAACCCGGGATTTTATGCCCCTGCAATTTTATACTTGAGAAAACATTATGGAAAAAGGAGAAATTGCTTGTTACAAACAATTTCTCCTTTTCCCACAATATTTTCTACCACATAGGATGGTTTCAGTTCAAATTGCATCCAATTTTCATTATCGTCTGCAATCTCTCAGTTTGGGACAGTCTAAAATTTAAAAAAAAATAGGAAAGGGTTAAGGCTTTGTGAAGGAAGTGTTAACCCATTACCACACAGAAAAAATTAGACAGGTCCAAATTGAAAGAAGTTGCAGTTGACAATTTCAATTTGATGAAATTTAAGAAATCTTTGTATTTTGGGGTAGAAAACATAGTGGATAATGAAGAAATTGCTTGTAACAAGCAATTTCTTCATTATCCACAATGTTTTACTAGTTGCTTTTCTTAAAGGGCGTCAAAAAGCCTGATTATGCGGGAATGGGTTAAGGGAGGTAAATCTGAACCCATCACCTGATGACAACATTTAAGTCAAAATTTACTGGTGTTGCAAATATCATTTCAAAGTCTAAATATTAAGCTATCTCTGTTAAGAACATAGGTATTGACCATTTGTTCACTTTCAAAAGAGAAATCTATGCCATTGACAGGGTAACTTTAAATCTTTGTACAAATCATGTTTTTCTTTGGACTTTTATCGACACTTGACTGTCTGGCACCAGTAACCTTTGTCCAGTGCTTTTGTTTCCAAAATATTGTACAACAACATCATTAAATTTTTTACTTTTCTAAATTGAAAGGACTTGCAGGCGATAGTTTAAAGTTTAAGAAATTTTGAATTTCTTAGACTTTCTGGATTGGAAACATTAAAAAAAGGGGGAAATTGCTTGTAACAAGCATTTTCTTCATTTTTGAAAATGCATTCCAAATTTTTTTTTTTTAGGGGCCTCAAAAATTGTTACTGTATGGGAATGGGTATAAAGGAGGGATTATGTGATTATGGGTTGTACAAGGGTTTGTATTATGTATTAGTCTTATGTCCTGGGATTTTTTGCCCACACTAACAAGTAAAAAAAAATTCAACCCCAGACATAAGCAGCAAAACATTTAGATATAGCAACAATTTCTTTTGGGAGATCAAATTCAAAAATAATAATAATAATAATAATAATTACAAAGACAAAGGGATTTCAGGGATAAATCTTGTTTTAGGTCAGAATATTGAACTTATCATATTAAATTGTGTCAAAACTTTTTATCTCTATTTTGTAATAGAGTCTTGCATGAATATTGTCTATATTTGATATTGTCATTCAATTCTTTGATCATTTATTTTCTATAATTTTAATTTTATCTCTTTGCTTTAAATTTGGCTTGTTGTTTGTGTTTCTCTAGCTTTTAAGGCTTCATACAGTGCAATTAAGTTTTTATTTTCATACCTTCATGAAAGATTTTTTAGACAGAAAAGACAACAAGATTTTTGGTAAAAGCAAAGAATATGTAAAACATCACAGGGAAAAACATTGCTGAAATTGATATGGCGAAATATGTTATATTACATAATTCATTACTGATGACAACATTTTGACTTGTTTAAATTCAAAGAAGATGCAGTTGTCAATTTGAAGTAAATGAAATTCAAATACTTTTTTACTTTCAGGAAGAAAACATGTTGAACAATGACAAAATCGTTGTTACAAGTAATTTTGTCATTTTTCTCAATGTTTCTACCCTAAAAGATAAGGTCTTTTAGATTTAATCAACTTAGAATTGCCATCCTCCTGGACCAGTCTTAAATTTACTAGTTTTGTTACGGGTTAAATTACTTTATATAGAATGAATTATCGTTCTTTTGTTATTTCTTGATGTTGTTTTACTTCTGTGCACATCTTCCTTTTTCTACCTGTCCTAAAATCAGTGTTTAGATGATGTTGATGATGAAGCTGCCACACCCACCAATGACCAGAATGGTTTTGTAAACCTAGCTACAGTACAGCAGGAGTTTAAACAGGGTGTACAAAAAGTCAGTAACACAGTCAAGCCAGTATTACATAGTGTCCAGTCCGGGGTCAAATCGAAAGTCCAGTCTGTCCACTCTGGGGTCAAGGCAGGCGTCCAGAGTGTATCTAACATGCTGTCTGCATTCAGAAATCGTAAACCAGAACAGTCCTAGCACAGTTATTGTTGAGTTTTAGATGTTGTCACTGTGATACGGTATAGGTATAAAGTTTTGTTTCTTTAGTTCTTTCAAAGAAATTTTCGACAATCCTCAAGAAACATTTATATATTAAATCTATCCAGGGCCTAAGATTAGAAAACTTTTTGTTATTTAGTAGAGAGTTTACCTTAATTTGAATTTGGGTATAAGCTCTATTTTTGCCTAGTTATTAAACAGTATTATCATTAAGCACTGTAATCTTAAACCTTAAATCCATCTTGACATTTTGAGTATACTCTCAAATGAGTACAGAAAAAGTATTATAATCTAGGGCCAAGATATAGTTCACTTGAAATGAACCACCACAATGGTAGATGTATCCTTCTAAAGCTTTATTTCTCAATCTTGTTAAAACTGAGCCTTTTCAAACTTTTGACAGAAAAAAGAAATGATAACCAGTAGTTAAAAGGTTTTAACCATTTTGAATTATCATCAATGAATTCTATCAATTAGGTTGCATAAGTCTTCTTTACTACTTTTTTTTTTAAATATTGTAAATTCATTGTGTCTATTGTAAAGTTCTTGATTCTGATTTCTATTTTTTTTTTTTTATTTTTTTTATTTTTTGTTATTGATAGCTATTTAATTTCATTTTTATTTGGTAATAGAGAATTTCACAAATTATAGTTACAGTCAATTCTCTCAATGTTGAAATCAAGGCATCCTTTAGATATACTTAGGGAATCCAGGACTTCAGTATATACTTTGTTCCTCTTCTATTATTTTATATGTCTTGTGGTTGTCTTTGTATTGTTCTGTATGCTTTATGTTATACTATCGTTAGATTTTTTGCGTGCTAAATAATAACAGCTGTGGATGCGCTGTTAAACACCAATCAATCTATGACCTCTTATTAGTTCCTTCAAGAATTGAGACTGTTGGCCTTTTATGATTGAAAACATTGTGTACATCGAAGAGATTGCTTGTTAATAAGCAGTTTTTTTCATTGTCCACAACTTGTACTGGATGTTTTGAAAATTCAGGCTAAATGAGCAATGCAGGCTCTCAAGGGCCGCTATTTGATTTTGCCACATAAAACAAATGACAAAAATGAAGAATGAAGTATCTTTTTGGGCAATGAAAACTGTTGAAAAAGACAAGCAATTCCTTCTTTTTCCAAAATATTATCATAATGAAATACCCAAGGACAAGACAACTAGTGATTTCACAAGAAAAGGTTAACATGAATGGATTATTATCAATTATTACTGTATTTTTTATGTTGCAGGGTGTTAAAGCTGGTATAAAATCTGTGATGACAAGTTTGAAATCTCCAACAATTATCCAGAAAATCTTTACAGAGCGTGTTTGTACTGGCGACAAGGAGGACTAAAGGTCAAAAAGTCAAGACCGTCACACAAATATCGTGCAATGTTATAGCATTAGCTTTTATCACATTATATCTTGTGGTAACTTACATACCTGTATTTAACTGAATCTCGTTCAACTTCTATCTTTTCTTTACTTAACCCATTACCAGGCGACAAAGTCTTAGACTGGTCCAAATTAAAAGGAGTTGCAGACAAGGATTTAAATTTATCAAATTCTAGATTATTCAAACTTTATAGGTAGAAAACATTGTGTAAAATGAAGAAATTGCTTGAAACAAGCAATTTTTTCATTTTCCACAATGTTTTCAAAAGCTTAATTCATTTGGCGTGTAAAAAAGGAGGATGGTGTGGTAATAGGTTAAATGTTACTTTGAAAAGCAACTGATGTAATACCAGACAGAAAGTGACTAGACTATCAGAATTAACCTATTACAATATGGCAAACTTTCGACTATTACAAATTGAAAAGGGCTGCAGACAAATCAGTGGGTGTAAATTGAAATGAAGTATCAATAGGGTAGAAAACATTGTGAGAAAAGAGTAGACACCACTCATCTAAACTTTTGTTGTCTGGTAATGGGTTAAAGTTGCTTTTCAGAGTTTAAATGATAACTTTTATCAGCTATGGATCTGAAATTTCATCTTTTCATTCTTTTCCACCAATCAAGTGTAAAACATTTTGTCTCTTTAACACATTACCAGACGACAAAATTTTAGACCGGTCAAAATTGAAAAAAAAAATTAGGATGAGATTTCAAATTGCTCTTTCATTAGAAAGAAAGTACTAAATAGGATAAAAGAATTGTGAGAAAAGGAGAAATTGATGAAAGCAATTTCTCCTTTATACACAAAGTTTTCCATGATTGTATTTTTTTCAGGGCATCAGAAGCGCCATTGTGTGGTAATGGGTCGAGTCAAAAACTTTTTATTTGACTTTACCCATTACCAGATGGCAAACTTTAGACTGGTCCAAATTGAAAGGAGTTGCAGACGACAATTTAAACTGTATGAAATTTAAGATTTTTTCAACTTACTGGGTAGAAAACATAGTGTAAAATGAAGAAATTGCTTGTTGCAGGCAATTTCTTCATTTTATAAAATGTTTTCTCAAATGTTTTTATTGAGAGGCGTCAAAAACCGGCATTATGTGGTAATGGGTTAAAATGTATAATGGCTTCAGTATCATTGTTAAGTTCACATATTTTGGCATACACATATCTACAAATGACAAGGTTAAGGTCATCATATGTTGTAAATTGTTGGCTTGTTCTATATCTACTTTCGACTGAACATCTTTAAACATTTTCCAAATAATCCTACTTTTTAACGCCTCTCAAGAAAAACGCTTTATAAAACATTATGGAAAATTAGAAATTGATAGTTACAAGCAATTTCTTCATTATCAGTTTTTAACCCCAATTAACAGATTTCTAACATTTAATGAACTACGAATTGTTGGCTGCAACTTCGCTCAATTTGGACCAATCTGAAATTTGTCATCTAGTTATTGGTTACAACAAAACTAAGACTGGCCGATATACAAAGAAGTTGCAGACATCTATTTAAGTTTATAGAATTTATTAGCATCTCTTTTGTTCTGGATAAAAAACGATCAATTTCTTCATTTTTCCCATCATTTTCCCAAACTCATTTCTTTTCGGTCATTATAAGTGGAATGGTATGGGAAAGCACCTTATTTTCTACAACAGGTCACATTCATTTTTGTATGGAATAGGCAGAACAATTGTAAGAAATCATGTACAATATATATTCACTTACACTTGTTTTGCACTGACCTGTAGTTTTATTTTCACCAAAGTTGCGAGTGCAATATTGAGCAGCAAGGGTTGTGTACATATATCATATACAAATAATTTAATTTCAGTTTTGTCTATGAAGATTCAAGTGTTTTTATTGGCCGATTTTTTTTCATACTACCATGAATGAAATTTTGTATGCTTGCACACAAAGTAGATCCGTAAAATTTCACTCAAAACTGATTGCTTTGTTTTGCTTGATGCAATGGAGAGAATATCTTCTATTTTCATCATGGTGTGAAACTTAAATTTAACCCATTTCCAGATGGTGAAATTTTAGACTGGTCCTAATTGAAAGGAGTTGCAGACAACAATTTAGAGTTTATGTAATTTAAGATTTTTCAACTTTCTGGATAGAAAAACATTGTGTAAAATGAAGAAATTTCTTTAAAATGAAGAAATTTCTTCATTTTACACGTTTTCCTAATTACTTTTCATGAGGGTGTCTCTGTGTGGGAATGGGTTAATCACACTTATGTATGAATCCACTTTTTGAATATAATGTGATTAAGTTTTTAGGTTCAAGCCTCAATGAAAACAAATTATTCACTTCATGTCTTAAATAGGTGGTCTGCAACGCAAATATGGACCATTTAGGAATCACATAAAACAAAAATTCTTAAAAGAGATTCGATAAAGCACAGGTCATTTAGGATTTGTATTTCAAAAAAAAGTAATTTATATTATAGAATATCTTTCTTTGGAAATTTGTGAAAAGCATTGAGTTTTGACCTAGGTTAGCCTGCATAAAATGAGCAGCCTCAATAGGGTCAAACTTTTTATGAATCCAAAGACCAAATTAAGACATGTACAAATTCAAAGGTTTTGCAGATGACAATATAAAATTAATTTCATTTGAAAAATAATCATATCTGTATAGTAGAAAATTTTGTGGAAAAAGGAGAAATTGCTTGTTACAAGCAATTTCTTCTTTTTCCACATGGTTTTCTCCTATATATAATCACAAGTACGTAAAAAACAAGGGATTGAACCAGAAAGTGTTAACCCATTCCCACTCAATCCCTCCTTTTTACGCCCCTCAACGAAAAAGCTTTGGAAAACATTGTGGAAAATGAAGAAATTGCTTGGATCAAGCAATTTCTTCATTATCCACAATGTTTTCTTTCCAAAAAGTCAAAGAAAATTTAAATTCCACCAACTTGAGGATATCCTCTGCACCTCCTTTCAATTTGGACCGGTCTAAAATTTTGTTGAGTTGGAATGGGTTAATTGAAAATAATGTTAAGGTTTTGTTATTATTTTATGAAATTGCTTGTTTATTGTTATGCATATTAATGTTGTCTTTCTACAAAACACGAAACCTAAACTTAGCCAGGTCCTGCATTCTGAACGGCATATCAGGTGTTAACTCTAATCTCTTTTCTGTGATGCCTTTCAATCAAAATTGGTACACTCAAAATTGGTACACTCCGTACTACTAGTACACCTATGACAGCACTGAAGGTAAGTTACTTGAGGTACATTATGCTTTTTCAATTCTTGTTTAACCTATTAGCACACCGCAAAACTTTAGACTGGTCCAAATTGAAAGAAGTTGCAAGTGACATTTTTTTGTTTATGAAATTTTAAAAATCTTTGTCTTTCAGGGTATAAAACAATGTGGATAATTAAGAAATTTCTAGAGGGGCATCAAAAAGCGTTACTGTGTGGGAATGGGTTAACCCTTTCCTGTTTCTCAAAATTTTAGACCGGCCAAATTTGAAACATGTTGCAGATGACAATGAAAATTGAGTGTAATTTTGAAACGAAACCATTGTATGTGGTAGAAAATATTGTGATAAAAGAAGAAATTGCTTGTATCAAGCAATTTCTTCTTTTATCACAATATTTTCTTAAGTATAAAATTGCATGGACATAAAAACCAGTGATTATACAGTAAAGAGTTAAATAAAATTGAGACTGAAGGGTATGGTATCATGGATGGAGTATATTTTTCTATTTCATATAGAACATGTTCATATGGAATGGCCCTTATACATTTTGAAAATTAAAAAAAACAGAAAAGAAAGAAAATAACTTACAAATCAATAAGTCTTACCAATATGTGTGCTATTCTTGTAGTCTATATTGCGCCATTTGTGACAGCTCACAAATAACAAATGAGCCAACAGAATAAAGAGAATTTGATTAAAAGAAAACTTGCAAAGGGGCCTGACTTGTTTATAAAAAGTCTAATGTATTTGAAAATTAAGCAAAAAAATCATCATTCTGTTAGGTGAGAAATATTGGGAGGAAAGGGAATATGGCTTCTTTTTTGTCACATTTATATTGCTATTCAGTGCTGAAAAAATTGAATTAGGAAAAGGGCAAAATATGATTCAAATATTTCACAAAACAACCTGTTTTGACAAGAATCTCTTAAAATGTTCATTGTCTTTGGCTTATTTCTTGTTGTTTGTTATAGCAAATTCCCGCAATATTTGCTTTATAGTTATCTTAAGGGGTGTCAAAACAAAGTATTTGTACATGTATATTTCTTCTGTAACTATTTTGTAAAAAAAGGTTTGTACTGTTATTGATGCCCTTTTCGGGAATATATTAGTGATTTATTTACAGCTTTTATCACATCTTATTTATATTCTGATACTCTAGCATCTAGCTTGTATCTAGTAAACCTTTTACCAGACATCAAAATTTTAGGCTGGTCTTCACCCATGTTATGCTGATTCTGGAATATTCCGGTTTTAGCAGGAGGTATAGACTAAGATCAGACAGCACACTAGTGCAGTCTGATCTTAGTCTATACCTCCCGTCTGTCTCTTTGAAACCAGAATTGTTTAGGACATTAATTTTCAAAAGAAGTATTGACAACTGAACAACAAGTACTAGCAGTGCTTTAAGCCCTTTGATTTTAAACAATTCTGAAAAGGAGATTATTAAGCATGACAAGGGTTAATTAAAAGAAGATACAGACAGCACTTTAAAGTCAATGAAATTTTAGATTTTTTTTAAACTTTCTTTGTAAACAACATTGTGGAAAATGAAATTGCTTGTTGCAAGCAATTTCTTCATTTTACACTTTTTCTTTCCCTATTGTTCCTTGTTTTCTTGAGGGACGTGAAAAAGCATAATTGTGTGGGAATTGGTTAAGATTTAAACACAACAAAATTTAAATTTAGAAAATTTCTTCTGATAGACCCTTCCTAACTCATAGAAGCTCCCTCTATGATATTTGTAGAGAGTTCCCTCTAATGTGAGGTTGAAAGTAGATGTGAATTTTGAATAAAGCATCAGAGAAAACTTGGCAGCAAAAGCAAAACTTTTTAGTTTGATGTTTCTTTATTTTTTTTTGCTAGTCTGGACAGAAGAGAATGTCAGCCCTTTACCACAAAAGAAAATTGAAAGGAAATTGAAAACATTGTGGATGATGAAGAAATTGATTGTAACATGCAGTTTTATCGTTGTCAACAATGTTTTCAAAAGCCATTTTTCGGTTGGGGGGCATCAAAAAAAAATTTTGTGTTGGAATGGGATTCAAGAAAATGGGTAAATAATTGTCTGTTGAGTTGTCTGTCTTTTGTTAATGATATCTTATTCACATGTTTGCCATTATTATTTCTTATTTTGTAGTGTAAGCTTCCCTTTTATATTTTTTGTATGCTTTTTTACCATTCCTATTTATACTATTCTTTATTTAACATCTGGTGCCAAATTTATTTCAAATCTTTGATTTTATGTACATTAATTTCAAAATCAATTTTATCTTAGATTTAACTAAATGACAACCCTTCTAAATATCAAATACCTCATTGATTTTATTATCAATAAAGTTTGTGGAAAGAAATTGCTTAATGACAAATAATCAGTAACCATGGTCAAGTTATGAGCATTTCTACTCAAATGATAGATGGCTGCAGTCAATCAAAAATTCTATGGACCAATCTAATTATTCTTTAGACTGGAAGAGAACTTTGATCTCCGACCTTTATGTTAAAAATTCTAATGCGCTGTCAAAAGGGCTTGTGTTGCTATTATCTTCTTTTGTGAGACATGTGATGAACTCCTGTAAACCTGATAATTTTTCAATTATGAAAAATTCTTTTGGAACAATAGAATTATTTGTAATAATACTTACATTTCCCTATTGTTTTTTTAGCTCACCTGAGCACAACGTGCTCAAGGTGAGCTTTTGGTATCACCTTTTGTCCGTCGTGCGTCGGAAGTCGTCAACAATTCTTTAAACATCTTCTCCTCAGTAACCACTGGGCGGAATTCAACCAAACTTGGTAGGAATGTTCCTTGGGTGACCCTTCTCAAAAGTTGTTCGCGGATTTTTGATTGACCCCCAAATATGGGCGTGGCAGGGCGTGGCAGTTTTTAACTTAGAAATCTTTAAACATCTTCTCCTCAGTAACCATTGGGCCAATTTCAACCAAATCTGGTATGAATGTTGATTTACGCCCAAATATGGACGTGGCAGGGCGTGGCAGTTTTTGACTTAGAAATCTTTAAACATCTTCTCCTCAGTAACCATTGGGCCAATTTCAACCAAACTTGGCATGAATGTTCCTTGGGTGACCCTTTTCAAAAGTTGTTCATGGAATTTTGATTTATGCCCAAATATGGGCGTGGCAGTTTTTGACTTAGAAATCTTTAAACATCTTCTCCTCAGTAGCCATTGGGCCAATTTCATCCAAACTTGGCATGAATGTTCCTTGGATGACCCTTTTTAAAAGTTGTTTGCAGAATTTTGATTTATGCCCAAATATTGGCGTGGCAGTTTTTGACTTTGAAATCTTTAAACATCTACACCTCAGGAACCATTGGGCCAATTTCAACCAAACTTGGTATGAATGTTCCTTGGGTGACCCTTTTCAAAAGTTGTTCGGCAGAATTTCGTTTCACGCCCAAATATGGGCGTGGCAGTTTTTTACTTTGAAATCTTTAAACATCTTCTCCTCAGTAACTATTGGGCCAATTACAACCAAATTTGGTATGAATGTTCCTTGGGTGACCCTTTTCAAAAGTTGTTTGCAGAATTTTGATTTATGCCCAAATATGGGCGTGGCAGTTTTTTTAACTTTGAAATCTTTAAACATCTTATCCTCAGTAACAGTTGGGTCAATTTCAACCAAACTTTGCATGAATGTTCCTTTGGTGACCCTTTTCAAAAAATGTTCTTGGAATTTTGATTTATGCCCAAATATGGGCGTGGCAGGGTCAGGTACTTTTTTGACTTTGAAATCTTTAAACATCTTCTCCTCAGTAAGCATTGGATCAATTTCAACCAAACTTGGCATGAATGTTCTTTGGGTGACCCTTTTCAAAAGTTGTTTGCAGAATTTGGTTTCACGCCCAAATATGGGCGTGGCAGTTTTTGACTTTGAAATCTTTAAACATCTTCTCCTCAGTAACTATTGGGCCAATTTCAACCAAATTTGGTATGAATGTTCATTGAGTGACCCTTTTCAAAAGTTGTTCTTGAATTTTGATTGAAGACCAAATAAGGGCTTGGAAGGGTAGGGCAGTTTTTGACTTTGAAATCTTTAAACATCTTCTCCTCAGTAACCATTGGGCCAATTTCAATTTTGAATCATCTTACATTAGTCAGGTGAGCGATTTTAGGGCCATTCTGGCCCTCTTGTTTTTTTTTGCTATTTATCCCATTACCAAATTTAAAGATGTTGCAAATGACAAATTCTAGTTTTGTGGGAATGGGTAAATGTTCAAAATGGACACCTGTAACCTCTTTTAACCTTTATGACACTTTATCCAATTTTAACATGCTGAAGAAAATTAAAGTTTGTAGATAACGTGAAAAAATGAGAAATGAATTCTTTTCATGAACTTCTTTCTACCCTAGTTCAATTACACCAGTCTAAATTTGGTTCTCTAGTAATGTCTTCAATGGGACATTTAGTCTTCTGTTCATTAGCTGAAAGAGTTTATCTGACTTAGATATATGGCAGAATTTGGCAAAGCCCTATATCTGTAGATAACATGAGAAAAGGAGAAATGAATTCTTTTCACAAATTACTCTCTACCTTATTTCAATTAACACCAGTCTAAATTTTTTTTTCTCTAGTAATGTCTTTAATTGGACATTTAGTCTTCTGTTCAATAGCTGAAAGAATTTACATGACTTAGACATCTTGCAGATTGTTGGCATAGCCCATCAACCTCCAACAGGAAGTTTGACTTAATTAAAAAGTCATAACCACACTATAAAACTTTCGACTGGTCAAAATTGAAAGATGGTGCAGATGACAATCTCAAGTTGAGGAAATTTAACCAATTTCCACATGATAGAATTGTAGACTAGCCCAATTTCAAAGAAGTTGCAAACGAAAATTTTAAGTTGATGAAATCTTCAAAATGTTTGTCTTTTAGGGTAGAAAACATTGTGGATAATGAAGACAAGAAATTTCTTCATTCTCCACAATGTTTTCCAAAGCTATCATATTGAGGGGCATTTGAAAGCGTCATTGTGTGTGAATGGGTTAAATTCCTTCTAGGAAGAAAACATTGCGGACAATGAAGAAATTGCTTGTGACAAGCAATTTCTTCAATTTACACAATGTTTTCAAAAGCTTTATTCTTGAGGGGTGTAAAAAAGCAATATTGTGTGGAAATGGGTTAAACATAATCGTTTTTGTAAGTTACATGTAACAAAAATGTAAATTGTATGACAACCCTAAATGTCTTTAGTACATCATGAATAAGTTACGAATTTTAAGATGCAAAACCAACTAAAATGTTTAACTTAAATGTTAAGAGTTCAAAGTTGACCTCTGTTATAGATTTACAATTTTATATCTCGATCCATTTTTCTATTCACAGCCATGATCCATTACTTAACTAGTTTCATGGGGTTTTTTAAATACCAGGAAGATTTAGGGGTCCATAGTAATTCAGTTGCCCATCTGTATAACTGTCTGTACATATGTTTGAATAAAATCTTAATCTTATGTAAAATCTTTATAGAAGATACAATTTCGTACTGGTATACCTATAATTTGTATTCAGCTATTTAACCTATTACCAGACGGCAACATTTAAGACTGGCCCGAATTGGAAGAAGTTGCAGAGGACATTTAAAAGTTAGTGATTTTTTAAAAAAAATCAACTTTCTGGGTAGAAAACAATGTGGAAAGTGAAGAAATTGCTTGTGACAAGCAATTTCTTCATTTTCCACACTGATTTTAAAGCTTTTTTCCTTAGGAGCGTCTAAAGGGAAAATGATTTTTTTAAAAAAAAATCAACTTTCTGGGTAGAAAACAATGTGGAAAGTGAAGAAATTGCTTGTCTCAAGCAATTTCTTCATTTTCCACACTGATTTTAAAGCTTTTTGCCTTAGGGGCATCTAAAGGCGTCACTGAGTTGGAATAGGTTGAGACAAAGTCAGAGTTATTTGATAAGGCCAACTATCTAGGTTATTTATCTGAGAATTGGCTGTTATAGGGATAACAGGGCAGGCCATCCATTATTTTAGCTTATGAGTGAGAATCACAATAATTAAACCCATTCCTGATTTTTGAAATTTTAGACTGGTCGAAAATGAAAGAGGATGCAGACGACAATGAAAATTGTATGCAATTCAAAATAAAACCATCCTATGTGGTAGAAAACACTGTGGGAAAAGGAGAAATTGCTTGTTATAAGCAATTTCTCCTTTTTCCACAATATTTTCTCAAGTATAAAATCACAGTGACGTAAAATCCCGTGTTTATTCAGGAAAGGGTTAATATCAATTGTCCACAAAGAATGTTGTCCAAGCCAGCGCTTGAACTTGCAAACAGAGCATAGCATATTGCCAACAATGCTTGACTGATGTAATATTAGAATGTAGCCTACAATATTTTAGTATGTCATTTTAACCGATTCCTACACAGCAGAATTTTAGACCTGAAAGAGATTGAACAAAAGGTTCATATGAGTGAGTCATAAAACATTGTGAGAAAAGAAAAATTGCTTGTATCAGGCAATTTCTTCTTTTCTCCGTGTGTTTCCGTAACTATATTTCTTTCACTAGTAAAAATACTGGATTGTCTGTTGATTGGTCATAAAGCTCCATTTGAATTTATAATACCGGTAATTAAAACTAGTTGTTTTTGTGTTCATATAGGGCCAGTATTGTTTATGTCTTTGTTTATGAATGTTATTATGTTTTAAAACTTGGGTATTTCCTTTTTTCTCAGATTCTAGAATAGGAAAGTTAGTAGATTGCCTCTTGGGAGCTTAATAAATTTTCTTTTGTAGATGAAGACATGATCAGTTTGTTGCTAAGAAAACAGAGGGGCTGATTCTTTTCCTCCCAGAAACAGCAATTCCATGCTTTTAAACCAATCCTGGTAATTCCTGTTCATGAACCATAAAATTACCATGCCAATAGATAACTTTAACTCTTAAAATCTTAGACTGGTCTAATTTAAAGAAGTTTCAGACTACAATTCATAGTTGATGAAAATTTTAAGAAATCTTTGTCTTTTGGCATAGAAAGCATTGTGGAAAATAAGGAAAATGCTCCTAAAAGTAAATTCTTTATTTTTCACAATGTTTTCTCAAGCTTGTCACTAAAGGAGCGTAAAAAAGTGGGAATATTTGGGAATTAGTTTCATGTGAAATTGGCATGGCTATAGTTGTCTATCAATTATCCTGTTAGCTGTTCATTCCAAGTTTTCTTATACAAGACTGTAAACTAAGGTTGTTTTAATCTATTCACTAACCATATATGTTGTGTTGTGTGCCATTCTTTTATATGTCTTACAAGTTATGAATTGTTAATGGTAGATATACACTGTACATCGTTCAATGTTTTAATCCATATTCTATTCATCCAAAATGCTTTTGTTTCAAATTCAAAATCATGTAAGAAACTTTTTTCATTGCTTGTTTGCTTTTATTCAAAATGAACTAATAAACTTTGATGAAAGTAATCCATCTTGCTTGTTTAACCCATTCCCGCACAATCCCTCATGAACAAAGCTCTGGAAAACATTGTGGAAAATGAAGAAATTGCTTGGATCAAGCAATTTCTTCATTATCCACAATGGTTTCTATCCAATCAGACGAAAAAAATTAAACTTCCATAAACTTGAAATTGTCATCTGCAAATTCTTTCAATTTGGACCAGTCTAATATTTATTTTGTTGGTTTTGATTAATTGACCAATCACAGGCCCTGCCCACTACTATGTTAACTCCAACCATTGACTCTGACAGGAAGTCCCGCTTTTGTTTTAAATTTTGAAAAAATATGGCCAGCAGCAAGTAAAACTATAGGTAGTATAGTTGGTTGGTGACCTAAACACCATAACTAAAGCTTGATTAAGCTGTAGTTACGACGTTTAAGTTGCCAAAGCATCAACAAAGGTTAACAAAAAATGCGGTCAATGTCAGAGATCAAAACTCATATCTGGTCTCAATGAATGATTTCATTGGTAGACTGGTTATTTGATTGACATCCTCTATTGGTCAATTGTTCAACCACACGGAGGCCAAAGGACTGTTATTCAAATACTAAAATCTCACAACCCATTCGAACACAATCCCAATTTTTGACACCACTAAAGCAAAAAGCTTTGGAAACAGTAGAAAATGATGAGATTGCTTGTTAAAAGCAATTTCTTCATTTTTATCATTTCTGTTTTCTTTCCCAGATGACAAAGGTTTTTGTCGAGCACGCTTGCAGTGAGCGAGACGGAGTTGTCCAAATTGAAAGAAGCTGAAGACGCTAATTTCAAATTGATGGAATTCTTAAAATATTAGTAATTTGGGGTAGAAAACATTGTGTATAATGACGAAATTGCTTGATACAAATATTTTTTTCATTTTCCACAATGTTTTCCAAAGCTTTTTTTCTTGAGTCACATAAAAAGAAGGGCTTGTGTGGGATTGGGTTAAACTAAGGAATCTCATTGGAAAACGAAAACAAAAATGCATTTGTTGTGTTTAGTGTATTTATTTCAGTAACTGGTTAATAAGCAATAAGTATGAACAAACATGAAACAAAATACAAACAAATTGGAATGTCACAAGAGAACATGGATTAACTACCCTTCAAACAAACAGAAACCATCTGGGAATTCTGTAAAACACACAAAATATCCAGTAAATATCAATCAAGGTTGAGGTTTATATATATAAAAAGGGACAATATAGTTGAATGACCATTCTGTATTCATAAAGTCTGCCAAGAATAAAAATCCTAATCAGCCCATGCAAAATGACCAATGACCTATTGTGACTGTCAATAAAAAAAATCTGTAGACCAATTAAATCAAACACTTAGACCAGAAGTGAACTTTGAACTCCAATGTTGGTCATCATTTATACTAAGCATTTTTGTTGGATTGACAACTTAAAGGTCGTAACTACATCTTATTAAAGCCGTAGTTACAATGTTTAGGTTGCCAACCATTCCATTTTTGTTACATGTTACTACCCATAATTTTGCAAAATATCACTGTTCGATATCAAAATCAAACATGCTGGTGAAGCTCAGTGTGTGTTGCTAGTCATCAGTCAATTTGATCATTGCTGTCATGATTCCAAAAAGGTTCCTTTTTGTGTGATGGAAATGCAATACAAAATAGGAGAGCATCAGATTTAATGTCCTGTCAAACAAAACAGGGAACTCCATGAAACAAATACAGTCGAATCCTCTTATTTGCAACCCTGATAACAGCAAGTCACTGCTAAACCCATTCCCACACGACAGGATTTTAGACCGGTCCAAATTGAAAGGGGTTGCAGACTACAATTTAAAGTTCACAAAATTTTAAATTTGTTCATCTTTCTGAGTAGAAAACATCGTGTTAAATGAAGAAATTCTTCATTTTACACAATGTTTTCCCAATGAATTTCCTTGAGGGGCGTCAAAAAGCGTCACTGTGTGGGAATGGGTTAATTGCAACTAACATTTTGCACAAACATAAGATTTTTCACAAACATAAGATTTATAGAACAAATAGCTCCTTTCAATAGCAACTTCTGGTTAATTACAACAAAAGCTTTGACAAATTGGTGCTGCAATTAACAGGATTTCACTATATTTGAAACAGAATTTGTATCAAGCAGAGGTCAGTCTAATAGTATTTTGAACCTATGGTAAAGTAGAATAACAGTACAATGTTCAGTACATCTGCTAAGAGCAAAAAGTCTTGACCAAGGTTAGCCTGCTTTTCACCCAGTCTGACAATGGTCTATATACTTCCCAGGTCTTTTTTTGCCTGACAAGTCACATTTATTTAGTAAATAATTGAATTTTAAATTGGTTGAAAAAAATTGTTTCATAACTCGATGAAAAGAAAAAAGGGGGAGTTAAAACAAATTTGTATGCTTCTGCAAAAATTAGATCTTAACCCATTCCAACAATATCAATTTTTAAAATCCCCCCCCTTTCAAGAAAAACAGTTGGGAAAACAGTGTAAAATGAAGAAATTGCTCACGTTTTATTTCATTCCCACAATATTTTCTTCCCAGAAATTCGAAATTTTTTTTAGAATTTCATGAACTTAAATTGTCGTCTGCAACTCCTTAAAGTTGGACCAGACTAAATTTTTGCTTCTGGTAATAGGTAATTGTTTCAATCTGGCAATCTTCTCCAATTTGACATTTTTTTATGTTGTACACCTTTTTCATATTAACCCTTGTCATGCTGAACCGGGAATATTCCGGTTTTGGCAGGAGGTGTAGACTAAGATCAGACTGCACTTATGTGCAGGCTGATCTTAGTGTACATCTCCTGCTTGTCCTTTTCCTGCCAGAGTTGTTTATGAAGTTGATTTATAAAAGAAATATTGATTTTTGAACAATAAGTTCTATCATTGCTTTCAGCCTTTTGATTTGACAGCATTTCAGTAAAGTAATTTATACAGCATGACAAGGGTTAAGTTAATATTTTGTTGATGTTTTTATTTTCATTGAGATATGAAACTAAAAAACTAATCACACTTCTGAATGAATTTGCTTCTTGGCTTCTCTCAGTGTGATATTGTCATGGTATTGTGTCACAGAAATGATCCTTAGGTGATCTTTCAGGAAAATTTCACAAGCATTATCCCTTTTCCTGACTCTTTCAATAAATTTTTAAGAAAATAAACTTATTTTTTCAGACTGGGTTAATTTCCAGATATGGTATAAAGTACAAGTTTTTAAAACCTGACTTTCAATATAATCAAATCTGGCCTGTGGAGCAATGTGAATGGGCCCCTACCGATATACAAAGTTCTCCCGAAAATTGCCCTTTAATTAACTCCCTTGATTCTACTGGGTAGTTCCGGTTTAAATTTCAACAAAGAGTAAAGAAGGGCTGAGACTAAAAGCGTCTGTTTTGGAGATAATTAATCAGTTTTTCGGTATTTCACACATAAGAATATTGAGTACTTTTGTAACACTTATAGATTATGAAAATGTTTTGGTAGAATTTATTAACGTTGACACGTTATAATCGTCTTCCCGTCCGAGTTTCATCCAGTTTTCATATTCTACTTCTCATTTTCGAAACAAAATTAGAAAAAGTGTCCTTCATGGTGAATTGTTGCTTTTATTTCCTTGGCTTGAAAATATCTATCAAAACATGCAAACAGCAAAAACAACAACGGGGGAAACAAAAGTATTGCGATAAAAGGAGTATTTTTACAAGGAAATTCTCCAATTCTGAGCGATCCGTTATTTTTGATACAAATGAATTTTAACATTTCGTCTGTATCCTATTTCGTTCTGAGATTTTTTTTTCTACAAAGGTTCAAATGGTAAGTTTTTCTTAAAAATTATCGATGTCCGTCCATAAACTCCTATTTTAATCGAAGTAAATTACACGTTTTAAATCGGTATCTTTGATTACGCAATAGTCCACGGGTTGTATCCGGGTATATCTCATAACGATCGGCTATTTGCTTTGATTTTCACACGACTGCCCAGATGTCCTTCTTTTGACTAATTAACAAGGGAGTCGGTTGACTTATATTATTTGGAATTTATCTAGTTCTAAAGATTGATTAATGTTTTATCTTTCTGTCCATATATTATATGCAAATGATGTGGTTTGGTCCCTAAGTAAAAGTACACTATCAGAGAATAAATGCCCCTATTTTGCGTAGAATCAGATATTTTTCAGAATTTGATACAGAAGAATGTTGAGTACTCTTAAAATACTCTTAGAATATGGAATTGTTGTGGTAGTTTATATTTACGTTGACACGTCTTAATCGTTTTTCTCTCCCGACCTAGGAACCAATTTCATTCTCGTCCATTTTTCATATTTTACTTCTCATTTTCGAAAAAAAAAATAGCAAAGGCGTCTTTTGTAGGAATTCATTGCGTTTACTTCTTTAACTTGAAAAGACTTATTAAAACAAGGAAACCACACAACAACAAACAAGAATAACAATGTTGCGATAAAGAGTACTTTTTACACCGATTTTCTCCACATCTGAAAGATCCATTATTTTCGGTACATATGGCTATTGAAAATTCGTTCGTATCCTCTTTCGTTCTGAGATTTTTTTTCAGTAAAGGGTTAAATGGTAAATCAACTTTAAAAGTAAACGATGTCCTCTCATAAACTGCTGTTTTAATCCAAGTAACTTACATGCTTCTGATCGGTATCTCTGATTGCGTAATAGACCAAGGGTGGTATTTTGGATATACACTGGATATATCTCATAATGATCGGTTATTTGCTTTTGATTTTCACCCGATATCCCCTTATTACAAGTGACAAAGGAAGTCATTTGCTATTCCCTCTAATTCAAAGGAAATTACGAATCTGTACATTTTAAATAGGATTATAAATGCAAGAGGTAAAGGAAATCTATTTTAAAACGTTTCTCATTTAGAAAAATTTGGAAAAAATGTTTAAGTAAGAAAAATCTGAAAAAAAAATGTTTAAGATCACTTTTTTACAAAAAAAGATTTGAATATTTAGTATATATACATTGTATCATATATGTCATAGCATGATATATCTCAATATAGTAATAAGAATTTGGCATTAACTAAATGGGTTAAACGTTCAAAAAGATTGTCTTAGTTTGATCTTTGCACCACTTCTTACGGTCATCTCTTTTATATTTCCACTTTTTTTATTTCTCACTTTATTTCAAATACTTAAATACATGAAATGATATATAAAACAATGAATTAAAAAAAACATTCAGCAGGGTAGAAATACTGTGGAAAAGGAAAAAAATGCAACAATCATATTCTTTTTCTACAATGCATTCTCAATTTGAAAGCCACAGTGACGTATAACCAGGGTTAACCAGAATAAATTTTATATGAAAAATATAAATTTGTGCACACATCTAATATCAGATGCTAAAGCTTGTCCAGGTTGATTGAATAAAATTGGTTTACCCATTCCCACACAATGACGCTTTTAGGTGCCCCTTAAGAAAAATAATTGGGAAAACATTGTACAAATTTACAAAATTGCTTGTAACAAGCAATTTCTTCATTTTGCCGAATGTTTCTGCCCAGAAAGATGAAAATATCTACAAATCATAAACTTAAAGTTGTCATGTGCAACTCCTTTAAATTTGGCACAGTCTAATATTTTGCCCTCCGGTTATCGGTTAAACACCACTTTCAACATTAAATCAGTTACTAAGCATAACTGACATTTCATCTGAGCCACCGGCTGCTCACCCTACTTAGACCTTATCATTTGCCGATTGGTTAGAAATTAATGATATATCTTACTTGCCATTGGTGAGAAACGAATGATATATCTTGGTAGGAACTACAGAGGCAACAATCATTTCCACAAGCCTCCAGACACTTTACAAAGCTTGTTGAGGATCATGCAGTGAAATTCTGATTAAATTTATTTCATATTCATCAATGAAAAGGGTATTTGGTAAATTTCCATGGTCATGAAATGAAGACGTACGGAGATCTTCTTTGTAACAGTTCCCGTTTGTAAAATGACAGATAACTTATAAATTCAAAGCCCCGCTTGACATGTGAAACCTTTTTTTAAAAAAGGAAATAACGGAATGTATTTCCGTGAGTATCACTATATTTATTTCGATCAAAAAAGCTCTTTTTATGGTAATTAATACGCATATCCGAAATTAGGGTATATCCGAAAAATACACTTTCATACCGGCTCATTTACAAATATAAACACGTAAAACGTCACTTAGCTTTAATTAAGCTCAGCGGTTACAATAAAGTAGTCTCTAGATCATCTAGGGTTTCAACATTGATGACACATAGTGAGAGCTGGCAACAACCTGTTAATGTTATCGATACCGATATCATCGATTTTTTCACCGGAACTACCCAAAGATTTAAGGGAGGTCACTCTGATGCTAAAACAAAGCGGAGTAACTCTGGATATCGGTAGGGGCCCATTCTCAAGCACCTCTAGTTGGTCTTATATCTCATTAAGTCAAAAAATATTTTCTTAACTGACTGGGTAGAAAACATTGTGTAAATTGAGGAAATAATGCTTGTTACAGGCAATTTCTTCATTATACACAATGTTTTCTTGTCTTTATTGAGAGGTTTCATTGTGTGTCCCACATATTACTGGGTAACACTTTTTGGCGCCTGCAAGAAAAAGCCTTAGAAAAACATGGAGAATGAAGAAATTGCTTGATAAAAGTACAGATTACAATTCACATGGTGTTTGAACTGAAACATAAATACAGATTAAATATAGGATAGAAAACATGGATAACTCAATATCTTATTTTAACCCATTCTCACAAAATTCCACTGCAGAAAACATGTTGAGATATCATGAAAAATAAAGAAATTGCTTATTACAAGCAATTTCTAAATTTTCAACAACTTTTTCTACCTCAAAAGAAAAATTTTAAGATTTCATAACCTAAACCTTGACATCTGCATCTTCTTTGAATTTTGATTAGTCATCTAGTACAATACTTTCCGTAAAACATGTATTCTGGACAAAATGAGATGTTTTAATGAGTTAACAGAAAATGCAATGTGCTTTCAAATCAATTATTTACTTCAACATAACAGTACACAAAGTGTTTACCATCTAATAACATGCCAAATATTAGAATGGTTGCAGACAACAACTTTTAGTTGATAAATTGAAAAAAAATTTGTCTTTTGGGGTAGAAAAAAATGTGGATAATGAAAAAATTGCTTGTAACAAATAAGTTCTCCTTTTCTCAAAATATTTCTACTTTAATTTGCACCTATTTACTCATTTTAGCTCCTTTTGTAAAGTACCACTGTAGTCTTCAATTTCTTCAACCCTTTCCCGTTCAAATACGGGATTTTACGTTCCTGTGATTTTGTACTTGAGAAAACATTGTGGAAAAAGAAGAAATCGCTTGTAACAAGCAATTACTCCTTTTTCCACAATATTTTCTACCACATAGGATGGGTTCATTTAAAATAGCATCCAGTTGTCATTGTCGTCTGCAAACTCTTTCAATTTGGACTAGTCTAAAATTCGAAAACGGGATAGGGTTAAATCTAGGCTAGTCAAGAATTTTGTCATCTCATAATGAGTTAAGGTAATAAAAATTAATGAATGTTCTCACAAGAAAAAGACATATAAAAATTAATTCAAATCAATAAAAATATATTTTTTTCTTTTAAATGATCAAAAGGCATGAATACTATTATTTGTTTTCTAATTGAATAATAAGAGTAATTTCCATAATTTATTTTTGCATTTCAAAAATTACTTTGTTTTGAAAAATTCTGTCGGAAAACTAGAAATACAAGTTCAAAGCCTCCTTGCCGAATCCTGAAGAATGATACCAACCAAGTACATGTAATTTGAAGTGTACTCGCAAATACATCTACTATGATTATGATTGTTTACTGTTTACACTGTCCATTTAAACTAATTCAGAAGATATTTTTGGAAAAGAAGAAATTACTTATTGCAAGCAACCTTTCCCTCCCTAAGTTTTCAATCAGATAATTTCTCTTCAATTGCTTGTCATTTTCAGATCTCCTCTGCTATCTCTCTAAAGATATTTAACCCTTTCCTGTTTTTCAAAATTTTAGACCTGTCTAAATTCAAAGGTTTTGCAGACGACAATTTAAAGTCGATTTTATTGGAAAGATAATCATTCAATAGGGTAGAAAATATTGTGGAAAAAGAAAGAAATTGTTTTTTTACAAGCATTTTTTTTCTTTTTTTCACACTGTTTCCTGAAATATGAAAAAGACTGGGACATAAAAACCAGGGATTGTGCAGGAAAGGGTTAAAGAAGTTTTCACAGATGTAGCTTACACTTGAAGTTTTATCATGGATAATTGAGACTTGGGTTTTGATGCATTATTGAGCAGATTGAAACAAAGCATTTTCTCTCGCAACTACAGTTTACACATATAAACTTAATATAGTTAAATAAAGACTGAAGTGTTTAAATAGGAAAGAAAGATAAATATTGAATATAAATATTTTTCTCTAATTCTCTCTTTCAAGCATTTCTTCTCAGCTATTAAATCAATGAATGGATTGATATTTAATGGACGGTGCAATTAAAAATATTGTGAACAGTTGGTTTCTAAAAAAAGTGAGCTTAAACAGACTACTTCACATAATGATGTCATATGATGATATCCAAGACTGGTCAATATCAACTCATTACCAGATTGCAAAATTTTATACTGGTCCAAATGAAAAGGGTCTCAGATGGCAATTTAAAGTTTATGAAATTTTAGATTGTATCAACTTTTTGGGTAGAAAACATGGCATTAACCCATTCCCACACAATAAAATTTTAGACCAGATGAAATTCAGAGAAGTTGCAGACAATTTTAAGTTGATGAAATATTTAAAATCTTGTTCTTTTGGGTTGGAAAACATTGTAGAAAAAGAAGAAATTGCTTGTAACAAGCAATTTCTTCATTTGCCACAATTTTTTCCAAAGCTTTCATATTGAGGGGTGTTTAAAGGGAACACTGTGTGGGAATGGCTTAAATGAAGAAATTGCTTGTTACAAGCAATTTCTTCATTTCACATAACATTTTCCCAGTTTGTTTTTCTCGAGGGGCTTCTAAAAGCATCACTGTGTGGGAATGGGTTAACCCATAGCTACACATTGTTGCATTTTGATACACAGGTAAAATATTTTTGCAAAATAATGTAGGATAATGAGAAAGTGCTAGTGACAATTTCTCCTTTTCTCTCCATGTTTCTACCCCATACAAGCAGTTCTTTATCAATCTAAAAAATCTTTGAAAATATTTCTGAAATATCTTTCAATTGAAATCAGTATAAACTTTTGATAATGGGTTTACACATGACCAGACAGCAAAAATATAGATTGGTGCACATTCAAAGAAGTTGTGGATGAATATTTTAGTTGACAAGATTTAAGGATTCCTATCCTTTTGGGGAAAAAACGATTTAGATAAAAAGGAATTTCTTCATTTTCCACACTGATTTCCACAGCTTTTTCTTGAGGGGCAGCTAAATGCGGGATTGTGTGGGAATGGGTTAAAGGTTGTCATATCAGATAGCATTTGTTTCCAATAATTTCTTCTTTTCCAACAATGAACAAAGTGCTTCATTTCTGAGGATGGATTTATAGACCATGAAACTGATCGGGAAGTGAAAAGATGGTTGAAAAAGTAGAAATAATCTTATCTCTAGATAGCAACGTTGATATAATGCATTCTCAACAGAAACACACATCCAAATAAGTGAAAGATATATTTCAACAAATCAAGTTTCAAATTTCTATCAAACAAAACAAGCAATAGTGATTATTTCTCTCTGAATTATGATAAAAGCTGAAGAACACCTTACTTTACCTTGATTTTACGTCTTGCCCGTTTTTGTTTGCTACAATGGAAAGACTCTTGGAATTATAGTTTTTCATGATAGGCCTAAATCTCCCAAGTTTGCTGTAACCTTTTTTAGATATAGTCAATCTCACATGAGAAACCATCTCTCTAATTAGCCCATTACCAGACAAAAAATTTAGATCAGTCCAAATTCAATTAAGTTGCAGACAACAATCTAAACTTGATAGAATTTCAAATATCAGTCTTTTTGGGTTAAAAACTTTGTATAACATGCAGAAAGAAGCAATTTCTACATTTTCCACATTGTTTTCCTGAACCTTTTTCTTAACCAATTACAAGACGGCAAAATTTTAGACTGGCCCAAATTGAAAGAAGTTACAGACGACATTTCAAAGTTATTGAAAATTTGGATTTTTTTTCAACTTTCGGGGTAGAAAACAATGTGGAAAATGAAGAAATTGCTTGTAACGAGCAATTTCTTCATTTTCCACATTGTTTTCCAAAGCTTTTTTCCTTTGGGGCGTCTCAAGGCATCACTGAGTGGGAATGGGTTAAGTGGCATCCAAAAGCATCATTGTAAGGTCATGGGTTAACTGATAATTTTCATATCAAAAACACAAAAACATAACCCATTCCCACAAAATAATGCTTTTTCACTGCCCATAAGAAAAAAAGCTTTTTTTAAATTAATCCTTTCCTATTTAATCCCTGTTTTTTACGTCCCTGTGTTTTTATACTTGAGAAAACATTGTGGAAAAAAGAAGCAATTGCTTGCAACAAGCAATTTCTTCTTTTTTCAACAATATTTTCTACCCTACTGAATGATTATTTTTCAAATATGTTCCACTTTAAATTGTCGTCTGCAAAACCTTTGGAATTGGACAAGTCCAAAATTTCACAAAACAGGAAAGGGTTAAGAAATTGCTTATTACAAGCAATTCCTTCATTATTCCCAATGTTTTCTACCCTGTCAGACAAAGTTTTTTAAATTCCATCAACTTAAAATTGTTGTCTGCAACTTCTTTGAATTTGGACCAGTCTAAAATTTTGTTGTCTGGTAATGGGTTAAGAGATAGTATCTGTTTATGTTGAAGCACTACCTTTCAACTTAATCCTTTTTTATTGGTACACCTCAGAATTATTCTTTTTATTTAACCCTTTCCTGTTTGTGGAAATTTTAGACTAGTCCAAATTGAAAGAGGTTGCAGACGACAATGAAAACTGGATGCCATTTGAAATGAAACCATTCTATGTGATAGAAAATATTGTGGAAAAAGGAGAAATTGCTTGTTACAAGCAATTTCTTCTTTTTCCACAATGTTTTCTGGAGTATAAAATCACAGGAACGTAAAATCCCGTATTTGAACGGTTAAATCGCTCAATACTTTCTGCTTTTTCTACAGCAAATCCTAATTCTAATTAATTCATCATTGCCATAATTTGACTCATTATACACAACTGTGCATTTTGATACATAATACAAAAAAGCTTTAACAAGCATCGTGGAAAAAAGAAGTTATTGCTACTAACGAAGAAAAAAAAATCCTCACAATGATCATTCCCTGCAGAACAATTATCTTCTAAATTATACACACTTTAAATCATCAACTGCAACTCTTTCAATTTGGACTGATCTTAAATATTTGTCTGATATAATTTAAGCCATTCCCACGCCATTCCCGCGCAATTCTCCCTTTTTAAGTTCCTCAAAGAAAAAAAAAAAAATTAAAAAAAAAACCACTGTGGAAAAATGAAGAAATTGCTGGTAATACACAATTTTATTTTTTTTTATCCACAATGTTTACTACCACTAAATACAAATATTTAAAATTACATAAAATTGTCATCTGCAACTCTTCATAACTTCAATTTGTTTCTAAAATGTTGAAAATTAAACCTCTATAACTATAGAATTGGTTCCAAAATGGACTTAAAAATACTCATTTAGCATAGCATTTTTTTAATTCAAGTAGCATAGTTTGAACACAGAAACAGTTTTCATTCAAAGCTCATTTGTGATCTTAATCTGCAACCTACACGAACCAGAAACGATAGAGCACTTACTTGGATCATTGGCAACTACTGTATGAGTTTTAAACCATTACCACACAAGAAAAATTTAGACTTGTCAAAATTGAAATGAGTTGCAGGCAACATTTTAAAGTTTATGAAATTTTAGATTTTTCCGACTTTCTGGGTAGAAAACATTGTGTAAGATCAAGAAATTGCTTGTTCATTTCACAACAACTTTTCTCAGTTGTTTTTCTTGAGAGGCTTCCAATAGCGTCACTGTGTGGGAATGGGCTAAGGGTTGTAGGCCAATTGGTTTAAGAGTTAGAGCATAGAAACAAAAAGTTTATGGATGGAGTGACAAATTGATTGATTGACAGACAGAAAGACATGGTTAAATGAATATACCCAGTCTACTTCACAGGTGGAGGTATAATAAGATCCATTTAGACATCAATCTACATCTTTCAGCACAATTTTAAAGCACTTTACCTTCATTTGGTACTTTTATTATTCTATACAATAACCAATCATCATAAAGCACTATTGTAAAGGCACTTAAATCTATCACAGTTAACACATATAACAGTTTTCTCCCTTTGTTGACACACCAAAGCTGAATTTCAGGATTTAAACTTTGCCCTGTCTCTGGTCTCGCTTGAAATTCAAGGAAACATGAAGTGTTAGTAAAATGAGATGAGTGTTAGCTTAATATGAAATAGAGGACAAATATCACTCTCTTTTTTTTCAATCATAATCTACTTCAGGAAAAAAATTCAATATCCTCTGATACAATGGAATATTAATTGAATATTTGAAATAAACATTACATAACTAATGAAATGAAACAAACTTGGGCTTAATGATAAACTTGAATAGGTCATAATTACACAAACATCATTTTTACCATCATACAGTTAATACTGGTTAAAACATAATTTGACAGTTCTTATAAATATGTTTTATATATATATATATATATATATATATAAAACCTTTGGTGCAAAAAGGGATCATTTGGAATTACGTAAAGCACAAATTATATAAGTAGGATTTCCAACCATTATATATCTGCACATTCCATTCCAAGTCTTCACTTTGGGTTTATAGATAGATTAAGATCCAAAGCTTCTTCATGCAATCAACCAATATTCTTAATCCACTAACACACAATCACACCTTTTTAAGCCCCTAAAGAAAAAAAGCTTTGGAAAACATTGCGGATAATGAAGAAATTGCTTGGTTCAAGCAATTTCTTCATTATCCGCAATGTTTTCTATCCAAAAAGATGAAAATATTAAAATTCCATCATCTTGAAACAGTTGTCCTCAGCTACTTTCAATTTGAACCACTCTAAAAAATTTTTGTGTGGGAATGGGTCAATGCCATTCTACAATCTGACATGAGCCTAAAGTATCAACTATAGTCAGTCTGCAGTCGATGCTGTCCGACACACATCAACACTTTTGGCACTTCCCAGATGGTCCCCTTTTGCATGACGGGTTACGCATGTATATACTCAGGAAAAATATTACTGGCATTATCATATGAATCACAAGAAAAATAGGAGACGACGTTGAAAAATGATTATACGGGGAAAAAATATACATAAAAATATGGACGGATAATGAATACTTCAAACATGCTCAATAACGGTCGGTAGGGCAACATGCGACAGTGATTATATTGGACAATCTTTAAAAAACAGACACATGCACACCAATAACACAATAATATGTAGATAAAACTGTTTTAATCCTTTCCTGTTCAATCCCTGGTTTTTACGTATCTGTGATTTTATAATTGAGAAAACATTGTAGAAAAAGAAGAAATTGCTTGTAAGAAGCAATTTTTTTCTTTTTCCACAATATTTTCTAATCTACTGAATGGTTATATTTCAAATTAAATACAATCTAAATTTTCGTCTGCAAAACCTTTGACAGGTCTAAAATTTCCCAAAACAGGAAATGGTTAAAAGATAGAGAAATAGAAAGGTTTATTTACAGCAGCTTCAGTATTGACTCTTAGAAAGAGCTTGACAGTGAGCAAACCAAATTTGGTCCAAATTTAAACAAGTTAAGATGACAATTCTAAGTTGATGAGATTAAAAAAGTTCTCGTTTTTGGGGGCAGATAATATTGTGTGTAATGATAAGCAGTTTCTTCATTTTCGACAATGTTTTCCTAAGATTTTTTCATCAGGGGCGTAAAAAAAGCTGGATTGAGAGGGAATAGGTTTACTTATGAAATTCATTTCTTCTCTTTACAAAGAAGATAAATTGAATGGGTTGTCAAAACATTAACCCTTGTCAAGCTGAATGTTTCTTAAGTAAAAGGGCTAACAGCACTGGAAGCATTAGTAGTTATGGTTTGATATTCATTCAGAAATCTGGCATGAATAGAATAAGCAGGTGGTGTAGACTAAAATCAGACTGCATATATGTACAGGATGATCTTTGTATAAACCATATGCAGTCTGATCTTTGTATAAACAACCTGCCAAAACAGAAAAAAATCTAGGCTCAGGATGACAAGGGTAATAAGAAGACAGTAAGAATTGATAGGTAGAACAATAGAAAAAGTCGTTGATCTTCAGAAAAGGTATTGGTTAGTTAATAGACATCAATCAGCCTCTGTAGAAAAGAAAATCTGTGTTAAGTGATTCAACCCAAACCCAGACGTCAAAATATTAGACTGGTCCAAATTGAAAGGGTTTGCAGACAACAATTTAAAGTTTATGAAATTTAGGATATTTTAAAATTTCTGGGTAAACATTGTGTAATGTTACAAGCAATTTCTCCATTGTCCACAATGTTTTCCAAAGCATTGTCAAAAAGCATCATTGTGTGGGAATGGGTTATTCAACAGCTTTTAGTATATATAAATTTAATCAATCATTTTGATTGATACAGGTTATAGATTAAGTTAAGCTTGTCAAATTATCAGTAGCTGCTACTTGATTTGGTTATATATTGAGAAAGTACATATGTACACTGTATTGTGAAGTATTGTTAACCCTTTCCTGTTTTTCAAAATTTCAGACCTGTCCAATTTCAAAGGATTTGCAGATGAAAATTTAATGTGGATTTAATTAGGAAAATAACCATTTAGTTGGGTAGAAAATATTGTATAAAAAGAAGAAATTCCTTGTTACAAGCAATTTCTTCTTTTTCTACAATATTTTCTCAATTATAAAATTACAGGGCCGTAAAAAGCAGGGATTGAACAGGAAAGGGTTTTAAGCAATACCAAGTCCCCTACTGGCTTAAAATATACATTTGTTGCAAAAATCTTGGCAGTCACAGAAGTTTTCTATGCTCAGCATCTGTATCTTCACAAAGGAGCAATGGACAGGAACAAAAATGAATCGTGATCTTTAACCCATTGCCAGACAGCAAAATTCTAGACTGGTCAAAATTAGAAGGAGTTGCAGACAACATTTTAAAGTTGATGAAATTTTAGAATTTTTTTTCTAAATTTTTTGGAAAGAAAACATTGTGTAAATTTGCAAGAAATTCAATTTCTTCATTTTAAACAATGTTTTCCCAATTGTTTTTCATGAGGGGCATCCAAAAGCCACACTGTGTGGGAATGGGTTAACTTAATTTCGTGAACCTAAATACTGTGTGTTAGGTCATTATTGGCAAAGTTTTTGGAAAAAGTCTGGCAAACTGGAAATTTTGAAGATTTTTACTAGACAATCAACATTATTTTTGTAAAAAATCAATTAATCTGACAAAACTCAAACTCGATCAATATTGCAAACGCACACACTGAAAAATCCGGAAATATCTGCCAGCGTTTAGAAAATTTTTTAGAAAGACAGACACAATTCAAGAATGCAAACCTAATGTCCCCTTTGGCCATGCGGTAGGGGACTTAAAAGCTATGTTGGTGTCAAGTTTAACCTGAAGTTGAATAATTTACCAAAAGTACAGGTGTTTTAAATCAAAATGCAGATCTAATTTGTTTAGTTAAAAAACTTAATTTTATTTTTTCCTTAGCATTTCATTTTAAAAGCTTGTACATATTCAATTCCATTTTCTTTAAATTTTACCTTAAAAAATGTTTTGATATTATTTATAAATTTGAGCTGGAATTTGTTACAATGTGATTTTTTTCCAAATAAGTGTAAAGTTTAGGTGGCAAGTATTTGTTAGAGTAAGCTAAAGAGTTAAAGTGTTAGCTTTCAGTGTCATGTTTTATTACTTCATTTAACTTATTGTAATAATGAGAAATGCTATTAACCCATTCTCATGCAATCATATGTTTTGATGCCTCTCAAAAAAACAGCATTGAAACCAATTGTGGATAATGAAAAAAGTGCTTGTTACAAGCAATTTCTTCATTTCCCAAAATGTTTAGTACCTAAAAAGTTGAAAGCCATAAGAATTCTATTTTTTTTTTTTGAATTTGGTAATGGGTTAAGAATATCAGCTCAAATGTATGAAAATTGTGTTAGCGTTTACTGCAGTGTTAAAGTGTGGTTATAAAAGCTAAAACACTATTTTTTTGTCAGCACATATATATCATGAAAGCCAATTTCTTGAAAGTAGTAGTTCAACTTGACTCTAGAAGACATTCAATGACCTTGTTTTATCTTCATACAGAATATGAACTTTGCACTAACAACAGTTGTTTCCTAATTCTTTTTGAAAGCAATTTCTATTTGAAAGCAAACATTAACCCATTCAAAGAAACACAGCAAAGTTGTTAGATAAAATAATTTTGAAAAATGAAGAAATTGCTTGTTACAAGAAATTTCTTCATTTTCCACATTCTTTTCTACCAAGAAGGATGGAGACACTCAAAATCATATCATCTTGAAATTGCCCTCTGCAACTTCTTTCAATTTGGACCAGTCTAAAATTTTGCTGTTTGGTTATGGGTTAAGAGACAAGATGACAGTAAGAAGAACACGCAACAAGCAGGACAAGAACAAAACCAACACACACAGATAAACATTCAGGCAGTTGAGATGAACCTAATTCTTTCAAAAGTATACAACAAGGGATTCAATTATTACTATTTTAATAACATTTACCTTGAATTTGGTTATCTTTTGACACAAAGTCAACACATAGGTATGATTGACATAATTATAATAGTTCAGTACAGTAATACACCAAAATATATTCAAATACCAGTAATTTAGTTCCAATTATATCTTTAAACTGGAATCACTTAACCAAAGAAATAGTGAAAATCAATTTTTAAGTTGTACACCTTTAACTTTAACATGCTTTTTTTTTATTATTATTTTTATTTTTGTTTGTTTGTTTTACAATATCAAATGACAAGACAAATGTATACATGAAAGGAAGTTAAAACATTCGGATCAAACAAGTTTACAGAAATCCCACAATCCACACCCTTCGAAAAATCAGTAGGGATAAATCTCTCCATCATCAGCAAAAAGAATTGTCGCAAAGTAGACTCAAAACCCCTACCAGCGCATGGTCACACAAGAAACACTGTTGACCTCTGACCTACATTACCTAAAAACAATAGAGCACCTCCATGGGTCATGGATAAAGTGTGTACGGTTCTAGGTCCTATGTCAAAAGGGCTATAATTTGGAGCATGGAAACAGTTTTCAATCAAAGTTTGTGACCTTGACTCTTGATGTACTTGATTAAAAATGATAGGGCACTATCTTGGATCAGTGGCAACATTTGTATAAGGTTTCAAGTTTGTAGGTCAAAAGGTTTAAAATAGAGAACGGAAACCAAAAAGTCTATTGACGGATGGACAGACATGGTAGACCAATATATCCCCACTTACTTTGTAGGTGGGAGGTTAAAAAAGGGCCAGCATGTGAAAAAAGTTACTATCTACTTATTTTCATTCTGATTAAAACTTCATGAAATTAACAAGCATAGAAAAATCTTTTGAGCCTATGGTTTATATTTTTTTGAAACACATCACAAAGCAGTAGAGTGTTTTTTATATAAACCCATTCCCACACAATAACGCTTTTTGACGCCCACAAGAGAAAAGTTTGCGAAATATAGTGGACAATGAAGAAATTGCTTATCACATCTACAATGTTTCTGAACAAATGATGATTGTTTTTTAATTTAGACCAGTCTGCAACTTCTTTGAATTTGGACCAGTCTAAAACTCTGGTATCTTGTAATGGGTTTAAGATTACTGTAATGCCATACTGGCCCAGATATATAAGGTCTTCTCTTAAAACATGCAGTTCAAAAGCCTCAAAGCAAAACAAGTGTATTTGGTTTATGGCTATATAAAGTCACACTGGTTTTGCATTGAAGGTAGAAAGTATACATTCAATAAAAAAAGTTGTCTGTACTCTCATCAGAAACCTAAAAACAAATATTTTTCAAAATATTACCAAAATATTTATGTTTATCTGAATAAATCTTATTTAAAGTCAACCTTGCAAATATCATTGTATTTATACACCAATACTTAAGAATATGAATATCTATACACCCATATATGAAAATCCAGATATGAACACCCCCTGCCCCCCAAATCAATAAATTCTCTATCATCATTAATAGTTTTAAATGAATGAACACTGTAAATTGTTTGAACTATTTCTAGAAAGTAAAAGTTAGCATAGAATAGCACCTATACTACAGGTGATGATAACATTGTTAAATGAGATTTAATATCTATTTACAAACTTTGACTAGATTTACAATATCATAAATGCACTTCTAAAGTTTCTAGACCCATTCAATGCTATTTATTGAACAGATTTTCACAAAAATATTCACGATAGCATGAAATTTGTATATTTGATATTCAAATTCGATTTTTCTGAATCTTTCAATTTGACTAACCAAAGCAAAATTTAAAGCTCTAAAGTTTTTCAGCAGTTTAAAGCATTATCAAATTTTGAACTAAGGCACTAACAATGAACCCATTCCCACACATTGACGCTTTTAAACAACCTTCAATATAAAAGCTTTGGAAAGCATTGTGGAAAATGAAGAAATTGCTTGTAACAAGCAATTTCTTCATTTTACACAATGTTTTCTACCCAGAAAGTAAAAAAAATCCAAAATTTCATAAACTTTAAATTGTTGTCTGCAACTCCTTTCAATTTGGACCAGTCTTAAATATTTCCGTGTGGGAATGGGTTAAACAATATACGATGATCTGTTTCAGAGAGCACAGGCTTTAGTGAATACATAATCCCAGAGGCCCAAAATAAGAGAAGGTGACGATTGAGACATTGTGAATTGAAAATCAATCACTTTTTAACTTTTTAATGATGGTACTTGATAACTCAATCATTACTAAATCTAAGAAAATATTGACCAATCAAATTGTCCATTTAGACAGAAAGTGAAATTGACCTCCCACATCTTGTTCAAACATTTCTCCTTGGTGCGCAACTTAAACTTTATTTCTATAGGTTATTTGAGCTGTAGTTATGACATTTATGTCACCAACAAAAGAAATTGCTCAATGCTCCTACCAAGAATTATGCAAATCAATGGCACTTCAAATATCAATCAAGCTGCCATGTCAGAGGTCAGTGGGTTTAATCAGCGATCTTTCAATTCTCATGAGTACCAACAATATAATAATTTGAAATAAATTATCTCATTACTTCTCCTATTTAAGATCTCCAAGTAACAATATATAGTAAAAAGCGGTATTGCAGCTTAAAAAGTGAAGGTTAAAGTATGCAGTTGGTATAGACAGTTGGCTCTCATATTCACCTGAATGGAGCAGGATGTTTCACCACCTTCACATGTTCTGAAACAATTGGCTTCTTTTCCTTCCTCTCCTGTGGTTCTGCGAGAGGTTTTATTCTTACAGCAGAATTCTTCATACCCAATGTGGGTGTTGATTTTGTGGCTCTTTGAACAGGTTTTGAGGATGAGTATATCTGGGATCGAACTATACTTGTAGCTGATGGCTTGGTGTATGTTGGGAATGGTTTGGGTACATTTCCTGAAGACCGCAACTTTCTTGGTGCTCGTTTTACACGTTTGTCCAATAGTTTTTCGTCAGACTTCTCATCAGCTTCATGTTCTTGCTCTCCATTTTGTTCCACTGCTGGCTTCTTTGGTTTCTTCTTTCCACCCAGTAGACCTCGGGCCTGGGCCCGTGCTAAAATATCTCTGTTCAACTCTTTCACATCTTCTGGCTGTGGAGAATACAAATTCAACTTTGGTCAAAAACTTTGCAATTCATCAAGAATTTTTTAGAAAACATAACCTTGGAATAAAAGAAAATGAGTGTTTCTACGATTCTCGTTTGATTAAAGTGGTTTTCACCTTTCATTATCATTGATTAAACCTTATGACGTATTTCAAATCTTGATCCGTCTTCAATTTTACACTCTTGTTAACCCATTTCCACACAATTCTTCTTTTTGACGCCCCTCACAAAACAAGCACTTCGCAGAGTGGCGCATATATGCCCGAAGGGGCTTGTCAGTAATTTTGGCTTTTCGGAACTTGAATGAAAGCTAATGATTTTTGTCAAAAAAAAGATCTTATCACCTGAATAATACTGTTTACACTTGAGAAACAAGACAGCTTTATAATAACTTATCATTTAACATTATGTACAATAGTTTAATTCTATAATTTGAATACAATTGACATAAAAAAAATGACCTTGACCAATGACCTTGAAACAAGTTTCAACAGAAAGTAATCACCACAAGCAATAAAAATATGACCTTGAAAAACTGATCTTGACAAATGAATTAAAATAGTTCAGTTTAGGTTTGTCAGAGCTCAAAATGACCTTGACATTTGAATTAAATCAATTCCAGGGCAGATAATTCAAGAAAGATCCAAGCTTTTTGAATTTCTGAAGTGAGTCTTATGCTCAACTAAATATCAGAGATACATTATGACAAGATTCAGTTTAATCCAATAGAATTTTTAGGAGTTGTGCACACACACACACACACACACACACACACACACACACACACACACACACACACACACACACACAAAAAAAACCCAACAAACCTGCAATTTTAAGCTATATTGTTAAGTAAAGGGCAGATAATTCAGTAACAACTTGACATATCAAACAAATTTTAGTCCTAAGCACAACTAGAAATCATACAGAGTCATTGTGGCAAGTTTCAGTTCATTCCGATTCAAAAAGTAGAAGAAATAAAGCTCACAAGAAATAAAGGTTTTTTTTTTGTTCAATTCAAGGGCAGACAATTCAAGATAACTCAAGAGTGAATGGAGCAATTTGAATTTCAAAGGTCTAATGCACAACTAGACATCGCAGGTAGTAATTGTGCTAAGTTTCAGCTCATTCCGATTTGATAGTTTAGTAGGAGTTGTGCACACAATAAACAGTGATTTTCGTTCGATTTCTAGGGCAGATAATTCAAAATTACTAAAGAATGACTGGAGCAATTTGAATTTCAAAGGTCTTATGCACAACTAGACAGCATGGGGAGTAATTGTACCAAGTTTCAGCTCATTCCCATTGATAGTTAAGGAGGAGTTGTGCACACAAAAAATTGCTAACAGACGGATAGACGGACAGACAGACGGACAGACAACCAGGGCCATAACATAATATAACCCTTCTGGCGTATAAAAAGATCTAGAAAACATGGTGGACAATGAAGAAATTGCTTATAACAAGCAATTTCTTCAATGTCCTGAATGTTTTCTACCTTAAAAGGCACAGATTTTCTAAATTCCATCATCTTGAAATTGTCAACTGTGTTTTCTTTCAATTTGGACCAGTCTAAAATTTTATTGTGTGGTAATGGATTAACAGTACAGTTATATGTCCCTAACCATTATTTTACATATGAAATTAGTTTTGTCTATCAAAAACAAGTGTTCTGATTGTTCAAAAGAATTATCCATACCTCCATGAACAAAATTTTGATAATGCAGCTATTTTGTGTGCTTCCATACAAAGTCTTAGCTGTTCTCACTTGTTGCTATTAATTTAAAAGAAATGAATGGAATAATTTTTGTTTTCATGGAGGTATGAAGCAAAACACCTAATCACACTTATGTATGAATCTGCTTCGCGTATTCATACAGTGTAATTAGATTTTTAGGGTCATACCTCCATGACAAAAAATAAATCTCTTCATCTCTTAAATATTGTTTATTACCTCAGACAAACTGCCATGTCAGAGATCAACTGGCAGGGCTAGCAAGCAAACTTGTCCGGTGTGCAAAAAAAAAAAATTAACCCTTGTTGTGCTGATCAGGGAATATTCTGGTTTTAGTAGGAGGTAAAGACAAAGATCAGACTGCTCATAAGTACAGTCTGATCTTAGTCTACACCTCCTATCTTTCCTTTTTTTTAAAACCAGAGTTATTTATGAAATTGATTTTAAAAGAAGTATTGGCAACTGAACAACAAGTATTACCAGTGCTTTCAGCCCTTTGATTTTTATACAATTCTGAAATGGATTTTATTCTGCATGACAAGGGTTAAGATCAGCCTGCACAGACATATAGTCTGATTTTATTCTACACTACCTGCTTGGTTTGTTTTTTTTTTCATGAGTTGAGGAAGTATTTGAACACAAAGTAGATCTAAATTTGACAAAAAAATAAACTTTTGTGAAGAAAGGACAAATATTCAGCAAGACAAGGACTTAAAATTATCTTACCTCTCTAGTGAGAACAGCTACAAAACATCCACTATGTTTGTCTGTGGCTGGGAACTTGATGAACTTCCCACAGATCCCAATTCCTTTCTCAATCTCGTGGCCGGTAAAAGGTAAGACAGGGGGAACAACTCTGTATGGAAACTTCTTCTGTTGGATCATATTGACCTGTTCTAGTGACCTTGACACAACATTCTCGTTCTCTGCTTCATGGATGGATCTAGTCATGTATACAACTGCTTGGACCTTACTTACTGAAAGAATAAAGCCAACATATTTTTAACACTTTCCCTTAAAAGGACACAATTTGACGCCCCTCGAAGAAAAACTATTCGGAAAAAGTTGCGAAAATTAAGAAATTGCTTGCAGCAGGCTATTTCTTCAATTTCCAAGATGTTTTCTACCCAGAAGGTTGAATAATTGTTGTCTGCAACTCTTTTCAACTTGGACCAGTCTAAAACTCTGTTATCTTGTAATGGGTGACACCCACTGGCTGTGGGGGTGGGGGTTATGGACTGCAAATCAATAGGGAATATCATCTAATTGTTGTGTTCCAAAGCCATGTATCTGATTCCAGCTGAGAAGACAATTTTTGATACTTAATGAGACCGTCTGATTGGTCATAAAACTTGCAGGTGAAAACCAATGTTTGTTTTCTGAAAACTTTCATTATCCTTCAACTATCAGTCAGAAAAATTAAGATTGTCTCCATATTTACCTTCCCACAGCTTGGACATTGGCTAATTTTCTGAGAATTGCTATAATTATACATGGGAAATGAGGGTCATCTTAAAAATGAGGTCAAAGGTCATTGATAGAATGGATCATCATGTATAAATTTTCAATTATTTGAGTATGTGATTGATTTCACTTTATTTTGATATAAGCCTTGATTTTGTTGCAAACTCATGGACTGAAAAATGTTACAATGATCGTCTATGGGAAAAGATTTACTTGAGTCTAGCCACTATTACTTTCTCTGTATTTCATACCTTAGACCAATATCACCAATCAATTTAGCACAAAAAGTGCTACAAATTTGTTAACTTTGTCAAACCGCTCTTGTTTGTCAGCCAACCTGCTGAACAAGTATATTTGATCTTACAAATGATATCAAGCATAATGAAAATTTTAGTTAACCTTTTCCTTTTCAATTCCTAGTTTTTATGTCCCTTTAGTGTTAAAATTGAGAAAAATTATAGTAAAAGAAGATATTGCTTGTGACAAGCAATTTCTTCTTTTCTATTATTTTTCTACCCCATGGAATGGCTATTTTTCAAATTTAATCCACTTTAAATTTTCGTCTGCAAGGCCTTTGAAATCGGACAGGTCAAACAGGAAAGGGTTAAGTAGGAATTGTACTGTTCTCAGGTTGGACTCAATATGAAATAAAGGACGGAAAACGTTGGGACTTGGAAAGTTTATATCAAGATATTTACTATGTCAAGTCTGTATTTCATCTTTTATTCCATTCCCACACGAGGACACTTTTGGATGCCCCTCAAGAAAAGCGACTGAGAAAACATCGTGTAAAATGAAGAAATCGCTTGTAACAAGCAATTTCTTCATTTTAAACAATGTTGCCTATCTGAAAAGTTGAATAAACCTAAAGTTTCAAAAACTTAAAATTGTCGTCTGCAACTCCTTTCAATTTTGACCAGTCTAAAATGTTGTCATCTGGTAATGGGTTAATGATTGTCTTAATCAATTGCCTTCCTCATAGTTTTAATAAAGTGGGCTTACAAAGGTGTTCCGATAAACATGACATAAGCATTTTGAGTAAAAGATTGATTTTTTTCATACAGAACAAAGGACAAAACATTAATATTCTTTCAAAAATAACAAAGCAGTAAGCTTTACGTTTCATGGCCTGTTTTAAAAGTGCTCCATGATTTCCAATCATTTCCCCAAGTTTTGTCTCATCTGTCTCTCCTAGGGATGAAAACTTCAATATCTTCATATCTGAAATTACACAAATTTCAAACCATCAACAAATTACCAGAAGACAAAATTTTAGACTGGTCCAAATTGAAAGAAGTTGTAGATAATAACTTGAAATTCATAGAGTTTTAGATTGTGTGTGTGCTTTAATTAACCCATTCCCACTCAATCCCTCCTTTTTACGCCCCTCAACGAAAAGGCTTTGGAAAACAATGTGGAAAATGAAGAAATTGCTTGGATCAAGCAATTTCTTCATTATCCACAATGTTTTCTATACAAAAAGACGAAAAAATTTAAAATTCCATCAACTTGAAATTGTCTGCAGCTCCTTTCAATTTGGACCGGTCTAGAATTCCACTGTGTTGGAATGGGTTAAATTCTCAGGGTTGAAAACACTGTGTAAAATAAAGAAATTGCTTGTTGCAATGTTTTCTACCAAACGAGTTGAAAAAATCTGAAATTTCATAAACTTTATATTGATGTCTCCAACTCCTTTCAATTTGGACAAGTCTAAAACTTTGTTGTGTGGGAATGGGTTAACACTGTTGGGAACAAGAAGGACCTTGTTTATATCTGCAAGCACCAATTCACCTGAACCAAAAGGATCAGGTGCAAAGGAAATATTTGTTTATGTGAACATAGCCCAAACAATTTAAATTCCCTTCAATCCAATACAGCTTTGACATACTCCAAAAATCTATTCAATTTCATTGAAAGTGTTAAATCAAGTAATCTATCTTTTCAATGCTGGTGGATAAATGTCTTGTTTGGGCACTAAAACCTTGTAACAACAACTTTTTCAACCTGTAGCTACTATGTTTTGGTGGCAAAATAATCTTATGATAATGCTTTCGACACTCTTTGCAACATCAGCCCTTTCCTATCAAACATTTTCAGAGACTACAAATTGAATAAGATTGTACACTTCTATTTGTATACATGGTTCACAATTTTATAATCTATTTTCCATAAAATTACAAGATATCATGGGGAAGAAGATTTTGCTTTTGATAGGCAATTTATTTCAACAATGTTCTCTACTTAGTAAAATGCTTTAAATATCAATTTATAACTAAAAAGTATTGCATTCTGCAGCCCATTTCATATAAATTTTTGAAATTTGGCTGAGAGGATTCATCACATCAGTAACTAAAACAAGCGGGCCAGGATAGCCCTAGAGCAGAGGTCTAGATGAGAGGGGGTAACAGCATTCTAAAATCCATTTTTATCATCGAAACCCTATATTGTGGGTACTTATTTGAATTGTCTCGTCGAGACGATTCAAATGAGTACCCACAATATAGGGTTTATGGCAGTATTCGTGAAATATTTGACTTTAAGATACGATTTACGCGCTCTATCTGTAGCTCTGCTAGAGTGCTCACCTGAGTTCAGCGGGTCTTATTTGTGTAGAGATAAGCTTTACACAAAGCTTGTAAAATTTGTTTATACTAATCAAGGTGTCATTCAGACCCCTATTCCCATGTTTTCAGATGGAACCATCTCATTTTCAATAGAGTTCATCTTTGTGACCTAATAATAATTCTGACCAAGTTTCATCAAAATTGGGTCAAAATTGTGATCTAAAGAGCGTACACACACAAAAAATGCCATGGAAGCCCTTTCCCCATATTTTCCAATAGAACCTTCCTATTTTAAATAGAGTAAATCTTTATATATTTATAAGCACACAGATCAAGTTTCAGGATAGGGGGAAATTGAATTGTTGCCGAGTAATTTTACTCCTAAAGTAAAATAAATTGTCATTTCCTGTATTTTTCAATAGAATCTTCTAATTTTAAATAGGGTCATCCTTGTAACGTAACAATAATTATGACCAAGTTTCAGCATCATTAGGCCAAAATTGTCATCACTAGAGTGTATACAAAGAAACAGTCATCAAGGTCCCTTTTCCTGTGTTTTTCAAAGGAACCTTCCCATTTTCAAAAGAGTTATTCTTATGGCCTAACAATTATTTTTAACCCTTTCCTGTACAATCACTGGTTTTAACGTCCTTGTGATTTTACACTTGAGAAAACATTGTGGGAAAAGAAGAAATTGCTTGTGACAAGCAATTTCTTCTTTTTCCACAATATTTTCTACCCTACTGAATGGTTATATTTCAAATTAAATCGACTATAAATTTTCTTCTGCAAAACCTATGAATTTGGGACAGGTCTAAAAAGATTAAAAACAGGAAAGGGTTAACTAGTTTCATCAAGATAAGGCCCAAATTGTGGCCCCTGGAGTGTAAACAAAGAAATTGGAGTCCCTTTGCCACTACTTTCTTATGGAATCTTCCCATTTTTGATAGGGTTGATCCTTATGACCTAACTAACATTCTGACCAAGTTTAATCAAGATTTAGATAAAACTGTGGCCTCTAGAGTGTGACCACTAAAATTGTTGACACCATGCTAAAAGCGATGGATGACAGACATTCAAGGATCACAAAAGATGAGCATGTTGTGCTCAGGTGAGCTGAAAAGGTTCTAAAAAAGTGTGTGTTTGTGTCTTATATTCATGAGTTCATAATTTACAGGCAAAAAAGCTATTTGAGTTGATTTGTAAATACTTGTAACTTCACAACTAAAACTAAATAAACACTTCAACACACCTGTAGTGGTGATTTTATTACATTTGTCTGATCTAGTGGAAGTTTAAGATACAAGTAAGGTATATCATGCTTAGATAATAAACATGAAAAACATAAAAATATTCTCCAAATAGAGAGTAAAATACATGTACAGTAAAACCTCTGTAATTTGTAGAACAAGGGATCAGGGCATTTTATACGAACTGGGCGCGGTACGAAACCAAGGGGTGGGCAGGTGACTGGCAGTCCAAAAGACTTAAAATTCTACATAGTCTCATTCTGTCCCCCAGTCAGGGCTTGATTCTAAATCTGTTTTATCTTGAAACAAAATCCATAAAGAGTGTTTGCAGATAATTTAGGAAAATACACATTGAAAAATACTCATCTTTTCATTATATTATTGCAATGGTCATATTGCAAGTATTATACTTCCATTGGAGTGATTTCCCTTTCATAATCGGATCACATCACTAATTCTATTCAATTAAAGACTGACCAAAAAAACCTACTACATAACAAAATAAAATGGTTACAACATCTACATGACGAAAATGTTATTTATATTTATGGGAGTGCGGCAATTTTAAAGAAAATTTTTGACGGTAACTACAGGGACCTCCATTTGAATAATTCTCTGTATTACAAACCAATCAGCCCATTTTAATTAAAGGGAAATGATAATCGATAAGTACAAATGAGAAAGTGTGAAACCATGGTAAGTGGCGTAATTGGCGTCTTGTTACTCTTTGTTAGTCTATGATAGAATTAATCACACCTACGTATCAAACATATGAATTTGTGCTAAAACCATACTTTCGGGACTTGAAATTGGCTCACTGACAATTCAAATAAGAAAGAGATTTAAAAAAAAGATAAAGAAGAATATATATCAGGACCGCAGAAAGAATACAAAAAAACACATACCTACAAACCAGTGACATTCAAATTAATATGGTTCTACTGTATTTCAGAAAAGTAGAAAATGATAGTTACCAACATGTTTTCCTATTCTCACAAGATAAAAACGGCAAAATTGAAAGCATGAGGGAAAGTTGGGTCTAACAAGAGCTTTGTCCACAGGACACAGATGCCCCCATCGGTAGCTTTGATAATAACAAAGGGCAATAACTCCAAAATTATGCAAGCAAGAGTTGTGGTTCTTGTGCACTGCACTTCTCCTCAATGAGGTCTATCCACCTATGAAGTTTCATGTTGATAGTTATTATACTTTCAGAGATATGCTCCGAACAAAATGTAAATCTTTAAAATAACAAAGGGCAATAGCTCCAAAATTATGCAAGCAAGAAATTTGGTTCTTGTGCACTGCACTTCTCCTCAATGAGGTCTATACAACTGTGAAGTTTCAAGTTGATAGCTATTATACTTTAAGAGATATGCCCTAGACAAAATGCAAGTCTTTAAACAACGAAGGGCAATAACTCCAAAATTGCTAGCAAGAGTTGTGGTTCTTGTGCACTGCACTTCTCCTCGAAGAGGTCTATCAACCTGTGAAGTAACAAGTTGATAGCTATAATACTTTCAATGATATGCCCCAGACAAAATGTAAGTCTTTATAACAACCAAGGACAATAACTCCAAAATTATGCAAGCAAGAGTTGTGGTTCTGGTGCATTGCACTTGGCCTCAACGAGGTCTATCCACCTGTGAAGTTACAAGTTGACAGCTATTATACATTAAATGATATGCCCTGGACAAAATGTAAGTTTTTAATATAACAAAGGGCAGTAACTCTAAAATTATGCAAGCAAGAGTTGTGGTTCTGGTGCATTGCACTTGGCCTCAATGAGGTCAATCCATCTATGAAGTTTCAAGTTGATAGCTATTATACTTTCAGAGATATGCTACTGACAAAATGTTAGTCTTTAAAATAACAAGGGCAATAACTCCAAAATTATACAAGCAAGAGTTGTGGTTCTTGTGCACTGCATTTCTCCTCAATGAGGTCTATCAACCTGTGAAGTTTCAAGTTGATAGCTATTATACCTTCAGAGATATGCCCCAGACAAATTGTAAGTCCTTAAAATAACAAAGGGCAATATCACCAAAATTATGCAAGCAAGAGTTGTGATTCTTGTGCACTGCATTTCTCATCAATGAGGTCTATCCATCTATGAAGTTTCAAGTTGTTAGCTATTATACTTTCAGAGATATGCCCCGGACAATTTCGGGATGGACGGAAAGACAGGACAGAGGGACGGAAGGACGGAAGTATGGACGGATGGACAAAGGCAAATCTATATGCCCCCTCCTTCACATTAAGTGAAGGCATAAAAATGTTGTAATTTTTCCAGACAAGTTCCTCTGCCTCAAATTATTTATGCTACGTTATGCTAAAGTCAACAAGAGCCATGTCAGACATGGCCATCCCCCGCTGTAAAAGCTTGATAGTAGACTGAAGCCAGTTAGATTTAGGATTCTTGTGCACTGCATTTCTTCTCAACAAGTTCGATTATAGCTATCATACTTTCAGAGATATGCTCTTGACAAAATCTAAGTCTTAAAAACAACAAAGGGCAAAAACTCCAAAAGTAAGCAAGCAGAAGTTGTGGGTCTTGTGCACTGCACTTCTCCTCAACTAGATCTATCCACCTATGAAGTTTCAAGTTAATAGCTATTATACTTTCAGAGATATGCTCAAGAGAAAATCTTAGTCTTTAAAAGAACAAAGGGCAATAATTCCAAAATTATGCTGGCAAGAGTTGTGGTTCTTGTGCACTGCACTTTTCTTCAATGAGATCTATCCGACTATGAAATTTCAAGTTGATAGCATTTTTACTTTGTGAGATATGCTCCGGACAAGCTTAGTGATGGAAATACTAAATGACGGACAGTGACCATTACTATATCCCCCTCGCCAAAACAGCGGGGGATAATAATTGCATGGTTATGAAATTACGGTAACTGGACAATATCCCCTCCAGACAAAATCCCCTTACATGTTTTTTGACAAGGCGTACATTGTCCCCTTCCTAAATGTAATAGGGTGGACATTAGCCCCTTCGTTATTCTGAGAGGACAGATAAAATCTCCTTCAAAATATAAAATCATCTCCTCGATCTGTGGACATTACCTCCATCGTCAAATTATTACAGCAAATAAAATTCCCTCGCACTAAAATAACAAAGTGGACAATAACCCCTTCCATGCATATTCTTCGAAATTATAGAGGACATTTCATAAGTAGGACAAGAAATTTAAGCGGCTTAAAAGCCCATCAATGGCATGTTGTGTGAAGAAAAACAATCCAACATTAAGGATTGAGGATTAAATAGAAGTATTTGTCAGACACCTTAAAGGTTATGGTGAAGATCGAGATTGACACATTCAAATATTTTTTGTCTCTTATCACCAGGTGTTATAATCCCAATGCACATATTGAAACTTACATGAGGTATGTTTTTTCATTAATTTTGCCTGCATACTTACCTAGGGCAATTATGTGTTCAAATGCACTAAACAATCCCGCTTCTTTATGATCCCCAAGAAAAAAGATTTGACATTTTCTTCATTTTCAACTATGTTGTCTTCATAAAGGCAAAGATAAATAAAATTCTGAGATGTAAAAAGTGTTGACTTCAACTTCATTTGATTTTTACACTTGTATCGTTTTTAAAATCTTGAACAGTTGCATAAATGCAAAGACCTACATACAAACTTTGCATTAACCCTTTCCTGATTTGCAAAATCTTAGACCCATCCAAATTCAAAGGGTTTACAGATGAAAATATATTTTGTATTTGATTTGAAAAATAACCATTCAGGGGTGTTGAAACTATTGCAGAAAAAAGAATAAGTAATATGTTACCAGCAATTTCTTCTTTTTCTACAATATTTTCTCAATCATAAATTCTTGCAGAATTTTGACCTTGGTATGTGACCTTGAATTTATCACACAACCTTAACCTTGACATGAGGAGATGAATATTATGGAGATGTATCATCATGCCAAATATGAGTATTGTATCTTGAATAGGCTGGTAGTAATTGGCAATGTTAAATTTTTTGGTTAAGTTTTGCAGAGGACTGACAGACTCAATGACAGACAGACGGTTAGGCATACAGAAAACAACGGCAAAACAAGATGCCCCCAATCTTTCGATGCGGGGGCATAAAAACAAGGTTTGAACAGGAAAGGGTTAACCTATCAAATTTGTAGGCAGAGTTTTCAATATTCCTGAAATACATAAGAACTTCTTTTCATGGCGTATGCATTCAATGGATATAGAGGATAGGCCTCCAGTGGCAGTTTGCACTTGTTGAACTCTGATAAACAAGTTTAGAGTTTCAAGAAGAATGTTGTCCTTCAAAATTGGTTATTATGCCGTTGGTCAACCAATGGATCATCACTGTCAATCTGAGTCTTAATCAACCAATCAAATTATTCTGTTAGATAGGAAAGGAAATTTCAATCCCGTTAGGCAACTTAAAAATTGTAATAACAGCTTATTCAAGCTTCAGATACAATGTTTATATCGCCAAACCAACCATTACATTATTCATTGTCAGAGGTAAATGACCATAAGTTTTTTGCAAAATAAACGCTGTTTAACATCTAGGTAGATATTTCTAGCAGGGGTCAGCAGGAGTGGATCCGTCAAATTGACCCATTCTCACACAATCTAGCTTTTTTAACCCTTGTCATGCTGTATAAATAACCTTACTGAATTGGAGTAAAAACAAAGGACTGAAAGCACTGGTAGAACTTGTTGAAAAATCAATATTTCTTTAGGAAATCAATTTCATAAAACAACTCCGGCAGGAAAAGTACAAGCAGGAGATGTAGATCAAGATCAGACTGCACTTATGTGCAGGCTGATCTTGGTCTACACCTCCTGTCAAAACCAGAATATTCTGGGTTCAGCATGACAAGGGTTAAGCCCCTTAAGACAACAGCCTGGAAAATATTTTGGATGATGAAGAAATTGCATGTTACAAGCAATATCTTCATCATTCAAAATATCTTCTACCCTAACAGACAAAGATTTTCAAACTTTCATCAACATTAAATTATTGTGTGCAACTTTGTTCAATCTGGACCAGCCTAAAATTCTGTTGTGTGAGAATGGGTTAATAGACCTATATTAACCGAAGTACAGTGTATCTCACCCTCTCCTTCATTGACGATGAAGTCTACAGGATTGGCGATCCCTGATTTACTACAATCAGCCGTCACCACAACAACTTTAACATTCTTGAACTTGTTGTCTTCTAGATCTATCTCCAGAAACGATTCATTTTGAACTTTAATATCTGATACAGAAGTTAAGGAAAAATTTTAAAAATCACTTGTAGATGTTACTAAAAGAATGACATGTTTATTCTTTTCTCTTAACCCATAATCACACGACAAAAATTAAGATTGGTCCAGATTCAAAAAGGTTGCTGACAAAAGTTTTAAGTTAATGGAAGTTTTTATTTATCATTGTTTTTGTTTTTTTTAAAGTGGAAAACACTGTGGATATTGAAAAAATTACTTGTAACCAGCAATTTCTTCATTATCCTCAATATTTTCCAAACCATTTATATTGAGGGACATTTAACCCATTCCTGTTTAATCCCTGTTTTTATGTCCCTGTGTTTTTATACTTAACCCATTACCAAACGGCAAAATTTTAGACCGGTCAAAATTGAAAGAAGTTGCAGACGACAATTTAAAGTTAATGAAATTTTGAATTTTTTCAACATTCTTGGTAGAAAACAATGAAGAAAATGAAGAAATTGCTTGTAGCAAGCAATTTCTTCATTTTCCACAATGTTTTTCAAAGCTTTTTTTCCTGGGGGCATCTGAAAGTGTCACAGAGTAGGTATGGGTAAGAAAACATTGTCAAAAAAGAAGAAATTGCTTGTTACAAGCAATTTTTTCTTTATCCACAATATTTTCTACCCTACTAAATGGGTCTGAGCAGTCTGGAGAGCCACATAGTACATCTAGAATAATCACAGACCGTCTGAGGAAAGATTGGGTCAGTAGCTTTCTGTCGAGCACACAATGAAGATTCTGATCAGACTGTGCAGAAACACATGCTTATCCGAGTCTAATAATCGTGCACATGTGAAATTGTCATGCACATTTTCATTCATTTCTATCATCAGTCTCAATATTTTCCTCTCATTTCATTGACATTACACATGATTTGAAGTATAACTTTCATGTTATAAAGAAAATTTACTCATTACCAGATTGCAAAACTTAGGCTGGTCCAAATTGAAAATAGTTGTAGACATAATAAAATGTGTGAATTTTTTATTTTTTCAACTTTCTGGGTAGAAAACATTGTGGAGAATGAAGAAATTGTTTGTTGCAAGCAAATTCTTCATTTTACAAATTTTTTCCCCAAATGGTTTTTTTGTGGAATAATAAGTGTCATTGTGTTGGAATGGTGAATGAATTATACAAACTTCAACCCAATCCCACACAATCTTGCTTTTTGACGGGTAAAAAGCTTTGGAAAACATTGCTCGTAACAAGCAATTTCTACAATGTCTACAATGGTTCTTTTTGCCCTAAAAGGCGTTTTTTGTTTGTTTGTATTTTTAAAAGGAAAAGCACCAATTCAAAATTGTCTGCAACTTCTTTAGACCAGTCCTAACTTTTGCTCTGTGGTAACGGGTTAACTGCTGCCTTACAAAGTTTGTGAAAGAGGCATCTTTCCTTCTCTCTCTTTCACTCTCTCTATCTCTCTCTTTCTGTCTCTCTCACTGTCTCTGTCTCTCTCTTTTAAGGGGGTATGTGACTGGGCAAAAGATTTCAGCTATTAGACTTGACTTATTGGTACCCAGAAAGCACAATAACAAGTGAATTTTGCAATGACTAAACTGACATATTTTTCCAAGAAGAGTATAACCCTGTACAAACATAGCATGTAAATATCCTTTCATAAAAAGCTATATAAGTGAAAGAAGATTTTCCTCAAATGTAATCGATAGTTCATTAAGAACATGTTCATCCAACCTACAGAGGTGCATTTCAATATCAAACATGACAAAGGTTAAAAGAAGTCTTAATTGAGTTGATTTACGGTGAGGACAAAATCAATGCCTTATCAGTGCCTCTTCACTTTTACCTTTTATTATCATATATTCTGTCAAACAGTGCAAGAAACAATTTATCATTTTCATTTATAAAATCCATTAACAACATGAATAAGCAAGTTGTCACCATGCCAACTGGTAGATCGCTGGCCACTGACTCAGCTGGCCTCAACAAATGACTCCAATAGAAAGTCCCACTTAGTCAAAAAGTGTCATTGTATGGAATGGGTTACACCCATCTACTCATTCAAAAATTTAAAAATAATTTCAAACTTTTTTTATCCTTCATGGTCAAAATATCTATTACATGTATCTTTTATATTCACATACATGCATTCTATTTTCGATTGTCTGCCAAATCTCTTATTTGTTGAAACATGATGAGACATTTAATGAATTGCGTACTCTCAAAGGCTTTCAAAATAATGAACCTTATTGGAAATGTAAGTATTCACTGACGTAGAAATAGTGAGAAAAAAGATATTTCTTCTTTTTCTACCCTGTTAACCTCAATATGATACCAATAAGCCTAGAAATTTAGAAAAACAGTATTTGTGTAGGTAAGGGTTAACTAATTAGCACACAATCTCTTGTTTTAACCCATTACCAGACGGCAAAATTTTAGACTGGTCCAAATTCAAAGGAGTTGCAGATGACAATTTCAAGTCAATGAAATTTAGGATTTTTTTACTTTAACTGTAGAAAACATTGTGGACAATGAAGAAATTGCTTGTATCAAACAATTTCTTCATTTTCCACAATGTTTTCGAAAGCCTTTTTTCTTGGGGGCGTTTAAAAGCGTAAGTGAGTGGGAATGGGTTAAGGAAGGTAGCTTATAAGCCTTGTCATTCTGATCCCGGAATATTTCTGTTTTAGCAGGTGGTAAAGACAAAGATCAGCATGCACATATATGCAGTCTGGTCATAGTCTACACCACCTGTTTGTGCCAGTTAAACTGTTGTTGCTTATAAGAATTAATTTTCAAAAGAAATATTGATCAACAATCAAGCCGTCAGGTGCTTTCAGTTCTTTGATTTTAATGCAATTCTGAGAGAGATGTTTATTCAGCATTACAAGAGTAAAAAGCCTTGTTGGAAAAAAACATGAATTTGCAGATGAAAAAAAAAATGTTTTATTATAAATGTTTTTACCCTCTATGCTACTTACCTTTTTACCTTATTATTAAATTGAAAGAGGTTGCAGACAAAAATGAATATTGGATGTAATTTGAATTTAAACCATCCAATGCGGTAGAAAATATTGTGGGAAAAGGAGAAATTGCTTGTCACAAGCAATTTCTTCTTTTTCCACAATGTTTTTGCAAGTATGAAATGACAGCAACGTGAAATCCCGTGTTTGAACGAGAAAGGGTTAAACAAAGTTTTGTCAATTGCACTATTCTGACCAATGAAGCTGACTAGTAATTGATTTCCAGAAGAGAGTACAATTGTACAGACTAAACAGTCAAAAGTTTCATTTTACATTTCAATACCAGTACCTGGTTTGTTTTTCCCATTTTACCTATAAATATTTAAAGTGATTTATTACCTAATACCCCCTGACTGCAAAGGCAAACAAAGGCATTATTATGATTTCTCCAGCAGCAACATGGATTTAGGAAAGTAAATATTAACTTACTTCATAAATAACTTACTAAGCACAGCCAAACAACACAATAGTCTTCTTTATACCAAGGTACTTTCAAACATAACCAAATTTTAGATTGGTCCAAACTGAGTGAAGTTGATGGATTTTTAAAATCCTTTGTCTTATGGGTAGCAATGTGGACAATGAAGAAATGCTTGTTACACACAACTTCGTCATTTTTCACACAATGTTTTTCAAAGCTTTTTTTAGGGAGGGGGTGTTAAAGAAAGGTTATGTAATGTAGGCAATATATAATATCGATTTTGGAAATTCTTTCAAATGGCAGGTACACTGACTAAAATTAATACTTTTATCATTTCAAATAGTTTAGCACTAATACATGTATTTATTAGGAATAGGTTCAAAGCTGTTTAGTTGGTGTATGACAACAAATTAACCCTTGTCATGCTGAACCAGGAATATTCCTGTTTTGGCAGTAGGTATAAGCAAAGATCAGCCTGCACATATGTGCAGTCTGATCTTAGTCTACACCTCTTGCCTATCCCTTTTAAGCCAGAATTGTTTATGAAATAAATTTTCAAAAGAATTATTAACCCACAATGATAACATCCAGTACTATCAGCCCTTTGATTTTAATGCAATTCTAAAGAGGATTTTATTAAGCATGACAAGGGTTAATATTTCTATTTATTTTTTAAATCTTTAACAGACTATGGTAGCCTTAGTTTTAATCTTTCCACTTTTTATTTACATGATTTCACATGATATGAATAAAAGAACAAGGTGGTAAATTGTCACAAGATATGCCTGTCACACTGCTTGATGTTATCTAGGGAAGGGGATTTAAATAAAAGTTGAAAAAGCAACAAAGGGCAATAGCTTACAAGGTATGGTTCTTTTGCATGTTATTGTATTCATGAACTTTCATGATCATAGCTATTATATTTCCAGAGATATGTCCCAGACAAGATTCAAGACCGAAAAAAACAAAAAGGGCAATAATAAAAAAAAAGTATGGTAGAGTTATGGTTCTTGTGCACTTCACTTTCCGATGGTGAGATCTATCAACACCTATGGCTTATGGAAATTACACAACTTTTTGTATAAAAAAAAAGACAGAGCTTGAGTCAAATAACATAAATAAATACCACATATTGGGAGATGAAGATCTTCAAAGATTTCCTTCTTTATTCCTTTGTAAAATCAGGGATTGAAGAGAAAAGGGAAAATTTTCAGAATACCGTAATTCTTTGAAGGATTTTGGTAGAAGGTCAATAAACATTGATACATATCAAAATTCAAATCTCTGCGCCTTATGGTTTGGGAGAAAAAGATTCTTTAATAATTGTTTACTAACTAAAAGACAGACAGCAGGACATTTACAGATCACAATAGCTCACCTTTAGCATGTTGTACTCAGGTGAACTAAAAACAACAAAGAGCAATAACTCAAAAAACAAATATGGTACAGTTATGGTTCTTGTGCACTGCACTTTCCCTTAGAGAGATCTATCCACACATATAGTTTCACAATCAAGCCTCCTATTATACTTTCACATAATTCGAGTCTGAAAAACAACAAAGGGCAATAACTCAATAAATAGGAACAGTACAGTTATGGTTCTTATGCACTGCACTCTGTAATTACTGCAATGAATACAACTGCCGAGTTTAAAGTCAATCAGATATAAGGTTCCAGAGTTATGGTCAAGACAAAGAAGTGGTTGCTGCCTGGACGCCAGGGGTGATACCATATCTTCTGTTTTTCAACGGGCATATAAAAAAGAACTGTCAATTAAAATAAGAAACCTATTTGAAGCATCATACCCCTGTAACAGCTTTTTTCAGAAATATGACCTTGATAATTGACCTTGATCTTGTTGCATGACCTCCAACTTTGTATATACAGATGTGTATGAATGAGATCTATAATCATGCTAGATATGAGCATTGTATCTGAAATATTAACCCATTCCCACACGGTGACGCTTTTAGACGCCCCTCGAGAAAAACAACTAAGAAAGAATTGTGTAAAATGAATAAATTGCTTGTCACAAGCAATTTCTTCATTTTACACCATGTTTTCTACCAAGAAAATTGAAAATAATGTAAAATGTCGTCTGGAACTCCTTTCAATTTGGACCAGTCTAAATTTTTCTTGTGTGGTAATGGGTTGAATAGTAATCTTTCGATGTGAAGCATAAAAATTGACCAACTTAGAATAATAACAAAATGTGTTTGTGAAACACAATGCCCCCATAACAGCTTTTTTTTAATGTGACCTTGACCTTGATTGATGACTATGACCCCTACAACCAACTGATGCATATCAATGCATGGAACCTATGTCCCAATATAAAGCCATTTATCTTCAACTGTGTTTGGAACCTATGTCCCAAATACAAACAAAGTATCTTAAATGTTGTTAGTATAACAACAAAATTATAATTTTTGCATTAAGCTAGCTTACTGCTAACAGACAGACAGATATGCGCCTGTTGGTTAAACAATATGCCTTCAATCTTATTGATGTGGTGGCATAAAAATGTTGACAGATGGACATACATCATGACAAAAACATTCTCCTCAATGCTTTTATAATTTTATCTTCCTTTTATCTATTTGGGGGGGGGGGACTTTAATGAATTCATCACAAATAATTTGGTCAAATTATAGATTAAACATCAACCAAATCTAATTTAAATTTTCTAATATATCCCAATAATGACCACTAATTTGATTTAGTGCAAGTCTATTTATCAATCATAGACCATAAAAATTGCTATTTGTATGATAAATGGACTCAAATATTGGATCATTAATCATTTTTTTTCATTCTCTTTATCAAGAAAAGTGACCATTATTGATAGAAATAGACCTGTTTTTATGAGTACGTAATGGAAAGCTTGAAACCGTCTACTTAAGACTGTTTACATTAATTTGATACGTTAATTTTTTTCACTCAATATTTAATGTCAGCAGAAATCTAATAAAAATTTGTCAGTGCTTGATTATTTCAGTGTGCATAAAAAGGTTACTTGCCCAATATTTTACATAAACTAGAAGGTCATTGGCCTAATACGCTCCCCTGAGTTAAAGCTTAACCCAATACCTATGCCAAAATTTTAGACTAGTCTTAATTGAAAGGAGTTGCAGACTACAATTTAAACTTTATGAAATTTCAGACTTTTTCAGCTGTCCTGGAGGAAACAAGGAAGGAATTGCTTGTAACAATGTTTTACACAATGTTTTTCATATTGTTTTTCTTGAAGGGCGCCCAAAAATGTCATTGTGAGGGAATGGGTTAAAATGTCAAAAAAGAGACAACTGAGAGCTAACACCCTATGAAATATATAAAACTGTAAAGCTTCATAATTTTTCATAAGAAGACTTGGAATCACATTTCTTCTTTGTGTCTGCATAAGTAAGTGTGTGCTCTGGTAAGCGCAGATATAACCCTAGTAGCATCATATGAAAAAATTAAAGATCTAATAGATGATAAATGCTCTAGGCTTTCTTGTTTTGGAGAAAATTCCCAAGGATTTTCCTGTTATTTTCAATGTAAGCAGAAGGTATGGATTTAAGGTTTTTCAGTTAAAATAGTGTATGTCCTGGAAGAGCCAAAATATGGCCTAAAGGGCATTATATGAACTAGATGGTTGTCCCAGGACAACTGCTGTCGAGACCGCAAAGTTTTGTAGGTATCATGCTCCAGATAAGCACAATTTTAGTGTTTGACCTTCAGCTTTGGCCTTGAACTTGCTGCTATTCAAAAAATTCTTTCAAATGGCACATCTACTCATGATGGAGAATAATTGTGCCAAGTTATTTTGAAATCCATCCATAACTGTAGGAGAAATGCTCTGGACAAGCAGAATTTTAGTGTTTGACCTTGAGCTGTGTTCTTGGACATGAAGCTTTCCAAAAAATTCTTCGAAATGGCACATCTACTCATGATGGAGAATGATTATGCCAAGTTATTTTGAAATCCATCCATAAATGTAGGAGTAATCATCCGGACAAATTCGGATGGATGGACTAATGCACTAACTTACTAACATTGACTTGTCATAGTGACAAACATGTCTCGCTCACCGCAAGCGGGCTTGACAATAAACTATTACAGAGATTCACTACAAGATGATACATACTATCAATACTCAAGCTTTTCTAGTTTCAGAGAAGATTCTTAAAGATTTTCTTCACTGTTTCTATGTTAAAGTAGGTTGTACCAATAAGTGGCCCAAACATGACCCAAGACGCATCACAACAATTTTTGTAGAAGTTCACAAACCAAATTTCAATAATTATCAGAGTAGCCGACTTGTTGAGATTTTCTTATTGTTTCTTTGTTAAAATAGGAAACGATTTGGCAGAGCCCTTATATGATCCAAAGGGTATCACATGAACAAACTTTGTAGAGGTTGAAAAAAATGCTTTAAGATACAAATGGCATATTGTCACTATTGCTTTTTCTAGTTATCACATAGTTAACACATAATAAAACTTGTCATGTTAAATGAAACAAGTAAGTAATATAAGCAAAGGTAAGCCTGCACATATGTGCTAGCTGCTCTTTGTTTATGCCGCCTATGCAGAAATCTTACTAGATCAGCAAGAGAACTATTAACCCTTTACAAGACAAAAGAAATCCGGACTGTTCCAATTTCAAAGAATTGCAGTTGATGGAATTCCAAGATTTTTATCTTCTGCCTAGAAAACATTTGGGAAATTGAAAAATATTGCTTTTCACGAGCAATTTCTTCATTTTCTACATTGTTTTCCGATCTTTTTTCTTGAGGGTTCCATAAAGGAAGATTGGTTAACAACATTCATACACATATTCTGACATAATATCACAAAGTCAAAGGATACTTTTGGCACCATATTTATCCATAGATTTACTTATTGCACTTTTGTTTGCACCGAATGCCAGTATATGACCAGAGGAGGTGTGCATTAGACTAGCGATGTGTGTAGTTATGACCCCTGACCCAGCGTTAACATGAATGACATCATCATCGTCACCTATCAAATATTTTACTGTCTGAGGAGCAATACAACTAGATTTATCCTGAAAATAGAGGAATAAAATAATGTGTTCAAATTTAAGAATTTCCGACATGACTTGTTTTACAAACCCTTTCCTGTTTTTCAAAATTTTAGACTTGTCCAATTTGAAAGAAGTTGCAGACAACAACTTAAAGTGAGTGTTATTTGAAAAGTAACCAACCAACAGGGTAGAAAATATTGTTGGAAAAGAAGAAAATGCTTGTTAAAAGCAATTTCTTCTATATCTACAATATTTTCTCAAGTATAAAATCACAGGGACATAAAAACCAGGAATCAAACAGGAAAGGGTTAATCTGTTTTTAATAACACACTAATAGTCTATGTAAGGGCAGGAAAATTCTAAAAACACTCTTTCGGTCCAAAAATTCCCAAACAAGATCAATTAGTGTAAGTGCCACTCTCAACTACAGGTACTGGATATCAACATAATTAAAGCAACAAAACAGTCTTCAAAAATTCTACATGATACAGGAAATAAGTACATAAAAGCCTTGTTAATAAGTCAGATTTTTCAAGGAACCTGGTTGACCTGAGCTTTTGGGTAACTCATACAACTAGATGGTTGTTCCAGGACAACTGCTGTCGAGACCGCAAAGTTTTGTAGGTATCATGCTCCATAAAAGCACAATTTTAGTGTTTGACCTACAGCTTTGGCCTTGAACTTGAAACTATCCAAAAAATTCTTTCAAATAGCACATCTACTCATGATGGAGAACAATTGTACTAATTTATTTTGAAATCCATCCACAGTTGTAGGAGAAAAGCTCAAGACAAGCACAAGTTTAGTGTTTGACCTTGAGCTGTGACCTTGAACTTGAAGCTATCCAAAAAATTCTTTCAAATGGCTTATCTACTCATGATGGAGAATAATTGTGACAATTTATTTTGAAATCCATCCATAATTGAAGGAGAAATGCTCTGGACAAGCACAATTTTAGTGTTTGACCTTGAGCTGTGACCTTGAAATTGAAGCTATCCAAAAAATTCTTTCAAATGGCACATCTACTCATGATTGAGAATAATTGTGCCTAGTTATTTTGAAATCCATCCATAAATGTAGGAGTAATTGTCCGGACAAATTCGGACGGACTTACTACCGCACTAAAGCACATACACCGACTTGTCATAGTTACAACTATGTCTCGCTCACTGCAAGCAGGCTTGACAAAAATCTAATCATATGAGCTGTTTAAGAGAAAACTTTTAAAGGTATTTAACATTCATGGCAATATGTGCTAACTTAGAGAACCAACTTTTAAAAAAAAAACTTCAATAGGACAGCATAAGGAACATTCCTGTAAAATTTGGATTTTTTTAAAAAAAAGTAAACAGAAAGATTGACAGGTAGTCTTGCATCAACAATTTGGAAAATTAAGGAATACATTATTACTTCCTCAAATAATTTATCAGGAACTTAACCCATTACCACATCATGACGCTTTTTGATACCCTAAAGAAATACAGTCATGGAAAACTTTGTTAGAAAAGGAGAAATTGCTTGTAACAAGCAATTTCTCATTTTCTCACAATGTCTTCTACTCTATTAGGCACTTATTTTCCAATTTTAGCACAATTTGAGATGTTGCCTGCATCTTCTTTCAATTTGGACTGGTCTAAAATTTTGTCATCTGGTAATGTGTTAATACCTTTTTTTCAAATCAAAGTACTGAAAGTACTGTAACCTAGCAAAGCATGGTTGAATTTGGAAAACCTTCCCCTTGTTGAGTAGAAAACATTGTGGACATTGAAGACATTGCTTGTGACAAGCAATTTCTTCATTGTCCACAATGTCTTCCAAAGCTTTTTTCTTGAGATGCTTAAAAGCCAAATTGAGTGGAAATGGGTTAAATAGCATGCTTTTAACAGAGTTCACTACTATTTGAATAGAGTTTGCAATATTCCTGAGATACATAAGAACTATTTTCTATGGTGTAGGCATTCCATGAATTTGATGGCTAAGCCTGCAGTTGCAGTTTGCACTCATTGAACTTTGAGAAGACCTCAAAATTTTGTCTCTTAACTTAAGCTATAAAAGCTGACGCTTTGCTAGCTAAAAAAGGGTTAGAGAGGTAAGAAATCACAATAAATGATCACATGACACTAAAAGTGTATATGCTTGAAGTCTCTACCTGGCATGTAGCTTGCATTATTAATGGGAATCAATAAAAGTCAGTATTCTTGATTATTGTAGGTAGGTTATTCATTACCAGATTTAAAGATAAAAACACAAAGAAAGTACCCTGCTCATATGACCAATTCAATATGCAGATTGGGTGGGATGGTCTTCTGTAACAATGAACAAAGGCTCAGAGTATTTTTGTTTTGTTTATTTGAATGGGGTTTAATGCCAAATTAACAGTATTTCAGTCATATCACTGCGGCTGGAGCACCTATCTATAGATTCCTGGTATTTCTAACATCAGTACTACCACATCCTTTTCGAGCCTCATACTGCTCATCCCACTTAAGTTTACAGGTATCCACCCACTGGTGGGAGACAAATGTCTGAAAGGATATTTGCAGCGACCAGGGATCGAACCCTGGACCTCATGATTAAAAGTGACGTGCTACCACTGCTCAATGGCCGCAGCCCTGAATATTATTTTACCAACCTGCATAACTATACATCCATTTTGAAAGAGTTCATGTTCCTGAATATACTCTCTACTCTCTGGAGGGAAAACTAGTACATCAACACAGTGGGTATCTATATAGAACACTCGGCCATCCTGGGGTATCTCTGTGTCCACCAGCCGGTAACCATCATCCTTAAAGGCACTTATCACAGCATCCATACTGAAATTGAACATGCATTCTTAAGAATTGCAAGGGAACACCAAGTCCCCTACCAGCTGTAATTTTTCCCAACATTGGTATTTTCGTAAAAAAAAAAAAAAATCAATAGACCAAAAGAAAACTTGATATGTAACTCATTATTACTCAAGAAATTGACTAAATACTCTCAAGGGCTTTGAAAAATGTCTGGCATACTAAGATTTCAGTGAAATAGTCCATATATTTCAAGCAATTTCTTCATTTTAAAAGATGTTTTCTACCAAGAAAAATGAAAATATCTCATATTTCATAAATTTTAAACTGTCATCTTTTTCTTTCAGATTGGACCAGTCTAATATTTTGTTGTCTGGTAATGGTTTAAAGCTTATTTATAGTCTGTACAAACCCCATGATTTTTCTCAGCCCTTAAAAAAGAAAATATCCCTTTTACAAGGAAAGTATATAGCTTATTTCAGTATGTGGTCTAGAATGAATACAGAGAGCATCCAAAGAGTAACTTGATAATCAACAGTTAAGATTGGTAATTTTTTTAAAAAATTTAAATAAACTTGTCATTTTTTCTTTATAACAGCATAGTTGACAATCACTCCAACTTGAAGTCTTGCTTAGATTTTAAAAGGCATTATTTTGCAAAAATTATGGCCAGTAGGATGTAACAAAAAAGGAGATTAGTTGGATGGCCACCTAAACTTCATAACTAAAGCTTAAATAAGATGTAGTTATGACTTTTAAGTCGCCAAACCAACAAAAAAGGTTAACAAAATGGCGGCCACAGTCGGAGTTCAAAAGTCATTTCTAGTCTAAATGAATTATTTCATTGTTCAACTGGTTGTTTGAATGAAAGCTGCAATTGTACAATTACCTCGACTTTAGATTGTTGATCCATATGTACACAGGCATCTTTGATCTAATTTCCTCTTTGCTTCTAACTTTGTCAGGCAGAAGGAACTCTAAAGATGGAGCGGAAGCTTTGATTCTGTTTCTGGCCAGGGAGGCATTGAGTTTGGTTTTATATTCAATGATTGCATCTTCCACTGATTGCACATCGGGGTTGAGGTTTTCATCCGGTAGAGGAGTCCGTTGTTGGAACTTCCTGTTTTGGTAATCCCAGAGAACCACCATGACCAGAGACTGGTCCTCTTGACACTGAAAATACAATATTAACCCTTGTCTTGCTGTATTTATTACCTTACTGAATTGCTGTTAAATCAAAGAGCTGAAAGCACTGATAGAAGTCGTTGTTCAAAAATCAATATTTCTTTTAGAAATCAAATTCATAAACAAACTCTGACAGGAAAAGTACAAGCAGGGGGTGTAGACTAAGATCAGACTGCACTTATGTGCAGGCTGATCTTGGTCTACATCTCCTGCAAAACCGGAATATTCTGGGTTCAGCATGACAAGGGTTAAGTCTTTCATTTACAAATAGGATTTATGCATGGAAAATGACTGCGGGAGGGTAACAGGAGACCTGTTCTCTGGCTGATTAGACATCCTTACCTGTTTCGTTCAAGAGTTTGAACTCTTCAGAGGATTATGTCCTGTTGTTGCAAGAGTGGTTTCTTGTTTTGGTTCAACCAAAGCAAGAAACCACTCTTGCAACAAGACAAATCCTGCTCAAGTACAAGAAGCGCAGATTCTCACAATTAGAATCTGAGGGAACCCTCCAACCGATAGGGATCAACGTTTAAGGATGAGAAAAGAACACATTTAGTCAGTTTCCCTCATACAACTAGGATTTACTTGAGACTTGTTCCAATCTTGGATAACAAGGGAACTACACGCGGATGTCAAGCTCACATGCTGCTACTTGGCAGCTAGATGGACTGTTGATGTAACCAGATGGCACAAGTGGGGCTCCAACCCACAAGAGTTGAGCACAATAACCATAGGATGTCTCAACCACTTAGTAACCAAAGAATGTCTCAACTTCTTAGTAACCACAGAATGTCTCTTCCACTTAGTAACCACAGAATGTCTAAGAATAAGGAATTTTCCCTCCTTTCAAATATCAACCCTTGTCTTGCTGAGCCTGGATTATTTCTGCTTTGGAAGATGGTATAGACTAAGATCAGCCTGCACACATGTTCTGTCTGATCTTAGTCTACACCACCTGTTTGACTTGACAAGTCAGAGTTGTTTATTAAACCATTTATCAAACAATTACTGACCCACAATTCGGACCTTCAGCGCTATTAGTTCTTTTATTTTTATGCAATTCTGAACAGAAAGCATCATTCAGCATGAAAAGGGTTAACAAATCCAAAGGAGAGCCTTTATTCTGATGCATCAGCAAGAACATGGAAGTTATCTGATGTTCTAGTAGACATTTAAGTAAAGCTGTAGAGAAGTTTTTAAGTCATTATTATAATCAAAAAGAATGTTAAAGGAAATTGAGTTCACTCTGAATATTAAAATCAAACAAAAAACAATTATAGTTTAACAATAAATGAAATCAATAAAGGCAAACAAAACACTTTTAGCTTCCTAAGAATAATTCATTTTATAGAATTGCAAATAATCTTTTCATATAACAGATTTACTACATTACCTGGTGAAGAAGTTTTAGACAGTTATAATTGATAGAAGGTGCAGAAGAAAATTCAAAGTGAAATTGAAAGTTTCTTTGTCTTTTTGGATTGGAAATATTGTGGGCAAAGAAGTAATTGCATTTTTACTCCTAGGCTGCAACACATAAACTCATCAATTTATAAATTGAAAAACAAGAAACTGTACCTAAAATAAAAAAAAAGATATTTATAGTTATTCGTTGGATTTAATCTCGTGTAGAGCAACTCTCCAATTCATGAACTTAACACCCATGAAGTTTCAAAATGATAGCTTCTTTTGGCTGCTGCCATGGCCAAGTGGACAACAATTTTCAAGTTGTTGATTTTTTTTAAAATATTTTGCCTTTAAGGGTAGAAAACAATGTGGAAAATGCAAAAATTTCTTTATTTACCACATTGCTTTCCAGGGCTATTTTCTTTAGGGGCATAAAAAGGTGGGACTGTGTGGAAATGTGTTAAGCCAATTTTCAAGAGATACTGATTCATAGTCAGGCCTTCCAGTACTTTCAGCCCTTTCATTTCTGTGCAATTATTAAAAAGGATTTTATTCAGCATGACAAGGGTTGATAAATATAATTTGGTTGTTATTGTCTAAGATCCTAAATAGTTTAAAACTGTGAGTAAATAAATACTAAGGTCAAGTACACACTAAAACCTAGACAAAATATTGAACATGAGGAGACAAGTACCGCTCTTTTGGTAGAAAGAAATATCATTGCTGCTCTTTTGGTAGAAAGACATATCATTGCTGCTATTAAAACACAGAGTTTGTAATGTATATGTCTGCAAAAAGAATTTATGAAGAATGCATTTGGGAAATGCTTCTATTCTGTGCAAAAGAGCAGCTGTGCAAGTCCATTTTGAATACCAGCTCTTGTATTTTTTAAGGCCAGAATTTTCTGAAGTGATATTTAATTTTCATTCTGTTAGATGGAAGTTGGAGCTGCTTTCATTTTACAGTTTGATCTTGTTATAAAGGTTCTATTTAACTTATTTGTGCCTGTGTATCAGTGCATATATTGATATAGTGAAAGGGTCTAGTGGAAGATATTGAATCTAATTTTCAACAGAGTTAAGTACTAATGTAAGCAATAGACACCATGCCCCCTCTATCAGCAAATAAAGCCAGTAGAGTGAATCTTTGTGCAGCTATTGACAGAAACCCTTCAAGGTTTTTACATAATGTATCTGGTTCAAAAGGTACTTTTTATTAACCCTTTTAGATTTTCAATGACTGCTCTATATTAACCCATTTACACACAATTCGGCTTTTTTACTCCCCTCTAGAAATAAGTTCAGGATAACGTGGAAAATGAAGAAATTGCTTGTCAAAAGCAATTTCTTCATTTCCCATGTTATCCTAAGCTTATTTCTAGAGGGGCAGCAATTTCTTCATTCCCAAAAATGTTTCTACAAATAGACAAAAAATTCTTAAATTGTTGTCTGCAACTTTTTTTCAATTTGGACCAATCTAAAATTTTGTAGTCTGGTAATGGATTAAATGACAGATCATCACTGTCAATCAAATATAGCCACAACCAATCAAATTGTTGATCAAGACAGGAAGTGAAATGTTGAACTCTGACAAGTGTGTCAAATATTTCTGTTGGATTAGTGACTCAACCGATTCCCACTCAATGACGCTTTTTGACGCCACTCAAGAAAAACAATCAGGAAAATATTGTGAAAATGAAGAAATTGCTTGCAACAAGCAATTTCATCATTTTCCACAATGTTTTCCGTGAAGAAATTTGAAAAAATCTAAAATTTCATAAACTTTAAATTGTCGTCTGCAACTCCTTTCAATTTCGGACCAGTCTACAACTTGGCTGGCTGGTAATGGGTTAAATGTTGTATTTACAACTCGCTTATTCAAGCTGTTGTTAAGACTTTTAGGTCAACAACCAACGAATTGCCTTTCATTTTAGGTCTTTGATGATAACTGGGGAAATATTTAATGCCATTGAATATTGGTTGAACTGCTGAATAGGTGTGGCTAGCCATTTGTCAACTTGTAAAGTACAAATGCGGATTTCTTGCTTTCAAGGACACTTTTTTTTAAAAAATTAACTGAACAAAATTTATACAAAAGATGCTAATCTAAAAATGATTTTCGTACTTGTACAGTATACATCTAAATATTAAATATAAGTATCATGCAGGATCTGGAAGGCAAAAACCTCTCTCCATGAAAAGTCTCATTTGTACAATTGGTAGGAACCCTATGGTCATGGACTTGAGCCATATGATTGACAAGATAATTGAACTAGACACTTAATAGTTTGTGCATAAGTCATTCCAGCTGTAAGATTTGTAAAGCTATAAAGAGAGAGGCAGTATATAGTGAAACTTTAAAACCAACTAAATATCTCAACTAAATTTAAAGGAGAGATCTTTTGGTAACTCTTTTTCACATTCCAACAAAGGATTTTGAAACCAGGATACAATGAAAATAAAGCACTTCATAGTATCTTCTCTTTATCTGTTAAACTTCTTCTAGTAAACAATTTTACTTATCAGAACCAAATTTGATTTAATAAGTTTTTATTGCAAATACAAGTATCCTTCTAAACAGAAAATGGTATCAGAGGAACTATTGATTGACATTTAACCCTTGTTTAGCTGAACCCGGAATACTCATATTTGATCAGGAGGTTAAGACATAGATCAGCCTGCACATATGTGCAGTCTAATCTTAGTCTACATCACCTGCTTGCCCTTTTCTAGCTAGAATAGGTTATAAAATCAGTTTTCAAAAGAAATTTTGACCTACAACTAAAGTCTCCGAAGATTTCAGTGCTTTGATTTAAGTGCAATTCTAAACAGGATTTTATACAGTATGACAAGAGATTAAATTTCCCATCAGTAACAGCTATGGCATATGACATTCATGAGAAATCTCATTTTTTTACAAACAAGTAAACATAATTATGCCATATAATGATTTTTTTTTATAAATTTGCTTTGTCACACAAAACAAACAAGTAAATTCAATTAAAAATTTCTTTACTGATTCAGGTTTTTTTATAATTCTTTTTTGAAAGGTCACAATACAATATGATAAATGTGCCAACGAAATTCCATTCAATTATTTGAAGAGTGAAATTAAAATGAACATTACAAAAATTGAAAAATTCCCCATTTGTACTATACTTAAATTCTATGATTCTGTATTAACAATAGGACTATGATGGTCCGATATCGCTCATCTGAGTATGATAGCATAAGGCTTCATGATATATACCAAATATCACAACTCTCGGCTAATAGTTTGGAAGAAGACTTTTTAATCCTTGTCATGCTGTATAAATTACCTTATTGAATTACTGTCAAATCAAAGGGCTGAAAGCACTGATAGAACTTGTTGTTCAAAAATCAATATCTTTTTTTAGAAATCAACTTCATAAGCAACTCTGTCAGGAAAAGTACAAGCAGGAGGTATAGACTAAGATCAGCCTGCACATAAGTACAGTCTGGTCGCAGTCTACACCTCCTGCTAAAACCAGAATATTCCTGGTTCAGCATGACAAAGGTTAAGACTTTTTAGACCTTTTCCCTTATTCCTATGTAAAACCAAGATTCCACAATTTTTCACTTGGTTGCCATGGAAACCAGAGTTCATCAAAGATCTAAATCCTTTGAAGTATTTTTAAAGAGCATGACCTTAGGATAATTTCTGAAGTTTGGTTGAAATTCAATGGTTAGTTTAGGTCAAGAAGACTTTTTTGTAATTGTGAATGAATGGACTGACATGTGACGGACGAAGACTGATCACAATTGAATCATAATTGTGGTCTACAAGATATCAATACTGGAGGTGTGATACTGAAATTTAGTGTTACAGAATGAGAGACTTCTATCTTGCATCATCACAGTGTATGACCCCATAGACAGTATTCTTAAGCACTTCACAATACATGCAAAAAGTTACGACAGAAATAAAATACTGTATATTACAAAATGAACCCAGAAATATAATTGAATGTATCCTGCAGTATCATAAGCCATTACCGGATTGCAAAAATTTAGACTGGTCCAAGTTCAAGCTGAAATTTCAAGCATTGGTGAAATTTGAAAACAAAAGCCTAATGTGGTTTACAACATTGTGAGAAAAGTCCGCTTACGATCTTCTTTTTTCTTTCAATAATTGCTCAAAAGATCTAGAAAGTGACTACACTGAAGGATAAATCTAATATTGGTTTTACTTCACTAGTGTGACAAGGGCTACCAATTGAAAGAATTAAATTAAAACAGCTCAAAATGTGTTTGAACAGAAAGATTTAATTTTATGGTTTCTTTATTTTGTATCCGAAATTTCACCAGAAAGCATTTACTATTATGATATCTTTGTTTTGAAAATATGTAATATAATCTTGGCCTTTTCTCCTGCTTCTACAATGTTTCTTCTCAGTGATCGTATAGTGGATAAATTAACAATAACTCCAAACTTCCATTTACATCATACAATATTTATTTCTTCTAAACTACTCTGGGAGCCTAAGCCCTAAACATTCATATACGTGATCTATCCCATTTCCAACTCCCTGCTCTCCTCACTCTTGCGCATTTGCTTCCCTATTTATATGGGACCAAAATACTATGTCAACAAATCAAATATCTTGTTTCCCATCTTCCTCTCAACAATGTTCATTCAAGAAAGTATTGGCAGCAGATGGGCGTGTTTATCTTCGACCCATCAACATAATATTTAGTATTGATTTCATGGATTCGGACCGTGGCTACTCTACTAATTTCTTCATGAATGAAATAAATGAGCTTCCACAATAGGCTCGAATCATGGATTATGTTACAAATACAGCTATAGACCGGAAGTGAACTTTACTCTGACATTGGCAGACATTTACATGAAGCATTTTTGTTGGTATGGCGACTTAACCCATTCCCACGCAGTGACGCTTTTAGACGCCCTCAAGGCAAAAAGCTTTGGAAAAAATTGTGGAAAATGAAGAAATTGCTTGTATCATGCAATTTCTTCATTATCCACAATGTTTTGTATCCAAAAAGACAAAGAAATTTCAAATTTCATCAACTTGAAATTGTTGTCTGCAGCTTCTTTCAATTTGGACAAGTCTAAGATTTCACTGTGTGGGAATGGGTTAAAAGCCGCTACAACAGCAATTATGTTTAGGTCGCAAACCAACCACTTTTTTTCTGGTAAAACATTACTGACAAAATACAAAGATTTTTAAAATTCATCTACTTAAAATTGTTGTCTGCAACTTCTTCCAGCAATGTGGATCAGTCTAAAATTTTCTCATAATTCTGGGAAAGGGTTAATGGAACTAGTCTAGATGTCTAGTCAAACAGAAGACAGACAGGTTATGCCAAAAAATTGATCAAATTGCATAAAATCTTTTATTAGGATGAGTTTTTGAAAAATGATTTATTACAGCTTTTTCAAACTTTGTCAAAATATAAATTCCCTAGCAGTTATTAGTTAACCTTTGTCATTTTGGATAAAATCCTTTCTTGGAATTGCATTAAAATTAATGGGCTGAGAAAACTGAAAGGCTCTGATGCATATCAAAGATTTTTTTTTAACTCTTGTCATGCTGGATACATTACCTTACTGAATTGCTGTAAAATCAAAGGGCTGAAAGCACTGATAGAACTTGTTGTTCAAAAATCAATATTTCTCTTAGAAATCAACTTCATAAACAACTCTAGCAGGGAAAGTACAAGCAGGAGGCGTATACTAAGATCAGGCTGCACTTATGTGCAGGCTGATCTTGGTCTACAGCTCCTGCCAAAACCGGAATATTCCTGGTTCAGCATGACAAGGGTTAATTAATTTTGTACACAACACTGGCATATGAGGCACAATCAGGTGGTGTAGACTAAGTTTACTCTAATCTGTTGCAGATTGTACTAAATTAAATGCAATGACAGGTAAACCTACTTTTATATCTTAGATATGATATGTAATAGCTTTTAATTACCAACTACCCCCCACCCTCCTTTAACCCACTACCAGACAATAAATTTTTAGACTGGCCCAAAATTGAAAAAAAGTTGCAGACAACAATTGAAAGTTTATGGGTAGAAAACATTGTTGAAAATGAATAAATTGCTTGTAACAAGCAATTTCTTCATTTTACACAATATTTTCAAAATTGTTTTTCTTGAGGGGCGTCTAAAAATGTTATTGTGTGGTAATGGGTTAAGAAGCAGTACAGAACTAGAACAGTTCTAACACTAGAAAAATTCTGGTTATAGTGTACTAGAATCACACTGGAACTATTCTGGAAAGTCTCATTTAATGTTCTAAAACTGCATCAGAACTGTGTGGGTAATGATCCTGTTGATTAGTTCTAATGATGTGGTTCTAGAACTACTCTCAAAATTTCTAGAATTCTTTCAATTTGGATAGAACAGCTAATTTCATTAACTCTTTATATAAGAAAAATTATCTTTATAAAAAAAACGGAGGTTATTTTGAAAACTTAAGTAAGGACAGACTAAGGGCATTTCATGAGATCAGATTAATTCAGTATTCTTATCATATCATTTATAGCTATAACCTTCGATTTTGTATTCAAATTTGGTCTAATTTCATAATTAACTTTTAACTAAATTATCTTGTAACTATACAGTTATGCTATTCAGAAAAAATGTAAGAAAGTTGGATACAACAATTATTCACAAGGCCGAAAAAATATTGAAAAGAAAAGAACAGGAGGGGAGGAATTATGAAGAGTTTTGCTCATGCCCTGTCAGACTGATTGATTGAATGGAGTTTAACGCCTATTTAAACAGTATTTCAGTCATATTGCAGCTGGAGCACCTAACAATAGATTCCTGGTATTATCTCACACCAGTACTACCACTACGACCTTACTTAGCCTCCAGCTGCTATCGCACTTAGGTTTATGCATATTCACCCATTGGTGAGAAAAATTTATGTCTGAAAGAATGTGTGCCGCCGCCGATGCCCTATCGGAGCTCCAGGTTTGGAATAAAAATAAGACTAGTAAATAAGACTATTGAATTTGACGACTTAGTGCAAAACTAGTGCAAGTGCCTAGCACTCATGATAGTGTCGCACCAAGCCCTCAATATAGGGAAATACCCGACTTAATACTATCACAGGGGAATCCCTGTCTTATTATATTAAAGCAATCCCATTGTGGTCAGTCACCATTATCGGTGTTTATTACCATAATAAAACACTATGAACTTAACCTCATTTCTGATTTACCTTGATTCTTAAGTATAAATAGGGATAGCTTAATTTGATCAATACAAAGTATGCCTCTCATATAGAAAGTAAACTTAACTCATTACCACACAAAGTTTTTTAGACTGGTCCAAATTCAAAGAATTTGCAGAAGACAATGTTTAGTTGATAAAATATACAGAACTTTTTTTCTTTTGGGTAGAAAACATTGTAGATATTAAAGAAATAATTATTGCTGTATACAATTTATATTTTCCATGGTGATTTCTAAAGCTTTTTTCTTGAGAGGGGGGTGGTGGTGAAAAGATGGGATTGTGTAGGGTTAATCCGTTCCCAGACAAGCCCTCCTTTTTACGCCTCCCAAGAAAAAAGCTTTCGAAAACATTGTGGAAAATTAAGAAATTGCTTGTATCAAGCAATTTCAACATTTTCCAAAATGTTTTCTATCCAAAAATACAAAAAAAAAGAAAAAAATTTATCAAATTTAAATTGTCGTCTGCAGCTTCTTTCAATTTAGACCAGAATAAAATTCTCTTGTGTAGGAAAGGATTAATACATCATCTTTTATTTGTCACAATAAACCAGACAGAAAAAATGAACAATCTCTTTTAAACTATTGATCATAAATTTTACAATCATTCATTTAACATTATTATTATATATTGAGAGTTGAGGTATATCAGATGGCTTGAAAACTTTCAATGATATTTAAAATTAATGATATATAAATTTCACAGCCATATAAAGTGCTATCTAAAGCCCAAATAAGCCCTATCTATGAGCCTAAGATAAGAGGATTTGAGTTATTTACAAGCTATTTTGTTACTCTCTGGGGCACAAACTGATTCAAAACTTTTCACCCATCACTAGCAGTTACTCCTCATTTTTCACATTGATCAACAGCTCCTAATGGACACTTCTGCCAAGTATCTAGTGAATTGGACTTAAACTGTGGGAGGAGTTGTCCAGACAAGATTTGACATACAGACCGACCAACAGGCAGATTCAAGTACCCCCCCCCCCCCCCCCGCCCCCAAACTGTTTGTTTGGGTGTTAACTCTTGTCATGCTGAACTTCAAAGTTTTCTGTTTGGGCAGAAGGTATAGACATAGATCAGCCTGCACATTATGACAAGAATTAGCCCTTATCCGTTTTTCAAAATTATAGACTGGTCAAATTTGAAATAAGTTGCAGACAACAATTAAATGGATGCAATTTGAGAAATAACCAATCTAGAGGTTAAGAAATTTTGTAGAAAAAGAAGAATTTGCTTGTTACAAACAATTTTTTCCCTAAAATGCTTTCTTTAGAACTAATTAACAGACAGCAAATTATCACACCATAGCCCAAAGTACAAGGAGTTGCAAGCGACAATTTAAAGTTGATGACATTATAGATTTGTTCATTTTTCAGGGTAGAAAACATTGTGGAAAATGAAGAAATTGCTAATTGCAATTTTTTTCCCAATCATTTTTTTTGAGGGGCATCAAAAAGCGGAATTTTGTGGGAATGTCCCTCAATCAGAGCAGCTATTATTGTATTTTCAGACTTAACCCTTGTCATGCTGAACCCGAAATATTCTGGTTTTGGCAGGAGGTGTAGCCTAAGATCAGACTGCACTTTTGTGCAGGCTGATCTTAGTCTATACCTCCTGCTTGTACTTTTCCTATCAGATGTGATTATGAAGTTGAGTTCATAAAGAAATATTAATTCTTGAACAACAAGTGCTATCAGTGCTTTCAGCCCTTTGATTTGACAGCAATTCAGTAAGGTAATTTATACAGCATGACAAGGGTTAATAAAACAGTTTGGCAATATGAAGCCTGATAAAAAACTTGTCCCCGAAATTAAGGAAACTTGAAGATTATTCTGCTACCCTAAAATTGATGGATCGCTAGCCACATCCATTTACCTCTGACATGTCGGTTTGTTTGAATGGGGTTTAATGCCACTTTAAACAGTATTATAGTTATTTTGTGACCGCTTGAGCACCTAACCATTTATTTCTGGTATTTCTCACACCAGTACCCTCACATCCCTTCTGAGCCTCCTGCTGCTCATCCCACTAAGGTTTACAACTATCCACCCTTGGTTGGGAGACAAATGTCGGAAAGGATATTTGCTGCGACAGGGTATTAAACCCTTGACCTCATGATTGACGGCCTGATGTGCTATTAAATGTGCTATGGCCATGGCCAATATACAAGTTTGACTGAAGTATTTAACCCATTCGAACACAGCAAAACTTTAGACTGGTCCAAATTGAAAGAAGCTGCAGACGACAATTTCAAGTTGATGGAATTTTGAGTTTTTTCGTCTTTTGGGATAGAAAAAATTGTGGATAATGAAGAAATTGCTTGATACAAGCAATTTCTTCATTTTCCACAATGTTTTCCAAAGCTTTTTCTCGAGGGGCGTAAAAAGGAGGGATTGAGTTGGAATGGTTTAAATAAGCTTCAGTCACAGTGCTGAAGCCTGAACAAAATTCATTACTTACACACCAGAGTTCAAGGTTAACTCCCAGTCTAAATTAATGATTTGATTGGTCATCTGAATTTTTGTTTTACAGGGGCTATCTGTCAATTACAGGAAAGTGAACGAATGATATAACAGAAATGATTCTTTCCAATATTTTGCGAAATAAGATGAAAGTACCAAACTTACCTCTGGAAAATGTGTGAAAAATGAACATTCTGTGAGTAAATCTTCAAAAACTCTTTGATCTGCAAGTAAAGATACAAAACAGTAAGAAATCAGCAGAAGTAGAGTTCTGCATTAAAACATTAATGCTACCCTCCAATCCGGCATATTTGTCTATGGAAGAAAAAGAACCTATGAAGTACTGTAGAAATACAAATGCTGGTACACAGTGAATTCTTATTGTCCAAAAATGTTTTTAGTATGATGGCTATTTACAAATAAAAACTCTACTCCTAAATGTTTTGGAGAAAAAGATTTTTGAAGATTTTCTCCTAAGTATATAAAAGATCCCACAATATAAAGCTAATTTTAAGAGTATGGTAATTCTTAGAAGTATTTTGGTAGAGAGTCAATAGACATTAATACATATCAGGTATCAAAGCTCTATGCCTTATGGTTTTGGAGAAGAGAGTTTTCAAAGATTTCCTTCTTTATTCCTATCTATAATCAATGATTGCACAGAAAAGAGCTAATTTTCAGAGTACGTAATTCTTTGAAGTATTTTGGTAGAGGGTCAATAGGTATTCATACCCTACAAATATTAAAGCTCTAGACCTTATGGTTTGAGAGAAGAAGAATTTCATTTTTCATTCCTATGTAAAATCAGGTTTCACGAGGAAAGAGGCTAATTTTCAGAGTACATAAACTGTTATTCTTTGAAGTATTTGAGTAGAGGATCAAAATATGATGATATATACAAAATATCAAAGTCATATTCCTGTTTAAGAAAAGGCCTAGGCAAAGATCAGACTACACGATAATGTGCAGTCTGATTTAACCCATTTCCACACAATGACGCTTTTGGACGCCATAAAGATAAATGATTGGGAAAAAACATTGTGTAAAATGAAGAAATTGCTTGTAACAAGCAATTTCTTCATTTTACACAACGTTTTATACCCAGAAAGTTAAAAGAGAAAAATTAAAGTGTCATAAACTAAAAATATTCGTCTGCATCCCTTATAAATTTGGACCAGTCTAAAATTTTGTCATGTGGGAATGTGTTAAGTCTACATCCCTAAGTGGTCCCTTTTAAAACGAGGATGTTTATACAATAAATCATCAAAAGAAATTTTGACCCACAGTGAGAAACACTCGACTGCTTCTCTCATGTTGCATGACAAGGTTTTTTACATCGTATAGGGAATAACATCGTGATAATAGGATAAATTACCTGTAATAAGCAATCTGTCCTTTTAGCAACAATAATTTTATAAGTAGATCATTCTTCAGAGTGCTAAATGTTTCTCTTGTACCAGTTTTAGGTAAACAACAAGGTAACATTCAAAGACTGAGACCATATTTGTATCATTTCAGAATATGACCATATCTGTATGCTATACAAGTTTGAAAATTAGACCTTGTTACACCAGAGTTTGCAGTAGGGTACCTTTTGAGAGAAAGGAGGGTAGGGTTTTTGCAATAATAAGGTAATATCCAATGAATTAAAACATATTTGTATCATTTAAGTATATGTCTATATCTGTATTCCATACAAGAAAGAAAATTAAACCTTCTTATACCATCATACTGTTGTATTGTTAGCAGTAGGGTAAGGAGGGTAGGGTTTTTGAAATAACGTAACATCCAATGAATGGGACCATATCTGCATCATTCAATATATGACCATATCTGTTCTTTACAAAAATTGAAATACTTTTACAAATGAGGTCTTAGCTAGTGAAAGATTGGTCAAAATGTTATCTTGCAACATTTACGTCCATATATAGTTCCCATTCATAGAATTCCAAGTTTGGACACATAAATAATGGATAAATGACATGGGATAGGTATCAGAGTTAATAACAAAAAGACCTTTTCTTAATTTAAAATGAATGTCATGATAACTTAACCACAGATGTATGTGAGATAATGTCCTAATCAAGTAATTCTGTGTAGCTAAATCTTTATTTTTAGCTAGCAAAGCATCAGCTTTTATAGCTTAAGTTAACAGACAAGATTTTGAGGTCTTCTCAAAGTTCAATAAGTGCACTGGAGGCTTAACCACTATATTCATTGAATGCCTACGACATGAAAAGAAGTTCTTATGTATTTCAGGAATACTGCAAACTCTTCCTGCAAATTCAACTCCTACGTATTTTCAGCTCACTTGAGCATATCGTGTTCAAAATGAGTCTGATCAGAGTTTTTCATTGCTTTTTATGGCCACATGAATGAACCTTATTCAAATTTTAGAAACTATTTCTAAAGCATGCTATTTAACTCCTGGGTTACTTAAACCTTGTTTATTTATCACGTTTACAAAATAATATTACTTAGCAAAACCATGCTTTGCTAGCCTGTACTTTCAGTAATTTGATTTTTTTCTCCTGTCACCATTCACACAATGTCACTTTTTGACACTCCCAAGAGAAACAATTCGTAAAACATTGTGTAAAATGAAGAAATCGCATGTAACAAGCAATTTCTTCATTCTCCCCAAAGTTCTCTACTCATAAAGCAAAAATCATTAAAATTCCATCAACTTAAAATTGTCATCTGCAATTTCTTTGAATTTGGATCAGTCTAAAAAAAAATTCTTGTGGAAATGGGGTGTAAGATTGTGTTATGAGGACAACAGTGTACTACATATCAGTTACTTTTCTGTCCGTCAATGTTCTCTACTTCATCAGTTTCTAACAATGAATCTATTCTTTTAATTCATTCATTAAACATATTGGGTAACTTAACCAAATCAATTAATTTCACAGATTGTTAACTGTTCAGTGCATACACCACGCCCCATTGCCCTTGTCTGATATCTTTTATATATTTGGAAGGAACATTTTAACAATGGAGGGGCTGCAAGGCAGACATAGGTTATGTGTTTACTTGTGCATCCAATCTTGACTAAGCTTGCCATTTTTCAAATACCAGTAAGAGAGCTATAGTCTCTTATACACCACCAAATTAATCCTTACCTGTTCAATCCCAAGTCTTTATGTCCCTGTGATTTGATATCTGAGAAAACACTGTAGAACAAGATGTGTTTTTGAAACATTATGCACCCAAAACAGGAATTCTTTAGAAACGGGTGATTTTTATTGATTTTTTTTCTTTGTTTTAGGGAAAAGGGTAAAAATTTTGACCTTGACCTTGATGAAATGACATTCCCCAGTTGCGCCTTGTTGAAACCTATCTACATACCAAATATTAGCATTGTAACTTAATCAGGGTTGAAGTTATAGGAAAATGTTTAGTTGGCAGGTTAAGTTATGCAGACGGACAGACAGACAGACACCGGTAAAACAATATGCCCCAGATCTATTGATGCGGGGGCATAAAAAGTAGAAAATGCTTGTAACAAGCAATTTCTTCTATTTTACAATATTTTCTACCCTACTCATTTTTTAAGTTAAATCCATTTTAAATTTTCATCAGCTAAACATTTGAATTTGGAGAGGTCTAAGATTTTGCAAAACAGGGAAGGGTTAAGGTCCCTTTTCTTCAATGCAGTCTAGAATGGTAAAAACCTGATAAGATGAACAAGGTCTGGTGACTAGGAACATTTTGTAAGAATTTCATGCAAATCAGTCCAGAAATGGCGGAGGAGTTGTGTTAACAAGAAAATTTGCATTAAGTTCCCTTTTTCTGTGACAAAGCCTAAAATAGCAAACCTGACAGAATGCACAAGGTCAGATGTTATGTAAAAATTTAGTTAAAATTTGTCCATAAATGTAGGAGATATTTTAACCCTTTCCTGTTCAATCCCTGGTTTTTACGTCCCTGTGTTTTTATTTTTGAGAAAACATTGTGGAAAAAGAAGAAATTGCTTGTAACAAGCAATTTCTTCTTTTTCCACAACTTTTTTACCCATCAGAATGATTATATTTCAAATAAATTCAACTCTGAATTGTAGTCGGCAAAACCTTTGAATTTGGAGAGGTCTAGAATTAAAAAAAAAAACAGGAAAGGGTTAAAAAGATACAGACAGACGGACAGCAGAGAAGATGACATCAATATACATCCACCTTCAGCAGGGTATAATTACACTAAATCTTTTCATTAGCTTCTCCACTAACCTTTAACCCAATCCCACACAGTGATATTTTAGACTGGTCCAAATTAAAAGGAGTTGCAGACAACATTTTAAAGTCTGTGAAATTTTAGACTTTTCAACTTTATAATGAGAAAACATGTAAAATGAAGAAATTGCTTGTCAAAAGCAATTTCTCCATTTCGGCAATGTTTTCCTAGTTATTTTTTCTTGGGGACGTCCTAAAGCGTCCATTATCCAGGAATAGGATGAGTGACAAATGAGTCCTATTGCAATGACTTTTATCAAAATTTAAAATTGAGAAACTCTTGATAATGAGGGTCAACCCTTAAAAAATTTATGACAGTATATTATATTATCAATAATGTTCAAAGTGTTTCCCAAACAAAACACTTTAAGAGGATAGATGATTGTCTCCTGTTACAACTTGTAATCCATCTTTTGATAACAACCCCTCTTAATAATGAGGTCAGGTACATCGTTTTAGAAATATCCGAATATAGTAATCCGATCAAAATCCACCTTTATACTAAATGCTATTCCATTTTTGAGTGCAATACTGTTGTTTGGTCCTAATCACTGAACAGATCAAGGCAGTTGAAAGAGCTCTGGACTTGACCCCCAAAAGTTTTATAAAATGTTTAACTCATTCCCACTCAGTGACACCTTTAGACGACCCAAGCAAAAAAGCTTTCGAAAAAATTGTGGAAAATGAAGAAATTGCTTGTTACAAGCAATTTCTTCACTTTCAACAATGTTTTCTACCAAGAAAGTTGAAACAAACCAAAATTTCATTAACTTTAAATTGTCGTCTGCAATTTCTTTCAATTTGGGCCAGGATAAAATTTTGCCGTCTGGTAATGGGTTAAGGAAGAGGGCAATTCATGTGCATGCAAATTGCCAAACTATAGCATGGTAATTAAGATTAACTAGAATTGTTGTTAAATGGACTTATACACCCCCCCCACCAGCACAGTTGACCATTGACCTATGTTACCCTAAAATTAATATGGTACCTCCCCAAGTCATAAATAACATTTGTATAAAGCTTCAAAGTCCTAGGTCAAATGGATTGTGAACTATCGCATAGAAATGGTATTCAATCAAAGTTCAATTGTGACCTTTCACCTATGTGACCCCCAAAGCAATAGGGCACTTCCTTGGATCATTGGCAACAAATGTATGAAGTTTCATGGTTGGAGGTCAATTTGTCCTAGAGTTAGAGCAGTGACAGGAAAAAGTCTACAGATGGACGGATGAACAGAAAGACATGTGAAACCACTATACCTCCTGTACTTTGTGGTTGCGGGGATGTAACTAATAAATAGATTTTAACCCATTACCAGACGGCAAATTTATAGACTGATCCAAATTGAAAGGAGTTGCAGACAACAATTCAAACCTTATCAAATTTGGGATTGTTTTACCTTTGGGGTAGAAAACATTGTGGATAATGAAGAAATTGCTTGTTACAAGCAATTTCTTCATTTTCTATAATGTTTTCCAAAGCTTTTTCTGTTGAGGCTTCTTAACCCATTCCCACACAGTGACGCCTTTGGACGCCCCTCAGGAACAACAATTGAGAAAACATTGTTAAAAATGAAGAAATTGCTTAAACCAAGCAATTTCTTCATTTCACAAAATGTTTTCCACCTAAAAAAGCGAAAAAATCTAAAATTTCATAACTTTTAAATTGTCGTCTGCAAATTCTTTCAATTTGGACCAGTCTAAAATTTTGCCGTCTGGTAATGAGTTAAAGCTTTACTGACCTTTCATAGAGATATCAAAATTTAGTTACTAACAACCCCCCCACACACACACACACACAATCAGGTTTCAAATAAGTTTTGTTTCTATTGATAACGAAGAAAGAAGCAGTTCTAAAGAACAAAATTATGCAAGGCAAGTTTATGAAGCTATTTCATCTTATTAAAGTGTAAAATGTTCATAAACATCCAGACTTTATTCAACATTGATGACATTGATGCTTTTCATATAACTACTTTGAACACTCCTCTAGGCTATAAACAGGTTTAATAAGGATGCAGTGCATTCATTACAGCAACACTGCTGAAAGTTACATGGTAATAAAATATCTTACGGGTTTTATGTGAAAGACATTTCTATGAAAGATTCCTTTTTTTAAACATTTTCAACATAATCTCAGCTTTTAGGACTATCAAGAAAAGAGTTAAAGAAAATAATGTAGAAAATTTCTTCAATTTTGCACATGGTTTCTTCCCAGAAAAACAGAGAAATCTTTAATTCTTTCATCTTAAAGTTATCATCTACAACTTCTTTGAATTTGGGGCAGTCTAAATTTTTGTTGACTAGTTATTGGTTAACTCTTTCATTTTCAAAGATATGTAGGACATCTACAAAGATATGTAGGACAAGTTGAGCAAGAATGACAATAGGTGTGCCTTGGCATGGCCATACTAGAACTGTTTTAGAGAGGGTTACTATATACTAATTCAAGTCAGTTTGATTGCAACAAAAGCTTTTAAGTAAGAAGAATGATTGATTGATTGAATTGGGTTTAACGCAACTTTAAACAGTATTTCAGTCATATCGCAGTGGCTTGAGCACCTAACAATGGATTCCTAGTATTTCTCATACCAGTGCTACCACATCTTTTCCTAGCCTTTAGCTGTTATCCCACTTAGGTTTACGATTATCCACCCATTGGTGAGAGACTAATGCCGGAAAGGATATCTGGATCTGGTTTTCCTTTCATTTTTAATCTGTCATCCTTGAACAAAGAAGAGATGTATGTTTTAACCCATTTCCACACAATGACGCTTTCTGATGCCCTGAACAAATACAATCACAGAAAATTTTGTGGGAACGTGAGTTATTGTTTGGACCAGTCTGAAATTTTGTGGTTTGGTATAAATGGTTTAATGACAGTTTCCTAGCCCTTCAAGTTTTGGGCATCACATTTTGCCTTTCAATGTTTAGAATCCTGTATGATATTCTGAGAAATGACATCTTTCCAAATAATCATGGTTCCTAATGAAAGTTTTTTTCAGAAAATAAAGCTTGAGTCAAAGAATTATCTCACTATTTTTCCAAATCTATATTAAATCATTGAAACTGATAATCAAATATGAGCCAAGTTATATTGATTTAAAAGTGTTAAAGCATTACAAATATAAGTTTTATTACAAATTGAATTAGTTTTCTCAAATCGACTGTGGGCTGAAATGATTGAAATTAGACATATTTGTATATAGCAACCCATGATAACTGGGGATAAACATTCTATTCAATCTTTCATCAAAACTTTATTGATATTGCTTGCCCCTTGTCAGCAAAGTCATGTCAAATACAGAAAATCTTAAATAACCCATTACCAGACAACAAAATTTAAGACTGGTCTAAATTGAAAGAAGTTGCAGACAATACCTCAAATTGAAATAAAATTTGAAAAATAAGTGCAAGATGCAAAATTGTTTGTTACAAGAAATTTCCACTATTTCCTACAGGGTTTTTCATGATCATATTTTTTTCAGCGTGTTAGAGTGTTAGAAAGCATTATTAGGTGGTAATGGGTTATGAAAGTGGTTGGTATGTTGCTTATCACATTCACAATTACACTTTTTTACAACCTTCAAGAATGAATTTTTATCCTTACTTCACATAATTTTAAATAGGTGTCGAATTAAGATCTACATTTTATTCAAATATTTACTCAACACAAAAAAAGCTGGTAGTGTAGACTAAGATCAGACTGCACATTGTCAGAACACACCAGTAATACCACTACATACTTTCCAGGCCTCCAGCTGCTCATCCAACTTAGGTTTACCATTATCCACCCATTGGTGGGAGGCAAATGTCAGAAAGGATATTTGCCACAGCCAGGGATCAAACCTGGGACCCCATGATTAGGAGTCTGACGTGCTACCAACTGTGCTATGACTGAGGCAACAAGGGTTAGGAAGGGTTGTCCTCAGTAGGGAGGAACACACATTAACTGAGTTCATGGTTATTTGTGTTTTATCAATTATTGCAATTACCAGCATGAAAAGCTATTATTATGTGTGGATTATACAGTAATCAATAAGAACCTTGATCTCCCTAGTTAAAGTTTTCACATAGCATACCATCGCCTGAATTCTATATCTGATCTGAAATAATATATACTGACAATGTTCCCTCATTCGCTAAAAAATATACAAGTCAGAATTTTGCTCAGGTATGCATTTGTACATTTTATTTACAAAAGCATGGAAATTTGTATACCAAAAGTTTGTCAAGAAGTTTTAGACAATATGTTAGTTGATGAAATTTTTAAAATATTTGTCTTATGAGGTAGAATATATTGTGGATAATGAAGAAATTAGTTGTAACAAGCAATTTCTTCATTTTTCACAATGTTTCCTAAAGCTTTTTTCTTTGAGGGCGTCCAAAAAAGAGATTGTGTGGTAATGGATTAGAAGAATACATAGAGGATAATCGTTCCTTTCAGTGTAAGACTGATCCATCTTTCATTGAGTCAATAACTAAAGGTATATTTTCACAAAATGAAAGTCAAGTCAAAATTCAAAGGATTTGCAAAAGAATATTTAAAGTGGATCTAATCTGAAAAATAACCATTCAAGAGGATAGAAAATCTTGTGGAAAAAGAAGAAATTGCTTGTTACAAGCAATTTCTTCTTTTTCTACAATGTTTTCTCAATTATAAAATCACAGGAACATAAACATCTGGTATTGAATTGAATTTTAAAACCCCCGTCATGATATGGTTCCGGATGTATAAACTTTTCAATGAAAAAAAAAATGTTCTTGTTCGTTATTTTTTTTTACTGTTCTGATAATGAAGTGATCATCTCATTTTCGTTGTACTTTTGTTAGTTCATATTGAACTGTCATCAGACTTTGAATTTTAATCTCTGTTTTCAAACAATTGGAAATGGTATTTAACTTTTCCCAGTCCTATCCTAGCTGAAGTATATGAAAGAAAATCTGTGAAAAAGGATAAAATTTATTTCAAACAAGCAATTTAACCTTTATCTACAAAGTTTTTTTACCATAAAGGATAGATATATAAATATATTTCAATTAAAGTAGTCTTAACCATTAACACGCAATCTGAAAATTTTTTACAACCTCCATGAAAGGAGTTGAAGAAAACAATATTGAATATTAAGAAATGTTACAAGAAATTTCTGCATTTTCTACCAAGAAAGATAGACTGACTTGAAATTATCTTTCAATTGTCATCTGCAAGTTCTTTGCATTTTTGCCAGTCTAAAATTCTTTTGATTGGTAAAGATATAATGTTATAATGTTGCTGTCTGGTAATGGACTAAATGTTGTCTTCTGGTAATGGGTTAAATGTTGTTGTCTGATAATATGTTAAATGTTGTTGTCTGGTAATGGGTTAAATGTTGTCTTCTGCTAATGGGTTGAATATCATTGTCTGATAATGGGTTGAATGTCATTGTCTGGTAATGGGTTGAATATCATTGTCTGGTAATGGGTTGAATATCATTGTCTGATAATGGGTTGAATATCATTGTCTGATAATGGGTTGAATGTCATTGTCTGGTAATGGGTTGAATATCATTGTCTGATAATGGGTTGAATATCATTGTCTGGCAATGCACTAAATGTTGTTGTCTGATAATGGGTCAAATGTGTATGTCTAGGAAAGGGTCAACATTTACAACCTAACCCTTGTCATGCTGAGCCGGGAATATCCCGGTTTTTACAGGAGGTGTAGACCAAGATCAGCCTGCACATAAGTGCAGTCTGATCTTGGTCTACACCTCCTGCTTGTACTTTCCTGTCAGAGTTGTTTTTGAAATTGATTTCTAAAAGAAATATTAAATTTTGAACAAGTTCTTTCAGCCCTTTGATTTAACAGCAATTTTGTAAGGTAATTCATACAGCATGACGAGGGTTAATCATGACGTTAAAGTTTTTAAAACAATTAACAAAAATATGAAAATGTTGATGAAGGCATTTTCTCAAAAAAAAAAAAAAAAAAGAAGAAGAAGAAGAAAGAATCTTTAAAGGGTTAATAAATTAATACAAAATGTTGAAAGTAAAGAGTTTAGGAATCCATATTATCAAATAAATACTTACACTTCAAAGTTTCAAAGGCCAGTTGAAATGTCAATCTTTTTTCCGTATCATCATCAAATTCCATTTCTGGTAACAGTCTATCATTATCACCATTATCCTGTTTCTTTCTATAATATGGATTTTCTATTTCGTCTCTTGATTCATGTTTTAAAGCATTGAACACTTTGGCAGCATTTAAATATATTCTATGAGTATATAAACACGGTTCTTTATAGAAGAAATCATATCTTGAGTTTTTGGTATATGATGAGTTTTCCTCAAGCGGGAAGCCGTTGTGTTGGCTTGTGTCCCCGGACATCATAGTAGTTACTGTTCTCATTGTCTTATCAAAATGTCCATGAGTGGGTGATGGGAATGATACAGATGTACGTCCTACTATCGGGTTACTGGCGATTGGAGGCATCCCTCCCTGATAACAACCTTTTGTGAGAAACGTTGAACTGTGTCTAATGACGTATTAACAGTAACACCCGTAAACTTGTACTCCTGTCTATCAAAAGAGAACTTCCTCACAAAATATGTAAATGAGCTGTATATTGATTGGGTAGCAACAAACAGTAAACACACTTCTGATTGGTCAACTGTCTGTTATTCTCTTTTCACCTGCAGATTAAAGTGCCACAATGAGCATTTGAAATAATCTAACCAGAAGACAAAATTTTAGACAGTCTAATATCAAAGAAGTTGGGGACGAAAATTTTAGTTGATGAAACTCTGAAAATCTTTGCCTTGAGACAAGGAATTTCTTCATTTTCCACAATGATTTTCAAAGCTTTTTCAAGAAATGCATAAAAACGGGAGATTGTGCTTTGGAATAATTTAAATCAAAATATATTTTTACATGGGCAAAAGCAAAACAGTCAATAAAATTCATTAATTCATGACGCTTCTGTCTTCTTTTCAAATAATTACTTTTCTAGATTAATTTGTATTTAAAGCAATTAGTTTGATAAATTGAATTAAAAAAAATTGAAACGTTTAGCATGTATTGCTTTTTTCTTTTGGAATGTAATGAGTGTTGTATAAGGGATTAAGAAATGAATAACTCATCTCGATTTGGGATTTATTTTAAAGCTGTCCATATTAAATTCATTTTTTCTGTCTACATAAACCATCCAACTAATTCATATTTTATTGAAAAGCATGCTGATAAAGTAAGACAGAACTGTAACATTTCATTAGAGATTAATTTGAGCAGAACTTTCTTAAGAGAAAATCAATGAAATCAATGCTGTGGAAATTATCCCTGTTTCATTACAGCAATTACCTTCCCTAACAGCACCACAGACAGCAATAAACAAACTAAACAATCAATTCCGTGCCAATAAGTCACAACTGCCAACTTTATTGAAAACCTCCTCATTGAAAACTTGAGATACACATGAAAAAATATGATAAAGAACCTTTCACTTTGATATGTTAGGTTTTGTGATTATTTTAGTAATACTCTCTTGGAAATACCCGCTGAACATCCTAAAAGACACACACACACACACAAAAAAAAACAAACTCAAAAAACACTTCAACAAACAAGAACTACTTGTTCACATGACAATGCTAAAGGAAGATATATTTCCGAGGTTATTTTTTAACCTATACCCACACAGGGGCACTTTACAACGCCGCTAAATATGAAAGCTTTGGAAAACATTGTGGAGAATGAAGAAATTGCTTGTTACAAGCAATTTCTTCATTCTCAACAATGTTTTCTACCCGAAAAGATGAAGATTTTAAAATTTTAATCAACTTTAAGTTTTCGTCTGCAACTTCTTTGAATTTGGACTGGTCTAAAGTTTTATCATGTGGGAATGGGTTAATTCAGTCTGCAAGACATCCTTGTTCTTCTCTAACTTTTTTATACCCTCATTTTAGTCTACAAAAATTGAGAGAAAAATAAAATCAAATAAAAAACCCGTGAACTTGATGAAAAAAAGGGAAAACAAGTAATTGTACATATTTTCACAATGAAAAGCTTAATAGTGTTTTTTTTAAAACAGTTATTTTTTCTACTCAAATCAATGACATAGCTTGGTCCTTGTAAATAGATTTTAAAAATACTTAAGTGAATACCTTGGTAAACAGACAATTTCCTTCAAAATAAAACCGTTTTAAAATACTTAATACTACAATCACGTCAGAATAATCTATATTGACAAGTTAGCAGAAGTTAACGTTAGAAATCCTTAACTATTTATGGTCCTCAAGATACACTCTCGCTCTAGTTATAGCACTCTAGTAATTTGTTTGTTTGAATTGGGTTTTACGCCGCTTTCAACAATCTTTCAGTTATATCGCGGCGGCTGGAGCACCTAACAATGGCTTCCTGGTATTTCTCACACCAGTACCGCCATCACATCCTTTCCTAGCCTCCAGCTGCTATCCCACATAGGTCTACGATTATCGACCCATTGGTGAGAGACAAATAGTCGGAAAGGATGAGTGCCGCCGTCGGGACACTCTAGTAATAGTGGATAGCTTAATCAGGTATCAGAGAAGATTAATCTTTCACTCAAAGGGCCGACATGTTGACATAAATATTATCAATGAGTAACTTTGAATTATCAAAAATTTTCCCCACAACTTGACTTGATCATTTAACTTATTCCACATAATCCCACAACCTATATATAATTCATGAAAAACAATGTAATAAATAAAAAATTGCATGTAATAGGCAAAAAAAGATAAAGCAAAAGCTAGTACCGGTATTATTTTCATCTGTACCTTCTATGAATTTGGGTCATTTTAAAATTTCATTGTCTGATAATGAATTAAAGTTAAGAAACAGATCACCCCACCCCCCAACCCCTCTTCTTGTTGACTTCTTATTCCCGAACAGTGTAATTTTAGACTGGCCCAAATTGAAAGAAGTTGCAGACAACAATTTAAAGTTAATGAATTCAACTTTCTGGGAAAAAACCCTGTGGAAATATTGTTTTCCAAAGATTTTTTTATTTGGGGGGCATCAAAAGGCGTCACTGAGTGGGAATTGGTTAATACGAATAATAAATGTAAACTAAGAGCTTTTTATGATGTCGTCATATGGCTTGCTGTAAAAGGGGCATAACTCTTGAAACACAAATCAGTTAACCCTTTAACCTTTTCCTGTTTTGCAAAATTTCAGACCTGCCGATATTCAAAGGTTTTCTAGACCAAGATTTTAAGTTGACTTTATTTGAAAAATAACCATTTCATAGGGAAGAAAATATTGTAGAAAAGGAAGAAATTGCTTTTCCACAATGTTTTCTCAATTATAAAATGACAGGGACGTAAAATCCAGGGATTAACCAGGAAAGGGTTAGGGGTCTGAATCACTAGTTCCATGTTGTTCAGCAGAAATCAAGGCTATAGCTAATGAAATTGTCTCATAATTTACTGATGAATGCTGGTGAAGCTGGTAATTTTCAGGTTTGTTGAAAAATACGGCTGCTGTTGGCAGACCTTATTTTTCTACCAGATACTTCTGACAGGGGAGAAATTGCTCTACTTGACAAAAGAAACTTATGTTACAGAATTGATTTCTTTATCCTTTCCAAAACAACCCAAACTTAACATATAACATGTAAAATGCATTTGTAGTAGGATCCATTTCTTGTCTTTGGTATCCATGAAACAATTTTGGTCCCAACTAGAGTTTAAACAAGGGGTCTACATGTGTATGCAAAGTCCTGATATGACTGTTTGTAGCTGGATGGACCGAGTGTTGTGGCTGTAATGCACATTTTGGGACTATATGTGTATGCATAGTCCTGATATGACTGTTTGTAGCTGAATGGACCGGAGATGTAGCTGTAATGCACCATTTGGGACTATATGTGTATGCATAGTCCTGATATGACTGTTTGTAGCTGGATGGACCGGAGATGTAGCTGTAATGCACAATTTGGGACTATGTGTACGCAAGTCCTGATATGACTGTTTGTAGCTGGATGGACCGGAGATGTAGCTGTAATGCACAATTTGGGACTATGTGTACACAAGTCCTGATATGACTGTTTGTAGCTGGATGGACCGGAGATGTAGCTGTAATGCACAATTTGGGACTATATGTGTACGCAAGTCCTGATATGACTGTTTGTAGCTGGATGGACCGGAGATGTAGCTGTAAGTCCTGATATGACTGTTTGTAGCTGGATGGACTGGAGATGTAGCTGTAATGCACCATTTTGGACTAAATGTGTACGCAAGTCCTGGTATGACTGTTTGTAGCTGGATGGACTGGAGATGTAGCTGTAATGCACCATTTGGGACTATATGTGTACGCAAGTCCTGGTATGACTGTTTGTAGCTGGATGGACCGGAGATGTAGCTGTAAGTCCTGATATGACTGTTTGTAGCTGGATGGACTGGAGATGTAGCTGTAATGCACCATTTTGGACTAAATGTGTACGCAAGTCCTGGTATGACTGTTTGTAGCTGGATGGACCGGAGATGTAGCTGTAAGTCCTGATATGACTGTTTGTAGCTGGATGGACTGGAGATGTAGCTGTAATGCACAATTTGGGACTATGTGTACACAAGTCCTGGTATGACTGTTTGTAGCTGGATGGACTGGAGATGTAGCTGTAATGCACCATTTGGGACTATATGTGTACGCAAGTCCTGGTATGACTGTTTGTAGCTGGATGGACCGGAGATGTAGCTGTAATGCACCATTTGGTCTCCAACCCATATCTTTTAAATCAAGAGTCAAATGCAACACTTGTCAACAATAAGATTTCTCAAAATTACCACTTTTCCCTCTTTCAAGATGTGTTTGTGAGACAACATGCCCCCATAACAGCCTTTTTTTTTTTTTAAATGTGACCTTGATAAGCGACATTGACCAATAATCTCAACCTTACAACACCTGATGTCTATCAGTGAAAAGGTATCTATGTCCCAAATATGAGCTGTGTATCTTGAACGGGCTTTGAATAACAGCTAAATGTTGAGTTTTTGCATTAAGTTTACCTCTCGCAGATAGATGGACAGACTCACAGATAGATGGACAGACAGACAGACTTTTGTAAAAACAATATAACCCCATCTTATCAATGCAGAGGCATAAAAACATGGAGAACGGGACTTTCTTCTGAAACATAAGCAAGAACATTGAAGTTACCTGATCTTCCAGCAGACTTTAAAGCTTAACCCATTCCCACTCGATCCCTCCTTTTTACGCATCCCAAGAAAAAAGCCTTAGAAAACATTGTGGAAAATGAAGAAATTGCTTTAATCAAGCAATTTCTTCATTATCCACAATGTTTTCTATCCAAAAAGATGAGAAAAATTCAGATATCATCAATTTGAAATTGTTGTCTGCAGCTTCTTTCAATTTGGACCAGTCTAAAATTTTGGTGTGTGGGAATGGGTTAAGAGAAAGGTTAAATTATTAAATTTAGAAAATAATTATAATAAAAGAAATTTGTGTGTGCACAAAAAATTTAAATCAAACAAAAGCCAATTATAGTTTTACAATAAATGGAATCAATAAAGGCAAACAAAACACTTTCAGCCTTCCTAGAATAGTTTATTTGTCATTCTAAATGGCTTTTAACCCAATACCAGACATCAAAAATTTTGATTGGTCAAAAATCAAACAAGTTGCAGATGATGATTTCAAATACCTCTGTCTTCCTGGGTAGAAAAAAATGTGGAAAATGAAGAAATTGCTTGTAACTAGCAAGTTCTAAATTTCCACATTGTTCTCCCGAACCCTTTTCTTGAGGGGTGTCAAAAAGTGAGATTGTATGGAAATGGGTTAACTAAAGACCTGTGTGAGAAGTAACTTGGTGCCATTTTTGCAGCAAGAAATAAACATAACTGAAATGTAGTAAACATTTCAATCAAATGAGAGAGAATATAATCAGTCAACTAATAGCTTTAGAGTAAACAAAATGTATCTAAGGTCTTACTATGGGTTACAAATATTTGTTTATGGTCAAAGAAACAAGAAATTCCCCCTTTTTGCTTACCTTTGTTTCTTACTCCTCATCTGCATGCTACAACAGATTAACATTTCTAATCTCTTACCTGACAATAAGTGCCATTTTCAAAAGTGGTTAGGGTTTTTTGTTTAACCCTTTCCTGTTTTAATCCTGGTTTTATGTTCTTGTAATTTTATACTTGTCGAAATAGTGTGGAATAAGAAGGAATTGCTTGAGGCAAGCAATTTCATCCTTTCCCACAATATTTTCTATCCCTACTTGATGGTTTCTTTTCAAATTACACTTACTTTTATTATTGTCTGCAACCTATTTCAGATTGAACAAAAATAAAATTTTGAAAACAGGAAAGAGTTTACTGCAAAATATTATGCAAATAATTACTTGAACTTTGCTGCTCTTTACTTTGTTTTCTCGCAATGATTTCTCGCTATTTTCAGTAAACTTAAAAAATCAAATGAAAAAAGCAACATGAAAAACAAATCCTTCTTTAAAGTTGCAAGAAGTAGCTATGGAGTTATCCATTCTCAAACCATCATTGTTGGACTTGAGTTACAAACTGAAAATAGACACAGAAACAAATTAATCTAACCCCTTGTTATGCTGAACCCGGAATATTCCAGTTTTGGCAGGAGGTGCAGACCAAGATAATAAAGTGGATGTACAAAGGAATTTCTTCTTTCCAAAAATATAAAAAAAAAATCATATACTTTATTTCTGAATATGCATTATGTCAACCCATGCCCACACAGTCACTTTTTGACACCCCTCAAGAAAAAGAAGTAGGAAAACTTTGTGTTTCTTCATTTCCCACAACGTTTTTAAATTTCATCAACTTGATGATTTTGTCTGCATTTTCTTTCAATTTGGACATGTCCAAAGTTCTGTTGAGTTGGAATAGGTTAATTCAATGAAATGCTTTAAATCTGTCAAATATTTACCCCATACCTAAACAATCATGCTTTTTGACACCCCGAAGTAAAAAAGCTTTTGAAAACATTGTGGAAAAAGAAGAAATTGCTTGTTACAAGCAATTTCTTCATTATCAAAGATGTTTTCAACCCCAAGAGATAAGACACTTAAAATTTCATAAATCAAAAATTTGTCCAATGCAACTTCTCTGAATTTGGACAAGTCTAGAGTTTTGTTGTCAGGTAAATAGTTTATCCTTATAAAATGTTAACTGATTGCACAGAGAGTGTATTCGTGTTGAAGTTCATAGACTTTGCTTGCGCAACATTATAATCTCTTCTAATCTAGGATTAATCTTTGAGCTTATTAAAACATAACGTCATAATTCAAACACTTACAAGTGTGCTAAATTAAACCTTTCAATGACATCATATTAATCAGTCTACAAAAGACTAGTCCTTAGTGAAAAAGTTAAAAGTTCGGTTATAGCAATTGTAACCAGATGGCTTAGTTGTCAATGCCTAGAATAACTGCTAAAGTTAACCCTTTACTGTTTTTCATAATTTCAATCTTGTCCAAATTGAAAGGGGTAGCAGGCAACATTATAAAGCAAGTACAATTTAAAAAGTAACCAATATTGTTACAAGCAATTTCTTCTTTCTCCACAATGTTTTCTCGAGTATAATACATGTAGTTGTGGAAATTAAGATATTGCTTGTTACAATGTAGATTTTTAAAAAAATATAAAGTTTCATAAAATCTAAAATGTATTCTGCGTCTCCTTTCAATTTGTGAAAGTCTGAACTTTTGCCATCTGGTAAATTGTTAACCCATTCCCACATAGTGACACTTTTGGATGCCCCTCCAGAAAAACAATTGGGAAATCATTGTGCAAAATGAATAAAATTGCATTTAACAAACAAGTTCTTCATTTTACACAATGTTTTCTACTCAAAGAATTGAAAAGGTCTAAGATTTCATAAATTTTCAATTGTTGTCTGCAACTCCTTTCAATTTGAACAAGTCAAAAATTTTGTCATCTGGTAATGGGTTAATTATTTATTCAATTTTCATCTGCAATTATTGCTTTCTTCATGATTGTCAGACCTATATATTTTCATTGATGATAGAATACTTCAAGTGATTTGATTCAAGCATATACGGAAATCTCTGAAATGGGAGTAAAAAGTTGCATGCACTGTGTTTGGACAAAATGTATGATTTGACACAATGATAATATAATGGCAATATAAGATGAGTAATTCAAAGTTTGAATATTCCTCCATCCATCTCTTCAAATACTGTTTTTGGACCTACCAAGATAAAATAAGAACATATTTAGAATCAATCCTAAATTGTAAAATGGAGGGCATTGCAAGACTTTGTCCAATTCTGAGCATCTCAAACTTCTTCTATTTCATACTTTGCTTAACCCATTCCCACTCCACTCAGTGACGCTTTTAGCCCCCCCCCCCCAAGGAAAAAAGCTTTGGAAAACATTGTGGAGAATTGTGCCGTCTGGTAATGGGTTAATTGGTATAAAATGTCCTTTGTCCCTTGCACTACTAACTATCAAGATATTACTGTAATTGCACTGAAGAAGTACTGTCAATGTGCAAGGATTCAGTCCTTCAGTTGTAAAGCCAACTGTGACAGTTTGTACCCATTGACCCCTAGAGCATTTCAAAATTTTGTTTGAAAACTTAAGCTAAAGAATTTGCATTGCTAGCTAAAACTGAACTTATAATTCAGGCTCTTACAATCAACAAAGGTGGGATATTACTAGACCCACACTGAGGGATTGCCAGGCCTTTAGCCAGGACCATTATGACCCCGACTGATGAGTCCCCGGGATCCCCATTTGTTGATATGTCAGACTAAAATCCTTACTGGTCTTAGAATTTGAAACTAGCAAAATTATATTTGTTTATTCATTTTGACTGGTCAACAGATACCCTCAATGTTAATGTTCATTAAAATAAGTGTTAATCCATAACAAATCCATTAGGATAAATCAATCTATAGAAACAAGCAAATAATCTGTTTATTTCATTTCAATAAAATATTGACCCCTATGAGTCAAACCATGTCCTTAAAATAAGCTCGTCACCTATCTAATACCCTTTCACCTGGTATTATGGACATTGAATTACCGAACATCGAAAGTGAAATGATTGAGATTTATTTGAAAGCAAAAATTACGAAATATTTCAGATGAAAAATTGTTTAAGCCATAGTTGTGATTAATACATTACATTATTTGAAATAACAGCCATGTATTTGAAGACAATTCAATGAAACTGAATGACAAAACCATAAAGGAAACATGTAAAAGAGATTAAAATTGGAAATTCATAGGAGTCATTATATTCAAATCTCTTTAGGCTTTACAATAGTGCTTGTATACTTTAGAGAACTTTGACTTCTTTAAGTAAATATCTAATGTGAATAATCAAGATAATTCTTCGTCTGTCTGTCAAACCAGGTTACGGACCTTCCTTTGTCTCATAAGGTCAAACACTTCAAATAACATTAACCTTTTACAAGCCAATCCCTAAATCATTATATGAATAGGGATATTACTTGTCACAAGCAATTCTGCCTTTAGCAAATCAAATTCCCTTTTTCTAATGATGCTGGGGTTTTTTTTGTTGTTGTTGTTGGTTTTTCTTTTTCATATATGGTACTTACCTTTCATACTGAAACATAATTGTCTTCAATTTCTTAGTCTGTTAAGAAGAAAGGACTGATAAAGGAACTCTGGGAACAATTATTTATATGAAATCAGATCCAGCAAAGATGACTCAAGATCAATTTTGCAAAATTTCATATATATTCAGATAGAATGGTCATTGTTCCAAATAAACAAAATATGCCAAAAAAGTAAGGTTCAATCACACTCAGTGCAGTCCTATGAGTACTGTTTCAAGGACTAGATCATACCAGTCTGATCTAATATATACAGCACAAGTTTTTTGAAGTCAGAGGCATAGCATGCTTTTTTCATGCCGACTTCACAGTTAGAGTCTGTGGTACACCTGTATTGCACTACAGGCAACAACTTACTGATTAAACCATTCCAACTCAATCCCTCTCTTTAATAAGCCACAAGAAAAAAGTGTTTTGTTCATTTTCCACAATATTCCCATCAACTCTATAAGACAAAGATAAGTCAAATTTCAAAAATTTCAAGTTATGGTATGAAAGTCTTTCAGTTTGGAACAGTCTAATATTTTATCATCAGTTAAGGGTGAATTAAGGAGAATAATAAAAACTTATTTCCATAAATTCATGTACAAGGGAAGCAACTGATCCAAAATGTAATTACTAACTCTAGCAGGATTGATTACCTCCCTCTAGTAAATCTTAGAAAAATAGGCACTTTAAGTGCATAGATTTCAACCGGTCAAAATTCAAGAAGTTTAATCAAAGGTCACCAAAGGAATATTCATGTAAAATCTGGTTCATATCAACTTGATGGTTTCTGACGAAAATGTAGTCAAAGATTTCACAATATGTTTGCAAATAAATCCACCAATAGAAGCCATTTTTTCATCCAATCAGATAATTTTCATGAATGTCAAAGGAGATCCCAAATTGTTGGTTATAATCAAGCAAATATGTTCGGAGGAAAAGGTTTTCAAAGTTTTTATTGTTTACCAAATATGGAATTCAGCCCCACACATAAAAACTATGTTTTTCATCTGATCTAAAATCTTTTAAGGAATCTGAAAAAAAAGTTGTCCTTGGATCTTCTCTGTTCAACTTAGTAATAATCCAGTTAGAAGTTTCTGACAAGGGCATTTTCAAAGTTTTCACTATATACCATATTATGGAAGTTGACAACACCCATAAAGCAATGTTTCCAAACCAATCAAAAGTGTTTTGAAGGAATCTGATAATGGTCATCTAATGATTATCCCTGTGAATTTTGGTTGAATTCCAGTAGGTAGTTCCTGAGGAAACATGTTTTAAAAAACTTTTACAAAACAACAGACATCGACACAAAATACACAACACAGTAACAATAGCCTGTTAGCATAAAGCAGTTAAAACAAAATCAGGTTAAACGAAATCAATGAAAAATAATGCTTAAAATAATATTTAAAAGTACATTTTAGTGATATTATTGAACAAAGGATCTGTTATTCAATAAAATAAATCAGAAGCCCTTATGTGCCCGATTCATGCTACTGGCCCGAAAAAATGAATTCAATGAAGTCTTTATATTAAACAGGAGGCAAATCATGTCAGAAAGTAAAGGGAGGCAACTTTCTTTTATGACAGGGAACACAGCAGTAACTCCCTTATATCATTAGGTAATTGGCCTCAAAAGACATACTTTTTAATCTATCATAATTTCTTCAAGACAAATCATACTGAGTCACCAAAGGAACATTATCATGAAGAGAAGAAAGTTTTCACAGTTCTCCCTGTCTACTTTGATTATGCCAAACAAGAGGACCTTGATGGTCCTATATCACTTCCCTGAGTTCCCTACAAAATATCAAAGCCCTACACCTAATTGTTTTGGAGAAGAATATTTTTTAAAGATTTTCTCCTTTACTCCTAGGTATAGAGAAGATCCAACCATACTGAGCTAATTTCAAGAGTACAGCAGTTCTTTGGTGTACATAAATAGAGGGTCAATAGGCATTAATACATACCAAATATCAAAGCTCTAGGCTTTGGTTAGAAGGAGAACATTTTCTATGATATCCTTCTTTATTCCTTTCTGGAATTGCACTGAAAAAAGCTTATTTTACGAATACAGTAATTCTATGAAGTATTTTAGTACAGGGTCAATAGGTATTATTATACACCAAATATCAAAGCTCTAGGCCTTACTGTTTGGGAGAAGAAGATTTTTTTAAAGTTTTCCTTATTTAATTCTATGTAAAATCAGTTAATGCACAGAAAAGGGCTAATTTTCAGAATATGGTAATTCTTTGAAGTATTTTGGTAGGTGGTCAAAATATGATGATTAATACCAAATATCAAAGTTCTAAGCCTTATGGTTTGGGAGCAGAAGATTTTTATAGTTTACCTTCTTTTGTTCCTTTGTTAAATCAGGGATCACACATAAATGTGCTAATTCTCAGAATACTGTTAATTCTTTGATGTATTTTGGTAGAAGGTCAACAAATGATGATTTGTAACCAATATCAAAGCTCTAAAGTTTTCCTTCTTTATTCCTTTGTTAAATCAGGGATCACAGAGAAAAGGGCTAATTTTCAGAATACAGTTATTTTAAAGTATTTTGGTAGAGGGTCAATAAATGATGATTTATACAAAATATCAAAGCTCTAGGCCTTATAGTTTTGGAGAAGAAGATTTTTTTTAAGTTTTCCTTCTTTATTCCTATGTTAAACCAGGGATCACATAGAAAAGGGCTAATTTTCAGAATACAGTAATTTTTTAAGTATTCTGGTAGAGGGTCAATAAATAATGTATTATACAAAATATCAAAGCCTTAGGCCTTAATGGTTTGGGAGAAGAAGATATTTAAAGTTTTCCTACTTTATTTATTTGTAAAATCAGGGATCACACAGAAAAGGGCTAATTTTCAGATTACATTTATTCTTTGAAGTATTTTGGTAGAGGGTCAATAGATGATGATTTATACCATATATTTAAGCTCTAGGCATTATGGCTTGGAAGGAGAATTTTTTTAAAGTTTTTTCACTCCGTTGCCATGGCAACCAGAGTTCTTCAGGGATTTCAACTCTTTGAAGTATTTTGAAAGAGCATGACTTAAGGATTATTTCTGTGAAGTTTGGTTGAAATTCCATGGTTAATTAAGGAGGAGAAGATTTTTTTGTAATTGTGAACAGAATACGGTTATTCTTTCAAGTATTTTGGTAGAGGGTCAATGACTGATGATATGTACCAAATATACAAAGCTCTAGACCTTATCCTATGGGAGAAGAAGATTTTCAAAAATTTCCTCCTTTATTCCTTAGAAAAATCAGGGGTTGCACAGAAAAGGGCTACTTTTCAGAAAACGGTAATTCTTTCAAGTATTTTGGTGGAGGCCAATAGGTGATGATACATACCAAATATAAAAGCACTAGGCCTTACGGTTTGGGAGAAGAAGATTTTTAAAGATTTCCTTCTTCATTTCTTTATAAAATTAGGGATCACACAAAAATGGGCCAATCTCCAGAGTACAGTAATTCTTTGAAATAATTTGGTAGAGGGTCAATAGACATTGATACATAAAAAATATCAAAGCTCTAGGCCTTATGGTGTGGGAGAAGATTTTCAAAGATTTCCTTCTTAATTTCCATGTAAAATCAGGGATCGCACAGAAAAGGGCTAATTTTCAAGATACAGTAATTCTTTGAATTATTTTGGTAGCAAGTCAACAGACATTGATACATACAAAATATTGAAGCTCTTGGTCTTATGGTTTGGGAAGATAAGGTTTTTAAAGATTTCCTTCGCTTTTTCTATGTTAAATCAGGGATAGCACAGAAAAGGTCGAATTTTCAAGATACAGTAATTCTTTGAAGTATTTTGGTAGAGGGTCAATAGATGATGATTTATACCAAATATCAAAACTCTTGGGAGGAGTAGATTTTTTTAAGGTTTTTAATTCCTTTTGCATGGCAACCAAAGTCCTTCATGGATTTGAATTCTTTGAAGTATTTTGAAAGAGCATGACCTCAGGATCATTTCTGGGAAGTTTGGTTGAAATTCCATGGTTAGTTTTGGAAGAGAAGATTTTTTTTGTAATTGTGAACAGATGGACAGACAGATGGACACACGCTGGACAATGACCGATCACAATAGCACACCCAGAGCACATCGTGCTCAGGTGAGCTAAAAAGCTATCCCTTTTAAAGACATGTTTTTCATCTGTTCAAAATTTGTAACCCATTCTCACACAATAAAACATTAGACTTGTCCAAATTGAAACAAGAGGGTTGTTGGCCCTGTGGCGCTCTGCTGAAGTAAAGGCTCTTTTTTTTCAATGGTCTAATTTCATGTTAAGGTTAGGATTATGATACAAAAGGGCAATACTTACATATAAAGACTATGTACCTGGGGATCCAAAAGTCTAAATTACAAACTCCAAAGCTTAAGGGTAAATTTGAAGGAAGGAAAAAACTTTTTTCTAACTCTGGATCCATGGGTTATAATTTCAGAAATAAAAAAGGCTGTGAACTGACACTTCATGCCTTTAATCTCCCCCCCCCTCGATTGGCTACCCCCTGGGGACGAAAGGATCATGATTTTAGCTATTTTGTAAGAGGTCAATATACAGATGCTTCATGCAAAATATCAAGGCTCTACGCCTTCTGGGTCAGGAGGAGAAGATTTAAAAGATTATTTTAAAATTTCACTTTTGTTGCCATGGCAACCAGAGTTTTTAACAAATTTCAATTCTATTAGCTTTATTCAACGGGGACCACCTAAGGAACATATCTTCCAAATTTGGTTCAAATTGGTCCAGAGTTTTGGGAGGAGATGTACTTTAAAAATCCTTCTTTATTTCTATCTATACCCCATTCCCCTGAGGCTCTGCCAATAGGGACCCGAGGATCATGATTTTAGCAATCTTGAAAGAGGTCAATATACAGATGCTTCATGCAAAATATCAAGGCTCTAAGCCTTCTTGGTCAGGAGGAGAAGATTTTTAAAGATTATTTTGAAGTTTCACTTTTGTTGCCAGTGCAACCAGAGTTTTTAACTGATTTTATTTCTATTAGCTTTTTCAAAGGGAACCACCTAAGGAACATTTCTGCCAAACTTGGTTCAAATTGGCCAAGTGTTTTTTGAGAAGATGTTAAAAATCATTCATTATTTCTATATATACCCCCCACATGGGCTCTGCCAATAGGGACCCAAGGATCATGCTTTTAGCTATCTTGAAAGAGGTCAATATACTGATGCTTCAAGCAAAATATCAAGGCTCTAAGCCTTCTGGGTCAGGAGGAGAAGATTATTTTAAATATTTTAAAATTTCACTTTTGTTGCCATGGCAACCAGAGTTCATAACGGATTTCATTTCTATTAGATTTTTTCAGATGGAACCACCTAAGGAACATTTCTGCCAAATTTGGATCAAATTGTCCCAGTGGTTTGGAAGGAGATGGTGTTTAAAAACTGTTCTTTATTTCTATATAAACCCCAACCCCCTTTGGCTCCGCCCCTGGGGATCTGAGGATCATGGTTTTTGCTATTTTGAAAGAGGTCAATAAAATTATGCCAGTAGTTTGGTAGGAGATGTAGTTTAAAGAAATTGACGACGCACTATGGAGGACTGACAACGGACCGACACTCAACAAAATGTAATCACAACAGCTCACTGGACACATAGAGACTGATGCATGATGGACATAATACCACTAACAAAAGCCTGCTGGTGTTTAGCTAGTGAGGCTAAAACATATTTGGACTAGAGCAAGACTATAGGCAAATGTATATTACACGTATCTGAAAAGTATACCGATGGAGATGAGAGAAGTCAATCTTAGGTCAGGTGTTGTTCAAAAAGGCTTTGTAAAAGGAAATTGCTACAAACATTGGGTAAGGATAAAGGTATCAAAAGAAGTACATGTCTGTGAATAAGTTTGATGTTATTATTTTTAATTCATTGCCTTCTTTTAGAGATCAAAGAGCTCTTGATATTGAATACAGGCAAAAATTAATTTGCATTCAACCTCGGTCTACTGTACAAGTATAGCTGTTCTCGGTTAGCAAAAAAGTACACAGACAGCCCTAGTGCCAGAGAATTTTGTGGAGAAATTAACCTTTGTCATGCTGAACCCAGAATATTCCTGTTTTTGAAGGAGGTATATACAAAGACCAGGCTGGACATATGTGCAGTCTGATCTTAGTTTTCACTACCTGTTTGTCCCTTTCAAGCTAGAATAGTTTATAAAATCAATTGACAAAAGAAATAATGACTCACAATTAGAGCCTTACATTACTTCCAGCCCTTTGACTATGATGTAATTTTAAATTAAATTTTCATTCAGCATGACAAGGGTTAATCCTTGTCATGCAGAATCCTTTTCAGAAATGCATTGAAATAAAAAGGACTAAAAGCCATGGAAGTGATTATCAATAAAATTTCTTTTGGAAATTAATTTCAAAGCAGCTATGGCTTGAAAGGGAGAAACAGACTGAGTAGACTAAGATCATACTGCACATATATGCAGGCTAATCTTTGTCTTTGGCCCCTGCAAAACAGGAATATTCTGGTTTCAGCTAGACAAGGGCTAATACAGGATGTCCAGCACCTTCAGTAAAAAAATTAGGGCTAATTTTAGGGACAAAATTGGAAAAAATTAGGGCACATTTAGGGCTAAAAATAGGAATTTTAGAACTAAATTAGGGTGGTAAATGAATAAAAATTGACTTACCATTTCACTATTGATAAGAAAAAACTCACTCTATTTATTGTAATGGCAGTAAAGGCACCATACAGAGTCTCATTGTCTCAGATATGTGTTGAGTTTGACCTGTAAATTAGAGAATGATATACAATTTACTTTAACATAAATAAAACTAATAGAGATTGACAACACCGTTCAAATATTTCACTTAAGCATCACATACTTAAAATAATTAGCATTGTATCACATATCTATCTCAGGGTACATGTGGCCTCCTCATCTCCCCTTATAGCCACCGCCTTATTTTTTGTTCCTTTTAATTTACTTTTTGACTGAAAGAGTTACAGAATATTCAAATACAATATCAAATTAGCCAGGAATTTCTAGAAATTTAAAGACCAAATCTTAAAGAGGTAAATAACATATTACATTAATGCCCTAAAATCTTTCAGAAGTGATTGAGTAGACATATCAATACAATGATCTATGGATATTCTTCATATCTTTGAACTTAAGCAAAACTTTTAAAGGTATGATTGATTTGAAAAGTATGAGTATCAACACATAATGGATAAATAAACTGCAAGGATCAGTGTAATAACCTGTCCAAATTGAAAGATGTTGCAGACAAAATTTGAAAAGGGCAAATACTAAAATGGAAACAAATCATACGGTAAAAACATTGTGGAAAGGAAGGAATTGCTTAGTATAGTCAATTTCTCCTTTTCCACAATGTTTTCTTCTTTTATAAAAACAAGATATTGTGTGTAAATTACAGGCTAATCCTTAATTGTATAATTCATTGACTGAGAATATCAATCAAAGAAACAACCAATACAGGAAAGCACACAGTACAGAAGCATAATCCACTAGTGCTTACATTGTAAGTCATTGTAATACACATGATAGTGGATTGTTACAATTCATTAGCATTGTGTTTTACAACTCCTGAAAGATCTAGAGTATGAAGGCTGTACTTCTGCTACTGTGTAAAATTGCTACACTTTAACCCTTTCCTGTTTTTCAAATTTTAGACTTGTCCAATTTGAAAGAAGTTGCAGACAACAACTAGAAGTGAAAGTGATTTGAAAAGTTACCAACCTATAGGGTAGAAAATATTGTAAGAAAATAAAAAATTGCTTGTCACAAGCAATTTCTTCTTTTTCCACCTTGTTTTCTAATGTATAGAATTAAAGGGACGTAAAAACCAGGGTTTGAACAGGAAAGGGTTAAGTGAAGGAGCATGACATATCCTCAGCTAATCTTCATTGGGATAGATGACTCTAATCTATCTGTATCTATTTACCTTATGAATCCATTCTGTATACATAGGTCAAACCAAACACCTAGCTGGACATTTGGAACCCCTGTTCAGTTGCCTTTAACTGACATATATCTGAATAAGAAAATACTGTCAAACACATTAAAATAATGAAAGAATTTAGATGCTGTAAAAAAAGAAAATATTAAACATATTTTCTTCTTTCTTACAGCATCTAGATTCTTTGTAATTCACAAACATACAATCGAAAAAAGGCACATGACCAGACAAGACCTAGTGATTAAAAAATTAAGGAATTGCAAGAGAAAATAAGGGCTTTTTTAGGAATTCCCTTAGTTATCTTCAGTTTTTCAGGAATTCAGCCAAATCGAAAAAAAACAGGATTTTTTAGGAATTTTAGGGACGCTGGACAGCCTGCTGTAAAGCTCACTATTTACATAGTGACTACATTTGGAAAAGGATTAGGATATCAGAGGCATATCTCTAGTGTCCATGTCAAAGAAAATAAATGATGGTTCTACAATGAGTAAATACATAATTACCACATGCTCGTTTCTCAATATTCTCTTCAATATGGTGAACTAGGTGGGTCACTGAGCATTCACAAACTGTGCATATTAAATTACAACAGCAGGCACAAAATGAAGGTGCTTACTTTTAAAGCAGGCATACTCAAAGATTGTGTTAAATTACACATACTAGCACTAACAGAGTAACGGTATTGATATATGTGTGCACCTGTATTATTTACATGTGCATGAATTTATTTATGCTTACACAATGAGAATAGGACTTTTAAGGTATACAAGAGGCCCATATGGCCTTATCAGTCACCTGAGTCCAAAGAGCCAGAAAACAAATAAAAATCCACTAGATTATGCTATATACTAAATATCAAAGCTCAAAGCCTTTTAGTTTGGGAGAAGAAGATTTTTTAAAGCTTTCACTAAACAAGCCTAAGTTAAACTTGGGACATCTTGGAACAGGCTAATTTTGACCCTGGGGTTAAAATTTATACAATATTGATAGAGGTCTACTAGATGATACCACATACCAAATATCAGAGCTGTAGGTCTTTTGGTTTGGTACAAAAAGATTTTCAAAGTTATCACTATGTAAGCTTATGTAAACCCCCCCCCTTTGCCCCCCCCACCCTAGCACGGCCATTTCTTGACAGATTTTTTTTTGTTGTACAAACTTGATAGGTCTTTTGGTTTGGTACAAAAAGATTTTCAAAGTTATCACTATGTAAGCTTACGTACCCCCCCCCCTTTGCCCCCCACCCCACCCTAGCACAGCCATTTCTTGACAGATTTTTTGTTGTTGTACAAACTTGATAGTCCTTGCCCTAAAGACTCTAGATACCAAAAGTGAATCTAATCTGACAGCCGGTTCAACACAAGAAGATTTTTAAAGATGTACCCTCTTTGGCCCCTTTTTGGCTATTTATGGAGCCCCAAGGGGAGATAAATCCATGAGAAATCTGAAGCGCCTTCCCATAAGGATGCTTCCTGCCAAGTTTGGTTGAAATCCATCCAAGGGTTCTTGTTCCTAAGAAGAGGTCAAAAACGTAAAAAGTTAATGCACGACAACAGACAAAACACAATCCCAATAGGTCACCATGACCTTCGGTCTGGTGACCTAAAAATGCAAATACTTGGTACATATACAATACAGTGAGAACTTATCAAATTCATCTTAAAGGAAATAGCACTGACATGAAAAATGCTTTCTAGTGATCACCGACCTGAATTTTCTTTGCACACCCAACCTTCCTTGCCTAAAAAGTTTCCCAATCTTTTAGGAAAGGCCATAGTGTTCACTCAGATAGCTTCTCATATTGGAAGAATGTTTGTCTCAAAGCTATCTGTTTTTGAGATTGTTACTCCTAGAGCATTTCTTAATCATTCTTGACATTCATTCGAACTGATGATTACTTAAACCTTTACCAAACAATATAATTTTAGACTGGTCCAAATTGACAGAAGTTGCAAACAACAATTTATGATTTATGTGAATTTAGATTTTTTCAACTTTCTGGGTAAAAACATTGTGCAAAATGAAGAAATTGCTTGTTACAACCAATTACTTCATTTCACACAATGTTTTTCCAATTTCAAGGGGTGTCTAAAGTGTCATTGTGAGGGAATGGGTTAAATGCAAGCAAACAAACAAATGAAAATAGTTATTTCAACCAAATTATAAATATAAATAGAATAACCTGTTAACCCCTAATAATCATCTTCTTTCCCACTAGACTATCAGAATCTGAAAAAATAAACAAAATGAGTTAACGCGCAATATGTGAATATCCTTTCATGTAGCTCATTAATAAGACAAAGCAATTATTGACGACAGTTGAAAAAAACTTTACATCAAATCAATTCCCCATGTCTTCAGTACATTCACATTCTTTACATAAAAATATAGAATATGATGAAAGAAAGCAATAAATATGCCTGTTCAACCATAATTGATCAAATAATGCACTTATAAAGTTATTAATAAAAACTACACCAATACTTTGGTCAATCACAAAATAAACCATACTTTCAAGAATAGGAAAATATAGCATCAATTCACCATCCAAGTGCTCTTGTTTTAAAACCTATTTATTTTGTACCGACGGAAGACATAATTTACCAACGACAGCTGTCAATCAAATAATCAGTCGACCAATGAAATCATTTATTTAGACTTGGAAGTTCAGTTTGAACTCCGTCCATTGTTGCCATTTTGGTGAATCATTTTTGTTGGTTTGGCGACTTAACCCATTCCCACACAGCGACGCTTTTGGATGCCTCTCAAGAAAAACAATTGTGAAAACATTGTGTTAAATGAAGAAATTGCTTGTAACAATCAATTTCTTCATTTTACATAATCTTTTCTAGCAAGAAAATTGAAAAAATCTTATATTTTATAAACTTTGAATTATCATCTGCCACTCCTTTCAATATGGACCAGTCTAAAAAATTTGCCATCTGGTAATGGAATAAGTGTCATAACTACAGCTTATTCAAGCTGTAATTAAAATGTTTAGGTCGCCAACCAACCATTCTGCTTATTTGTTAACATGCTACTGGCCATAAGTTTTGCAAAATAACGAGGTTAAAAACCGAAGCAGATCTTCCTGTTGGAGTCTTTGGGCAGGGCCAAATGAGTCAGAGGGAAGGGCCAGCGATTGGTTAGTTGAAGCTGTAAAGTGACTACAACATTTCTGATGCAACAATTTACATTTCCAAGTTGAATCCTAACATGTGTGTCAATTGCATGAGAGATTTGGTAATGGAAAAATTCAATGAAAATACAAATTCATAGAGAAAGAGACAAAATCAATTTGATGTGAAAAAGGTGGGGGGTGTTCTGGTGGAAAAACAAAGATATTTTGATAGGAGGGTCCAATAAAAATTGAAAAATTATTTCTGTCTTCGGAATGTAACAAGCCTTTAAAAAATCTTAATTTTCCAGAAAGGAACATTGGAATTGAATGAATGGGGTTTAACAGAACTTTTAATAGTATTTCAGTCATGTCGTGGTGGCTGGAGCACCCAACAATTGATTCCTGGTTTTTCTCACACCAGTACTACCACTACATCCTTTCCTAGCCTCCAGCTCCTATCCCACTTAGGTTTATGATTATCCTGCCATTGGTGAGAGACAAATGTCGAAAAAGAATATATGCCGCCGCAGAGGATCAAACCCATGATGTCCATTGATTGAAGATTAATAGTCTGACCCGCTACCAACTGCGCTATGACGGCCGCTTTATGATAATCATTACTGGAACATAAAGATTAATAACATACATCAATATTTGAATCTCGTAAGGTAGGACTTACTACACATTGGCCAAAGAATTGTTGATATGTCCAAAGCTGTCAAAATTACAGACTTGTTTATTTTTTATATAGTCTGTCACCTAATGTACATTTTAACTAGCTGATAATGTGAGATAAAACTAATAAGAAACTCCTCACTTTTTCAGAATTAGTGCACTCTATTTCAAGGCTTTGTCATATTTCATAGAAATATTATCACAGAATGCCTTGTGAAATAATAATTTATTGGCGAGTTAACTGTACCTCTTCTTACCACTAATACCATTTGTAATCGTTCATGATAATCGGTCGTTTCCAGCTTCTTTGCATTTCAATAATAGGTCTGGATGTTATTAGAAAAAATGCGGTATTTCAAACAGAGCGAACAAACAATATTGCAAATGCAGAACAATTATTTGTATAGAGTTCTAGAACTAATCCATTCTTACAGAGGCAAAAATGAAAATTCATATTCTTGAATGAAAAACCTGTGACCAATTGTTGCGTTTCGGTCCTTTTAGCTAATAAATTACTAACACGGTCCGGAGAAAGTGTAGACGCCATTGTCCATGACGTCAATGAATAATGCATGCCGGGAAAATAGAATACTATAGAATATATTTCTAAGTTGGAATGCGGAGTTAGATTAAACTAAACCGCAAAATGAACACAATACAAGTTCATTTCGGGTTTCTTGATAACACAGATCATGTGATCTCTTAGATACCTCGGGTTTCTTCTCATCTCAACTTGCCACGGACAATCAGTTAGTTGCAGCCGATGACAAGAATATGGCACATGTAAAGGATGATATAAAAGTTCGTTTAGAGACTGCTAAACATGCTTTAGTTTGCTTTAGATTGAAAAATATGGTAAAAATCAGCGCAGTAATTTGTTTTTATGATTCGCCGTCCCGTGTTTGGTAATCACGTGATCTCAAGTGACATATGGTAGTCACTTGACCATAGATAGGCAATGTTTACAGATAGGGCTCAGGTCGCAGATGCATTTTTACAATAATCACGCCGCACAATGCTTTAAAACATTCTAGATCGATTAAGGGGGATCGTAGGCACCAAGCAAATGCGGTTATTGTGGGGTTTTACAGCTTTTACTCAATGAAAATCAAATAGATGCAAAACGAAAGTAGAAGATTTTGAAAAGTAGTCCAGATGTAAACATATCAACTGCCGGATTCTACTTTTTTACTAAATAATTACGCTTTATTATGTCGTTATTTACAAGTTTAAATCAATGATAACACACCAAACCTTTAACAAGTATCATTTAGCTTTCAGGTTGGTCCTTTTTACTTAAGGTCTTTTACTGTTCTAAAGCCGACTACGGAATAAGGAATTTAAATCGCGCGACTACAGGGCGCCGAAGATAATTTGATACTATTTTCATCATATTATAGTAATTTTTAGGAAAAGGGCAAAACTACCATGTGCAAACAATAACGTTACAATAAAGTTAACGTTTTTGTTGTTGTTGTTGGTGGTTTTTTTTTTTTTTTTTTTTTTGCATTTTTTTTAATTCTACTCACAATTCTTTAAATATTCTTTTTTCCTAAGTCTTAACCGGTATTTCAAATCGATCACCCTGAAACAAGTTTCCGCGCGTTTCCGCAAATTTCCAGTATACTCATAAACTTGAAGTGAAAATCGGCGTGAGTGTAGTACGATCGTTACAGAATCGGCCGAGTTGAGGGTCAAATAAGTTTCTAGGTCATTGATTTCTTACTGTAGAAGCTGTTTTTCTCTGTTTTCATGATTCGAAAAGGAGTTCACGTATCACAGTTGATCAAAAGGAGAATGTTATGCTTGATAATTCTAATTTTGCAGTGCGTTACACGAGCTTATAATCCATTCCAACTCGATAAAATTTTAGACCAGTCCAAATTCAAAGAAGTAGCAGACGACAATCGTAATTTAATGAAATCTTTAAACCCTGGTCTTTTTTGACAGAAAACAGTGTGGACAATGAAGGCATTGCTTGTAACAAGCAATTTCTTCATTTTCCACTATGTTTTCCAAAGCTTTCATAATGAGGTTCATTTAAAAACGTCACTGTCTTGGAATGGGTTAAGACAATGTTAGTTTTTTTTATTTCTGTATGTGGATTTACGTCTTTGTTGGTTATTCAAGCACATATGTACACGAATGGGAATGCTGCTTTAAGTTTAAAGGAGGGAGGCTTACTCGGAAAGAAATAAATGAATTTGAACCGAATTCCACGGTTATGACCCTTTCATCGCATTCCAAATTCTCAGTACTTTCAGTCCTTTGATTTATTTCCATAACGTGCCCATAAAGAGCATGAAACAGTATATGTATATAATATAAATTAAAGAATTGGAAAAAAAGACTTCCTTAACTTATGGGCAATATTGATGAAGGTAATGAGTCATCGATGGCGATGATATGGATGGATGATTAATGCATGTTGACAATTTATGATGGTAATGGTTCTGCCGTCTGGTGATGAAAAATGATTATTATGATGATAAAGAGGATGGAAATGGCCTTGCTTCTATGTAGCATCTCAATTGCTACATCAAGGGCTATTGGAAAAGAAAGTGTTTTTCTGAAATCAAAGCTTTTCAAATATATCAATATCCTCATTTGTCATAATCCAAAGAAATTTATTTCGGGGTTAAATCCATAAAGTATTTACTTGACTTGATTACATATTCAAATAATTCATTTCGTTTTAATTTCGATTATAATGGGCGTTTAAGAGCAAAGTATATATCATCTTCTACCTCTTTATGTTCGCAATATTTGCACAGTCTTTCCTTTTCTTTGGTAATTTTATATTCACCCTTTTCTATAGCAGGTTGATGAGCACTAAGACGGAATTTGGTAAAACGAGTTCTTATTTGTTTGTTTCTTATTACATTTGAATATAAAGTTAAACGCGGTAGTATACATATGCGTATTTTTGAATTTTTACTTATTGCGTTTTCTATTAGTTGCTGTTGCCAAATTCCATTGACCTGCTTATCAACTCTGATTTAATTTTACCAATAGATGCTTGTATACTCATATTATGTATATAAAATGAGTAGCAAATTAGAGTATCATGACTGTTCACATCTGTAATGCGTTTCTTTACTAGCTTGTAATGCTTGCACCTAAAATCCATCTTTGTTCAATGGTTTAATTCTTACAAAATATTTCAACATCTACACACAATTTCTATAACAAGGTGGCAAATTGTCACAAAATACGCCCGTAACACTGCTGGTTGTTGACTGGGAAGGGGATTAAAATTTAAGTCTAATTTCAAGAAAGAGTAACAATTCACTATGATAACTTATGGTTCTGGTGTTTGTTCTTGTTATCATGAGGTTATGAAACTTGTTACACTATAAGAGATTTGAAAAAAGACATGTTTCTTGATGATATCTATCCATCTATAAATTTTCATGACGAAAGTTGTCATACTTTCAGAGATATGCTCCAGACAAAATCTAGTTTGAAAAAACAAAGGGGAATAACTAAATAACTAAAAAAAATCGGCAAAGAAGAGTTACGGTTCTTGTACACTGCACTTCCCCTTGATGATATCTATCCACCCATAATGTTTTATGATCATAGCTATTACACTTTCAGAGATAAGCTCCTGACAAATTCAAAATATGAAAAACAACAAAGGGGAGTAACTAAAAAAATAAGCTAGGTAGAGGCACAGTTCTTGTGCACTCTTCATTGATGACATCTATCCACCCTCAAAGTTTCATGGGTCATAGCTATTATACTTTAGAGATATCTTTCGGACAAAATCCAAATACGAATAAGATCCAAGTATGAAAAACAACAAAGGGAAATAACTCAAAAAATAAGCCAGGTATAGTTATAGTTTTAAAGGGGGGTATCAATGTTTCGGAAACCTAGATAAGGAAAATTTGTCAATCGCCAAAAATAGGCTAGATCGGACGCTTGATACTTAAATTTGATTGAGATATTGTCTTCGCGGTTATCTGATAAGCTTAAAGTGGGCTTTTTTGGTCATATAGGAAAGGTTCAGCGGAATTCCAGGTTATTTTTAGATACCACGACACCACATGACTTCAATATGACCCAAAGCCAACGGAAGGTAACAAATTGACAAGCGAAACAATCAATGTCCTAAATTATGTCACATCAAATGGTTGGCGCAAAACTATGGTAAGTGTCTATATTCGTGTTAACGCTTATGACAGTTTTGGACTGATCCTTATAAAACTGAAGACCGGCTAGCGAACAAAACTCCTGATGACGTATTGATGACGTAACGATGACGGTGTTTGAGCGAATTCAAACTGAGTACTGGATTCCAACGATTATACGCACCGCGTGAATGACCCAATATTCTTCGCAACTGTCTCGGCTAAATCTTAAAATAGATTAACAGCCTACGTAGGCTATTAGGGGAATAACCTTTTGTTTTTATTTTTCAGATAAACGCCCTCTGATTTAAGCAAAACTACTTTTTAGAATATTGTATTAGAATGGTATACAAGAGGGAATAAAAATAATCAAAATTTATGACATCAAAAAACATCGATACCTACCTTTAATGCACTGCACTTCCCCTTGATGAGATCTATCTACCCATGAAGTTTCATGATCATAGCTTGAATACTTTTAGATATATGCTCCAGCCAGGTTCAAGTATGAAAAACAACAACAAAGGGAAATAACTCAAAAAATAAGCCAGATAGAGTTATGGCACTAGTGCACTGCACTTCACCTTGATGAGATCTATCTACCCATGAAGTTTCATGATCATAGCTTGAATACTTTGAGAGATATGCTCTGGACAAGATCCAAGTATAAAAAACAAAAATAAAGGACAATAACTCAAAAAAAAAAAAAATAAGCCAGGTAGAGTTATTTTTCTAGTGCACTTTTAGAGATATACTCCGGACAAAAAGTGCACGCAGCCCACCCGCCGGACGCACGGACGCCACGGGTGATCCAATAATACGACCCGTCTTCAACGGGCGTATATAAAGAGGATTTCTTACTAATTCACTAAATACTGCTATATTTGTTGTCTTTTTGCGAACCCTCAGAATGAATTTGTAAAATTTTATAGACAATTTTTTTCACATTCAAAAATCGCTGATGCTCTTTCTAACTTAAAGTAAGGCTCGTATATTCTAAATGATGCATTTTTTTAAAAAAAATGATGTTCCAAAAGTATTGGCCCAAGTGAGTAATATAGGTCTCAATAGGTGTAAATGTGTGGTAAAAAAGATATTGAGACTGGTCTTCATATTTGGACACAGATCTCAAAAAATACACTACTCTTGCCGGGAAAGTTAGCAGTTTTCATACCATTTATATTTCGAGACAACCGTGGTGTCAAATCAACCGAATTAGCTCAGTTGGTACAGCACTCGACTTGAAACTTCGAGATTGCGGGTTCGATCCGAGGGCTGACTAAACTGAGAAACTCGGTGTATTTTGGATAAGAATTTAAACAGTGGCCCTGTGTGACGGTGGTATTCACCAGGCATGCTAAGGAACCAGGTAGTGCTCTGCAGTTGCGTCCTGTATCCTTGGACTATTCCCCGTAACAACTAGCCATCTTCTGGGATGCCGCTCATATTGGCATTTGTACAGTACCGACGATAAATAAACGAAAATACACACATATCAAATCAGAAATGCCAACAGTACAAAGAAATCTGCAAATCTGAAAACGGCAAATGGCCATGTGCGTGACATTTCCAACTATTTAACTTGATAGAAATTGACCAGCATAGACAATTGACTGGTGCCACCATCGACCTTAGCAAAGCCTAAAGTCGACAGCGATACCAGTCTTCGGGGACAATCACGCGATGCTTATCGTGGAAAAAACGGGAAGAAACGTGAAAAAAGAGGCAGGAGATATTTATGAATATAGTGAGCGCATGGTGAAGACTTTTATTTCATAGTTTTGATACGAAGGCTAATCTGAGCCTTTACACGGCTTTACCGTCATGTGAAATCATTGAATGTGTTAAGGACATACTCAAATTTTATGTTTCAGTAACTAGGCCTATGAAATTTACTCATCATAAACAGAGTTACCCCGAACGTATTCACTTTCAATGGTGAGAAAATATTATATGATTTTTAAAGAAGAGAAGAAAAAACCCTCAAGAGGTGTTGTCTTTTCAGTGGGAAGAAGAGATTGTGGTCATAAAGAACATGTATTTTTTGGGTGGGTTTTTGGGGTGGTTTTCTGGTTGTTGTTGTTGTTTGTTTGTTTGGTTGGTTGGTTGGTTGGTTGGTTTTTCTTTTGGGGGGGGGGGTGTTTGTTTTTTGTTTATTATACATGTACATCAAAGGACAGAGTCAAACAAACAAGAGATATTACTCAAGAGGCAATTATAAGATGTTTAGTCAAGGAGTAACAACAACAAACTGGAATAACATCTTAACGGGAAATATTGATGAGTGTTGTCCTCTACAGTTACTCTCGATCACATCATGGAAAATAATATACCATTCTGTAAGAAAAACAGAAAACCAAGTATCAGAATCCCATTTTAGACACAGGGACTTGTCACAATTGATTTTTTAATACTATATATACATAAATATGGTCTATAATTATGTATGTATATTAAAAGAACATCAACAAGATACAAGTCCCTGTGATTTTAGACAGTAAAACAAAACAAAATTAAGGGAAAAACCCTAACTACATACATTGTCCAACCGATAAAAGAATACGAAATCTACGAAAAACAAGAAATGCTGCTACGGCAGCAATGCGATCTAAGGATTTGAGAAATACCTTGTACGTTATTAAATTCGGATAACAAGCTATTCTGGAAGTTTGTCATGGAAACCAACAAAACAATATCAAATATTGGTGCCCTACAAGATCAACATTGGAAACTTGAAAACTGACGACGATTCCAGAGCAAATCTGTTTCTAGTGTCCATTGACTGATATACTCAAGAAATTTATAAATTCCTCAACATTTCAAAGTTGATGGAAGAAGTCAAACATAACACCTATCTTCAAATCGGGGCCTGGGGGAGAGAGGGAGAGAAAACTGCACGAACATTGCAGTTTTATAAACATAAGTTCACTTTGCTACAACATTGTGCAGAAAAATGGTAAGAAACACCATTCGAAAACATAGGGAGGAAATAAACTCTTCATCGAACAGAGGTATAGCTTCCAGAAAGGAAAACCTGGTACTCTGCAGCTCCTAGAAAGTTCGATTGATTGGACTTAAGCTTTCGACAAGGGCGATGGGACAGGAATGCAGGATATCTCATAATAACTGAAAAAATTTTAAACGTTTAATAAATCTGTTTCATTTGAAACTTACACCACACAAAAGGTAAGATAATAATGCTTTATGTCAGTAGCATACACAAACACGTTAAATTGCCAATGAGGAAGAAACTGACAAATTTTAATTCGTAAAGTTCACCTGACGTCAGAAACGTGACAATGACGTAACAATGTTAAATTTGTAGACTCAAGTCATTTTCCCTATACGCAGTATTGTAAATCCCGGATAAAAAGTAAAGCACGTGTGTGATTCTCATAAAAAATCTCAAACAATGTCTGTTAAAGGTAGGTATCGATGTTTTTCTCATGTCACAGATTTTAATTATTTCTATTTCCTCTCGTAAACTATTTGAATACAATATGTCGGAAAGTAGTTTTGCAAAAATCTGAGGTCGCTTATCAGAAAAAAGCAGGGTATTTCATTAATAGCCTACGTAGGCTATTAATCTATTTTTAGATTAACCCGAGACCGTTGCGAAGACTATATGATCATTCACGTGGTGCGAATAACCGTTGTTACCTTGAATTTAGTTTAAATTACATCATATCAACGTCATCGTTACGTCATCAGGAGAAATGTTCGCTAGCCGGTCTTTTATTCTGTAAAGATCAGTCCAAAACTGTCGAAAGCGTTATTACGAATATTAACACTTACCTTAGTTTTGCGCTAACCCTTTCATGCGACATGAATTCAGACGTTGGCTGTTTCGCTAGTAAATTTGTTACCTTCAGTTGACTTTGGGTCATATGCAAATGAGGTAATTCGATGTCGACAGCCGAATTCCGTGATATCTAAATATAACCTGGAATTCCGCTGAACGTTTTCGATATAGCCACAAAAAGCCACTTTAGGCCTATTAGATTATCACCAAGACAATACCTGACTCAACTTGAATTATTAAATGTTCGTTTGAGTGTATTTTTCGGCACTTTGTATTTTTTTCTTATCTAAGTTTCAGAAACATCGATACCTCCCTTTAAGCTATAAACTAATTTGATAAGAATTTGTGGTTTCTCTTAGTACAGACATCATGCAACCCGAAGGCTATCACGACGTGACGTCGTTTAATTGTAACGTTATTTATAGGCTCGGATCGGATCGCCGAATCTGCGTATCGCCACTATTACCCGTCATTCACTGCGCTAAGCAAAAGACTGAGACTTGTACAATGACGATGTTTTATTGGATTAGTTTAACATAACATAACATAATTTTATTGATTTAGACTTGAACATTAATGTTCATCGTCACATACAATCAATTATACATCCATGCAATAATGGCAGTTATAATTAAACAATATTTTTTGTAGGAAAATATATGCAGTTGTCAAATTAATTATTTACATTTAATGTCCGATGTGGAAGAATTCAAAGAAAATTGAAAAATTGATTGTTTTTTTAACTGAATTGACGAAACTGGTGAAATTGGTAGTATTGAAAGAGGCCACACAATATAAACATATGCAGTTTGACCTCTTTCAAAGTCGCTCATATACGAGTTTTACATCTTCCGTTTGTGCATTTTTCATTGTTAGTTCAAATTTTATTACAGCACAATATAAAGTTTTCAGTCATTTTTGACTGGAGATTAACAGATTTTTAAAGTTATAAAAATTTCTAACCATTTCCAAAACACAAACTGCGTTAAGGTAAAAGTTTTATTTTATCGAAAACTTACACAAAGAGACCCTATTTTTCTTTATTTTTCTTATAAAACATGAAGTACATGATATGAAAAAAGATAACAAAGACTCTTTTCTTTTAGAATTAAGAAAAATTACTCGTTTGTGATTTCCTTTCAGTTTATTTCGTTACAAAGTTCATAACGTTTTCGGGATTTACGTTTCGCGCATTCACATTCCGCAGCATGGCAAATCTTGAACAAAGTGGAATTTTTTTTTTAGAAAATTCAAAAAAAAAAAAAAAAAAAAAAAAAAAGAAAAAATATACTCGCTTATGAATTCAACTTAGTTTATTCATTTTTATTCTTAAAGCGTTTATCCCTCTTCCAAAAGCAAATATGTTTTCACCTTTAAAAAACTAAAAATATCGTATGTGACATATTTGCTGTCTTTGGATGTATAAGAATAATATTTAAAGGAAACAATGAGAGATAAATTGTTTGACAGTATGAAAATCAAATATCTTACTATTTGGAGGATGTCATAAACTGTACACCCCCCCTTAAAAAAAACCCGACCACCACCTACAACAAAAAGAAAACACAAAAAACGCTAGACCGCTATGTTAGTCGTTTTATTCAAAATCTGATACGGTGGTCCCTTTTTTGTTGGTTACTAGAATAAGCATCCAAAAAGATGTTTTGTTTTTTTTTAGCTAGCATTTTGTGACAATTATGCACACGTCATCAATACATGAGCATCTCTTGTCTAAAATGATTTAAGATAGGAAATTATTACTAGCTTTCTTAGCATAATGTGTGTACAATAAAAGTATCCCAAACAACTTGATTATTCGTTTTCGAAAATGAAAACTTTCATTAACGTTAAGAACAATGACATCTGCATGTTTATTCGTTTATTTGAATGGGGTTTAACGTCACTTTTAACACTCTTTCAGTTATATCGCGGCGGCTGGAGCACCTAACAATGGATTCCTGGTATATCTCGCACCAGTACCACCATTACATCCTTTCATAGCCTCCAATTGTAATCCCATCTAGGTGCATGAATCGCAATCAGACTTCAGTGTTTGATCAATGAATCAAGCAGTTCAGTTCGTCGAAGATTTAATAAAAAACAAATCACCTTCATTTACATAACCGAAACGGGAGATGTACATACTGAATTTACTAATTTCATTCTCAAGTAAACTTACTTTGAGTAAATAATAAGAATCGTTTTAACTTTCAAGTGCCAAATTAAAAATATCCATCCGTACGTGCAAAAAGTCATAATATTTAAGATCACTAGTGCATCACAAGCCCATTTTCCCGACCAATGCATTTTTCTCTTCAACATATGTTACAGAATAAGATGTCGTAGAGTTGTTCCTTACCACGTATGTTATTGGTGTCAGCGTTATCTGCCCTGGATTGGTACACACAATTTTCAGAAAAAACGGGTAGATATGGGCTTTACATTATCTTCGACGTTTATTCTTGAAAATTATGTTAAATTATGTTACTTGTGGTAATCTACACTCATTACACAAGGTGATATGATTTAAAAGGGTTTTCTTAAAACACAGTGAAATATGTCAAAGATGAATGATGCGTTGAGTTATTTGAATTACTGAATTTCAAAAAAGCCGCCAATTAATTTTCTTGTTTTCACGTATTTTGTACACCTTACCCTAATTTTTCCACTTGCAAAAATCTTGGCACCGTTCGAGGGAAATTAGAGAGAATTTTCCTCATATCATCTTATCCTACCAACCCTGAAAAAAAACTCAAATATTTTCGTCATATTTTTTCTTATGGAAGATTTTTTCAAATCATGCTGTTGTAAAAGATAATACGTTATATATTTCTAAATCCTGTAATTCGTTTTATTTATGAATAAAAAAAGGAGTTTAAAAGAAGACGCCCTTCCTCCTTTTTCTACAAATGTAAACTTCAAATTAATTCTTGATTGAATTACTTTCCGTTAAGCATCTTTCACCAGTATTCTTTAAGGTCTCAAACTGTTAATAATGTATGCTAGTATTGAAATTAGAAAAATTCCTACAGGATTCTAATTTTTTACGCGTATAATTAAAATAGTTAACTCTCTGAGCATAAATGCCTTCAAGAACATTACTAACAAACATTATGGTGCCAACACCACTCCACAAATGTTCAGTGAGAAATGTTACAAACGAACACAAACAGAAGTACCCGAACACCCATATGGCCTACAGTAGACGTTATAAGGGTTACTTGTTAAATCGAATTCCAAGCAAGCATACATTCCTCCATAAGACTGCCGATCTAGAAAGCTATTTACATAAATTTGTTCAATACGAATTTCGATGGAAAAACAGTAACACGGATATCACCTTTAGAAATAACATTTTTGTCCAATATATTCCGTGATAGATTGCACTTTTAGTGCAATTAAACATTTGTTCTCATTGACCTTAAGTTTCGCTCCTAGAAAGTATTAACCAGCATGACTTTATACCTTGTGATTTGCGAAACATTCGAAATTCAAAAACGGATTTTCCTTGGAACGGTTGTTAAGCCGTTTTAGAACGTTATTTGTTTACTAAACATGATCACAAACACTGGTTATATGAATAACAATAGAGGTTTTTTTTACAACACATAAAGTACGTTATAAAAGATTGTTTAACTTGTGAAACATTTTAGAGAATGCAGTAAAAATAAAGTTTTAAGATTCGATATTTTGAGACTCTTAAAGACAAGTGTAGTACTTTTCTCTGTAATAATGATGCAACCACCAGTGTCACACATTTCATGAAGAGTGAACTACATGAATGTTAGGAATGCCCATAGAATACCCGTGTCCAAATCTTAGAACATCTTCATACTAGTATACTATTTTTGTTTGTTTATTTATTTTTACTCATGGAAATGATTTTCGTCGTTTAGTCCTACCCGGTTTTGATACGGTTTCCCGTAAACGAATGTTTGAACTGTCCCTTTTCACGTGATACTGTCGCATTTTAATTACATTGTAAATGTATTATAAAATCATAACTTCTATACAATAAAAGTGAGGCAACCTGTGAAAGGATTCTGGAACACTGTTACATATGATCTTGTTAAAAGTGGTCGACTAAAACCAATCGATTTTTCTATACGTCCGACTGTCAGTCATAGAGTATACGTCCTACTGATAGTCCTGCACATAGACATAATCTCCCAGGTAAAGCAACGGGAGGCAACGAGTGTAATCGGTTAATATGCAATGGAAAGAGTTATATATCTTGTAATCAAGAAGAATATTTTATGACGGCTTTTTTTTTGTCGGGGTGGGGGCGTGGTTCACGGACGGTTTTCGCTCTACGATTCACTTGATTTGTCAGTATTGAATAGAAATCAACAGACATTTCCATTGGCACTTATAAATGTGTAAGTTGATATAGAATGCTTTCTGAAAAAAGGAGAAAAAGATACATTGAGGATTTCCTGCCAAAATATAAGAAGCGGATACAGTTTTAAATTAATGTTTGAATGTGGACTTTGCAAAATCAGGTTTTCAAACTAAACGTAAATACCATATAACGCATTACCGGACAACAAAATTTCAGACTTGTCTGAATTGAAAATAAAAATTCAGAACAACATTTCGTATTGACGTAACGAAGGCTAATCATGCCCTACGACGTAACGTCGACGTAGTGGTGATGTTTAGTTCGCCCTCAAACGACTTTTTTTTCCACGTTTTATGTCCCCGGTCATTATATTTCATATGCAAATTATTGAAGTTTGATGCCTCGACAAAATTACCTTGTCAGAGGCTAGATGGCTTTGACAGCGATCCTTCAAACGTTTTGTGTATTCGATAAACTTAGATGGAAGCAATTGACCAATCGCTGGCCCCGCCAACTTACTCCTTAGGCCACGCTCTCTGACTCAAACAGGAAGTTCCGCTTCGATTTTTAACGACGTTATTTTGCAAATTTTATGGCCAGTAGCATGTAACAAAAAAGCAGAATAGTTGGTTGGCGACCTAAACGTCGTAACTACAGCTTGAATAATCTGTAGTCACGAAGTTTAAGTCGCCAAACCAACAAATATGGCTAACAAAATTGGCAGCCAATGTCGGAGTTGAAAGCTCATAGCAAATAAATAATGAATAAATGATTTCATTGGTCGGTTGTTTCCTTGATTGGCAGTCGCGATTGATTAGACAGTAATTTGAGATGTAGTGCATTTAGTATAACTTTCTGGTTTTCAGAGGCGAGGCAGGTACACGGTCCTTGTAAAGTCGACATTTTATCTATAAAGCGTCAACGTTATTTTATGTGTGGGGGACATTTGATATAGACAATTTTGTTAACTTGCTAAACTTACGCTTAAATGCAAACTATCAAAAGTTACATATCATATTATTCTACAAAGAAAACGTATTTCTATTATATGAATATAATATTTGGTGTAATTTTGACACATGAATAAATAGCATTTCGAAATAGAAATATATTTCAAGACATTATTTAATGCGACGGTGACATTTTGGTGGACAATTTCAATCGTAATTTCAACTTGATATAATCAGACCACATTCAAAACTGTTTGGTAAATAATTCTTTGATAAAAACATATCATTATTTGTGTTTTGATTTGAGAGATTATTCATATGCGAAATGATGCATCTTTGAAAATATATATATGCCGTTTTCCACGTTGAGGGGACTGTTTGGTGCTTCCTTGGTTTTTGTCAAGAATATACATTACAATTCTAAATCCTTACAAATAAGTTTAACTGTTACAATCGGAAATGATGCAATCTCAATTTCGGAGGTAGGCCTACCTCCGTTCTTATAGAAACCGAACAATGAAAATGTGCAAAATAAACTGCGAAGTGGGATATCCGCGGGATATCGAAAATATCGAAATTCATTTAAATATTGATATACATGAAATGGGCTTTCTATTCACCAAGCGTTGGTTTGTTGTACGCAGAAGAAAACGGAATACACCAAATATTTACAGTGGCTTAAGTTCCGGACGTTACGTCATTGCGATTAAATCGGTGAAAAGAATAAATATCTGTTCGCATGTTTATGATAAACACACACACACAAACACGCACGCGCGCGCACACCGATACCCCCCCACCAAAAAAAAGACACATAAACATATTTTTCTCTCCCTACTTTTTTTTTGCATATATCGTATTTTTACTTGTCAAAATGATGATGGATCATATAACACGGTTAATGGACATGCCCTAAATCGTATATTTTTGATGTTGTGAAATTATTTCACCAATATATTCATTAATCTATTTTGTTCCATTACGGACTAAAGCCGTCTAAATGAACGATTGGGTGATGGAATGTTTTACATACTTCAGCCTGTCCTGAACGAAGTTAACCGATGTCGTTTTTACCCTATACTCAAGAATCTAATTTCAAAATGAATGTGTTCGTTCATACATGCTAGTAATGTTGACAACAAATCATTTAACGATATACAGATATCATTTTAGAAGCCACAGTCAAAGATTTATTCAAAACTACTAAGATGTCATAAACTGTTAGGAAAAACTGTTGAGTTTTGTTGTTGTTGTTGTTGTTTTGTTTACTTATTTATCTTTAATAATGCAATTAGTGACACTTTTTAATGCAATGTTTTCGTTGCTAATGTTCATACAACTATCATAGTAGTGTTTGTTGATGACCAAAAATGTAGAAACTACCATCGAACAGCTTGAATACGCTTTAGGTTCGATGATTCTTTTTTTTACCGTCGACGAGTATAAATATTTTGTTGTGAGTTTATCAATTTAATTCTTTCTTATTGCAGAACCTGGCGGTGAAATGTCAGACGGGTGATTTTCTAAATGCTAAAATACACCTTATTCTCTCGTGAAGAAAAAAACGATTTAAAATGGGGTGGAAAGGGACTAAACATCGTTTGTAGGTAAACATATCGAGCGAACTACCTTAAAAGTGATATGACCTCATCGTGATATCTAAATATAGAAACAAATTAGTCGATAATTCTAGAAGCAATCCAAATAATTCATTATGTATGGAACCCGGATGCGACGTCATAGTGCTAAACAAAACCGAGAAATTAGTACACGTACTTCGAATATTAATTGTGATATTGTATGTTCCTAGAACTTCTGTTATTAGCCCGTCTGTGATAATTATATTCCCTAACATTTCTTTGTGATAATCAGGATGTCAACGCCAGCTAGACGGAGGTTGATGCGTGATTTTAAAAGGTAAACAGTCGTGACCTGGGTTATTTTGGGGAAAATGGCTGCCTCTTTTCAAAATCTTGCGCATTTAGTTCCTTTTATGTAATTAAGAATGGAATCTAAGTTTTACCTTATATTTTCTCATTCCAGATTACAAGAAGATCCACCAGCAGGTGTCAGTGGTGCTCCAACAGACAACAATATTATGTTATGGAATGCAGTAATATTTGGGTAAGAAAATTCTCTTTATCCCAACCTAACAGCCCTTCGTCATTACTCTGGACTGAATTTTCTTGGCAAATGTGTTGTGAAGACAGGAAAACAGGGGTGAAATTCATGAAGGGAGGATTTTATATAAAGAGACGCATGCAAAACCTAGATATGTGGAAAAAAGTGCAATAAGAAGTTGTCAACAATTTAAAGAAGTATTTTTTCGTCTGCTATTGGGTGGTAACAAATGCATGTATTATTGGTTATAGTCAGGGTTTTCGTTTGACCCGAGACCTCGGGTTTTGACGCAAAGAAATTCAAAAAAATGCACTTTTGACGCTTTAAAATTTGTCACAGTGCGTCATTTTGACTCGAAAATTATCAGCCATGCGTCAAGGGTCATCATAAGTGTGCCAAAATTATTGGAAAATGGTTAATTGATTATAAAAATATACACCCCATCAAGTTTAACACCAAGCTTGATAGGCAATTAGCACTTCCCAGTGATGAACATGCATCGGCGATCGTCATTGACAGGTACTTGACACCTGTGAAATTAATGATGAAATCCATTTTCAGAGTTCTAATCCTACAGTACTGAAATTTACTTATTTGCTATTTCTTTAATAAAAAGCTCACAGAATATAATCAAGAAGTAACTTGAAACCAAAGAAAATATTGCCCAAGAAATGTCATTGGTTTTCGTGCATAAAATCTGCACTTCTTTTTATAAGAAATTAAAATAATTTGATCCTCTTAGTGCTCTTAAGATTTTCTAAAACTGATTCAAACTAATAATATGTATAAATACTGAACTTTCCCTAAAATTTAACTTATATTGAAAATAGAATACTGTCAGATTGGAAAAATGTTTCAATCTGAGACAGAGTTTATTCTAAGGCACCATTGCTGAAAAAAAAACCATACAATCACTTTTAAGGCACCATTGCTAACAAGGTTTTAAGCTTTTTTTCTAAATTGCTCGGGGGGGGATATCACATTTTGACTCTTGGGATTTCAATTTTGACTCTTGGAAATTTTGACCCAAGGGTCAATGACTCTTGACTCTTGACTTTTGGGTACTAATGAAAACCCTGATAGTATTCTAAGAACATTTTACTCAACGAAATTATTTTCATGTGATGATTAGCCCTTTTCTAAATTAAGTTGAAATTAAGGAATATAATAATATTCAAAACTGTTTTGTATTTAAATTATCCAAGCGGATTAATACACACACTTGTTTTTATTCTGTGTTAAATCCATAACTAGTTTGCTTGTGAAATTATGTTTTGTTAAAAAAGAAATCCTGGTTTTGATTGACCAAACTTGGGAAAAGATGTCACTCAACTCGACACATAAAATTGTTCATGTATGACATGATTTACATCAAAATTGGAACAAATTACACTCACAGGTAGTTTCTATAATTTTTTCTAAGCCCTGTAAACGATTTTTGGGATGTGTCATAGCGAGTTTTATTTTTTTTATGTGGGACTATTGTGAGTCGTCTGTAAAAAAGTGTGAGCCGTAAAAATTTAGCGTGAATTCCAGAATCGAGGGTCCTAGAATAGACACTGCATTATAGTAGAGGAATTTGAAATGTTCCAGGGGTGTTGAACTCTATGCTTTACCAAAGGCACTTGGATTCTGAAACTCATAACAACAGACAAAAACTATCTCACTGTATAATGAATATTATCAAGGTAGTGCAGCTGCCATTTTTTAAGGGAACAGATGTTTTTACAAGCATCTCTGGTGCCGTCATGTCACATGTTTGACTCGTAGGAATATGGAACCAATGATGTTTATAATCTGTTGCCTTGAAAAATGGAAGCTGCACTACCTTGTTAATATTATATTATAGGGCGATTATCCGATATATTTTTGTAATTTGTCATAAACTCCTGAATCCAAGTGCCTATGTGCCATACAGTGACTTGTCCGACATAGGATTTTGTACTTACAAGTAAATACCAGGAAAAATTTGGAATGGTACAGAATATATCTCAAAGATAAATCACTATTAATTGTAGGATAGAAAGTATTTTGGTTAAAACAGAAAATGCTGGGTTTATCTCTTCGCTATTTTTGTCTACATATTTGTTGTAATTCTTGACAAATGGAAAATTATGTCTAATTTTTCAGGGGCATGTAAAGAAAATCTACATTTCCACAACTCTGTATTCCTCTTCATTTGAAGGAGTTGCTATATATTTGTTTTAATTATGCAAGTTGGTGTCATGTCTGGATTGAGCAATTATATTTATTAAGTAAAGCATTGCCTCTTTAGGCAATGTGAAATTCAAATAGAAATGTCTTCAACTGCAAGATGCTGTTGGAAAGCAAATTACAAACGATATTGGGATTCCTTGATAAATTGTGACATAAATATTCTTTCAGTTTAGTGTCTGTCTTTATTCCTATTCATTGTCAACTAAAGAATTGTTGTCTGCAGCATCTTTGAATTTGTAGCAGTCTATAATTTTGTTTTCTGTTAATGGGTTAATTCTCTTTAACTCTTTCCTGTTTTATGAAATTTTAGACTGGTCCAATTTGAAAGAGGTTGCAGACGACAATGAAAAGTGCATGCAATTTGAAATCTGACCAACCTAATTGGTAGAAAATATTGTGGGAAAAGGAGAAATTGCTTGTAACAAGCAATTTCTCCTTTTTCCACAATGTTTTCTCAAGTATAAAATCACAGTGACGTAAAACCCTGGATTTGTCCAGGAAAGGGTTAATGCACTTGTTAGGTAATGCATTATAAAAGGAATGCTGTCAGTGAATGGTCTACAGTAACATAGTAAATTTATTTTGCAAAGAAGAGCAAAAAAGATTCTTAGTCTTGACCTAAAGCTTATCAGACAGAGGGCTTTATTATCGCAATTGATTAAAACAAATCAATTTGATGAAGTTTAACCCATACCAGAAGGTAACTTATTAGACTCGTTCAAATTCAAAGAAGTTTCAGTTCACAATTAATAGTTGATGAAAATTTGAAACTCTTTGTAATTTGGGTAGAATGATTGTTCAGTGTTTTATGGCACATCAAATGTTTTGGTCATTTAGCGCACAAGAAATTTTAGGATAGTGTAGAATAAAACATTCAGAACAATGCAAAGTTAACCACAACTGACAAGACATAAAATGACAAATGAGGAACAAAACGAAGAAAAATAAATGAAGACCTTTTAGTTGCCTATAACATTATGCCAGTTATCACATTTATTCTGACAAATGAAATTCATTTTACACAATGTTTTCTATCCAAAAAGTGGAAAAAATCTAAAGCTTCATAATTTTCAAACTGTCGTCTGTAACTCCTTTCAATTTGGACAGGTCTGAAAGATTTTTGTCTAGTAATGGGTTAAGCTACAGTAGTAGTAAAATAGTTATTTTTCTTTTCTCTATTGCAGGCCTCATGATACACCTTTTGAAGATGGAACTTTTAAATTAACCATAGAATTCACAGAAGAATATCCGAACAAACCTCCAACTGTTAGATTTGTTTCAAAAATGTTTCATCCAAATGGTAGGTGGATTGATTTAACTTTTCATCATGCTAAACCTTGAATATTTCTATTATGGCAGGAGGTATAGACAAAGTTCAGTCTGCATGCCTGCTTGTCCCTTTGACCCGTTACAAATGGAGAACATTTTTGACTGGTCTAAATTGAAAGATGTTGCAGATGACAGTTTCACTTTGATGAAATTTCAGATATTTTTGTCTTTTTAGGTGAAAATCATTGTGGATAATGAAAAATCGTAACAAGCAATTTATTCATTTCCCACATTTTCCAAAGCTCTTTTCCTTAGGGGCCACTGCCATAGTGCAGATGAAGCAAATAAGACTCCTATTAAAGGCGTTCAAACCTCGGCCATTGCGAATATCCTTTCTGACAATGACATTTGTCTCCGATCAAATGGTGGATAAACGTATACCTAACTTAGTGGAATGATCAACTGGAGGCTCAGATTGGATGTAGTGGTAGAACTGGTGTGAGAAGTATCAGGAATTCTTAGTCAGGTGCCCCCTCAATATGACTGAAATACTGTTAAAAGTGAATTCAATAAATCAACCAATTTGTTGAGGGCTTCCAAAAGTGTTATTGTGTAGAAATGGGTTCAAGCCAAGAGTTTTTTTGGGGATGATTTTTCAAAATGAATTTAAATCTGTAATTAGTTGGCTTGCTCTAATGCTTTCAGCTATGTGACTTGCAATTCTGTAGAGGTTTTTATTCAGCATCATGCCATGACATGGGTTACCTGTAAAAGTTAAGTCCTTTTTACTCTAGTCCTGTGGATCCTAGAAATTAATATTCTTTTGTAGACAGACACTTTTGCCAATTTTTAGGCTGCATATACACATGGTATTATCTTTGTCTGCTTTCTGGCTATTGGTCCCTAATACAGAAAGTATGGAAAGTTTAAACAAGACTAAGTTATTTAATTCAAAAGGAAAAGGGTTGTATTTTAGTATAAAGATGATCAGGCTTAATCCATTTGGCAGGGTGTATATTTGTTCCTAGATCATGATTACAAACAAGCCATTAGCACTTTGATGTATTGAAATGTTTTAGCTAGGAAAATCTGGCTTAGGAGTTTTAGCCATACTTATATAAATGTGAAAGTGTGGAACATCACATCAGCCCCTGGATTATTGGTCAATCATGTACTTATTGAAAGAATGACTAGACAATCAGAACTTGTGATTTGAACTAGATAAACTGTACAAGCAAACAGTTTGGTGGAAGGTATAAAGAACTTGAATTAAAATGATAAAAGGTGTCACTTGGAGAAAAAAGTAATGTAAGAAACGAACGGAATGATTCACAAATTAAAATCTGTTACTGTTGCAGTCATCTCAGATATTATTCTTCAGTAACATATAATAGGATTACATGGATTGGTAATGGGTAGTCTACCCATTACAATGTAATCCTTTATTACATGTTACTGAAGAACATACCATTTAAGCTTGAAATCGATGATGCAGTTGAAAGGTGTTTCTGAATAAATACCAAAGTAATTTCCTTATGGGATTTTCATGAAACTATAGCCTGTCTCCCAAGCTGCCAATAAGTGTGGGTTTTAAAGTAAGATAGATCAATCATGCAAATACATTTCATTCCTCAAATTTGCCTCCCTTACGTCTCTAACAAACTGACATCAGTGATCAGCAAGGCAGAGAGATAATAGCCAGAGAAAATGGAAACTTTTTAACTGAAATATAAATGTCGGGAAAAGTTGGAGCTTGTCTAATGAAACAGTAGCACATTACTTTCTTGGAGATACACTTTATTGCCAAACATGGTAATGTGCAGACACACTTTCTTGCTATAACATGGCAAAGTTTAATAACATCGATCTCTGAGAGTGCTTTGTTTGTTTGTTTGAATGGGGTTTTACGCCACTTTCAACAATCTCTCAGTTATACCGCGCCGGCTGGAGCACCTAACAATAGATTCCTGGTATTTCTCACACCAGTACCGCCATCACATCCTTTCCTAGCCTCCAGCTGCTATCCCACATAGGTCTATGATTATCGACCGATAGGTGGGAGACAAATAGATGGAAAGGATGAGTGCCACAATAGAGGATTGAACCCAGGACCTCTAGATTGACAGTCTGACGCGCTACCAACTGCGCTATGACAGTGGCTCTCTCTGAGAGTGCCACTACCAGGTTTATAAAGAATAGTGTACAATAAATCATTACCAAATGACAACATTTTAGACTTGTCAGAATTGAAAAAAGTTGATGTTAACATATCTTAGTGTACTAAAATTGGAAGATAAGTTCTAAATAAGGGAGAAATCTTTGTGAGAAAAGGAGAAATTCCTAGTGTCAAGCAGTTTCTCTTTAATTCTAATTGTTTTTCTATAACTATATTTCTTCACTTCAAGGCAGAAAAAAGTGGAATATTGTGGTAAAGGATGAAAGAAAAAGGCTTATTAAGTGTTAGCATTTAATCAATAGGTTGAAAATATAGGTTAAAGTAATGTGCCATTATGTGTCAGCACATTTAGATTAATGAACAAAGACATATTGTAGACAATGACATAAGGTATTATAGTATATTGGAGAAACCCTGAATAATGTATTAGCTCTGGATATTATGGAGAAATGGCAGTCTTAACATTTGATTTCTCTGACAAATCTTATGTTGTTGGTACTCTTTGAAACTGTGTCTGGGAGACATTTCCAATAAGCATCTATAACATAAAGTATGAAGGACAAGTACTGGAGTCACTTTTCCTTCAAAAATGTAAAAATATCCTTTTTGACCCTTAAAAATTTCTTTAAAGGGGAGTCAAAATGACCCCCATTAACCCATTCCCACACAGTGATGCATTTTGACGCCCCTGAGGCCTCAAGAAAAACAATTGGGAAAACATTGTGCAAAATGAAGAAATTGCTCGTAGCAAGCAATTTCTTCATTTTGCAAAAAATTTTCCGCAAAGAAAGTTAGAAAAATCTAGATTTCATAAACTCTAAATTATCACATGCATCTCCTTTGAAATTGGACCAGTCTAAAATTTTGCCATTTGGTAATGGGTTAAAATTGTCATCTGCAGCACCTTCCAATTTGAGCCAGTCTAAAATATTGTCATCTGGTAATAGATGAATCCTTTTTGACCCTTAAAATTTCGTGGTCATATAGACAATGACTCCTCATTTTCAAAACCTAACACAAGTGGTGGTGTCTTACCTTTTAACAAGGGTTTCCCCTCAACTTTCAAAACAGGGGGGTCATTTTGCCACATTATGACCCCTATCAAATAAGATAAAGAAGGCTGTCTAGCTATTTTTGGGGTAATTTCTGAAAAAATGGGGGTCCAAATTCAAAGAAGGAGAGGGTCATGGAAAACCCTGTTTTAACCCTAGTCTTTTTGAACCTGCTTAATTCCTGTCTTAGCAGGAGGAATAGACAATGTGCACATGTGTGCAGTTTGATCTTAGTCTACACCTCCTGTATACAAGCTAGAATTGTTTATAAAAAAATTTTTCATTCAATTCTTTGATCCATTACTAGTGCTCCTGGTGCTTTCATGCCTCTGGATTTAATGCAGATTTAGAAAACGATTTTATTCAGCATGACATGGGTTAAGTAAAAAGTTTTTTATCTGGAGCTGTATTACAATGGGTCATATGTATTTTCTGGATAGGTGTAATGACAGGTCTTTAGAGTCAGTCTGACCCAGATTAACAGGCAGTACAAGCAGTATTAACCCCTTACCATATGGCAACATTTTTGACTGGTCCAAATTGAAAGGAGTTGCAGATGGCAATTTTAAGTTTTTGAAATTTTAGATTTATTCAACTCTCTGGGAAGAAAACATTGTGGAAATTAAAGAATTTGCTTGTCACAAGCAATTTCTTCATTTTACACAATGTTTCCATATTATTTTTCTTGAGGGGAGTACAAAAGCATCACTATGTGGGAATGAGTTAACCCATTACAATATGGCAACATTTTAGACTGGTCCTAATTGAAAGAAAACTGCAGACAACAATTCACCAATTACAAAACAACAAAATTTCAGACTGGACCAAAAGAAGTTGAAGACTACAATTTCAAGTTTAAGGATTTTTTTATCTTGTTGGATAGAAAACGTTGTAGAAAATGAAGAAATTTTTTGTCATAAGCAATTTGTTCATTTTCACAATGTTTTCAAAAGTTTTTTTACTTGAGGGGCGTAAAAAGGAAGGATTGTTTGGGAATGGATTGAAGTTTATAAGATTTTAGAAATTCATCTTCCTTGATAGGAAACATATAAAATGATGAAATTGCTTGTTTCAATATCTTCATTGTTTTTCTTTAGGGGTTCCTAAAGCGTCACAGTGTATGAATTGGTTAATGCTATTGTGACCAAGATTAAAGCTTGACAAAATATCTATAATTATGTAATTCTGGGCCTTGTTAGAATATGATGTAGTGGTTGTGGAGATTTTGGGAACAAGTGGACAGTTTCCCTATGGTCTACAAAAAAGTGGACAATTAATGATTTTACATAATTGATTGATCACAGCAACAATCTACCTACCTGGTCTTCAGAACTACAGGGACAGTGTCCCCATTGTATGTAAAAACTGGGGACACTTATGAATATTTGGAGACAGTGGTGCAAAAACAAGACCTTGGTAGATCACTGATGATAGCAACTGAAAAAGATAAAGATATATATTTTTGTTTGCAGTCAGAAGCCCACTTGTGCAGAGTTAAATAAAGTTATCACAATCCAAAGATGTCATTTATGGTCAGTTTATCAGACTTTGTCAAGAGCATACCTCCCACTTTTATGGATGAATTTCAACACCCCCCCCCCAAAAAAAAAATACCATCATAAATTGATGTGTCATTTGAAAAATATTTTCTGATAGTGTCAAGGTCATGGATCAAGGTCAAATGTTCAAACTGAGCTTGTCCAAAGCATATCGCCTACATTTAAGGATCAATTTTTAAATAACTTGACAACTATCCTCCATTATGAGCAGATGTGCCATTTCAAACACAATTCAGCATAATTCCAAGGTCAAGGTTATGGCTCAAGGTAAAATGTACAAATTGAACTTATCCAGTCTGGATTATTTATGGATGGACTTTAAAATAACTTAGCATGATTATTTTTTATTATGATGATATGTGCAATTTGAAACAAATTTTCTAATAGCTTTGAGGTCTAGGTCTAAGTTCAAGGTAAATTATATTTGGTTTGTTGGACATGTTGTCATTGACAACTCTCTAGTCTAAAGTAAGCCTTTCTTTTACAATTTAATACCTGCTTTGCTTGACCATGTCTGAACCTGAAAACCTGCATCATAAAGGTTCAGACATGGTCAAGCAAAGCAGGCTGCATTCAGTGCCTTTATTGCAATATTTTTGGTATCTTCAAGTTCTTGTTAGAGAAAACCAAAAGAAAATATATAGCCTTCTTCATGTCCTTCATTGTCTTTGTACAACATGGCTTAGTGTGATAAGCTTAGCCAGTTACATGTTACGCTCTCAAATCGTGGGTTTGTAAGTTTGAACCCAGATTGCCCAGCATTGTTTTCAACAATTTACAAAAATAAGTGTAACATGCATCTTTTGTCTGTCACCAGTGAGTGAGTGATAATTAGTATGTCCAATTTGGGTGAGTAGCTGGTGGGTCGGATCAATTGTGGTTGTTGTATTGGTCTAACCCATTCCAACACTATAACGCTTTCAAATGCCTCCTAATATGAAAGATTTAGTAAATAATGTGGAAAATGCAGAAATTGCTTGTTACAAGCAATTTCTTCATTATACACAATGTTTTCTACCCCAAATGACAAAGATTCTTAAGAATTCATCAACTTTGAATTATCGTCTGCAACTTCTTTGAATTTGGACTGGTCATAAATTTGATCATGTGGGAATGGATTAAGAAATGATAGGAAGCTATCTTTAGGTGCACAAACTGCCATGATATAACTCAAAATCTTTAGATAGTGATGCTAAGCTTAAAACAACAAATATGTAGGATAATGTGTATTTATTCAGAATAAACTGAATATTAATGAGAAGTCTGTAGTCTTGTGCTCTCTCAGGTTAATGTTCTGATTTAAAAGTTTTTCAAAAATCAGAGCCCAAGACAAAGGGACTTTGTATTAAAAAAATCTATTTATTCTTATCACTAAACCCTTTGTTATGGGTATTTATTTAAATCCTCACATCAAGACTTTTCAAATGACAGGGCTACAGGAGTCAAAAAGGAGGTGCAGACTAAGATCAGATTGCACTTTTGTGCAGGCCAATCTTTGTCTGTATCTCCTGTCAAAACATGAATATGCCGGGTTCAGCACGACAAGGGTTAAAATTCATGAACTTGAATTGCCATCTGTAACTTTATTCAATTTTGTCTAGTCTAGAATTTGATTACCTGGTAAAAGTTTAATGCATTCCTACACATTGAAGCTTTTTGACACCCCTAAAAAACAACAATAAAACCCCATTTGGGAACAAGTAATTCCTTCATTAAACACTATGGTTTTTTACCAAGAAAGTTGAAATAATCTAAGATTTCATAAAATTTTGAATTGTCGCCTGCGACTCCTTTCAATTTAGACCAGTCTTAATTTTTTTCATCTGGTAATGGTTTAAAAGGAAAGTTAATGTTTTTTTCTTTCAGTATATGCAGATGGCAGTATATGTTTAGATATTTTACAAAATAGATGGAGCCCTACCTATGATGTATCAGCTATTTTAACTTCTATACAGGTAAACAGATATCTGTCTTCCCACTTTATTATGGTAAAGGTAGATTAACATTAACCAATTCCCTCACGATCCTGATTTAACCCATTCCAACACAGTGGAATTTTAGACCAGTCCAAATTGAAAGGAGCTGCAGACGACAATTTCAAGTTGATGGAATTTTGAATTTTTTCGTCTTTTGGGATAGAAAACATTGTGGATAATGAAGAAATTGCTTGATCCAAGCAATTTCTTCATTTTCCACAATGTTTTCCAAAGCTTTTTAGTTGAGGGATGTAAAAAGGAGGGATTGAGTGGGAATGGGTTAAGACCATTCCCACATAATGGTGCTTTTTGACGCCCCTCTAGAAAACAATTGGGAAATCCTTTTAGCAAATGAAGAAATTGCTTGAAATTAGCAATTTTTTCATTTCCCACAATGTTTTCTAACTAAAAAGACAAAAGAATTAAAATTTCATCAGCTTGAAATTGTTGTCTGCAACTTCTTTCAATATGAGCCAGTCTAAAAGAATTTTCCCTGGTAATGGATTAAGAAAATAAGTTTTACAGAAAAAAGAGAAGAATTTAAAGAATTGCTTAGAATTTATTTCCGCAAGGTTTTATTTCCCAAAGATTTTTTTTTTAAATTTCAAGAAAAAAGATTGTCTGCAACTTCTCTTTATTTGGACATGTCTTAAAATTTTCATCTGATTATGTATGAAAAAAATAATCCTCAGACCTTTTAAGTGCCATAACCCATTCCGACACAGTGACGCTTTTTCACGCCCCTCAAGAAAAGCAATTGGGAAAACATTGTTGAAATGAAGAAATTGCTTGTAACAAGCAATTTCTTCATTTTACACAATGTTTTCTATCCAGAAAGTTGAAAAATCTAAAATTTCATAAGCTTTTAATTGACGTCTGCAACTCCTTTCAATTTGAACCAGTCTAAAATTTTGCTGTCTGGGTCAAGTTGAGGATTTTGGACTTGAGTGAAATAGAGCAAACTGAGTATACAAAGAAAATAAAGAAAAATATGCATATTTTGGATAGATGATATTTTTGTGGAAATAGACAAAGTACATGTATTTATGCAAGCAATTTTCTTTTTATCACCCTGTTTCATATTTAGTCATAGCGTCTGTAAATGAAGGATGTAAAATGTGTATGTTTTGTGTATGTTCATCTATTCAATTTTAGCTTGTCAACCGCCACCATCATCATCATTCCATCACAGATCCTTGACCTAAACTTTACAATATAGTCAGGGCTTCTGCTCGTATTTGAAATTTAGGTGTCATTGAGTCCTTGACCATGAAAGTCTAGGGGTCAAAACTGATTTTTAAGGGGTTAACCTATAGTCTGGGCTAGTGCTAGAATTTGAAAATTAAGAGTTATCAACTCCTTACCATGAAAAACTGATTTTTAAGGGATGAATACAACAAAAAGCAAATATTTAATATGAATTTGAAGTGCTAACAAATCTTAATTTGCTTCACTGTTTATGTTGATTCATTTATGTAAATCTCTGATAAAGAATTGAAGTAAGCAATTAATTTGTATTTTTCTTATGTACATAAAAAATTGATGGATGAAAATACCCTCTATGATTAGTTGAACTCTTTCCCAAGGAGGTCAAGACACTGTAATTTCAGAGTTTTGGTTCTTGAGTCAAACTCTAGCCCAGATAGTGTACTTACCATGATAGTTATATAAATGTAGCTCTATTATCTGTAAAAAATTAAAATGCCATCTGATCATTTATGGTAATCTTTTACATTGAACAACACAATTACATCGTTAAAACGAAGAAAAACAACATTTTAGAAAATTAAATCGTTTATTAAGGTTTTTAATTAGTGAATGATCATTAATTTCATGTCGTCTTCGCCGGTATCTTGAAACAATCTGAAAAAAAAATGAATAAATAAAATCAAATAAAAATAAATTTACGAACGTAATGCGTAACACATATCAAGTTTATTTACTGTTGAAATGAATTCAGTGTCTAAGCAAAACAGTTTGTGACTCATGAAAATCGGCAATAGTTGTTCCCGGCCGCACAGCGATTTATCTATAAATTCGGACACTGGCTTGAGTAATTATCTATGTATTCGGACACGAAAAAAAATAATTATTTAATTGTGTCCGAATATATGGACAAATTACGGTATATACCGTAGTCGTAATTTATTTTGGAAATGTGTCGAGCATTGAGTTACTTGTAGAAAATGTTCTAATTTTTGTTGCAACATTTTTTCACCCAAACTATGAAAATTTGCACATCCATTACAAATTATACTTTGATCATATATAAATGTTGGATTTGTGAGGAATATTCAAATATTTGATTTTGGCAAGACAGACTGAGTTTGTCATCTTTATCCTTACAATTGTTTTGTTACACTTAACAATAGTCTTTGTTGGCTTGTGTGATTATTTTTCATGTGGCTGAATTATATTAAAGTATTGAATAAAGAAAGATCACTTCTTTTTCTTTTTAGTCTTTACTTCATGACCCAAACCCTAATAGTCCGGCAAACAATGAGGCTGCCCAGTTGTATCGAGAAAACCGTCGGGAGTATGAGAAAAAAGTGGCCGCCATAGTACAAGAGAGTTGGAATGATGATGATGATGATGATGACGACGCGTAGCATTAGCTGAACGTGTTTTATAGTTTACTTGTTAAATGATATCTGATGGAGGGTTATGGCTGTGCACTGCCCCACCTTCTATCAGATTTTGAGATATAATAAGTCTGTCATGGTAGAGGGTATCATGTTGGATATTATTGAAAAAATGAGGTTTTAAACCTCTAAACAGGAAATAAAGTGACTTGCTACCTTCATCCGTGAAAATATTTTTTGTGGCCTGTCTTGAAATAGAGACAACAGGGTATTTTCGAAATTTAAGAAACAAAAGAAATTCAATCCATCCTAGGTTAATTTCAGTTGATATTTGTCTTGTCAGGTGAAATAGGACCTTCTGGAATATGAGAAAAGTATTGACACTGATTGACTGTGCATTCTTTGCATACCAACATAGGTCATCACTGTTCACTAAATTGCAGATTTTCTTAATCTAGAATTCTCATTTTATTGAATGGTTTTGCTCTAAAAAAAATAAAGAAAAAAAGCATTTTATCTTATTTACCTCAAATATTTGTTTTAAAGAGCTTTTGGGAGGTCCTTTATTTCATAATGTACAACATTTCAAAAAATGGGACGACTGCTGTACATCTGAAAAATCTGAATACATTTTTAGCTCACCTGAGCACAAAGTGCGAGGTGAGCTATTGTGATCGGTCGTTGTCCGTCGTCCGTCCGTCCGTCTGTCCGTCTGTCCGTCTGTCCGTCCGTCCACAATTTCTTTAAAAATCTTCTCCTCCTAAACCAGTAGGCCAATCAAGCTGAAACTTTGCAGGGATGTTCCTTGGGTGAAGTTCTTCAAAAGTTGTTAAAAGAATTTAATTATGTCAAAAACTCTGGTTGCCGCGGCATATGAAAATGGGAATCTTTAGTTATTCTTTAAATATCTTTAAAAATCTTCTCCTCCTAAACCAGTTGGCCAATCAAGCTGAAACTTTGCAGGGATGTTCCTTGGGTGAAGTTCTTTAAAAGTTGTTAAAAGAATTTAATTCCGTCAAAAACTCTGGATGCCGCGGCATTTGAAAATGGGAATCTTTAGTAATTCTTTAAATATCTTTAAAAATCTTCTCCTCCTGAACCAGTTGGCCAATCAAACTGAAACTTTGCAGGGATGTTCCTTGGGTGAAGCTCTTCATTAGTTGTTAAAAGAATTTCATACCGTCAAAAACTCTGGATGCCGCGGCATTTAAAAATGGGAATCTTTAGTAAATCTTTAAATATCTTTAAAAATCTTCTCCTCCTTAACCAGAATGCCAATCAAGCTGAAACTTTGCAGGGATGTTCCTTGGGTGAAACTCTTCAAAAGTTGTTAAAAGAATTTAATTCTGTATAAAATTCTTGTAACCGCGGCTTATGAAAATGGGAAATTTTAGAAAATCTATTTGGTCTTTTTTTTCATAGACTACGAGGCCAAAGGCGTTTATATTTTACATAGAACTTAATCATATGGTTCTCTACCAAGTTTTTATATATTTAATCTCTGGGGTCAAAAATGGCCCCGCCCCTGAGGTCCGAAGTTTGGAAAAATGCTTAATTTGAGCAATTTCAAAAGACTTCACCTCTTGAACTATAAGGTCTAGGATGTTCATATTTGGTATGTAGCATAACTAGATGGTTTTGTACTATATCACCAAAAGTTGTCTTCCTCGGGTCAAAAACGGCCCTGTACTAGGGGTCCAAAATTGGGAAAAACACAAAATTTGAGTATGCTAAAAAAAAAAGAAATCTTCATTTTAAGGAGGAGGGCATTTATATTTTGGGTGAAGCATATCCTGGCTGTTATCTATTAGTTTTGATTAAATTATGCCTGTAGGTCAATAAACACCCCTTCCCTGGGTGTCCAAAGTTTGTAAAAATGCTCAATTATACCATGTTCAATAGTCTTTTCCTCCCAATGTACAAAGTCTAAGGCATTCATATTTGGTATATAGCATATCCAGATGGTTCTCTACCATGTTGGCTAAAATCTTAGCCCTGGGATAAAACATGGCACTGCCCCAGAGGTCAAAAATTTTGGAAAACACTCAATTAGAGCAACATCAATATAAGGTGATGGGCATACATATTTGGCATGTAGCATGACTAAATAATTTTGTTCCATGTAACAGGAAAACATGCTCTTAGGATAAAAAATGTCTCTGCTCCTTGGGTCGAAAATTGTGTAAATCGCATTGAAAGAATTCTTGTTCTTAAATATAGGTTCCAGAGCATTTACATTAAAAACATAGGATAACATTATTGTTATCTACCATGTTCACATCCTTTGGACAAACATGGTCCTTCCCAAGACATCCAAAGATATGAAAAAAGCTCAATAAGAGCATGTTCAAATATCTTCCACTCCTCATGTATAAGTTGTAATGCATTCGTATTTTGATTTATAGTACATCCAGATTGTTCTCTACCAAGGTTGCTAAAATTACACCCATTGAAGTATCAGACAGTAATAAGAGTTTGATTGAAATCTAAATACAAAGAATTTCAGGTAGAAAACACTGTGAGAAATGGATAAATTGCTTGTCACTCCCTTTCTCACTATGTTTTTTTTCAAACCTGAGAGTGACAAACTCTTGGATAGTTTGGTAATGGATTAAACAATAAAGCCAAAGGAATTCAATTGTATTGTAAAGCATTACTGGATTGTTTTGTACAAAGCCCAAAATCTTATATTTGTTTTATTTATTTTGCTCAAGTTGTGTCTTTTTTATACTAAAAAGTACTGTAATTTGCAGATGCCTCAGGTGAGCGATTTAGGACCATCATGGTCCTCTTGTTGTTCCCAAAAGATGATGCCCTTTTGCTGTATGGGTCTCATTTATAAGAAAAACAAATATCGGAAAAGAAATTCTTTTCAAATAATTTGCTTCAACAACAATATCCTTATTATCATGACAGATTTCATTAGAATGTCTAAAATTTCTGTCAACAAATCAGTATAACTAAACATCAAGTATGCTCCCTTAGGAAACAAAAACCCTGGATAAAGATTGATTTGTTTGTTTCCTTGGAAGTGATTGCTAACTGATTAGAAAGAACTGAAAAAAAACCCATTTTTTTTTAGACTTTGTGGGTTAAATCAGTTTTCTTAGAAAATAAGCTGTTTTTCTGGAAAAAAAAAATTCTTAGTTTCTTCACACAAAATTTATTTGAAGTGTATAGTCATTTGTAATTGTTATTTCTCCTTTCATTTATTTACCCAGTTTCCTCAACCTTTTTGAAGGTTTTTTAACATTCTAGTTCCAACTGATTACTAATATACCAATCAGAGTCCAGTAAATAGTCAATATTCACTCTGTATTAACTCTGCATATATCATGTTATTAGCTCATCCAGGTTTTTGTATTTACTGTTGACAGAGTTTCACAAGAAATTTTGATAATAAAATAATAATTAGAAAAAAAAAATTCATCCCTATATTGTTTGTACTTGTTAGAATCATCACAGATAAATACTTTGCAGTTGTGTAAACCCATTACAAGGTGACAAAATATAAGACTGGTCCAAATTCAAAGATGTTGCGGAAGAAAAAATTGGTGGATAAGGAAAAAATGCTTATGAATTGCTCACGGTGTTTACCAAAGCTTTTTTCTTGGGGGCGTCATTGTGTGGGAATGGGATAAATGTAGTTTACTGACTTTGATAATGAATGGAGCTAGATTTGTTATTTTTTAACACTGAAAATGATAGTTGTTTTTGTACTTTTCATGGAAGTCCTGCTCAATCAAGATTGAGAGGAAAACATGTAAAACTTTGAAGTGGTGAAAAGTTTTCTACAAAATTTAGACTGTTATACAAAAAAATCATAATCCAGGTAGATCAATTGAAATGGAGTTCATTTAAGAGATGAAGAGAATATTTTTTTGTTTTCATGGAGGTATGAACCGAAAAAACTAATCACACTGTATGAATACGCAAAGCGGATTCATACATTGTATGATTAGGCTTCTCGGTTCATACCTCCATGAAAACAAAAAATATTCTCTTCATTACTTATAATTTAATAACATCAAGCGAAAAAATCGAAAGCTCTACAATTTGATACCTTTTTTGTATGGGACTATTTTGTGCAGAAGCATACAAAATAACTGCGTGATCAAAATTTTGTTCATGGAGTTATGAATAATATTTTTCGACCAATCAGAAAGCTCGTTTTTGATAGACTAAACTAAAAATTAAATTATATAAATATCTATTTCAATATTGACAGTCTTTATTAGATGAGCCAAACCCAAACAGCCCTGCAAACAATGTGGCGGCAAATCTGTACCAGGAAAATCGACGTGAGTATGAGAAAAAGGTCAAGGTTATTGTGGAGGAGAGTTGGATATTTCACGGAGAAGTGACTGTTAGTTCGTGATGGTGGGACATTGTATTTTAATATTTTATTTTTGTTATAATCGCTTAGAAAGTGTACTTTATTGACTAAAATGAAAAAAGACTGCCTTGCAAGTTTACAAAACTTTAAGGTTTTGAAGTCTGTGTAGACTTCTATATCAGGTTTAAAGAACAATTGCTGTAAAGATTGCTTTATTAAGAATTCATCTTAATGTACATAAATACTTTTTTTGGTCCATTGAGGTTTCTCATCTTTTATGCTATGTATTAAATGCAGTAGACTTATGAGTAATCTAAAGACATAAGCTTTCTTTAATAGTCAATAGATATTTATTAAATTTGATGTTCGGGAACCAGAAAAGAAGGAGCAATTTGAAATCAAAATGGATAGTTTTGTCTCCACTTAGCATCGATATTAAACAATGTTAGTGTTTTTAACATTTAACAAAAAAATACAATAATTAATTGGCAATTTTTCCTTTTCTGACAATGGTTTCTAAATTCCGTTTGTCAATTTGTCACAAGAATGAAATTGTGTATTAAAGGTAGGTATCAATGTTTTTTCATGCAACATATTTTGATTACTCTTATTCCCTCTCGTATACTATTTTAATACAATATTCTGAAAATCAGTTTTGCTGAAATCAGAGATCGTTTTTCGGAATAAACCAGGGAATTTCCCTAATAAACTACATAGTTCGTTAACCTATTTTTAGAATAAGCAGAGACAGTTGCAAAGAATATTGGGCCATTCACGCACTGTGATAACCGTTGGAAACCCGTATTCAGTTTGAAATTGCTCTAACCAACGTCATAGTTTCATCATCAGGAGTTATGTTCGCTAGCCGGTCTTCAATTCTGTAAAGATCAGTCCAAAACAGCCATAAGCGCTTAATCTAATACAGACACTTGTCGTTTTTTTGTGCTAACCACTAGTATTTGATGTGACATAATTTAGGACGATCGTTGTTTCGATTGTCAATTTGTTGCCTTCCGTTGACTTTGGGTCATTTGCAGTTTTAGTCATGCGGTGTTGACAACCGAATTCCGTGATTTCTATAAATAACCTGGAATTCCGCTGAGCTTTTCGTATGTAACCAAAAAAAAACACTTTAAGACTACCAGATTACCGCGAAGACGTATCTCACTGAATTTTAAGTAGGAGGCGCCCGTTATGACGTATTTTAGGCGATTGGAAATTTTTTCTCATCTAGGTTTCAGAAACATCGATACCTCCCTTTAAAGGGTTTGTAATTGTAATTATCATTTTGACTTCAGATTCTCTACTTCATGTCTCAGGAATTCTGGCACACTAAGCATTTTTCAGTTAAGAAATGGAACTCGATTTGCTAAAAGTAAAAATAGGATAACTAGATTTTTCTTTAAATTTTCATCCTTTTAATCGAGGATAATTTTTGAGTGGATTTGATTTTTTAAAACATTCACATGAGCAGTGTACATTTTCTTGAATAACTTTCTATATCTGAAAAGCAAAATTGCCAAACCTCCAGTAAACGTTTAAGAGATCAGGTGTAAATACTGTTAAAGATGCTGCATAACATTTTTTTGGAAACATTGGTTTCTATTGACTTACCACTGGTCCAGTCCACTGACTCAGCTGCCCAACTCAAAGACTGCGACTGGAAGTTCCACTTCAACATTAAACAGTGTTATTTTGTAAAATTTGTGGCCAGTAACATAAAAAAGTTAGATTTTGGTTGGCGACTTTAACGTGGAAACTACGGCTTGAATAAGCAATACTAACACTGGTTAGTAACAACAATGCTTCACATAAATGTCGGCCAATGTCACAGTTCATATTATCTTCCGGTCTAAATGAATGATTTGATTGCTCATTTGACTTTTTGACAGACAACGGTGATTGATCAATTTCTGTTGAGTTTGTTGCTTAAGCTCATTATCTTGTGATGAAATAAGTCGAAGTTAGAAAGTTTTGGCAACTTACCACATAATATAAGTGTTTGTTTATTTTTTAGATATTGGCAAACTTTTCATTTTTCTATCCATTGAAAAATTATCCTCTTTATCCAGGGCAGAGATTTCAGTGTGTTTTTCCTATTATCATCTTGTGATATTATAGATTCATTGATAGACTTTGAAAAGTTTTTGTTGTATTTTGTATGTTTTATTTGGTTTGGTATGTAAGATACCAGCAAACACTTTGGATTAAACATCTCTATTGTATGTCATGTGTATATTTTGTGCTCTTGTTTTTACCCTTTACAAGACAACGAAACTTTAGACCCGTCAAAAGTCAAAGAGACCGTAGGACCTGAAATTTGAGCATCTCATAGAGTAGAAAAACACAAATACATTAGGATTTTTTACAAGATGTGAGCTCGGTCAATTTTAATGTTACTCTCCTAACACGCCAGTCGATGTCTAAACTTCGACAAGCCGGACCCGTCATGTCATTTTGAGGGAAATAAGTTGCAGTGCGCGAGACAAAATTCAGAACTAGAACCTTGAATCATCTTTGGGCCAGATGCAACATAAATTTGTTAGTAAATTACCCATTACTACTTGATTTTTATTTTAATTCAAAGATGTTGCAAACGAAAATCTCAACTTCATGGAATTTTAGATATCTTTCTCTTTTTTGGTAGAACTTAATGTGAAAAACAAAGAAATTGTTTGTCACAAGCACTTTCTTTTTTCCTTATTATTTTCTCAAACTCTTGGATTTAGGGACGTAAAACGCGGGATTGTCTGGGAATGGGTCAAAAGACAATGCCCAAGGAGATCCCAAATGAGGGGTACTTACAACGTCATGACGTAAAGAGGTAAATAATTATTACGGATATTGTAACTTGATTATAAAAGCAAAAAGAAGAGACAATGACCCGACATCGTGATTGCTCCGCCCCGCGAGACATTGTGTTGGCCTACTCTATATGCTTGCGTACGTTTGGCGTTAATGAAACGCTGAACCTTATTCCATAATATTGTGGTACATGCACATCATATAATTATGTGGATAGAGATTTTTTTTCAAATTTAAAATTAAAATTTAGTTTGTGCATAGAGGTGGCATGGAAACCGGATCGACTTTGAAAACGGCCTTGAGCTTCAAATGTTAATAATGCAGCGGTTGAACCGTATTTTTTCGAACGGATATACACACGTGATGCATGTCAAGAATGGGCTCTAGCTAAGCTGTGGTGGACTTTCTTGGACGAAAAAAAAGACACAGACCTTACGGTGTGATTTGTCATCTTAAAGGAATTTACTAATCTCGATTGTCAATTAAAGGATTTTGTCTCTCACCAATGGGTAGATAATCGTAAAACTAAGCGGGATAGCAGCTGGAGGCTAGGAAAGGATGTAGTGGTAGTACTGGTGTGAAAAATACCAGGAATCCATTGGTAGGTGCTCCAGCCGCCGCGATATGACTGAAATACTGTTAAAAACGGCGTTAAACCCCATTCAATCATTCAAAAGATAAATCGACCAGTCAAATTATTTATATAGACTAGAAGCAACATTTACTCTCCGACATCGGGTAACAATAATGTAAAAAAAAAAAAAAAAAAAAAAAATCATGAAGCAATTTTGATAGTAGCCGCCGTCATAGTACAGATGGTAGCGCATCAAACTCCCAACCTTCAAAAATTGTCAAAAGCTGCATTAAACCCCATTCAAACAAACAATTTTGATAGTTCGGCGACTTTGACGTCCTCAATATTCAAGCTGTAGTAACGAATAGTTCGCTTGGCAACAATCTAACTTTTCATACGCCACCGAAGGTATCTCCTTGGCGCCCGTCCGGCCAATTTCTTGTTAACCCTATCCTGTACAATCCCTTGTTTTTACGTCTCTGTGATTTTATACTTGAGAAAACATTGTTGGATAAGAAGAAATCCCTTTAACAAGCAATTTCTTCCTTTTCCACAATATTTTCTATCCTGTAGATTGGTTACTTTTCAAATTACACGAACTTTTAATTAAAATCTGTAACTTCTTTCAAATTTGACCGGTCTAAAATTTTGAAAAACGTAAAAGCGTTAACACAATTCTAACATTATTGGGCGGATTTGAAAGAAAATTTCACAATGTTCCTTTAGTAATCACTTCGCAACCTGGACGTCGTAACCAAGATTTAATAACAAAAAGCAAATTTTGCAAGCAAAATCACATATGGGACACCACCAAAATACACTCCTTAACCCATTCACACACAAGAAAATTTTAGACTGGTCCAAATTAAAAGATTTGTAGACCACAATTTAAAGCTCATGAAATTTTGGATTTTTTTTTTACTTTTTGGGTAGAAAACATTGTTGATAATGAAGAAATTACTGTCACAAGCAATTTCTTCAATTTCCACAATGTTTTCTAAAGCTGTTTTCTTTGGAGGTGTCTAAAAGCTTCATTGAGTGGGAATGGGTCAAATGCGGTTACTTTTTATTACAGTCAGGTAAATGACTGTAATATGGCACTTGACGGAATTCCCTTTGCTTCTAGGGAACCTGAAGTCGATTTAAAATATGTGTCATTGCAATAAATTTCTCGTAGTACTAGTTGAAAAAGTAAACCCATTCATGAAAAAAACACGGAAAAATCCTAATCGCGTAGTGATTAACCCATTCCAACCCAATCCCCCCTTTTTACGCCCCTCGAGAATAAAGCTTTGGAAAACATAGTGGAAAATGAAGAAATTGCTTGTATCAAGCAATTTCTTCATTATCCACAATGTTTTCTATCCAAAAAGACGGAAAAATTCAAAATTTCATCAACTTGAAATTGTCGTCTGCAACTTCTTTCAATTTGGACCAGTCTAAAAATTTCTCGTGTGGGAATGGGTTAAGGTTGACCTCGACATGTACTTGTGTTTTTACCATTTCAACTGATATTCTAGACATGCACGACGCCTACTAGATTTTGAGCGGTATTTAGAACCAAGTCACGATTATAACAAGTTATACAGAGATGTATGCTGGATTCGTTTTGCTCGACCAAGTGCTCAAAGTCACAATAAACACATTTTGAAAAAATCAGGGGGTAATAACTCATTTAAAATCACAGATCAGCATTTCAAATCTTTCCAATGCGTATTTTTCGTACACGAGAATTTTATTCCCAAAAAAAGTCGGTGAAATCGAACCCGCCATATACGTTAGGATTCCCGAGAAATGGCTTTTAAATATTTCGAAATTACAATTTGTAAAGATTTCACTGATGCAATGCTTTAAACTACTGGTTTTTGACGCAGCCAGTCCTATGTATGTAAGTAGGCTGTCCCGGGACAGTCCGGGTAAAAAACCATTTCTTTGTTGAATAAATACTTCCTACCCGAAAAGTATGCGGAAATCGGTTTATATTTACAGCGAAGCTTCCGCAATCCTTCCATGCTCAAGTGGACTCGGGCAAAATGACCACAACTGTCGACGCGCCGTCAGTCAAACAACATATTTTACCTTTCTTTGAAATGCCGCCATGTCAATTGAACAAGTAAAAGCTTTATGCTTTATGCTGTTTCTTGCAGTTTGTTAAGAAATGTAAACTCCGCTTTTCCGTTTCTAAAGTCAGTGCATGTTTTCTGTGAAAAGTGTCTTGAACCGTTCGAATGAACAATAGTTGGACCTGAAGTGCAGTAGTAGTCCCGTTTCGACCTCAATCAATTGTACATGAATGAATTCTGTCTGTCACACATCAAGAAAACCGGGAATACCACGGTTGGGAACGCAAGCACATGCTATGATTAATTTATTCGGATCCGGATTATTCCAAGGTTAGGACTTGGCACCCGAAACCCGACATTTTTGAGTAACTCTGATTTTGCTGAGCACATTCGCTTAAAACCCGGAATATGTTGTTCTTTGGAATATATGTTCACTAACAAAAGAACAACATATTCCAATAAGGGACAAACTATAAAAGCATTGTAAATGATTTTTGCCTTTCTTCGACATAGACGTCTTTCTAGCTCTTCTCCTAGGCGGTCAGTAAGTGGATTTGAAAGTAACCAAGGTACATCGATCATGCATTTACATTTCATTCCTTCGAATTATCCCCCTTACTTCTCAAAACTGATCAGCAAAACAGATTCATGTTAGAGAATATAGAAACTTTCCAACCAAAATTGTATATATTTGACCCTTTCCTGTTTTTCGGAAATTTCAGACTGGTCCAAATTCAAATGTTTTGCAAACGACAATTTAAAGTGGAACTTATCTGAAAAATAATCATTCAGTAGGGTAGAAAATATTATGGAAAAAGAAGAAATTGCTTCTTTTTCCACAATGTTTTTTTCAATTATATAATCGCGGGGTCCTTAAAACGAGGGAATGATCAGGAAAGGGTTAAGGACAACCGCCCTCCGATGTTTTCACAAGTCTTAGAACACAGAGGCGTACAAATCAGGGATTGAACAGAAAAGTACTTGCGAGACTCGAAGCGATTCAAAGTTCCTACCAACGATGATCGAACAGTATGTAAATAGTCGAGCGTTGGGAATCGCATGCGGCGCTCTTGCTCATTTTTTGCTTGCAGAATAACTTTGTGGTACTAGGCGAAAGACTTCAGATAATAATCTTTGAAAATCACAATCCGATAAAGCAGAATCACTTTAACCCATTCCCACACAACAAAATTTTACACTGGTCTAAATTGAAAGAAGTTTTAGCGACAATTTCAAGTTGACGAAATTTCTTTTTTCCGTCTCTTTCGATTTAAAAAAAAAGATGCGGATAATGAAGAAATTTCTTGATACAAGCACTTATGTGCAGGCTGATCTTGGTTTACACCTCCTTCCAAAACCGGAACATTCCGGGTTCAGCATGACAAGCGTTAACCCATTCCCACACAAGCCCTCCTTTTTACGCCCCTCAAGAAAAAAAGCTTTGGAAAACATTGTGGAAAATGAAGAAATTGCTTGTATCAAGCAATTTCTTCATTATCCACAATGTTTTCTTCCCAAAAAGACAAAGAAAATTTAAATTCCACCAACTTGAAAATATCTTCTGTAGCTTCTTTCAATTTGGACCAGTCTAAAATTGTGTTGAGTTGGAATGGGTTAAGTTAAAAACCACCAATTGCGCAATTCGATCAATTTCAAAATGATATCTATCATACACTCTGAGATTTGCTGCAGGCAAAATTTGGGACGTAGGGATGGACGTATGGAAATACAGTCAGAAAGATGGACACGTGCTATTATTGGAAGGGGGACCTTAATGTCAGATTGGATAAGAACATTGCCAGAAAAGGATAAATTTATTGTGATAATCATAATTTTGCCTTTTATATCCCCGGGAGTATAGTAATTTGCCGATATCCGTCAGTCTGTCTGCGATCAGTACACTTAACGCAAAAAGTTCTGTTAATCGAAAGCTGTTAAAAATACATGAGTCATATTTAAGACAAAGGTTTAATAGCATTGATAAACATCAGTTGGTTGTATCAAATCCGTGTTCCAAAGTAAAGGTCTCTTATCAAGGTCAGGTAAACGCAAAAATTCGACTTTTTGCTGTCATTCAAAAATCATGGAATATACATGACTGAATTTTATTGTTAAACTTTAGCGATTGCCCTTAAGTTAATTTTAAATGCATGTTCAAGACACCTTTTTACGCGTGCGAGTTTTCTAAGGGATATTATGGATTTTTCTTATTATGTACTAGTATTATACATTTTGTTAACAGGATTCCGTCAATATTCAGTTTACGGATCGCTGGCCACGCCCACTGAGCCCGGACAAGAAGTTTCATTTCGATATTTAAAGGGGGTTATTTTTCAAAATTTATGCCAAGTAATATGTAACAAAAATTTAAATGGTTGTTTGGCGAATTAAATTGTCGTAACCACAGCTCAAAAATCGTTAGGTCGCTAAACCAACAAAAATGCTGCATATAAAAGTCGGCCATTCATCGGACTTCAAAGGTCATTTCCGGTTTAATTGAATGTTTTGATTGGTCGAATGATTCATTGATTGACGATCGGGATTTGCCATTTGCTAGGAATGACATTTATACCGAATTATTAAATTGCTCTTTTCACAATTTAATAATTCCAGACCAGACGACAAATTTATAAGCAAACATTACAGCAAAATCATAAGCAAACATATTATGTTTGCTTATGATTTTGCTGTAATGTTTGCTTATAAATTTGCAGACAATTTCTTAAACCATTCCCCACTCAATAACATTTTTTATCCGTAATGTTTACTAATCAAAAAGACAAAGGATTTCGAAATTTCATCGTATACATTTTGTCGTCTGGAACTCCTTTCATTTTGGATCAGCCAAAATGTTGTCGGCTGGTAATGGGTTGAGATCACGTGAATCCAAATGGTTGTCTTTCCCGCCCCGAACTCATGTACGTGATCTGGTTGGGATTACATCGACTTGCGTGCTTGCGTGAAAATTTACAGTTCATTAAACTAAGTGAAACTCGGCCGAGTGACCAGGTTAAAATGGAATTCCTTATCACCTGTTTGGCATTTTACAAGCATTTAGACAAGAAAATGTATCCCATGTAATGACATGAATATCGTAATGATTTAAATGTTTAAGATCTCACTTTTTACCGATCTATTCTCCAAACCTTTACAATTTGTTGGCCCAAGGAAAGTTAATCAGTAATAACGAAATCACTAGAGAAGTTAGTTGAGTTGTTTCCCTTGAACGTCCGTAAGCGTGTTTAAAGCCCTGGTCATTTGCATCACAGCCGAAGTAAGAGTAAACAAAATAAACGATGTCAAGTGAGATTCTTGGACGAAAATCTTATTCAACCACAGATTGTTTTCCATTCTAAATAACTTCATGTTTTTAGATGCTGTCTGGAATTTCTTTCAGTTGGTCTAATCATAAAATAAATGTACAAAATCGGTATATGTTAGCTTCTAAAGGGATGCAGACCCCTGAAAAAGTTGCTCATACTTTCCAATTTCTCTAAACCTAGAAATGTTGTTTTTTTTATAAATAGTAGAAAAAATCCGTATGTGTGAGTAGTAAGTCATCGACAGGTACATTGATCCCGTGACCTTGACTTGTATAAACATTTTGAAAAAGCTGTTGTTTATATTTTCTGATCTTTACAACTTCTAACTCCGTTTTTTAAACATAGATTCACCAAACGATATGCTATCATTTAGTACAAAGAGCAATAACCCTATGTGCTTGAATTTTAACAACCACCACCACCTACACCACCTGGAAAAGGCCTACATTCATCAAGCGAAAGTCTTTGACTCCAAGCCAATAACAGTTCTGATCTTGACCCTCAACTTCATTTCTTTTTCTACTTTGACATACATGTACATTATTTATTATATATTTCTATCTTATACAGACCTTCATTAGGTCATTAACTTTAACTTGATGACCTAGACCTTTGGTCATTTTTTGACAGTCATAGAAAAACATATAAGCAGATGAACATAGCCCCCCCCCCACCCCTGAAAAAAAAAAAAAAAAAAAAAAAAAAAAAAAAAAAAAAAATCGGAAAACATTGTGGAAAATGATTTTTATGAATCCACGAAATTTAAAAGGTTTTCTCCAACATCCTTGAATGTGGACCAGTCATATGTTTCGCTTGGTAATGGTTTAAGCGCCTTTCGTGACCAGGGTGTGCAATGCTGTCCTCGGATAAATCTTGTGTATAATGTTTTCGTCTTAGATATTTTTTCAAAGCAAGCATATTTTTAAACGTTTAGGCATCTAGACTCACTCTATCATGAATGCTGGTAATCAAAATCTACATTTTTTTTCATGTTTAGCAATCACACGAGAAGGACCGCCAAGAATAATCATACCGAGAAAAAATTAAAACACGACACTCCGACACTCTCAATTGTTCAATAAGGGTACGTTCAATATCCCATAACGTCTGAGGTAGAATGGCTTGCTGACGTACACGGCGGCCAAGTTCGTCCCAGATATGCTCAATCGGACAGAGGTCAGTGATGCGAGAAGGCCAGTCTAAGACTAAAACTGGCATTTCTTAGAAAGTTCTTCGTTAGAAATGTTGTGTGTGGCCTAGCATTGTCTTGCTGAAACGTATAAGACCAGGGCCATAGCTTTAAAAAAAGGGAAGCAAAAAGGGTTGTAAAATATGATCCCTGTACTTGTTAGCGATTAAGTTGCCTTGAACAACAACAATAAGAACAAAAACATCCCCACACCACTGGACTCTCATCTCCAAATCTGTCCACTTCTCTGACACATGCTTGAGCATGATGTTCTCCAGGCCTGTAGTACAAATATACTCTACCGCCAGTAAACCGCAATGTGGATCACGATTCGTCACTAAAGACAATCGAGTTCCACTGCATCTGATTGAACTGTTGGTGCCGTATGGCCCATGTCAACCTGTTGCGTCTACGATAAGGTGTAAGAACCAATCCATTATGTGGCTTTCGAGCTTGAAGTCCAGTTGCTCGGTTCCAAACAGTTTGGAAACTCTCTACAAGTGGAGGTTGCTTACGTTTCGCAAACATACTGATATCAAATCACTCATACCGCTCCGGGTCTCGGCCGACCCTATTTGGTGTACACAAAGTCCTTAAACTAATTATTGTTTGCCATGAGCAAGTTATTGCTCTGGTAACAGTGGGTATAGACTGAACAGTCAAAAGCCTTCCAATAACTTCTTGGAGTTGCTCATTTAAAAGTCGTGGCATTTCCTATTTGCTGTGCCATAGCCTTTTATTCCAAAACAGGAGAACAAAAATATGGGAAACTTCAATAGTGTTAAGTTTTCATCTTCGTTCGGTATAATTTCTGCTACTATTTCTATAACCATTTTCATTCGCCTATATAATACTACAGCATCTCTCTTTATTATGCTCCCCGAAGGACGAGCAAATAACCTCCTGTCCGTCCGTCCTTCCGTTCTCCGTCGGTCCGACCGGCCCGATATCTTCAGATCGAGATCCAGACAAATTGGATGAATTTTCACACGTGAATTAATTGCACCGACGTCTTTGTGTCCCGGTTTTTGGATAGCGCCAAAGTCAAAGTCACAGTTCAAGGTCAAAGGTTAAAATTGACCTTGTCCAAGCATAGCTCCTTCAATTATGGATTGATTTCAAGTTAACTTGGCACAATTTTTTCTATCATTAGTAGATGTACCATTTGAAAACAAAATTAAACAAAACAAAAACAAATTCAGATAGCTTTAAGGCCAAGGTCACAAATTGAAAAAAAAGTTGAAATAAGGTCCTTCAACTATGGATAGATTTCGAAGTAACTTCACAAAATTGTTATCTATCAAGAGTAGATGTGCAATTTGAAAAAAATATATATTCATAAAGTTCTAAGGTAAAAATCACAGTTCAAGGTCAAACGTTGAAATTAAGTATGTCCGGAGCATAGCTCCTCTAATCATGGGTGGATTTCAAAATAACTTAAAACAATTGTTCTCTATAATGAGTAAACGTGCAAAACGGATTTCTCCAAAGTCAAAGTCACAGCTCAAGGTCTAATGTTGAAAATAATCATGTTCTGAGCACAGCTTCTAAAATTATGGTTTGAATTGAAAATCATTTACACAGTTTCTCTATCATGAGCAGATGTGCAATTCGAAACAAATCTTCAGGTAGCTCTGAGGTCAATGTCACATCTCAAGGTCGAACGTGAAAATTAGCATTTCCAGAGCATAGATCCTTTAATTATAATGGATTTTGAAATAACTTTACTGAATTGTTTTCTATCAAGAAGAAGAATATGTGTTATTTGAATATATATTTTATATGTGTCACAGTCTAAGGTCAAACGTTGAAATTAAGCATGTCCGGAGCATAGATTCTTTAATTATGGATGGATTTCAAAATAACTTTACACAATTGTTCTCTATCATGAGTAGATGTGCGTTTGAAAACAATGATAAATCTAAGGTTAAGGTCACATCTCGAGGTCAAACATTAAAATTAAGCATGGCCGAATCATAGCTCCTAAAGTTATAGATTGATTTCAAAATGACCTTGCACCATTGCTCTTTATCGTGAGAAGATGTGCCGTTTGAAACATTTTTTAAGATAGCTCAAAGGTCAGGGTCACAGCTCATGCATGTATGGAATAGGGCGAGCATAAACCCGCATCTGCGTCTATCGGTCCGTTCGAACCATTTTCCTTGTTTATTTTTATCTTTTGTGACAGGGCTATATTCGGGGAGCACAATCCGTCCCAGACGGCTCTTTTTTCCAACAGATAACAAAATTATTTTATCAAAGCCAAACACACCAGGAAAATTCAGGCACAAAAACCAACAACAAAAACCGACTAACTCACAAAACAAACAAAATAGAGATTTCAGCGAATGTGAACCGAGAAATTATTTTTCAAATTAAAGGAAATATGGAGTAATTTTCTCTCTAGAAAATGAGATTTACGACCAGTTTTCTGTCTCATCAACCCAGACATGTTATTGGGGGACGATATGATGAAGAGACAATATTGAAATTTTACCCTTTCATAACTACCATAGTTCCTGGAATATGAGCCGCGGAATTTTCCGCGGAGAATTTTCCTTTTATCCTCCCCCCCTTTTTTTTTGAAATTTTAGACAGGTCCAAATTGAAAGAGGTTGCAGACAACAATTGGGTGTAATGAAACCATCCTATATGCTGGGAAATATTGTGTGAAAGACAGGAGAAATTGCTTGTTACACGCATTGTTTTCTTTTTCCACAATATTTTCTGGAGTATAAAATCACAGCAACGTAAATTTCTGGATTTGTACAGAAAAGGGTTAACCCATTTCTAGGCGACTTTTTCAACAAGTAAATTGTACAAGAAGATACATGCGACATATGTCCAAATGTTTATCTTCCTTTGTCACAATATTTTTCTCATTTTTCTCATTCACTATTAAGCGAGTCAAGATGCGGGGTCACTAGGTAATGGGATGAATATTATCCAATGAGAAAATCAAAGTACTGAAAGCTAGCAAAGCACTGTTTTGTCATGTAATCTTCTTTGCCATTTGTAGGGTACAAAACATTAAGGACACTGAAGAAATTGCTTGTTACAAGCAATTTCTTCATTGTCCACAATGTTTTCCAAAGCCTCCTGGGGGGGAGGGGGGGGGGTAAAAAGCGGGATTGAAAGGGAATGGGTTGTATGGCATTCTTTTGAAGGTGTCCTCCACAATTTGAAAAAAGTTAATTCATGTGGCTAGTCATTTTAACACAATATGCTCGAATATACACAAGAACTACTTCTTTGCGTAGACATCAATGGACATAGTTGTTATGCCTCCAGTGGGAGTTTGCGTTCGTTTGAACACTGAGAAGACCTCAAAATTTTGTCTGTTTACTTAAGCTATCAAAACTGACACTTTGCTAGCTAAAAATAGGAGAATGACAGATTATATTTTGTCGATTGTGCTTGTAGGTACAATCTAACTATAGATATTAATAGATGACAAAGTCTCCACTTCAAATTTGACCAATCACGGCTGTTAATCAAGGAATCAACCGACCAAATAAATAATTCATTCAGGCCAGAATTGAGCTTTGAACTCCGAGATTGGCCGCCATTTTTGTTGGTTTGGCGACTTACGTCACAACTACAGCTTATTCAAGCTGTAGTTTCGACGTGTATGTCGCCAACCAACCATTTCACTTTTTTATTACGTGCTACTGGCTATAAATTTTGTAAAATAAGGACGTATATAAAATCGAAGCGGAATCTCATAACGGAGTCTATTGCGGGGAAAATGGAGTTAAAAGGCGGGGCAAGCGGTTGGTCAACTCAGATGGCAAGAAACCTTGTTTATGGAACCCTGTAGAAGATTGTTAACCCTGTCCTGTACACATCTGGGATTTTACGTCATGGTAATTTTATACTTGAGAAAACATTGTGGAAAAAGAAGAAATTGTCGTCTGCAACCCTTTTCATCTCGGACAAGTCTAAAATTAAGGAAAACACAACAACACGAAAACAACAACAACAACACAAAAAACAAACACCCCCCACACACAATCAACAACAACAACAACAACACCCCCCCCAAAAAAAACAAACAAACAAAAAACACAACAACAACAACAACAAACAAAAAAAAAATAAAAAAAAAAAAAAAAAAAAAAAAAAAAAAAAAAAAAAAAAAAAAACTGGTTAACTGTTAAACTCAAGGAAGTGCGCAGAACTGAAATATTGTATATATTTTGGATGGTTTTATATATATGCTTAATTTAAAGAAATAAGGCGTGAACTCCATGACAAGCGTCGACTTGCAACGATAACTAAGGATCAAACTATATGTTTATATTCATGTTTATATTCAATATTTCATTCGTTTAATTTCAATATTCAAATGCCTGAATTGCGATTTCATTTCAGGAAAGGGGTATAGATGGAATTTTGTATTGAGCCCTAAATCAAGATCCCTATCACTAATGAGTTATAATCTTCGTTTTGAATCTAAATGGGAAAAAAGAAAGACGTTTTCATGTATTTCTAATACAGTTCAAACCATTGGTACGCCATGTTGAAAAGAACAACGCAATCTAGATTTAACTTGAAGTTGCCTATGATATAATATATGGTCAAGAAATATTTTAAGTTTTACCATAATGTGTGTGTGTGTGTGTGTATGTGTGAGTGAGTGAGTGAGTGTTTGTATGTGATTAAAGAAGGTCTAACAACTGGGATTTCGAATAAATAAAAGTGATATTAGCTTCATAAGAAAGTTATAATGTTAAAACGAAGTTATTTTTTAGCCACTGTGCGTCGTATTCTAGGTATGGTTTTCGTTCCTTCAACAACAATATATTATTATTTTGACCCATTCCTACACAACCCCCTTTTTACGCCCCTGCAGAAAAAGCATCGGAAAACATTGTGGAAAATGAAGGAATTGCTTGTATCAAATGATTGCTTCATTACCCACACTTTTTTCTATCAAAACGTCCAAAAAAGCCACCCATTTAAAATTGTCGTCAGCAGCTTCTTTATTAATTGGACCAGGCAAAAATTTTGTAGATTCGGAATGGGTTTAAACCAGGAATTCTCCTTGACCAACAATTAAACAAGGTTAAGAACTATCTTTCGTTTATTTGTTCACTTAAGAATTCAAAAGCCTTCTTATCACCAGAGGCCTGTGCAAAGAATTGAGGATAAAGTATTTTGTGAAATGCTTGATCAGCAACAACTTGTGTTTCTCTACGTTATTAGATCAAGCCGAATGTAAACGATTGTTGACCGTAAATGTACAACAATCATCTGTTTGGTTATGTGAAATGACGCCAGTGGCATACTTCATGGACGAACGCGTTATTCTCTATGACTAGCGGAACTGAAAAGGTCGCCGTGATGTCATCAATTTATGTTAACAAACTGTTTCATTTGAAAATGTCCGATGGTCGATTGTGTATCATCGTGAAACCGTACACTTCTCAAGTGTTTTGGTGTCTTTTTTTAATTTCTGTTTTAACCCTTGTCATGCTGGATAAAATCGTCTACAAAATTGTGTTGAAATCAAAGGACTGATAGCACAGAAAGCACTATAAAATCTGCGCGTACGCACTAAATTACAAGTGCAAAGTAGAATTGTATCAATTACAATCTTGATAATAGCAATTAACCACTTATTTGCTACTGACTTTATGCAAAAGTATTAGATCTAAAGAACAAATTGCACCTCTTAATAGCAACTTCTGGATTATTCCAACTAAATTATTGCCAAATTGGTGTTAGCAGGATTCCACTGTACTAGCTATGGTTACAAAAGAAGTTGCCTTCAATAACGTGTACACAATTTATTGACGATTCTACCCACCTATCAAAGCTAGAGCAGGGCGTGTTGATGGATCGTCCTTAAGGAAATCAACTTGTTGGACCAGATCCCCCTAAAGACTCACCAAAAACATGGTAAGTGATATAGACATGGTAAAATGGTGCTGCGTCAGAAATGGGGTCGGAGAGAAGAGTCAGGAATGATTTTTTCCCAATTTTTATAGTAAACCCATTCCCACCAGATGAAATTTTACACTGGTCCTAATTCAGAAAAGTTGCAGAAGGCAATTTTAAGTTGATGAGATCTTTAAAATCTTTGTCTTTTGGAGTAGAAATCATTTTGGATAATGAAGAAATTGCTTGTGGCAAGCAATTTCTTCATTTTCCCGAATGCTTTCTGAAGCTTTCACATTGAGTGACGTTTAAAAGCGTCACGGTGTGGGGATGGGTTAAGGGTCAATAGATACAAAAATTGATCCATTTTCGTGTGAATAAGTTGTCACTAACCTCGAGTGCGATCTCTTCTCTGGATGACATGAAAGTCGCAACTACAGCGTTTTGACTTCCCATCGACAAAATAGTTTTTGCCTATTACCACCTGAGACACAATTACAGACTGGTTCAAATTCAAAGGAGATACAGACAACAATTTTCAGTTTATGAAATTTCAAAACAACAACAACAACAACAACAACAACAAAAATCTTTCTCTTTTTGGGTGGAAACATAGTGGAAATGTAGGAATTGCTTGCAACAAGCAATTTCTTCATTTTCAACAATGTGATTTCTAAAGCTTTTTTCCTGGTGAACGTAAAAAAGCGATATTGCATGGGACATCAGAGGTGTAGACAAGTGGAGGTAACATAATTCTAAAATTCTTATTTCTCAACGAAACTCTATGTTGTGGGTACTCATTTTAATCGTCTCGTCGAGACGATTCAAATGAGTAACCTACAATATAGGGTTTATGGCAGTTTTGGTGAAATATTTCAATCTAAATAAGAATTACGATCTCTATCTGTAGCTCTGAATAAACATGATAAACATGGTGACTCTGGTTTGGAAAAAGATATAGTCTTTTCCTTTTTAGCTTCAATAGGTGAACGCAAGCAGAAGTTTGTCATTGTGTAATGTCCGTTGTATGGCCGTAAACTTTTCCCTTGAAATTCACCGTCTTATAAGCTAATGGTTGGATCCCAACCAAATTTCACGTAAATTTTATTTTATTTCTTATAAGAGCTTTATTCATGGCGTTTAAATCGCTAAACAAACAATATTGTTTAACCCTAAATGTCGGCAAATATTGGAGTTCAAAGTTTACTTCCAGTCTAAATGAATAATTCGATTGATCAATTGATTCTTTGATTGACAGCCGCAATTGGACAAACGCATTAAATTTCATTTTGTGACATTGTTTCAGCAAAACTTTAAAAAAAATCTTTAATTTGATTGTAAAGCTGCACTAGAGAAAAATGACATAAACTCACTATATATATCCCTTTCCTGTTTTACGAAATTTTAGACCTTTCCAAATTCAAAGTTTTTTAAAGGTTCTTAAAAGCAGAAGAAAAATTGTATTGGATTTTATTGAAAAAAAAAAAAAAAAAACAAACAAAAAAACAAAAATACCCCCCAAAAACCCAAACCAACCAACCAAACAAACAAAGAAAACAACACAAAGAAGAAGAAGAACAACAACACAGGAAAAAAAAACATAAAAAAAAAAAACAAAAAAAAACAAAAACACCACCACCACCAACAACACACACAAAAAAAGAGACCCCCCCAAAAAAAAAACCAACACAAATCCCCCCCCCCCAAAAAAAAACAACAGCAACAAACCATTTAAAAGTGTAGAAAACATTGTGGAAAAAGAAGAAATTGCTTGTCACAAGCAATTTTTTCTTTTTCCACAATGTTTCTCTCAATTTTAAAATCACATGGACGCAAGGTCAGGGATTGAAAAGGAAAGAGTTGTCCAAACTATATATCAGGACAGTCAGTTGTTTAAAATAGGCGTTTTTTATGTCGAATGGAGGACGACCTTTGTTTTCGTTTGGATCGTAAAAGAAATCTGAAAAGCTTAGTCTATGTGCTTTCTCACATTTTCTTTCGAAGTCAGATTTTTAATCGAAAGTTGGGTTCAAAAGTCATTTTTCCAGAGTCTATAATTGTTGAAATCCAATTGGTGGAATACATGCAGTCTTAGAAGAAATCTAGTTCAGCATGCGATGGAAAACAAAGGAAAAATGAAAAAAAAGTGTTCTAATGTTCTCCTTTAAGACCATAAGGCCTAGAGCTTCTATATTTTGCACGCAACCTATTAACGTTAGCATTATGGATTAGTTTCCGACATTTTACACAGAGACAAAGCATAGACACAGGCACTTCGATTCAGGAATGATGAAAAAATCCTGAATAAAAATATCGCTGTATATTAACCTATTCCAAAACAAAGACGCTTTTTGACGCCCTCAATGAAAAAGCTTCAGAAATCATTGTGGAAAATGAAGAAATTACTATTTACAAGCAATTTCTTCGGTATCTTCAACGTTTTTTACCCCAACCGTAGAAAAGAGAGAAAAATCCAAAAATTCATCAACTAAATTTTCTCGTCTGCAACATCATTCAATTCGGACTTGTCTAAAAGTTTGTCGTCTAGTAATGTGTTTAATGTCCAGGTTTTGCAGCTGTAATGTATTACAGGATCTGGCTATTTTACATGGGCACTGTTTCATATTTGCGCTAGTTAGTTCTTTCCAGTTCAATCCCTGTAAATTTATGATTGAGAAAAAAATTTCTACCCTTCTGACTGATTATTTGTTCAATTGAATCCACTTTCAATTTACGTCTGCAAGACCTTTGAGTTTGGACAGGTCTAAAGTTTTGAAAAAAACAACAGACGCCAGCCAACAAGTAAAACTTAAATTCCAGTCAAACATGGCAGCCGCGCAACCCTGTAAATATACACACTTTTAAACTGTGATTTGTTTTTAGAAAATGTCTAAAATTACTGAGTCTAAGTGACTTTGAGACAAAGAAGGATTGAATTAACCTTTCAAATGCATCCCCAATTTTTACGCCCTTCAAGAAAGAGTTTTGGATAACATTGTGGAAAATGAAGATATTGGTTGTATCAAGCAATTTCTTCATTATCAACAATGTTTATTGGATCCAAAAGGAAAAAAATCGATCAACTTGAAATCGACGTTTTCAGCTATTTTCAATTTTGACAAATCTACAATTTTGTTGTTTGGGAATCGGTTAACATGAATTTTATAAACTTTTCCTTCTTTAGCATATAACTTCCAAGATTTGCAAGCAGCATCGCTTTATGGTACTTCAACAAGAACTAATTTCTCTTTGATTGAAAATAATCCTATGTGGTTGATTTTGGGATTTCTATAGAAATCCGGCACAAAACATTCAGGCTTTTGACACCCCTAAAAAAACCACAAAAAACACACATTGGAAAATATTGTGCAAAATGGAGTAATTACTTGTTACATGCAATTCCTCCATTATCCACAATATGTCTACCCTATGAGACGAAGATTTTAAAAGTTCCACCAACTTGTCATCAAAGTGTAGTCTGCAACTTCTTTAAATCAGAACCATTCTAAAATTTTGTCGTCATGTAATTGCTTAAATATCTACTCCCCCCAAGCCATGGACAATACACCACCCGGACAAATACCGACCAGAGAAAAATCGTACATAAAATTATGGTGTACCGTTTGGGTCAAAAGTCCCCTTTAAGTCGACTTAGCACAGATAACGCGTGTATGCTTAAATGATAAAGGTAAACCCGTTTAGTTTAAGCGTGCGCTCTTATGTTTTGAAAGTGTACTTTCAAAATATGAGCGTGCACGCGTAAAAAGTAAACGCCTTCATATTGTGCGTGCACTTGTAATTTAGGCGTACGCGCAAATTTTACACCCTTGAACGCTCAGTAATTATGCGCGCGCGCCTAAATTTTGCGAGTGCACCTGTATTATTTGAGCGTGCACTGATTCATTTTAGGTGTACTACCTAAAGTGGACTTTTGACCCATTTAATGCGCCATATATAAAATAAGACAAAAGCAGACCCAGAAGAGCGTCAAATACTGACTTTATAGACAATATTGATACCAAACAGCGTCGAGATTTGAAATAATGAAGACGAAATTTCGAAATGCCATCAATAAACAATTTGCTGTAGCCTCATTCTAAGACTTTTCCGACTTTATGGTCGTAAATACAATATGGTTGAAATATTGCCACAATTCCAGGCGCTCTAGACTTGAAATTCGCCATTGTTCATTACTTATTTACAACTTTAAAATGAGAAAACTCCTTCTATTTGTAATTACTTCGAACTAATCAGCGAATCCCCCCCAACCACATGCTACGAGTTGAAACTCATTAAATTTGAATTTAACCCTTGACAAATTACCCTAACATTATATGAAGGATATCAATGGTGCCTTTTTGGATAGTAAAAAAATCAGAATAGATAAGCGATTTTACACCATTACCATATCGGTGGTTCAGCGCGAAACAGTTGTAACTGCCTATAAACAGATAGGCAGTTACAACTGTTTCGCGCTGAACCATCGATATGACAATTTTTTGGACTGGTCCAAAATGAAAGACTTCTCAGAGAACAGTTTGCAGATCGCCGGTTGTGCCCATTGACGTTCAACACAGCAATTCGAATGAAGCAATAAACGGCATAATTTTGTAACAAAAAATGTGGAAATGGACATAATTTTCAAAAATAAATCGTTTAGGTGAACTAAATGTCGAAACTATAGCTTGGCTGAGTTACCGGTAAAACATCTCTTTTCCCTGCAATGTTTTCCTGAATGTTGTCACCTTGGTACGAGACAACCAGTAGTGGTTTTGGGGAAAATCGTCAATTAGTCGATAAAACTACCTTAACCCTTTCCTGTTCAATTCCTAGGTTTTACGTCCCTATGATTTTATAATTGAGAAACCATTGTAGAAAAAGAGGAAATCGCTTGTAACAAGCAATTCTTCTTTTTCCACAATGATTTTCAACCCTGTTGAATGGTTATTTTTCAAATTCAATCCACTTAAAATTTTCGTATGAAAAACCTTTGAATTTGGACAGGTCTAAAGTTTTGCAAATCAGGAAAGGGTTAAGTACAGCTCACTCAAGTCCACAGACGAAATGATGCAGTACCTGAACTGGGCGAAAAAAGTAACCTGTACAGGGTCTAAAACATTTAACGAAAGTTGACCCCTTATCTGTAACCTAACATTCAATAGGGGGTCTGGCTAAAACACCCGGGAAAAGAAATTTGGTTCTATTAGAGGTGTATGGATTTGCCTATTTATAATAAGGCAGAGCCAGGCGATCTCATTAATAACGGGTTCAAAAAAGCGAAATTTATGGTTAGATACAGTATGTATTTGATGTACATGCATGCACCAGAAACGTCTTTTTCATTCATGGGTTTCCTCAATTTTATAGACATGCTGCATAATTTTATATTTCTTTTCATTTCATTGAATGACCACAAATAAATCCGTAGTAAAATGTATTTTGTGGAGGTTCTTTGTCACCTACCGGCACAAAAAAAGACTTAACATAAGTAATGCGTTTTAGATTTAACCTTTTCCTGTACAATCCCTGCTTTTCACGCCCCTGTAATTCTATTCTTGAGAAAACATTGTGGAAAAAGAAGAAGTTGCTTGTAACAAGCAATTTCTTCTTTTTTCACAATATTTTCTACCATACTGAATGGCCATTTTTCAAATTAAAGCCACGTTAATTTTTGTCTGCAAAACCTTTGAATTTGGACAGGTCTAATATTTTGTAAAACAGGAAAGTGTTAACAAATGAGAGGTCTTCAGAGTTTTGTAAACTGAAAAATATATATTCAACCGTGCATAGTTAAAAACGCGAAATGACATATCAAAATTACAGACAACCTTGTTTTAACGACCATTTTTTATTGAAATCAGGTTTAAATGACTGTACTTAATTTTTAGTTTCGTCTATCAGAAACGAATATTCTAGTTGGCCGAAAAATAATTCATACTTCCATGAATAAAATTTTGAGCACAACGCTAGTTTGTTTGCTTAAAAAAAAAAGAAAGGAAATCCGTAAAAAATGTATCAAAATTTGGAAATATTTGCTTTTCTGTCTTATGTTGATAAATCATTAGAATAAAGAGAATATCTTTTGGTTATCATGGAGGTATGAAAAACTTAATCACACTACGCTGGTCAACGTCCGTATCAATTATGAGTCAGATTCAACCTTTCCGTCCCGTATCAATTATGAGCCAATTATGAGCCAGATTCAACTTTTTCTATCCTGATCATAGATTATATAATTAATATCATGTTTTTCATATCCCATCAAACGAGTGGATCCAAAACGAGCCATTCCTGATAGTTCAAATGGTTAGCGCAGTAGACTGTAACCCTCGAGGTTGATTTGATCCTTGTGTTGACCCACAGGCACTTGGTTTCCAATACTTAGCTACTGAAATTCTGCTTCTGCATATAACAGCTTCTAATAATTTTTAAGCTAATGGATTTTTTGTTAGTGTAATGGATCAGTATTTTGCGAGTTTAAACCAGTTCCGTTGTCAAAATAAACAGCTTGTTATGATTTTTAAGCTAATGGATTTTTTTAGTGCAATGGATCAGTATTTGGGAGTTTAAACCAGTTCCACTGTCAAAATATCCTAAGATGTTTAAATATTTAAAGGTAAAGAAGTCTTCAAATAGGATTTCACGATAAGGAACACTTATAAGCAAACAGAGACTGGTTTCGATTATCATTCCAGTTGTTAATATTCAGTCCTGACTGCAAATGGGGTCGTTCAGGCCTTTGATTTAAAAAGAAAACCTATTTTTCATACACTTTCTCTCAACTAAACCCAATGTTATTAGCACTCGACTTTAGTCAACTTTATATTCGGAAAGACTTGTTCAAGGGAAAAAGAACCTCCCTGAGAGTGGGAAAGTATCGACTCTGGTCAGACTGCACAGTCTTACTAGAGCCAGAACTTTTCGCCCTTTGAATATTTTTTAGTGCTTAATTCCCATTCTAACTTACTATATGGATTAAAATCTGGCTATCTAATACAACTCGACAGAAAATAATCCGTAATCGGCGTGTACAAAAAAAAGAAAAAAAGAAAAGAAAACGTATTCGTCGAGTACCGTTAAACACGGAACTTTTTTGTGTATTGATGTTGGTTTTTTTTTCGGAAAGTTGGTTATTTCTTAATCATTTCAGAGAATTTCTTAATGTCATGGTATATAATAAAAGGAATATCACAACAGTGTCTTTTTCTATTTGTCGTTATCGTGTTCTCGAATCGTGTGTAGATAATTTTTTTATTGGATTCGACCGAAATATCACAACAATGTCTTTTTCTATTTGTTGTTATCGTGTTCTCGAATCGTGTGAAGGTTTTTTTTTTATTCGACCTTCGGTCTATTGGATTCGACCGAAATATCACAACAGTGTCTTTTTCTATTTGTTGTTATCGTGTTCTCGAATCGTGTGTAGGTATTTTTTTTTATTCGACCTTCGGTCTAATCCAATGAAAAACACCTACACGAGTTTCGAGAACACGATATCAACAAGTAGAAAAAAACAAAAACAAACAACAACAAAACAAACAAATAAACAAACAACCCCCCCAAAAAACACTGTTGTAATATTCCCAATATATTTAAGGAAATCGATCTCTGGTTGACCTCTGCTGGATCCTAATTCTTTCTTAAATAGTCATTTTAACCCAAGTCATGCTGAACCTGGAATATTCCGGTTTTGGCAGGAGGTTTAGACAAAGATCAGCCTCCAATAAGTGCAGTCTGATCTTGGTCCACACCGCCTGCTTGTACTTTTCCTGCCAGAGTAGTTTATTCTAAAAGAAATATTGATTTTTGAACAACAAATTCTAACAGTGCTTTAAGCCCTTTGATATTACAGCAATTCATTAAGGTAGTTTATACAGCATGACAAGGTTTAAGGGACACACGGGAGGTCCCTTTTACTAAGGGCGAGTCTCATATTAAACCCAGAACAACCATAATCCCCAATACCTCTTCTTGAAGTTGTGTTTAGTTACAAGTTCTTTAAGCAAACATCCGTTGATCGGCCGCGAGGTAGACATATCACACAAAGTGTATTGCATCATTTAGACCTCATTTCGGGGTTCATCTTCCTCAATTTTCATTCACCTGCAGGTCACAGACTACTGTATAGTCGTACTGCATTTATTGCCACCAGAAGTGAGCTTTGAACTCCAACATTTATGCTAAGCATTTTTAGCTGACAAAGCGCCAGCTTTGATAGTTTTAGTTGTCAGACTAGATTTTGAGGCCTTCTCAGAGTTCAACGAGTGCAAACTGTCACTGGAGGCTTAACCACTAAATCCGTTGAATACCTACGCCATAAAAAGTAGTTCTAATGTATTTCAGGAATAAAGCAAATTCTGCCTGCAAGATCATCTCCTAGGTACATCGTGTTTAAGGGACTCTGTTTATAATTTTCAAAGAAGTTTCAGATGACATTTTCAAATCGTTGAGAATTCTAAAATATTTATCTCTCTAGGTAGAAAAAATATGGAAAATGAAGAAATCTCTAACAAGCCATTTCTTCATTTTCCATATTGTTTTTCAGAACCATTTTTAAGGCGTGCAAAAAGGATTGTGTGGGAATGGGTTAACTCCTTGGTAACTTTAACCTTCTTTCTTTATCATGATAACGTTTGGCAAAGAAGATTACCGACCAAAACAATGCTTTGCTAGCTTACAGCACTTCTCAGTACTTTGATTGTTGGTGTTTGCTGTCTGGTGCAAAAGACGATATGGCGATACTCAAATGAAGTGAAGGATCTTCAAAAATAGGGAACATTGCTTTCATTTCTGGGAAATTGGATTAAAACAAACCGATGGTCTTTCTACCGACAATGAGAATATGATGCCGAGAGAATTTACATTTATTGAACCAATATCATCAATTAGATCCGCGCGAAGAAGAAAATTGCATCGAGAGATTCCACACAGACATGTTATAGTATCAGTGACTCTTTTCTTCCAGTCCATTTTATCAATAGGGAATATTACCACAGTGTCTTTTTCTATGCGTTGTTATCGTGTTCGAGAATCGTGTGTAGGTATTTTTTATTGGATGAGACCGAAGGTCGAATCCAATAAAAAATACCTACACACGATTCGAGAACACGATAACAACAAATAGAAAAAACACACTGTTGTAATATTCCTTTTATTATATACCTTTTAGGACATGACATTAAGAAAATTCTTTTAAATGATTAAGAAATAACCAACTTTCCGAAAAAAAAAAAAACCCGAACGTCAAAACACAAAAATAGTAGTCCGTGTTTAACGGTACTCGACGAATACGGTTTTTTGGTACACGCCGAATATTGATTTTTTTCTGTCGAGTTGTATTAGATAGCCAGATTTTGATCCATATCTTTTATATAGGTATATAATAAATTAAGTTATTATCCGAACCAGTGAAACATGCAGTTCATTATGTGGAAAAGAATGCCGTGGATGCAAACGCCTTCTTTTGAAAGTTTGCAAATGTTAAAAGTGGCCTTAAAATACTATCCAGGTAGAGAATACATAAAATGCGATGGAAATCCGTACAACACGCTATTGTCAGAAAAATGTAATTGATTGATTGATTGAATGGGGTTTAACGCCGCTTTTAACAGTATTTCAGTCATATCGCGGCGGCTGGAACACCTAACAATGGATTCCTGGTATTTCTTACACCAGTACTACCACTACACCCTTTCCTAGCCTCCAGCTGCTATCCCACTAAGGTTAACGATTATCCACCCATTGGTGAGAGACAAATGTCGGAAAGAATATGTGCCGCCGCGGGGGATCGAACCCATGACATCCAGTGATTGATGATTAGGAGTCTGACGAACTACCGACTGCGCTATGACGGCGGCGATAAAAATGTAATAATTTTCAATCTATTTTGATCTCCTATAAAAAAAAATGTACAGTATATATGTAAAAAGACATTTAAGAGATGAAGAGAATATTTTTCTGTTTCCATTGAAATCACTGTATGAATTAGCGAAGCGGATTCATACATAAGTATGATAAGTACATCAATACCTCATTTATTTCTTAACATCGAGCGAAATTGCATATGCTTTAAAAATTTCGATATTTTTTGTATGGAACTATTTTGAGCGGAAGCATACAAAATAGCTACGTGCTCAAAATATTTTTCATGGAGGAATGAATGAATTTTTCCGTACAATCAGAACGCTCATTTTTGATAGACGAAACTATAACTATTATTATTCGAATATGATAGTAAATAGGAGTCTTTACATATTTAATCCTAATTTCCATTAAATATTATTTCTCATCTCAAATGCTTCGACAATAAATTTGGATAAGTTGATAGTTTGATTAAGTAGACAAAACAGAATTAAGTTTTTTCAATAGAAGGCACGCTATGTTACCTAGGTAGTTTTGTTTTGTATTGCTGTACTGGTCACATGTTAAAAGAAAGTGATATTCAGACTGTGTTTGTTTCACATTACATATTTGACGAAATATATTTTGTTTTGGAGTTTTACGAAATTTCATGTTGTTTAGGTTCAGGATTTGAATCTTTCTTAAATTGTTTATAATATGCTAATTTTCGTGGTTGATTGAATTTCCCATTCCAAGTTGAACGAACTGACCATTCAGTCTTTGAAAAATAATCCTAGAATAATTAGAATTTACTGTTACAGTAATTCCAACTATTTGAAAACGCTAAGCTATAACTTTTTACAATATCAATAATGAAATTTTCTAAATATATATTGTTAACAATTTTCGATTGGTCAAGCTTCATTTGCGCCGCCGTCATAGCGCACCAGACTCCTAACCTTCAATGATGGGTTGTCATGGGTTCGATCCCGGCGGCGGCAAATATTCTTTCCGACATTTGTTTCTCACCAATAGGTGAATAATCATAAACATAAGTGGGATGAACAGCTGGAGGCTAGGAAAGGATTCCTGGTGTTTCTCACACCAGTACTACTACTACATCCTTTCCTAGCCCCCCCCCAGCTGCTATCCCACGAAGGTTTGCGATTATTGGTGAGAGACATATGTCGGAAAGGATATTTGCCGCCGCGTGGGATCGAACCCATGACATCCCAAAAGACAGACGCAATCAGACGACTCAGCAATTGCATGATGCATGATTTTTTTTTCAGATATTAAAAGGTGTAGAATAAAATTTTGAAAATATACTGGTTACAGGAGTTACAAGATTTTTTCAAGAATGTTCATTTTGATATTCATATGATTTATTATCTTGATATTTGAAATGTCAATTAAAAAACTCGAATGACCAATGAAATCATCCCATTTCAATTGAAGACAACTTGGACTTTATATTAAGCATTTATATAGGCTTAGAGACAAAATGTCGCAACTACAGCTTTTTAAAATGTAATTACGACGTTTGGGTCACCAATCAGCCATTTTCCTTTTTGCGGCATATTAATGGGTTTAACCCATTCCCACACAGAGATCCCTTTGACGCCCCTCAAGAAAAACAATTGGGAAAACGCTGTGTAAAATGAAGAAATTGCTTACAACAAGCAATTTCTTCATTTTTCACAATGTTTTCTACCCAGAAAATTAAAAAAAAAAAAAAAAAAAAAAAAAAAATTCATAAACTTTGTTTTGTCGTCTGCAACTCCTTTAAATTTGGACCAATCTAAAATTTTGTCGTCAGGTAATGGGTAAATATCGAAGTGAAACTTCTCGTTTGAGGTCAGTGGGCGTGGTCAGCGATCCACCAATTCACAGCTGAATCATCGCTGATAAATACATAGGGAATACTACAACAGTGTGTTTTTCTATGCGTTGTTATCGTGTTCGAGAATCGTGTGTAGGTATTTTTTATTGGATGAGACGAAGGTCGAATCCAATAAGAAATAACTACACACGTTTCGAGAACACGATAACAACAAATAGAAAACACACAGTTGTTATATTCCTTTTATCATATACCTTTAGGACATGACATTAAGAAACTTCTCTTAAATGATAAATAACCAACTTTCCGGGGGGGGGGGGGGAACCCGAACGTCAATACACAAAAAAGGAGTCTGTGTTTTTAAAACTCGACGAATACGGTTTTTTATTACACGCCGAATATTGATTTTTTTCTGTCGAGTTGTATTAGATAGCCAGATTTTAATTCATATCATTTATAGGTATATAATACAATAGTATTGTGATAATAACTGTTCACTATAGTTGAAATTAATTTCGGCCATGAATAGAGTTCTAGCGTATAATTGAATAGCGAGGAACCATACATAAATGACACCATAAACTAATGGCTTCTCACGTCTGAGGCCGAACACATTGCTTATATCTGTACAACATTACATTTTCAGCAAGTTCAGGGACATTGGCAACATCAAGCTTACTTATAAAAGTTGCCTAAAATGTAAAAGCATTCGATGTCATGGGCTCGATCCCTTGCGGCGGCACATATTCTTCTCGACATTTGCCTCTCACCAATGGGTTGATAATCATAAACCTAAGTGGGATAGTAGCTGGTGGCTAAGAAAGAATGTAGTGGTAGTACTGGTGTGAGAAATACCGAGAATCCATTGTTAGGTGCTCCAGCCGTCGTGATATTACTAAAATACTGTTAAAAGTGGTGTTAAACCCAATTCAATCAATCTATTAAAATGTAAAAGTTATTTTTCACAATAAGGACCGATAACCAGTCGGTTTTTAACTTTTTTTTAGACTTGTCCAAATTCAAAGGAGTTGTAAAGTAAGCACAAGTAAAAGATAAGCCATCCTGTATGATAGAACATATGGTGGAAAAAAGTAAAAAAAAATGCTTGTTATAAGCAGTTTCTTCTTTTCCCACTATAATTTTTCAAGTATGATATCACAGGGACGTAGAAAGCATGGCTTGTATGCGAAAGGATTAAGTACATCTAAATTCACTAAAACCGACGAATTCATATCTGAAAAACACACTGTGCGTTTAATAATAAGGGAGACACTAGAGAATTAACAGTATAATCAATCTGACTTTGAGATTTTCTGTGATATTTTGACATATCGTCCTATTCAACGAAATACCACCATGCGGTATTTGACAAGTCTTCGTATTTAACATAATGCCATGCTGCCGTGTTTGACGAGTCAAATTCAACATAATTCTATGCTGCAGTGTTTTGAAGAGTCGTATTCAACATAATTCCATGCTGCAGTGTTTTGACAAGTCTTATTCTACATAATTCTATGCTGCAGTGTTTTCACAAGTTGTATTCAACATAATTTCATGCTGCAGTGTTTTGATAAATCGTCGTATTCAACGAAATGTCGTGCAGTGGTGTTTGACAAATCGTAGTATTCAAAGAAATGACATCATGTATTGTTTTGACCAGTATTAAAAAAAGAAAGAAAAAAATCTATGCTGCCTGTTCAACGAAATGGCAAGCTGTGGAGTTTTGAGCAATCGTCGTCAATAAAATGTCACTGTTATTATAATACAAAAAAAAAAAAAAAAAAAAAAAAAAACAATCTAGAACGGATGCAGTGTATTGCAATACAATTCATTCATTGTAAATAAAGGGCCTCTGGCACCAAATCCATCATTATATAATACAAATACAAATAAACATTGACATGTCCCTTTATTTCTTTCAGAATTGATTATCGCTTCTACCATCTTCATTTAGGCGGAAAACGTATAGTGAAACTTTCTAAATTACATATGCGTTATTACTTTTATTCAAATCGCTATAATTTTGCAGCCATGTATACCTGTTAAATAAGTAGCTATTTAGTAAATCGTTAATTTCTTTTCGTTCGAATAAGCTTGATATTCGTATTCTGGAATAACTCTATCTTCGTGTGCAATATCTAGTTTTCCTTATTGATTATCAAGTCTTCAAAGTTTGATTTGCAAAAATGCCTTGAACATATAAACATTGCAAGCTAAAAGAATGGTCGATTGTAATATTATTTCGAAGGAATAAGAAAGAAAACTGGGTTGATACTATCCCAATAATTGTTCTGACGTGCGATATTTATCGTTCTATTACAAGTAATAATTGGTACTAGACAAGTCATTCTATCACTGACAATAAAAATGAATTACACAAACGGCACAATTCTGAAGAAATAACCCTAGATTTTTTGTTGTTGCGAGTGACAATAAGACTACATATTTACTTCATTTTCTCCTTTTAAGAGATTGCATACATTACATTTAGATTGTAGCATAAACAAAAACGACGGTGGTTCAAACATTGACCTGGTACACACAAACACAGACACTCATACAAAATGACATAGACAGACATACAAAAGGCATAGGTATGTGGACAAACAGATGCACACATTTACATCTCCATTCCCTTTGTCAGCTATTGAGATCTTTATTCACACTAACATGCTCGTACGCTCGCACACATACATACGTACGCGAACACACATATTTATGACAAAGATGCGTACACTTATATAAATGATTCCAATGGGATGCTATACAATCTTTCTTATTGGCCTCTTCTGACAGCCACGGGCATTGACTCCATATCCTACTAATGCAGGTGTATCAACTCTCTGACCGCTATAGATAGTTTTAAACTGACAGTTTGTTTAAATAACATCATTCAATTCACCAATCGCTGGCCCCGCCCACTGACCCAAACAGGAAGTCCCACTTCGATTTTAAACGGCATTAAACCTAAACGTCGTATCTATAGCTTGAATAATATGTATTTACTCGCAAAAACCAACAAACAAGGTTAACAAAAAATGGCGGCCAATATCGGAGTTCAAAACTCATTTCCGTACTAAATGAATGATTTCGTTTGTCGACTGATTATTTGAATGACAGTCGCGATTGGTCAGTTGCAGTTCTACAAAGTAGCAAAAATACTATCGACGGTAATACTTACAATGGCGTCGATTTTTTAAATATATATCGAGGGGTTAGAGCAAAAACATAGTATGGGTCTATACATTGTATAGACCCATAATATGTTTTTGCTCTAACCCCTCGATATAGCTCTAGTTTGGTAGTCCTTTTTGAAATACACACACCTACGAACAAGTGACGTTCGAATTAACGAGGTTCTACTCTATGTATGCAAAGTGTAATATATGAAATTCCCCTTTTTAACATTAAGACTTATAAACACTGACAAATATCTTTGCTAAAAATCAAATAAGTAAAAAAGAACCAAAAGTTGTTGTTTTTTAATTATGACTTCCTTTTGATTTTCAAAACACGACTCTTTCATTTAGAGGACACCATCAACAGTAACATATTTTTTTGTAAATATAAATTCCATGAATCAAGTTAGAGAATGAAAATGACTTGGGATAAACGATGGATCGCTGATGTCAATACAATAATCCATTGACCAATCATAAAATTCATTTGAACCTAGAGTGAACTTAGAACTCCGAACGTTGTTCGACATTTATGTGAAACAGCGACTAAGACGTCTTTACTATATTTTAGTCAAGTTGTAGGTACGACGTTCAGGTCGCCAACCACTTATTTTACTACTTTGTTATATGTTGCTGACTATAAATTTTGCAAACTTACGTCGTCTAATATCTAAGTGGAACTTCCTGTTTGAGATCAGTGGGCATAGTCGTCGACTTGTTAATAAGTGTACTTATAATTGAACACGATACAATTTGAGCCTGACTGAACATAGGAATCAGGTGACTCAAAAACTGCATCAATAGTTATAGAGCAAGATATATTTGAGCTATATATAAATACATTTAATATAACTCTCTGATATTTTGATTATTCGAGAGGCTAATAGATGTATCATAACCAGCTGATTTGATACTTTCAGCATGTGTTGGTTTTCATAGGCCTGAGGCGGCGAATAAAGTATAACAGAACTCCTCGGAGACAACATCATCCTCTTTTTAATGCACAAAACATGATCAACTAGATAAATTTCGACCGAAACTGGAGTACTTTGAATGGACATATTTTTTAAAAGGGATATGAGCCTACAAACAGATTTGTTTCATTGAATACACTACACACCTCAGCAATGCTAAGCGATATTTGTATTAATTTTCTTTCTGAAATGAAGAGCTAAGTCATTTACAAACAATCTAAATTTAAATGTTCAAATATTCAATTTTAATTAAGAGATGAAGAGAATATTTTTTGTTTTCATGGAGGTATGAACCGAAAAAACTAATCACACTGTATGAATACGCGAAGCGGATTCATACATTGTGTGATTACTTTTTTCGGTTCATATCTCCATGAAAACAAAAAAACATTCTCTTCATTTCTTATAATTTAATAGCATCGCGCAAAAACCAAAAGCTTTACAAATTTTGATACCTTTTTGTTTGGAACTATTTTATGCGGAAGCATACAAAATGGCTGCGTGCTCAAAATTTTGTTCATGGAGGTATGAATTAAAATTTTCGATCAATCAGATCGCTCGATTTTGATAGACGAAACTAAAAATTAAATTAAAAAGGAATATTGACCATCATTAAGAACTTTCAGTGCTGTCAATCCATTAATTTTAAAGCAAATCTGTACGGGATTCTAATTCAGCATGACACAAGGTTAATACTGATGGACAAAGGACTAATTTGACTTGGTTCTTTGATTATGTATTTCCTGAAATCCTAAGTCTGTAACTGCTGTGTAAATGAGAAATTTGAGCAGAACCGGTAGTCCCACGAGACAGACTGGTGTTGTTCTTTACTTAATTGGATTAGATCCAGAACAAGGGAATAGTCAAACATTATCGCTCTTAGTTTTAAGCCTATTTTGGCGAAAAGTTAGCACTTCTGGATGTGGTGATTTGTGATTTATATGTAGGTAAAGTCTAATCTGCCTTGAAGCGAAATCAATTATTAATTCAACGCGATCATTCAAATTTACTTGATGAGACGGACAGAAAAATCTTATAAGCACTTCTATGTCACAGAGTATATAGACATTTCATTGTATTCGTTATAAGACAGAAAAAATCGTATGTATATTCATACATGCAAAAAAAAGGCATATTTCATTAACACATTAGCCACACAATCTCATCTCATGACACCCTGAAGAACTACAGTTTTGTTAGACATTGTGACAAAAGAAGAAATTTCTCTATTTTTCAACATGTTTCTATCTTATTTGGCACTCATTTTTCTGATTTGATCCCACTTTGAAATGCCGTCTGTAAGTTCTTTGAGTTTGGACACGTCTAAAATCGTCGTCTGCTAATGGGTTTAATTAATAAAACACAACCACAAGGAATGCTTCTGACGAGGCGAATGATTATGTTTAAAGCGGCACTTGCACTGATTATCGAAGAAAAATTTTGTCTCTCAGTTTTAAGTGTAATCCTTACAGACATTTGAATGAATTTGATTAAGCTAGTTTTGTTATGAAAATAACTTTTCATAACTTAAAAAAAGAAAGAAGAAAAGCTATTTCGCGTTACGTAATCGAAGTACATCCCGAATGGAACCGGAATTCATCGGTGAATACGTTATCTGTCAATTGCACCGAAAATTGCCTTATTTGTGGTTTCCAACACGTATCAATTAATTCACTAGCTTCTGTCAGCAATTCAGTCGTTATCGGTATTGCCCGAAGACTAACGACCTTATCCGATAAAAAAAGAAAAGGAAAAGCTATTTTGCTTGTGGCAATCGCTGTACAACCCGAATGGAACCTGAATTCATCGAATGAATACGTTATCTGTCAAGAGCACAGAAAATTGCCTTATTTGTGGTTTCCATCCCGTATCAATTGAGTCATTGGCTTCTGCCAGTAATTCAGTCGTTATCGGTATTACCCGAAGACTAACGACCATATCCGAAAAATTCCGATGTTTCAAAGAATAAACTATATTAAATCAAATTTATAGTAGGCTAAACACGAAGAAAAAACGGTTATCGTGAAAATGACATTAATTACTATTGGAAAAGCAGATACTTTCCTATATCATTTTTAGAGAAAAAATCTGCCAAAGAGCCGCTTATTTGGACATTTTAGCAATTTCATTGAGTATTTTGTTTTTAAAAACTACACAGGAGATTATTAAAACCATTTTATATTTCATTTCATGTTGTATTTATTGAACTGATTATCAGAAGACAAAATTTTAGACTCATCGAAATTCAAAGAAGTTGCCGAAGAAAATTTTCAGTTGGTGAGATTTTTAAAAATCTTTTTTTCTTATGGGGAAGATAACATTGTGGATAATGAAGAAATTTGCTGTAATAAGCAATTTGGTCATTTTCCATAATGTTTTCCAAAAATGTTTACTTGGTCGGTGTCCACAACGTTATTGCCCAAATAACACTTTATCTCTTATAGAATTATTCCAAGCTGCCAGGCTCTAAGAACTTCATATTTGTGCGTCTTATCGACAATTAATTAATGTATCAATAGGTTTTATTTCTGAATTTTAAGACATTAAAATAACTCATGATCTATGTCTGAATAAAATTAAAGACATTTGGTGATCGGGCCGGACTCATAATTAGAAAAGGTTTATAAACTGAATCTAAAGGTTAAAGGTTAAAGAGACATGGCGCCTAAATACTTCATCATTTAGGGAGACGCAGGAATAATTGATTCGTTTTAAAGTGTATGTGTTACTTGGTTTATGTTTTCTGTCCCCAAAACCTAAGTGTCTTAACCCATTCCCACCTAGTCCCGTTTTCTACGGCAACTGTCTGGTCAATTTACCAATCGTGGCTGTCAATCAAATAACCGGTCGACCAATGAAAACATTCATTGAGACTAGAAATGAGTTTTGATCTCCGATATTCGCGGCCATTTTTAAAAACATTTTTCGTTAGTTTGGAGACTTAACGTTGTAACTACAGCTTATTAAAGCTGTAGCTACGACGGTTTGGTCGCTTACAAATTACTCTACGTTTTTGAAATATACAATTTGCCATGAATTTTGTTAAATAATGCCGTTTAAAATCGAAGCGGGTTTTCCTGTTGGAGTCAATGGGAGGGGCTAACGAAGCAAGCGGGAGGGGCCAGCGATTGGACAATATGGATAATATTCCTTTGCAAAGGTCGACAACCGAGTGGCATCCCATGAACGAGCAACTTGGACTCTGTCGGTGTTTTATCACGACGTCATTATCCCCAACTTACAGGCGGAAGAGTATTCCCGAAAAATCATTACTCCTTCCGGATATCCAGAAATTTCAAGTTTCGTGACATATTTTCACCGAAGTATGTTTAAAGCGTTGTTCATAATTTAGACGAAAAATCCCCGTATTCCCGACTACTTCACCACCACCACTACCACCTACAACAACAACCCAACAATATATTAACTTTCTGGTTTAACAAAAGATTTTCTATCATTGTTTTCGTGTTGGGTCGAGCGCCCAGTCACTGCAAAAGAAAGTGCAGCACCACTGTAATATGTTGATATCAAAACGACAAAAGATTGCGTCATTTTGATTTGATCTGAATTGGTAGCAAAGGAAGAAGGTTAATAGAAGTTTAATTCAGTATTTATTTAGAAGAAGCAGAACAACAACAATAACAACTACAACGTTGCAGAGCAAACGTGAACGTCTATGAGTACTGAGTAGTATATGCTATATTTCAGACATTTTCGTTAATCCATTCGCGCACAATGATGCTTTTTGACACCTCTAAGGAGAAGAAGAAGGAAACAAAACAAAACAAAAGCAAAAGCAAAACAAAACAAAACAACAACAACAAATAAAAAAAACCCCACAAAAAAACAAAAAAACAAAACCAAAAATAAATTAATGAAAAAAAAAACAAACAAAAAAAAAAACACCAAAAAACATACACACTAAAAACCCCAAAAGAACTATTGGGAAAAAGTGTGTTCAACGAAGAAATTCGCAACAAGCAATTTCTTCAATGAACACAATATTTTCTACCTAGAAAGTTAGGGAAAAATGGGTTAAAGGTAAAAAATAAAGATGTCTGTAGGGTTACAAAGATCTTAACTTCTTACATCGTTTCTCTGTTTGCCCGAAGTTATTCAAGTCACTAGTATATCCAACGGGAGTGGACTTTCGGAAAATACGAAACATATCATTGTTAATCCGAATTTTTTTAAAGAATGTCAAAGTTCGACTCTTTTTCTAAACTTGCGTGAAATGGCTGCTTGATTATTTGATTGTATCGAGTTTTAGGTCATTTTCAATACCATTTTAGTTATATCTGGCGGCGGGGGCACCTAACAATTGGCCCCTAGCATTCTTCATACAAGTATTGACCCATTACCACAAGAAAAATTTTAGACCAGTCCAAAATTGAAAGAAGTTGCAGATGACAATTTTAAGTTTTAGATTTTATATTCTTTAAACTTTTTTGGTAGAAAACAATGTGTTAATTGAAAAAAAAATGCTTGCTTCAAGTAATTTCCTTTAATGTACACAAAGTTTTCGGAATTGATTTTCTTGGGGAGTGTCAAAAAGCGTTTTCGTATGGGAATGGTTTAAAAAAGTCTTATCCGAGCGTCAAGCTGCTAACCCCACTTAAACGACTATTGCTGAGAGACAAATATCTGTGTCGAATGTTTGCCTCGTCGCCTATGGTTCACAGCCTACCATGCTGCCTATAGCAATACGGTCTCTTACAATCTCCAAGTGATGAAAATAAATACGAAGAAACAGGTGACTTTCACCGAGACGTTGGGCTTGCAAACAAAGAAATTGCACCAGAGATATTTTCTTTAACAACCATTGACAAACTTCCATTCTTCTAAATAAGTGTTTCCCTGGGGAAAGTAGATCTACTAAAGGGTATCATTATATAAAAAAAAGCTTTTAAGAATCTTGGTTTTATGAGAAGAATTGAGATTTGTCTGTGTATAATTGGATTATCCAGGCGATTCCATTAATAACAGAGAATACTATACTTTGCGGAGTCCTATTGTCCTATCTATAGCGAAAAGAACATCCCCGGCCGTGGAAACTTTCATATCTGATATTTGTCTTTCACTAATGAGGGTATAATAGTAAGGCTAGGTAGGATGAGCAGCTGGAGGATAGGAAAGGATGTAGTGGTAGTAGTTGTGTGAGAAATACCAGGAATCCATTGTTAGGTGCTCCAGCAACCGCGATGTGACTGCAGGGTTCTCCCCAGAAAATTTTGAAGGCGTAGTGGCAAATGCGCGGCATAACAGCCTGTTGACATCTTGATATGACTATACATAATAATGGTCATTAAAAGTGGTTTATAGTTTTTTTTTATTGACATCTTGTTTTTTATTGAGAGTTATTCTTGAATAATATACTTCGACTTTTTAAATTCAACATGATTTCTCTACTTTGAGGATGATTTTGATTCCAATCATTACTCAGCTTATTTTACCTCTCTATCCGATTTGTTAGAAAGGGCACTAAATTGTCCTATAAAAAAGGATGTGTAAAGGAAAGAAAAGACGGAATATACCCCAAAGCCACAAAAATACAGTGAGTCAAATAAATTCAAGGTATCAACTGATCAAATGAAACAATAAATTACAAAGTCTCAAAGGAATGAGTAAAAAATTGTCAACTGCTTGTCTATTAGATAGGAATGGCTTTTCATGCGTGGCCATTTTAACAAGCCTGTCCAAAAATCATATCCTTGAGGACTCTTTAAAAAGTGTGGAGTGTTGGATTGAAAAAAAAAATGCCACTCTTCAGAAAAAATAGAAATTATTATCAGTATTTTCAAAACTGTATTTATAAGGTCCCTTTGTGAAATACCTGGTTTCATCTCCAAATTGTGCATCTTAAGAGCTCCATTAGATTCTGTGAGTAAAATATATAAGGTTCATTATTTGCCCATTTAGAAGCCCTTGACTATCTGACATTGAAACTATTCTTCTAACAGTACTTTCAGCTCTTTGGTTTCAATAAGTTCATGAAAATGAATTATATATAAGCAGTGTCCAATCTGAACCTTCTCAAATTATAGCATGAAACTTGATCAAATTTTTAATAATGTCCTTACTCTTCTCTTCTTTAAGTGACTTCAGCACTTTGGTTTTCAAAAGAGGTTTTTGTTTTCAAATAATTGTAGAGTGAATTATCTTTTCCAGGTTCTAAATAATTATTAAACCATTACTTTTGATAAGAAAAACTAATTGGTCTGAGGCATTCTTTTCTTGTGGCGCTTTTAGCACTTTGACTTTTATGGAGGTATTATATCTTTTCTAGCAAAAAACATAAGAGGGTGAGATATCATTACATGATTACTTAAATTATAACCATTTTTTTCATCAAAATTTTTATCTATAGTGTGGTATACCACGTATTACATAACATCTCTATTGACCCTTACACTCTTACTAATTGGTGATTATTGATTTTTTCTCGCATTTCCTACTGGTACCGCGCTTTCAGGCACCAAGGTTTATGGGTACCAATATGTCAACAATGAATTCAAAATGGCGACCCAGTTTCGGAAAATTGTCACTTCTGCCGAGATTGGCCGAGTTAAAGCAAAAGATAATGTTGTTTTATGTGACAATTGTCAAAATAAAGCCATAATGGTTTAAAACTTAATTTTTGAAAGAAAAAATAATTGGGTCTTTTTATTAATAATTGGGTCAGTTTATTTCATACATTGTTCACTTAAAACATGCCCTTTTCGCGATCATTTTTCCTTGTGAGAATTTGTAAAAATTATAAAGATAGATTGGGATAGAAGCCATCCTAGTTATACTTAGCTCTTGTTTTCAACCCGGTTTAAAATTACATATATGTATCTTATGGATTAAGTCCATTTATTTTCATCAAACGTGGAGTGTATTATCTCACACATTAGTGCCCTGGTTTGTTCAACGCATTTTTTTTCAATAAATTTGTTTTGAAATTTTGATGAAAGTTGGAAAAAAAACACAAAATTTTATAAACTTTAAACTGCCGTCTGCAACTTCTTTCAATTTGGGCCAGTACAACATTTTGCCGTCTGGTAATGGGTTATAAAGAAAAAGAAAATGATGTTGTCCTTAATCCACACAATATCCGAACATATGTATGGCGCTCGCAATATATAAACGAATTTTTAAAGACATTATCATCTATTCATTTTTCGTTCAGGGAGATTTTCTCTTTTTTTTTTATCTTGTGACATTATCAAAAATATCAACAAATATTATGGTCACAAACATGTTTGTGGTCATAATTAGAAAAAAAAAAAAAAAAAAAAAAAAATCATCATATATCACCTCTTCTTTTTTTTATAACGTCACATAATGCTAAAACCACATAACAAGACAAGCTTTCTCTATAAAAGCCCGTTAATGCCACAATTAACAATCCATAAAAAGACACAAAAAATCTTCCAATTATTACATTTTCTTTTTCTAGCAATTAATACTCTTATAACATTGCCGCAAAATCGTTTTATCACTGTAACAAGATATGACTCGCCCCTTTTTCAAATGAAATAGAAATACTGAGACAATGGTCTCTAATGCACAGGGCGGTACTGAAATGCAACAAAGGACCAAAAAATATTAAGCACAAAACTTATGGCTCTTGGAAATAGGATGAAATCTAAACGATCGTCTTTCTACCAGCAATATGAATTTGATGCTGAGTGAATTCGCATTTATTGATTCAATATCCTTAATTTGATCCGCGTCAAGAGGAAAATCATATCAAAAGGCTCCTCTTCAATTTTCGATAGGATTCATGCACACTTTTAAGTCGACTGTTAGCATAACGTGTAATTAATATTGTTGCGTTATATTCTTGTTATCCCATTCCCAAATGACACAATATTAGACCAGTCGCAAGAAGTTACAGACGACAATTTACAGTTGATGGAATTAAAAAAAAAACTTTGTCTTTTGGGGTAGAAAACATTGTGGATAATAAGGAAATTTGCTTGTAACAAACAATTTATTCATTTTTCACAATGTTTTCTAAAGCTTATTTTCCTCGGTGGCATCAAAACGCGCCATGGGTTGGAATTGGTAAATAATGCATTTTTGTCAGTGTTCTTGTCGTAGTAATAGCAATGATCGTCTATGACGTAAACAATATACACGTTCTGCAAAACGTAGTACACAAATCACAAAAGGATACACTCCTGTCCGTTTTTGCCTCATTAAATAAAGAGCAAAAAGGGCCGATTTTCGCAATCTGAAGCTCCTTCCAAAAGTTTCGTTGGGCCTTAAATCTTAGTCTTTGGTCTTGAATTACAGGCCAGGAAAATGGTATCATAAGGGATAAAATTTTTCGCAAATCTTCATTCTGCACATCAAACCACGCAATTCTTTAGGCTCGGAAGTGAAAGCCTTGTAGGGTACCACCTTCAAATGACAGTTTCTACAAGGAAATAGTTCCAAGATAAATTCTCTGAATCACATGAATGACATGCAGCAGTGATCTCTCACACTGAAGAACCTAACATCAAGCAACTTGGTGTTGCTTAAACGTTAAAACAACATGCCAAAAGGAGGAGATCAAATTTTCTTAATGGACTATCTTAGGACACAACCACCCAGAAGTAATTCCGGAGTGAATTTGACCCAAAAGGTAGGGCAAACATTACATGGGTGTCTTCCGATTCTCCCACATTTGAAAATTCAATAATACCATTCACCTGGTTGGAAGAAGGAAGTAAGGGAAGTAAGGGAACATGTGTGATTACAGGTTCAAATTGTATTCCACCTGTATTTAGTATTAGAGATCGTTTGTAGCAATTAAATTAATGAAATTACGGTTTGAGAGAGAAGTCTAAGTGAAACTTGCTCAAAAATTTAAAAAATCATCCAACATTAGAACAACTCATGGCCAACGAACAGCTTCATCTTGAACAAACATAGAGGAATGAACCGAGTAATGAATGGTCACAGGTGTGTTGTAAGTATAATCCAACATTCCATCATCTAAATATGATTAAATTTTTTTGTTTTGTCTATCAAAAACGAGCGTTCTGATTGGTCGAAAAAAAAATTCATAACTCCACGAAGAAAAAATTGACCACGCACCGATTTTGTATGCTTCCGCACAAAATAGTCCAATACATAAAGGTATCAAAATTTGTAAAGCTTTTTATCCCTCTCGATGCTATTATATTATAAGAAATGAAGAGAATATTTTTGTTTTCATGGAGGTATGAACCAAAAAACCTGATCACACAATGTATGAATCTGCTTCGCGTATTCACACAGTGTGATTAGTTTATTCGGTTCATACCTCTATGAAAATAAAAAAAATATTCTCTTCGTCTCTTAAATGATTTGTGCTGTTCGAGAGGTCGAAAAGACTGTGACGCTGGTACAGTATGCCGATGCAGCTTCGTATCTGTTGCGTTTATAGAGACATAGAGGATAATCAAGATATGAAAAAAAAATATTTCACAAGGATGCGTCGTTAGGTGTTGAAAAAAACGAGTGCGCATGAAACATTTTTTTCATATCTGGAATAACCAGTTGATTATTCTATACATCATATACCTTATTATTTTATTTTTTATCAAATATCGAAACCAACATTTTTGGTAGACTCTTTATAAGGTCACTGGGTTAAAAAAACGAGTTCCTTAATTATGGCAGAGAGTGAAACTGAAAAGTATTATCGTCACTCCAGATAGTTTTGGTGGTACATGCATTTCAATAATAAGATGTATTTTACTTTAAGTAAAAAATACTGAAAAACAATTGTGTCTTGATTTTTTTGTGTGTAATTTCATACCCGCGCAGAGGTAGATAAGGGTTAATTCGTCCTTCTGTCCATTCAAAAAGTTGTCCGTCCGTATGAATAAAGACGTCCGCCATGTAAAAAGAAGTCTTTTTATGACAAAGTCAGGTAGAATCATCCAGAAAGAACAATGGAATCGGCATAAGTTTTTCTGCTGTACACTGTTTTATACAAATCCCGTTTCAATTATCACACTATTACTAGGTTCGAGAATTTTATTGAACATAAAATGGTCATTCTACCCCACTTTATGTTTGCTTCTTAATCAATCCCAATTGGCCTTTGCTTGAACTGTTATCTTTTTGCAAACAAAATTTTAGTAGAACTAGTTCTGCATCCAAATACGATATTGTCGGATGACAACCAACATCTGGTAACTACAATTGGAATACAGTTGTAGTTAAGAGGTTTTGGTCGCAAATCAACGGTGTCTTTGTTGATTCATCCCAAAAAGTAGATAAAGCAGTTTTGTGAAAAAAGGTAACTGTCAGATAGCATATGAAATTTTGTCAGAAAAGGGGAATTCGTTTGTTATGAGTGATTTCCATCAAAACGATTTCACTACTCTTCTTCGATCGAAAAGGGGACCTTGTACATGTCACATGGATTCGCGATTCGAAATCAATTATTTCGATTTGAAACGCTCTTTGAATAGGGTTATGGAACCTAACGGTAACTTAGCCCAAGGCAGGATTATATAACACCTTACCTTTATCGATATTTCAAATGTTGGAGAATCGAGAATAAACCATTACATGGTACCAGTGTCAAAACATAGTGTGATGGTAATAAATTCATTAACCCTTTCCTGTTTTGCAAAATTTAAGACCTGTAAAAAGTCAAAGGTTTTGCAGACGAAGATTTAAAGTGGATTTAATTTGAAAAATAACAATTTAGCATGGAAAAATATTGTGGAAAAGAATAAATTGCTTGTAACAACCAGAGATTGAACAGGCAAGGGTTAAATACTTTGATTCCCTTTTTCATTCGATTATAAATTGACTTTTGCCTTGACTTTCCATATCCATTTGGGTGTCATGGGTTCGATCCCCGGCGGCGGCAAATATTCTTTCCGACAATTGTCTCTCACCAATGGGTAGATAATCGTTAACCTAAGCACCTAACAATGGATTCCCGGTATTTCTCACACCAGTACTACCGCTACGCCCTTTCCTTACCTCCAGCTGCTATCCCACATAGGTTTACGATTATCAATCCATTGGTGAGAGACAAAGTCGGAAAGGATATGTGCCGCGCGCCGGGATCGAACCCATGACATTCCATTATTGAAGATTGGGAGTCTGACGCGCTACCGACTGCGCTATGACGGCGGCTATGATAAAAAAAAAAACAAAAACAAAAAAAAAAAAAAAACAAACACGATAGCAGAGACAGCGAAAGGGGCATACTAAAAACTGGTTTGATACTGTTCCAATAATTGTTCTGATGGGCGATATTTATTGCCCTAATACAAGCAATAATTGTTACTAGACAAGTCCTTCTATCACTGACAATAAAAATGAATTACACAAACGGCACACTTTTTGTGAAGACGACCAAAGATTTGGCTCTTTTGCACGTATCTTGTCTCCATTTAATAATGGTTGATTTATTTGATGGGGTTTAACGCCACTTTAAACAGTATTTCAGTCATATCGCGGCGGCTGGAGCACCTAACAATGGATTCATGGTATTTCTCACACCAGCACTACCACTACATCCTTTTCTAGCCTCCAGCTGCTATCCCACTTAGGTTTTTGATTATCAACCCATTGGTGAGAGACAAATGTCGGAATGGATATATGCCGCCACCGGGGATCGAACCCATGACATCCCATGATTGAAGATTAGGAGTCTGACGACTATACGACTGCAATATGACGGCGGCGATTTTATGTCGGGATAAAATGTTAATATTTATCAACACAGATTATTGATTTTGTTTCTTTTAGTCCATATTAATAGAGTATCATATATCGATGGGTCAGCGCGAAACAATTGCAACTGCCTATAAACATATAGGCAGTTTTAACTGTTTCGCGCTGACCCTTCGATATATGATATACACATGCATCATAAAGTCTCCAATTAAAGACCATGAATATAATATTTATTTCATGGTTATTTTCAATTGATACCTTTTAAAGGATGACACTAAACCTTTAAAATCGCGTTCTTACTAGTACAATCATTCTACAATGGGGTAACAAATTTTTTCCTCAAATTATCATTTTTTGCCTTGTTGACATTCAAGCATGAAATTGATTGCTTGAATTGGGTTTAACGCCACTTTTAAAAGTATTTCAGTCATATCGCGTCGGCCGGAGCACCTAACAATGGATTCCTGGTATTTCTCGCACCAGTACTACCACTACATCCTTTCCTAGCCTCAAGCTGCTATCCCACTTAGGTTTACGATTATCCACCCATTGGTGAGAGACAAATGTCGGAAAGGATATTTGCCGCCGCTGGGATCGATCCCATGACATCCCATGATTGAAGATAAGGAGTCTGACGCGCTACTGACTGCTCTATGACGGCGGCCAAATTATCGACCGATGTTGCAGTTCGAAGTCCGCTTTCAGTCTACGTGAATGATATAATTGGTGAATTCATTCTTTGATTGACAGACGCGATCCATCATTTCCCCTCGTGATAGCTAATTACGTCATTGTAGTTCGTCAACAAAGTCGTTTTTTAAAGATCACCAGTGCTTCACAGGCCCATTTATTTGAGCCACTGATTTTTTTTTCTTTTCAACATTTGTTGCTGAATAAAATATCTTAGACTTGTAGACAGATTTTCAAGGTACCTTCCCATGATTGTTTTTGAATCAGAGTTATCTGCCCTTGACTGGTATATTCTACTGTAAGCGGAAAACGGGTGAACGGGTTTTCATTTTTTTTGAATTTTGTTACTTGTAGTCTAGACTCATTTTAACAAAAGGAGATATGATTTAAACGGAACTTCATTCATACCCAATCAAAATATGATATGTCAAAGCTGAATAATGCAACATGTTGACTGAATACAAGAAGGCTTATTTCTGAATTAAAAATCACCTAATAAATGTCTCTTATTGTCAAAGGTTTTAAGGTCTTACTCTTGTCTTAATACATGTAAAAATCAGGATAACTTTCCACCCAAATCAATGAGGATTTTCGTATATCGCCTTACCCAACACATCCCCCGACTCCAATTACCACCACCACCACCACCACCAATGCAAACCCAACTAAAATCCCAAAACAAAACAAAAACAAAACAAAACAAAAAAGTCATATTTTTATGGACTTTTCTAAATCATGTAATTAATAAATATTTTTGATGTTTTTATTCGATATCTATAACTGTCAGTAAGTAAATTGGACATGATCTCCCCCTACTCCCATTCTAGCTGATGTAAATATCAAGTTATTTCTTGATCGTATTATTTTCATTCAAGCATCTAACACTTTGATTGTTCTACATACACAAGAGCAACAACACAGACTTTATGGTTTCCTTCGAACTTAGCCAACAGAGTTCAATCTCATAAACACGACTCGGCTGTTGAAGTGAATTTTTCGGACTATTCATAGATTTGCACATGGACTATAGAAGAAAATAAACCACAACCTATGTAAGCTTTTCACCTAAATAATTCCAAAGCTTTAACCTTATAAAAGTGAAACAGGAGGTGAAAAGAGACTCTGACATCGACAAATGTTTACATAAAAAAAATACGTCACGTATGACGTCAACGGTTTGATGTCATCAACCTACAGATCTTTGGTCCATTCTGCATTGTGCATCACTGCAACGGTTCTTGGTGTTAAAAACAATATAATTATATACCCCGTTTACATAATAAGTGAAGTCATTAAACATACTATTTTCGGGAAACTTACGTGGTTTCTCGCTTTTCTTATATTAATAATACAACCAGCAGAGTTAGATGTAATATTAACATTGCGTTTCGGAAAAAAACAAACAACACCCCCCCCAAACAACAACAACAAAAGATTAGACCTCCCCCCCCCCCCCTCCAAAAAAAAACAAAAAAAAAAAAGAAAAAAAAAAACCCTAAAAAAATCATTGTAAAATGTTCTTACAACCGTTACAAGGCGAACATCTAAACATCTTTCAATTAACCCAACAGATAGAAGAATGACCTAACAGTAGCCGATATATAAGTAGCCTTCTTTACTCCTTACATTCACTATAACAAGGTAGAAGAACAACATAACAATGTTTTCAATATATAAATCAAATCAAAATAGTTTCTCGGGCTCATACATAAGTGTGTTAGGTTTTTCGTTTCATACCTCCCTGAAAACAAACAAACAAAAATATTCTCTTCATTTCTTATGAATTAATAGCATCGAGAGAGAGAAAGCAAAACCTTTACAAATGCTGATACTTTTTTTTGCGGAACTATTTTGTGCGGAAGCATACAAAATAGCTAAGTGCTAAAAAGTTTGTTCATGGAGGTATGAATGATTTTTTCGATCAATAAGAACGCCCGTTTTCGACAGACGGAGCTAAGAATTAGACTTTATTATAATAACATCACATTTTTTTTGCTCACATACGAAAATCGTGTTCTTGGTGAGCTCTTCTGAGCTTCAATATGTGCCGTGCGTCGTTGGTCGTCCAGCGTCAATCATTCTTTGTTAACACTCTAGGGGCCAAAATGTTTGCTCAATCTTAATTAGTGGGAAAGCACCGGAAAATGGGCTATACCTCCTTTTCTTTGTCTACACCCGAGAGGCCACAATCTTGGCCCATTCCTTATGGTCAGATCATATGTCAGGTCACCAGAAGACTCCTACTGAAAAAAGTACTGTTCTGATGGACAATACAGGAAATGGAAGCTTGTTAAGCAATTTCATAGTTTACACTCTAGAAACCTCACAATTTGTCGAATCTTAATGAATCTTGGTCAGAATAATTGTTACGCCATAAGAACCTGGCGAAAATGGGAAAGATTTCGATGGAAAATCTAGGCAAAGGGTTCTTTATGGCATTTCCTGTGTTTATACTGAAAGAGCCACAATATGGATCAAATCTTAGTGGAACTTAATCGAAATGATAAGTAGATCAGGAGGAAGGAACGTTTTGTGAATGGGATGGTTCCATCTGAAAACACGGGAAGTGTTTCTACAATGACATTTTCTCTGTTTTCACACTAGTGGCTAAAATTTTGGCCAAATATTGTGGAAACTTCTTAAGAGTTTTTGTCAGATCTCAAGAATGATTCCTTTTAAATATTTGACTGGTCTGTTATCGTGTTGACCAACAGAACAGGGGCCTTACACGAGAAAAGGGACCTTAATGAAAGGCTTGTATTTGTACTCTGAAGGTCACAATTTGTATTCAATTTTAATGAAAATTGGTCAGGATGTTTTTTAGGTAGTAAGGATATTTCCTTTTGTAATTTGGACTGTTTCATTGAGACATGAGCTAAACGTACGTCAGATGATCGAATATTTGATCAGTATTAATTTTTTATACAAGCCCCTTTTCTTCATGAATAAGACCCGCTTTGAAATCTCAGCTTCATGTTTCTTCGTTTAAATAAGGACTAAAATCAGCCATCTATGGCGATCTATGCCCTCTTGGTAATATACTAAAAGTTGGTATACAAAAAAACAGCCATGCCGTTCCATTCCAATCTGATATTATCGTCGATGTGCGATCAAAATGTCGTAAATACAGCTTGAATAAAGCTGTATTTACGACATTTTGTTCTCACACCGACGAGATTATGGAAAGAAGTTATCTAAGTATGCTATTTTGGCGGCTGTCTTGACTTCTCATTCGCATGTTTGATAATTTCATTTATTTTGTCCTCTTCATATCGAACTATTACTAATGCCGGACACACGCAGTATAGTCATCTACCTGCATTTTGCATGGTTTTATCCACCAGAATACAGTTTCATTTCTTCCATCTAATTATTTTTTTCTTTTCAAACAATAAATGAATGATGACAGGCAAGATGAAAGAAACAGTGTTTTAAACTTCGGGTTCTGATAGTTTTTCCCTATACCAACAAGAAATAGGAAATCGAATCGAGATGAGTAAAATCTACTCACTGGTTGGTTATTCTTGCAACAAAGTCATTTGTGACACTTTAAATTTGTTAAGATTCCAATTTGGACCAATTTCTAGTACAGCTTTGGCCTAATGTTCATATTGGCGATATTATGAACCCCATTGAAAATTAGTTCACTCAGGTCGAATGTAGGTCAGAAGGTCAAATCAAAGCGACTGCTATTTTTCCGAATCAGGGGCCATATATTGGCTAACTCTTCGTGAACCTTTGTCATAAACTTTATTTTGATAGCTTTATAGGTATATTAAAAATGGATGTGCTCGGGTCAAAATGAAGGTTACATGGTAAAATCTTAGAAAAATCATGTAAACGCGCCAGGGTTCACATTTTTGACTAAAGCTTAATTATTTGTGAAATGTTCATATTGGGTAAATATTATGAAACCAATTGAAAATGGGTGTGGTAGGGTTAAAAAACTATGACATTATGTCAAATATAGGAAAAATATTTTTTCCTCCTTACGGGCCACATTCTTGGCAGTTATTCATCAAACTGTGACAGCATACTTAAATAAATGATATTTTGGACCCTACTGAAATGTATTTGGTCGGTTAAGGAAATTGATAACAAAGTCAAATCTTAGAAAAAAATTGTTTACGTGCAAAGCATTACATTTTTACAAGATCGTCATCATATTAATCCAAATTTTTTACTCAATCCTTTATATTGACGATATCAGGGACCCAACCAAAAATGGGAGAGGTTTGGTTAAAAAACTATGTCACTATGTCAAAAATAGGGAAAACATTGTTTCCTCCTTACAGGCCACATTCTTGGCAGTTATTCATCAAACTGTGACAGCATACTTAAATTAATGATATTTTGGACCCAACTGAAATGTATTTGGTCGGTTAAGGAAACTGATCACAAATTCAAATCTTAGAAAAAATTGTTTACGCGCAAAGCATTACATTTTTACAAGATCGTCAACATATTCATCCAAATTTTTGGCTTAATCCTTTATATTGATGATATCAGGGACCAAACCAAAAATGGGAGAGGTTGGGTAAAAAAGTAGATCTCTTTATCAAATCTTAAAGCGCCTCTTTAACAGATTTTTTTCATGAAAATTTGATAACGGAAAACTACCTGCTTTTCAAAAAACATTCAATTGTCACGAAGGTGACGGCGGAATAGACGACAACAACAACATCTTCATCATCATCATCATCAACAACAACAAAATAATTCTCAAGACCAGTAGATGTACTTCTGAACTAAATATTTTAAGACTCTACAAAACGTACTCGATGACCTAAATTTCAGAACTCCTCAGATATGCACTAAGATGATACGTTTAATTCATTAGCACAGTTTGCCCACATTCTGCAGATCTGGAAAGCACAATGTTTTGACTATATTCATTTGTAATGTATTTAACACATGGAAGTATGGAAAATTGGAACAACAAAACAAGTAACTAATTCTGAGATACAAATATTTGAAAACTATCATCTAAACTATAATATAAATGTTGTTTTAGGCGTAAAACCCTCCAGGACAACATAAGTAACTCTGAAACAAAACAAAACAAAAGAAACAAAACAAAAGAAACAAACAATGAAACAACAACAACAAACCGAGCAAACTAACAATAACATTCTATAGAGTCATGAGCACGATCCCCTTTCGGCAAAAGATTGTCATCGCTACACGCTTCATTCGTCTCTCGCAGATGCAAACATGATATATAATTTGCCTTTAAAGTTATCCTAGCAGTTAATGGCTGATTTTAATGTTGTTGGTCTACATTAACATGCCCTGATGTGAATAATGACAGGAAACCATGGTAAGGTGCATTTACCAACCGCTGATTTTCTGAAATACTATTGAAAGTGACTTTAAACCAAAATCATCTAATCACAGCCCCTATAGCTTTCCAACTGTTCCTTGCTGATACATTTGCCACGAAATCCACTTTGTCTCTCATCAATGGGTGGATAATCGTAAACCTAAGTGGGATAGTAGCTGGAGGCTAGGAAAGGATGTTGTGGTAGTACTGGTGTAAGAAATACAAGGAGTCCATTGTTAGGTGCTCCAGCATCCGCAATATGACTGAAATACTGTTAAAAGCGGCGTTAAACCCAATTCAATCAATCAATAATGAAATCCACGAGTGAAATGACCAATCGCGACAGTCAATCAAATAACCTGTCGACCAATGAAATCATTTATTCAGCCCGGATCTGAGCTTTCAACTCTGACAATTGCCGCCATTTTGGTTAACTTTTCTTTGTTGGTTTGGCGACTTAAACGTCGTAACTACAGCTTATTCAAGCTGTAGTTACGACGTTTAGGTCGCCAACCAACTATTCTAATTTTTTGTGACATGCTATTGATCATAAATTTTGCAAAATAACGCCGTCAAAAATCGAAGCGGGACTTCCAGTCGGATTTAATCGGCGAGGCCAAAGGAGTAAGTGGGTTGGGCCTGCGATTGGCCAATTAAGATATCGTTTCAGAAACTTGGACAATATAAGATTCACAATTCATTAAGAATTATTACTTACGAGAAACAAATGAGAGAATCTGAATATTTTTTAACCCTTTAGTGTCCCAGTAGTATTTTCGAAAGGAACGATCCTTATGATAGTACAATTATTCAGAAAAGGTTTTAAGAGAATCCGATGAAAGCTGTGGACATGGAGCGTTAACAAGGAAGGGTTAACGGACGAACGCACGAACGTCGGACGGGAAAAATGCCATCCTTATAGATATTCTGGCCTTTGGCCAGTAGAGCTAAAAACTGTGGATATTAATGTGTTAACGAGGATATATCTATCAAGATCTCATAAGGCCCCTTTTCCCGTGATACTTTATTGACCTAACACATTCTAAAAAGAATAAATCCCCTAGGATTATTAAATCATTCAGTGAAAGATAAAAGTGAATCCGACGAAATATGGTGACTTATTTGTTTTAACTAGAATATTTAAATAACATTTTCATAGTGCCCCTTTTTACATTATAATAGACGGATTGTACTCAATTCTGAAAAGAACCGCTCTTATCATTACACAATCATTCTGTGAAAGTTTGAAATGAATCCGGCGAAATCTGGGAACATCATTGTTTTAACTTGAATATTTAAATAAGTTTTTCATAAGCCCCCTTTTCGTGTGACACTTGACGTATCAGATCCACTGTCACAACCATCTGTGTAATCTGTGGACTTTAATGTGTTTACTGTGTATGAGGATTTTTAGTCTATTTTTATAGGGCCCCATTTCCCGCGATGAAGGTACAATCATTCTGTACAAGTTTAAAGAGAATCAATGAAAACAGTGGACAGAATCGCGTCAAGATTTTTGTAATGAAATTTTCTTAATGCCCCATTTCCTGTGAAACTTGATAAAACAGACACAATTTACAAAGGAACAATCCTAATGATTGTTCAATCATTCTAAAAGTTTCATTCTGTAAAAGTTTCAACAAAATCTGATCAAAACTGTGGGCTTTATTGCGTTAACAAGGATTTTTGTAATAAATTTTCATTCAGCCCCCTTGTCCCATGTTACTTGAAGGATCAGACTCAATTTTGAAAGGAACTAGCCTTACAATAGAACATACATTCTGTGAGAGTATGAAGACACAGCTAATTCAAAGTAATAAAAAGCATTCACGAAATCCCTTTGAACATACATACAATATGCTCAAATTGTGTCCGCATGTCTATATTTCTATGTAGTGTAGTTTGGCCAGTCAATTCCGTTGTATATTGCTTGTTTGCTAAGTTCAAAAGTTGCAACTTTGGAATCTCACAACTGGTAAGCCAAACTAATCACAACTTCTTTGACCAACCTGCAAAGCGAAGCCAGAGGGAAGAAAATCATTGTGGGAAGTATGTGTCGCCTAGCGCACAATTTGGCAGATCTGCGCATACTCGACAGTAGATTTGGGTAGAAAGTGACACCTCCGATAATCCGACCGTCAAACTTTTGCTGCCCAGGTTATATATCTCAGGCTTTCAGCGCTTTGATATCCACTGTAGATAGTTACAATATGATTATCAGAAGAATTCCGTTCATGTATACAGTTAAATTCAGTTATAAGTAAATTACCTTATAAGCAAAACAGCGCCTTCATCAATTCCCACACAATCCCAATTTTTACGCCCCCCAATAAAAAAGCTCAGGAAAACATTATTGTGAAAATAAAGAAATTGCTTGAATCAAACAGTTTCTTCATTATTCACAATGTTTTCTAACCCCAAACACCCAAAAATTTAAATTTCAAAAACTTGTAATTTTCGTCTGATGCTTCTATATCAATTCGGACTAGTCTAATTTTTTGTCATGTGGGAATGGGTTAAGCGAAACCCCCAAAATGTTTTTGTTCAAAAAGTAAACATAACTTTATTTCAATTCGATTGTTCATAATATCTTCAAAATACCTCTAAATCTAAGTTAAACGTTGGAAGTAGCATATTTTTTCAATCCTGAAATGGTCAAAAATATATTTTTTAAATTTTAATCTAGTTTTTATGTAATGTTTTAAGATTATTTCGTAAATAATTTTTAAAGTAACCCTTGACGACGATAAAAAAATGTATAGCCATTATGTAGGTGTAAAACTGGTTTCTATATGGTTGCTTGTAATTCTAGCATACACTTGGAACATCACACTAATTGAAAATCGGTTTAACTTCACAGCAACGGCGCAAACCCATCATTAACATGTCATATTTCCAGATATTTATGACCGGAGGGTCATGAGTAGACCTTTATGGCGAAATTAGCTTCATCCTTGCCGATAGATTCGCTCAACAAACATGTCAAATTAGCAAGTAACTAAATCTTTTACAGAGAAACAACAACAACAACAACAACAACAACAACAACAACAAAAACCCCAAACAAACACACACACACACAAAAAAAAAAAAAAAAAAAAAAAAAACAAACAAAGAAAATCCTCACTTTTCATGACATTGAATATATAGAGGCTGCAACTAGATTCCATCTTACTTACTGTACTTACGTACTTTGAATACATAACGTAAACCGTAAATCATTCGCGAGTAAATCCCAAAAATACTATCTAATCTAATCTGAACTTGAATCTCTGACTTTCTTTGGGTTTCAGTGATTCAAATTTATGTTTTTAACCCTTTCCTGTTCAATACCTGGTTTTTACTTGTCATTGTTTTTATACTTGAAAAAACATTGTGGAAAAAGAAGAAATTGCTTGTGACAAGTAATTATTTCTTTTTTCACAACATTTTCTACCCTACTGAATGATTATATTTCATATCTAAAATGTCGTGCACAAAACCTTCTAATCTGGAAAAGGGCTAAATCTGTGAAGAATTGGGAAACTTTTAAAGCTGATGTCATGTACGATTTGAAAGTACATTTGAACAATAACCGTTATCACTAAATATAGGCTGAGCATTACATATATAGAAGATATTGAATAAATGGTGATGGTATACTGAATCTTGTTACTAAATGAGTAATCTATAAATAGATAATAACCAGATGTTTCAGAGGCTATCAGATGAATCGCTCAATATATTTGGTATTTCATTAACACGAATTCAATATTATTGTTATAATATGGCCTGCCTTTATGGAATCAATCGATAATATTCATCGAATCATAATATTACGCGATGTATATAAAACGACGTTTGTAGAACGACGTCATTTTTGCGTTAACAAAATGCGTTACATGTATTTGCATAGTTATTACACACGTGTAATATCACCCATATAATATCAGAAATACTCAACTACACCCTATCGCTGCAGGATAGGTTATAAAAAAAAACATGGTTCGTATGACTTTGTCGTATGACTGGTTTATTTTGCGGATTAAAGTTGCTTGGTGTTTGATGTGATAACTATACAAATATGTATAGTAACGATTTTAGTTCTAAGTTTGATGTAAAAGCAATACAACTAAATGTTTTAGGGATAGAGAGCGACGGTATGTGACGAACAAAACTCCTTCCTGAACACTCTGGGTTTTTTACGACCCTGTGACATTATATCACAGAAGACATCTTGGTAATGATCCAGCTTCTTGGTAATGATCCAACATCTTGGTAATGATCCAGTATCTTGGTAATGATCCAGCTTCTTGGTAATGATACAGCTTCTTGGTAATGATCCAGCATCTTGGTAATGATCCAGCTTCTTGGTAATGATCCAGCTTCTTGGTAATGATCCAGCATCTTGGTAATGATCCAACATCTTGGTAATGATCCAGCTTCTTGGTAATGATCCAGCATCTTGGTAATGATCCAGCATCTTGGTAATGATCCAGCATCTTGGTAATGATCCAGCATCTTGGTAATGATCCAGCTTCTTGGTAATGATCCAGCATCTTGGTAATGATCCAGTATCTTGGTAATGATCCAGTATCTTGGTAATGATCCAGCTTCTTGGTAATGATCCAGCATCTTGGTAATGATCCAGCTTCTTGGTAATGATCCAGCATCTTGGTAATGATCCAGCATCTTTGTAATGATCCACACGAATTTCTTCCATGTGGCACCACGAGTTTATACCACTATGTGACGTTATATCACAGAAGTCATCTTGATAATGATCTACGCAAACTTAGACTCCACGAGTTCATACAATCCTGCGAAATAATATCGTTTATCAGCATCTTGGTAATGATCGACACAAGCTTTCACCACCCATTATCATTTTGTGGTAGAAGGCATCTTGGTAATGATGCGCACAAAACTTTTTTCTCGGTCACTAAGATTTTGTACCACCCTGTAACATTGCATCACAGACAACATCTTGGTAGTGATCCACACTTGACTATTTCGTAGGGTATCACGAGATTATTTCATCATTATTTCATTTCAGTCTTCCATGACTGAAGGAAGAAATGGTCTTTTTAGATATTTAGGAATTCTATAATTTCGTGACCGCGCAAGCTGTAAGAGGATGTGCTTCCAATACTTTCAGATACTAAAGAAATTATGTGGACCAGACAAAGTCCTTTTACTACTTTTGAATATAATGTAAGCTTTTGTTTGTGCCTTCTACTTTCAAGGGTTTCCCATCCTGACTCCAAATGAAGGTATAGAAACTAGTTTTGACAAGAGTTACTATTCTAGCGCATTAATTTTTGATTTTAATTAGTTGGTTCTTCAGGTGGTATGTACAATTATCCATACTACGTCTGCATATCTTCGTTTTAGTTCTAGTTGAATCAAGCTGTAGTTACGAGGTCATAGACCGATAACAACGATATTCAATGATAGGGCGAACAAAGGTAAAATAAGCTGTCTGTTTAAACGATTTCTGAATTTGCGCATTATGTTAATTCTATTTCATGTTTTCCCTAAAGAGTGTTTGATATGACAATCCCAAGTGCTATCATCTGATAAGATATTTCTAAGTGACTATGACTTTGAACAATTTGGAATTTAGTAAAAGAGAAAGTATCTTGGGTATGACCGCACAGAACCCCTTTCTTTAGATGCCACGAGTTCATACCTTCCTGCGACATTATATCACAGAAAGTATCCCGATAATATGAAGAGTAATGTAGGCTAGCAAAGCATTGTTTTGTTCAGTAATATTCTTTGTCAAACGCTTTTATGATAAAGGAACGAGGTTAAAGTAACAAAGGGGCTAACCCATTCCAACACAATCCCTCCTTTTTACGCCCTTCAAGAAAATAGTTGTGGAAAACAATGTGGAAAATGAAGAAATTGCTTGTTACTAGCAATTTCTTCATTTTCCACATTATTTTCTACCCAAAGAGATAAATATTTTAGAATTTTCAACAATTTGAATTGTCGTCTGCAACTTCTTTGAAAACTCTGATTAGAGTTAAATGGAACACGATGTGCTCAATTGAGCTAAACAACATATAGGAGATGAACTTGCATGCAGAGTCCTGAAATACATAAGAACTGCTTTTTATGGCGTAGGCATATAACGATTTAGTGGTTAAGCCTCCAGTGGCAGTTTGCACTCATTGAACTTTGAGACGACCTCAAAATTCTTTCTGTTAACTTAAGCTCTAAAAGCTGACGCTTTGCTAGCTAAAACTATCATTAACAACCAGTTTTCCTTTCATTCCTATGATTTTATTCATGAAATAATTTTCAGTCATATTCACTTTTATAACTATTAAATTTTCCGCCAAACACTACACGGAAATTCCGTAAATTATAAGATGGCATAAAAATTGACATTTGAACTTCAAAATTGGCCGCCATTTTTGATTAACAATTTCGTTGGTTTAGCGACTTAAACGTCGTTACTACAGCTTATACAAGCTAAATTTACGACGTTTAGGTCGCCAATCAACCGTTTTTCTCTTTTGTTAAATGCAACTGGCCATAGATTATGAAAAAAATAACGCCGTTCAAAATCTAAGCGGAACTTCCTGTGGGAGTCAATGGGTGGGGTATTGGGAGTCAGTGGGCGGGGCCAGCAATTTGTCAACTGACGGATGGCTGGTAACTTACTTCCCACATTTCAGTTCGACTGAGGTACCAGACATGATTATTTTGTAAAATATGTGTTCAGGGACATAAAATAAAAGGCAAATCGTTGTATGACTTCCAAAACGACAATAATCTGTTGCTACGTTTAAGTCGCCAAATTTGAAAAACATCTTAACACAAACGTAGGATTTCAAAGTTTACTTCCGGTCTAAATTGATGTCTTGATTGGTTATTCGATATTGTGGTTGACAGCGGTGATGCGTTGTTTCCTGTTTACCATAAAAAAACCCTGTTTTTAATTGAGCTATTTATGGCTTTTGTGTTTGTTTTTTAAATTAAATTTTTGTTAATGACGTCAATTTCCTTTCACTGGACAATGCAATGGAAAAAATATCAGTATAATGCACTATCCCTCTGTCTGTAGAACCAAATATACTTAATTGCTTAATTTATATCTTTTAATAATTAATCGATCGACAAAAGATTGATCCATTACAACATTATGCCGCTCGCTAACGCCCTGAAGAAATATGATCGTTGAAAGCTTTGTGAAAAAAGCAGATATTACTTGAGATATGCAATTTCTCACAACTTTTCTAACTTTATTTGGCATTTATCCAGCTATACTTTAGGTATATCTTAAATGTCGTCTGCAACCTCTTTCTTTGTTCGATCCCCGGCGACGGCACATATCCTTTCCGACATTAGTCTCTCACCAATGGGTTGAAAATCTTAAGTGGGGTAGCAGCTAAAGGCTGGGGAAGGATGTAGTGGTAGTACTGGTGTAAGAAATACCAGGAATCCATTGTTAGGTGCTCCAGCCACCGCGATATGACTGAAATACTGTTAATCGCGGCGTTAAACCCAATTCAATCAATAAATCAATCTAAGGTTAGCGTAAATGCAAAGAAGAAAGCATTTACACACAGATTAAAGAGAGGTATCGATATTTTTGTAATGTCACAGATTTTAATTATCTTTACTCCCTATCATAACTTGTACGACAATATTCTGAAAGGTAGTTCTGAGGCCGTTTATCAAAATAAACCAAAGTATTTTCCTAATGGTCTATGTAGGCTTTTAATCTATTTTTAGATGACGCCGAGACGGTTGCAATGAATATTGGGACATTTAGGTGGTGCTTTTAACCGTTTGAATCACGCATTCAGTTTGAATTCGCCCAAACTAACGTAACCGTGACGTCATCAGGAGTTTTGTTTGCTAGTCAATTTTCAATTCTATAACGATCAGATAAAAACTGTTGAGAGTGTTAAATATAGACACTTATCGTAGTTTTGCGCTAGAGACTCGATGTGACATAATCCAGGACATTGGTGTTTCGATTGTCACTTTATCTTCTGTTGAATTTTGGTCATGTACAAATGAGGCCATGCAGTGTCAACAATCGAATATCGTGATTTTTAAAATTAACGTGGGTTTCCGCTGACCCGTTCCTAGATAACCACAAAAAACCCCTTTAAAAGTATCAAATTACTGTGAAGTCAATATCTGACTCATATTTAAGTATTAAATGTTCGTTTGAGCGTTTTTCAGGGCACTTGTGATTTTTTTTCTCATCTAACATTCAGAAACATCGATCTCTTTAAAACACTTTGTAAATCTGTAAATGTACACAGGGGGTCCGAGATGTCTTACCTAAATCGGAGAACTTGTTCTCATACTATTTTGTCTATTGTTGATTTATATGTCCATGCAGCACAAATGAAAAAGAAATGACATTCTGCAGGGCTACAGATGGAGAGCGTGATTCGTATTTTAAATATAAAAGTTTCACCAATACTACCATAAACCCTATATTGTAGGCACTCATTTGAACCGTCTCCATGAGACGATTCAAATGAGTACCCATAACATAGGGTTTCGTTGAGAAATAAGGATTTTTGAATGCTGTTATCCGTTCTTATCTAGACCTCTGCTAAAATATATTTTTGAACCAAAGGACTTTCTTTAAATCTCCCAAAATCTGTTTTACAATTGAATTGAATTTAAAAATGTCACAACGAATTCTAAATTATCTACTACGATAATTCAGATATGATAGAACTGAAGTTCTATCGATTACGGATAAAATACCTAAAACTTGATTATGATGGACAAACAAATAATTGGTCTTGATTCGTAAGCCATCTTCCTGAAAAACTAGGAACATTAACAATGTAGAGATAGGGAATTTTAGCGGAACCGGAAGTCTCCCGAGACACACTTATGTTGTGTTACGTTTATAGTTAGATCGATAATTGATGGATCGCTGGAGCCCGCTCACAGGCCTCCAAACAGGAAGTTCGAATTGAATATTAAATGGAGTTTTTTTTTGCGAAATACATAAAGTAAAAGTAAAAACGAAATAAAAAAATGCTTCCAGTGCATCTCAATTAATGTAGGAGTTCGAAGATCACTTCAAATCAAAATGAAATGATTTGATTGATCTATCGCTTTTTGATTTAAAACCAATGATCTGTCAATTAAATTATATAAATTACTAATAAAAAGTCCCACGCGTTCCTTTCTTAGTATTTTGAAGCATATTTAGGGGGTATTTCGATTTTGTAATAAATGTTTAAGAATTATTCTGTCCATGCTTTGTTAATTCATAACAAATCTGATATAGAATTAAATTTTCAGATGTTTTTCATGACCTGGAAAAGCCCTTTCTTTTCAAATTAACAAATTACAACACGGTGTCGTTTTTTGACGACCTGGGGAAATAAGGTAAGAGCAAAAGCGTTGTTGGTAAAAGAAGAAAATCGCTGATAAAAAGTTAAATTTTATGGCATTTAGAACGACTTAAAGTTATATCTTCCCTCCGAGGAAGGAAAGAAAAACCAACGGTTGAACAATCTATGGTATATTTGGACACTAAAGCAAATAAGAGCCTTTTTAATACCAATATGCAAAAGGAGGGTACGAGTGAAGTTCTCTGGAAAGAGTATTTTGTGTTTTCTAATAAGAATTTTAACTCGTGTTTGTTTAAATTTTGAAATCGGGTCGAATGTACCCGATTGTTTACCGAAAAAGTTCGCTTATCTTCGGCATTGACTGCTATTTACCCAAGCATGGATGACTTAACTTTACGGACGACTTCGTTAATCTTCGAGACTAAGCTAGTTGTTTGACTGATGAGCGAAAGTTAAAACTTCACCATTGACGTCATAGTTTTATGTAAACAAATCTTAAATTGTGGCGTGTCACAATTTCAAATATCAAATTTTCTTTCACGAATTTTAGGCTTACCGCGTAGAATTAATTGAAGTCAACCGTCATATTTATTTATGCTTTTGAGCATCGAGTATAGTTTTCTTAATAATTTTGTAATGTGTTTTGGGGGGAGATATGGCTTTAACTCAGTCCAACACAATGACGCCTGTTGAAACCCCCCAAAAGAAAAACAATCGAGAAAACATTGTGTAACAAGCAATTTCTCAGTATTTTCTACCTAAAAAGTGTAAAAAAAATCTAAAATTTCATAAACTTTAAATAGATGTGTTCAACTACTCATGATTTGGACCATTCTTAAATTTTGCCGTCTGATAATGGATTAAAGGCTCCGTGGCTCTCGAATTGACAGAATGTCGAACGAAATTGAATAACAATCTGAAGACTCTCTCACTTTCAGAAGAGGTCATAAGCCCGCTATGAAAAGCTTTGCCGAACAGAAAACGAAATAAATTTCAAAATTATTTTATGTTTCCAACATAAAATAATTTTGAAATTTATTTTCGTTTTCGGTTCGGCACAGCCTTTCATATCGGGCTTGTGACTAATTCTGTTTATTTTTGATAGAGGGGTCTGTACACAATTTGAATGCATATTTTAGGATTCCGTTTGGTGAAAAAGTTCTCTGCACGAGAGCCACAGAGTCTTTAAACTCATAAACCTATCTCTAAGATATGGATTAAGTTTACGAATGAAAATATCATTATTTTTACGATAAACATAACATTATTTATGAAAGAAAGTTCGAATAGGTAATGATAACGTAACCTTTGCAAAGTAAATGAGTCTGGACTTTACCGTAGCTACCCTTATCAATACAATAAGATTAATGGCTTTCCATCTCGCCCATTACCACACATCCATACTTTTCCCGCAATTGAACGATCGCTGGATCCGCCCACTGACTCCGCTGGTCACACCCAATGACCCCAACAAGAAGTTCCACTCCTATTTTAAATAGCTTCGTGTTCCAAAATTCACGGCCAGTAATGTGAAACAAAAAAGTGAAATAGTTGGTTGACACTTAAATGTCATGCATGCTCCTTGAATAAGCTGTTGCTACGACGTATAAGTCGGCAAATCAACAAAAATATTCACATTAAGCGTGGCCATTGTCGGAATTGAAAGTCTTTTTTTTGATTTTAATAGACAATTTGATTGGTCGGTTGATGCGTTGTTTGACAGCAGCGATTGGTCAATTGGGAAAACTTAACCTAAAAACATTTTGACATTGTGATAATAGTGTTTTTTTCATAAATGCAATATTTTCCTTTTCCTATTTTACTTGATACTTATTTCTAAAACTTAATGTCCTTTGTAATGTATCGAACTTGCTTATTGGTTTGTCTTTGACAATATCGAGGGTTTAGAGCAAAAACATAGTATGGCTCTATACATTGTATATAGCCATACTATGTTTTTGCTCTAAACCCTCGATATGTTAAAGTCCAACGTGCAAAATACAGTAATAGACACCTACTGAGTAAAAGGAATTGGCGTTGACAAATCAAAGCAGAGTTAAACCCGTTCAACACAATCCCGCTTTTTAACTCCTCTATGTAAAAGAAATTAGAAAACCTTTAAGAAAAAAGAAAAAAAAAATACTTGTGGCAAGCATTTTTTTCATTATCCGCAATGTTTTTCATCCTTCACAGACAGTTTTTTTTAAATCATCAACTAAGAATTATCGACCTCTTTGTACAATCCCTTGTTTTCACGTCCCTGTGAATTTCTACATGAGAAAACATTGTTGGAAAAGAAGAAATTGCTTGTAACAAGCAATTTCTTCTTTTCCCACAATATTTTCTAACCTGTAGGTTCGTTACTTTTCAAATGGCACCCTATTTTGATTTTTGTCTACAACTTCTTTCAAATTGGACTCGTCTAAATTTTGAAAAAACGGGAAAGGGTTAAGGAAAAAATAAATGCTGGCAACTGTCATAGGTATGGGTTCACCTTCTTGGATACGTTCTCAACAAAACTTATAAACTGGCATTATATTCTTATCTAGAACAGCTTATTTGGTACCGTTTTATGAGACGGTTTGTCTTTTTATATGTGTAAAACAATCATTCAAGAGGCAGTCTAACAGACAATTATTTTGAAAATCCTTGGTAATGAAAACTGTTGGATATTCTCGTAACACTTCTAAAACAGAATAAGAAGAATAAATAAATAAATGAATAAATAAATAAATAAATAAATAAATAAATAAATAAATAAATAAATAAATAAATAAATAAATAAATAAAACGGATATTGGGGTGATATTCACTAATTTGGCATTTTTAAAAAACAAGATAGAAACTATGTTTTTTCTTGTTTAGTTAACCATTACAAATGGATATACTTATTAGACTAAGCGATTAAAAAATCCTTATTTTAATGATCCAAACATTTGGAAAATACCTATATATTGATCTTTTCGAGACTTTGGAAAAGGAAGGACAGTGTCTTATTTGCTTTCTTGTCTACGTCCTTTTGAAAGACACTCATTAAATCTGAAATCGACATACTTGACAATTGACGGATCACGCCACCTGTCTGCTAGTCACGCTAACGACATGCAGTTCCACTCTTATTTTGAATAGCGTTATTTTTCAAAATATGTAAATGGATAGTAACATGTAACAAAAAGTAAAGTGGCTGGTTGGCTTCCGAAACGTCGTAACTACAGCTTGAATAAGCTGTATTTTCGGAGCTTAAGTCTCTAAACCAACAAAAATGGTTCACATAAATGTCGGAGTTTTGATATTTGAAATCCTTATTCAAGACATGTTTCCCTTTGTAAGCTTTGTCTACTCTTCATTAGCCTATATTTCACGTACATAAGTTTCTCGGTATATAACTTAACGAAAAGTATATTTTAACCCTTGTCATGCTGTATAAATTACCTTACTAAATTACTGTCAAATCAAAGAACTGAAAGCACTGATAGAACTTGTTGTTAAAAAAAAATCAATATTTCTTTTAGAAATCAACCTCATAAACAACTCGGGAAGGAAAAGTATGAGCAGGAGGTGTAGACTAAGATCAGTCTGCACAAACGTGCAGTCTGATCTTAGTCTACACCTTCTGCCAAAACCGGAATATTCCGGGTTCAGCATGACAAGGGTTAATCTGCTCTATGTGAGCGTAGACACAAGATGGCCTTCTTCAGGTGACCCGTTATAAGCCTTGGACTATAATACCATACTCCACCAGAGAAAAATCAAAGGACTGAAAGTCCTGAGAGCGGTTTTGCTGGTTTATCAGTAACCGCGCTCAATAATGCGAGCATTTTTCACCAATATGAGTGAGTAAATCGTTCACCTAAGTAGGAGGAGCAGCTGGAAGCTCGATAAGGATGTAATTGTAGTATTGGTGTGTGAACTACCAGGAATCCATGGTTAGGAGCTCCACCCGCCCCGATATAATTGAAATACTATTAAAATTTGCGTTAAACCATATTCAATCAATCATGACCTATTACTGTTACCGAAATCGTTTTTTTTGAATTAATCGCAACGTTTTCTTCTTAAGTGCGTGAAAATTTGTGGTTGTGTGGTAAAAGGTTAAAGGATAAAAGGAAAAGAAATGAAAGCTAACATTCAATTCTTTTTTCGTTGAGCATATTATTATCATAATTGAAGTAGTTAAATGTCCGTTTCAAAGATTTAGTCGAATTCGAGAGGTAAAAGGCGTTTTATTCGATGGGGTTAATAGCGCCTATAACAGGGTTGTAACGTGTTACATATACTGTGTATACGGGGTGTAATTTTGCCCAGCCCTGCCAGGTCAAAACACTAACAGACAGTTTACATGTATTCGCTAACTCCACTAACCACTGACCTAGATTCTATCTTGAAACGCGAGGAAATTATTTCTCTCATTTTGACAATTCATTAGACAATTTACCAAGGATATATTAAGTTTTAAACTATTTTCCTGGATATTCATGATTAAAAGCAGGCTGTTGGCATTCAGCAAGTAAGTTATTTTCTTCATCAGCGATGAAACAAGACCGAGGCGATCACATAGATTTTCACTTCACGATTATGAGCATGCGTGGAAATGAGCGGAAATGTGTGAGAACTTGTTTCCGGTTGATCGATATGAAATACCGGTTTTTCCTAAAAAACCGCTAAAAAATGACACTTGTTTACAAAAACCTTTAAAATAACAGAATAACAGAATCCGGCTAGCGAACATTTTTCAGATGATGTCACGATGACTTTGATTTGAGCTAATTCAAACTGAATACCTGATTCAAAGGATTATAAAGCACCACGTGAATGTCCCAATATTCTTTGCAACTGTAACGGCGTCGTCTTAATTAGATCAAAAGACTTGGGAAAATTCTCTGGTTTGTACATTCAAATATAATATCCAACCTATATGCGTTTTGAAAAATAAAAGGATCACACAGATTGTGCTTCCAGAACTAACGTCTGGAACATAACGTCGGCTGGCGACAATAATGTCGTAAATACAGTTTTATCAAAGCTGTATTTACGACATTTTGTTCGCCAAACGACTATAAATATTGCATTGTGGACGGCCAGTCTACCACCAGTAAGGCAAATCTTGCTCCTTTACAATACCGGAAATATGACAAAAGAATATAAGGGGTATGGGAAAAACATAGTAAATTGTAACCATATTGCTTAACCCATTACCAGACGACAAAAATTTATATAAGTCAGAATTAAAAGATGTAAAAGACGACAATCTATAGTTGATGGCATTCTAAAAATCGTTGTATTTTTCGGGTAGAACACATTGTGGAAAATGAAGAAATTGCTTGTAACAAGCAATTTCTTTATTTTCCAGAATGATTTCAGAGTTCTTTTTTCTTGAGGGGGGAAAGAGCGGGCATGTGTTGGATAGGTTAACGAATAATTCACTTTAAACCAGATTTTTTGCAAGTTTCGATCAAGGTTTTAATGTGTGATATCTAACGTATAGCATAATACATGTACTTAGAATATTAAGCAAGTTAATGAATCAGCAAATCAAGATATCATTTGTTCCGTTCTTCGTTTGTTGATAAAGGCATTTTGAGCTAAAATTAATTTCAATTCTACAACAGCTTGATGACCGAGTTCAGCGAATTAAATCAATGTATAGAACAGCAATAAAAAGATCAAATGAAACCCCTACAGCATAACTACAGGAAACATTAGATGAGCGTAGTTAGATGTTTCTTGTTCAAACCTATGTTATATTCCATAATCAATAACGTCATTAAACGGTTCACAGTAGGCGACTAGCGCATGCGCCGGTTGACAGATACTTCCCTTTTCCCGCCATCAGAGAGGCGATAGCAGGTGATTCACACAGAAATCTCAGCGAACATTTTATTGGTACACTCTTGTTTCTCTATTATGGAATACTAGTTTCCTCTGTGAATTTGGCGATTGACTTTTTGTGCAAAACTGAATAATCTTATCAGGGATTAGTAAAGTTGTTTTTAATGATAGCTTTTTTTCAATTTTGAGTGCATTTGTCTTATGTCTAATTTATTGGAATTATCTTTTTTCTTCTTGGTGGAAAATCAAATAAAGGTAAGAACATCTCTATTATATATCTTAATATTGATAAATCCATGCAAGGAATTCGTTTTATAAAATCTGGAAAACAAGATAACATTTGACCGTACGATTTTAATATCGGACTTGCGCAATGGTTTTGCTCTGTATAGAGAAACGGAAAAAAAAGAAAACTTTCTGGAGGAACACTCGTGACAGCCCGCACGTCATGGATGACGACATAATCGGAATCAATGTGTGTGTGTGCTGTTTTAAGTGCTTTTTTGTCCTTTTCGATCATCTTAATTGTTTGATTTGTTATGTTCATTCATCGGTATTTGTCTAATATGTCTTATATGATACAAAGTGTCTTGTACTCTTAATAATGGTGTCGACGAATTGTAAAATCGAATACATTTAAGAGATGCAGAGAATATTTTTTGTTTTCATGGAGGTATGAACCGAAAAAACTAATCACACACTGTATGAATACGCGAAGCGGATTCATACATTGTGTGATTAGGTTTTTCGGATCATACCGCCATGAAAACAAAAAATATTCTCTTCATTTCTTATAATTTTAATAGAACGAACAACTTTACAAATTTTGATACCTTTTTGTATGGGACTATAAGCATACAAAATGACTGCGTGTTAAAATTTTGTTCATGGTGTTATGAATATTTTTTTACGAACAACCAGAACGCCCGTTTTTGATAGACGAAACTAAAGATTAAATTATTCCTTCTTTAATTGAAACATGCTACATCGGTTCCTCGCCCACCGAGCTCCAACAGGAAGTTCCACTTCTAAATTATAATAAAATAATTGAAAAAAATCTTAAGAAATGACCTTAAGGTCGCCAGACAAACATAAATACTTCACAGAAATGTCGGCCAAATGTCGAAGTTCAAAGTTCACTTCCGACCTAAATGAGCAACTTGATTCTTTAATTGGCAGCTGCAATCTGTCTATTGTAAGGCTTATCAACAATTGGAAAGAACTGAGTTATGAGAAAGAAAGAATCACAGGAAAAATGCAGATAATGATAAATGGAATAAAGCCCTGTATGTAAAGACCTTGTCTTGTATTATTGAGTATATAGCTATATAAATGAGAAAGGGATCGTGTCCAGTTTTCTTGATTAATTGTTTATATACAAAGCCAACGGTGCTAGACTATCAAGATTGATGAGAATAGAGTGAGTTATTTGTCCTGTACCTTGGACCATATATAATAGCTTGAAAGGGATTTACTCGAGAAACTGGCACTTTGTCTGACGAATCGCAATGTTTCAATGAAAGTGTTCGAAATTGACGGGATCGCAATGTGTCAATGAAAGTGTTTGAAAGTTACTGATCGCGATGCCATTAAAAGTTAGATTGAATGACAAAACCATACCTTTAGACCGGAATTGACCTTTGATTTCCGACACTGGTTGGTATAACTGTGAAGAATGTTTGTTTGTTTTTCGATTTTAACAAAATTCTTCACATAAATGTCGACCAGTGTCGGAGTTCATTGGTCACTTCCGGTTTATAATATTGTCATCGATGACTGTGCGTCATAGCCGCGATCCGTTAATTATTATATTAAGAACTGCAACATGACTTTAAAACTACTAGAGAATATATGTTGGTTTTGTTAACATGAAAATGGTTATAATGATAAATACATGTATAAACTTCATCTTTCTGAGTAAAGACCTATTCACGTAAGACATTTATCAGTTACCATTGAACATAATGTAATTTATTATATAAACCCTTTCCATGCTGAACCCGGAATATTCCTGTTTGAGCAGGACGTGTAGACAAAGATCAGCCTGCACATATGTGAAGTCTGATTTTAGTCTACACCACCCGTTTGTCCCTTTCAAGTCAGAATCGTTTATAAAATCAGTTTTGACCTTCAACTAGTTCTTCGAGTGATTTCAGTCCTTTGATTTTGGTATAATCCTAAACGGGATTTTTATACATCTTGACAAGGGTTCAGTTAAAAAAATGTTTTAACCAATTACATAATGGCAAAATTTTAGATAGGTCAAAATTGAAAGGAGTTGCAGACGACATGTTACAGTTTATGAAATTATTGATTTTCTTTTAATTTTTGAAAACATTGTGGAAAATGAAGCAATTTCTTCATTTTACACAATGTTTTTCCAATTGTTTTTCTTGACAGGCGCCCAAAAGGGAACGGATTAAGGGATGTTTACCAGGTAGCAGAGAAACTATATGATAGCTCTAGAATGTATCCGAATTTCTTGATCGAAATTTTAGAAATGCAGTGAATCGTTTATGCCATTGCACAACGGATATGTGAATAATTGTTTAAACCAACATCTTAAATAATAGTCAAAGCACTTGAACTTTTTAAAATACTAATAACGGTTTATAAAAGATAATTAAAAGGGAAATTTAATAGGTTAGGGTTTTTAACTATCAAAACATTAATTATATTTTCAACAACAACAACAACAACAACAACAACAAGAACAACAAAAAATCGTTGAAATTTTCTTCATGATCAGAGACGATATAGGATACGATAAGAAAAAGTTGATTAGAACTTTTTATTATATACCTCGCTGTGAAATCTTGGGATTTCTCAGTGTAATAAATTTTGATAACGTCACTTGAGTGACGATAACACTTTTCATTTTCACTCTCTGTCGTAATTTAGGAACTACTTTTTCCCCCAACCCAATGACATTATAAATAGTCTATCAAAAAGATTGGTTTCGATATTTTAATAAAAAAATAAAATAATAGGGAATATATAATAGATAGAATAATTAACTGGTTATTCCAGATATGAAAATTTATTTCACTCGGATGCGTTGTTAGGCGTTAAAAAACTCGTGCTGCGCACTCGTTTTTTCAACGCCTAACAACGTATCCTCGCGAAACATTTTTTCATATAATAGAATAACCAGTTGGTTATCCTCTGTAGCATTGCGTGACACCAGAACTACTTCAACTTGGATACCCTTTCTTAACCCTTTACTATTTTTTGAATTGAATTATAGAATAAGGTTTAACGCCACTTTTAACAGTATTTCAATCATATCACAGCGGTTGGAGCACATAACCGCGGATTCCTGGTATTTCTCACACCAGTACTACCAGTTCATCTACCAGCCCCAAGCTGCCCATCCAACATAGATATAAGATTGTCCTACCATTGGTGGGAGTCAAATGACAGAAAGGATAATCGCTTAGGCCGGGGATCGTACCATGGACTCCATGACTAGGAGTCCTACGCGCTACCACTTCCCTATTGCTGCGGCCTCTTAACCCTTTCCTGTTTTAACATTTTGTAGACCTGTCCAATTTCAAAGGTTTTGCAGACGACAATTTATATTGGATTTAGTTTGAAAAATAACCATTCAGTAGGGTAGAAAATATTGTGGAAAAAGAAGAAATTGCTTGTCACAAGCAATTTCTTCTTTTCCCACAATGTTTTCTCAAGTCTAAAATCATTAGGACGTTAAAACCAGTGATTGTACAGGAAAGGGTTAAAAAGATGAAAATTGTCAAAACTCAAAGGGGTAGCAGAAGATATTATAAAGCTTGATTGGTTAATCTATTGAATGGGAATAAACGCCAGTTTTAACAGTATTTCAGTCATATCGCGGCGGCTGGAGCACCTAACATTGGATTCCTCACACCAGTACTACCATTACATCCTTTTCTAGCCTCCAACTTCTATCCCACCTAGGTTTATATACGATCGTCCACTCATTTGTGGGAGACAAATGTCGGAGAATATTATTAAATTAGCACAATTAAAAAAGTAACCTTCCTATATGATGGAAAATTTGTGCTAGTTTGAAAGAATTTCTTATGTTTCCTCAAGTATGTTATCACTGGGACGTAAAAATCAGTTTTGTACTGGAAAGGGCTCATAACACAACTCAATGAGATGATATGATTTTCTTTTCTTCATCTAATTTTCAAAAAAAAAAAAAAAAAAAATGAATTCACGACGCAGAACTTTTTTTAGTATAATTAAAAGATACTTATCAAAAAAAAAAAAAAAAAAAAAAAAAGAAAAAAAAAAATGTTTGCAATATCAAATCATTAAATTATAAAATTAGTGTATTTTATTACACGATTCAGGAATCATTTAATGATCCTAAACGATTCATTGATCACATTGATCGATCGATTTAATTGGGTTTAACGCCACTTTTAACAGTATTTCAGTCATTTCGCGGCGGCTGGAGCTCTTCACAATGGATTCCTAGTATTTCTCACACTATAACTACCATTACATCCTTTCCTAGTCCTCAGATTTATCCCGCTTAGGTTTACGATTATCCACCAATTGGTGAGAGACAAAAGTCGGAAAGGATATTTGCCGCAGGGGACCGAACCCATGACATCCCGTGATTGAAGATTGGGAGTCTGATGCGCTACCGAGTGCGCTATGATGGCTGATCTATCACAACTGTCAATTCAGATCATTCATTTGACCAGAGTTGAATGGTGACCTGAATATTTTGCATATCAAATGTTGTTTGTTAGTTTGTCGACCTAAATATAAAAACCACAGTTTTAAATATACATGTAGTTATTACAAGTCATTGTTTTCAAGGAGTTGGTATTTGTTCGGCAGCATCACAATAAAAGCTATTTAGTCCTCAAAAAGTGAAATGTCATTTAAATATTACAGACATACCGAAAAAAATATATATAGCGAAAGTAAGATTCTTTCATTGCCATATATTTGAATTAGATGAGTATGAGCATTTGAAGCTTTCTACCTAATAAGTATTTCGATTATATAAAAGAAGTTGTAACAACGTAACGTATATGTCACGCCATGAAACGCAAATATAGAATAGTTTAGAAACGACAGATGGAATAATGAATTCTAAGCGTTTCTATCTCGAATAGTTTCAGATGTGTGTTTTGAGTGAAAAATGTCTTGACAACACTTATTTAAACTTATTTCATTTTAAGCTTACCTGAGCAAAAAGAGCTAATGTGAGCTATTGTGATCACCCTTCGTCCAGCGTCCGTCCGTCGTCCATAAAAAATTTCTTTAAATAACATCTCCTCCCAAACCACTGGGCCAATTTCAACCCAATGTGGCAGATGTTCCTCTGTTGCGCCAATCAAAGATAGCGAAAAGAATTGAAATCCGTTGAAAACTCCAGTTGCCATGGCAACAAAAGTGTGATTTAAAACATCTTTAAAAATCTTCACCTCCTGACCGATACGGCCTACAGCCTTGATATTTTGCATGAAACATCAGTATTTTGACCTCTCTAAACATAGCTAAAATCATACCCCCAAGTCCCCAGGTGCGGAGACCGGGGTTGTTCTTTATAGAAACAAAGACGGATTTTTAAAAGACATCTACTACAAAACCCTTGGCCAATTTCAACCAAATTTGACAAAAATATTCTTTAGGTAGTCCCCTTCAAACATAGATAAAGAATTGAAATCCACTGATAACTCAGATTAGCATAGCCTTAACACTAAATTGGACTATTGGAAGAACCTTTATCACGGGTAAACGCACCAGGGCCAATGGCCCCCTTGTTTTAGGTACTATGATATGATGTAATGCGTTGGAGTATCAGAATAAATAAATGTTTCCAAAATCCATATATGTTTGGTGATTTTTTCATCCATTAGCCATACTCTGTAAGTAATTACACTTTCATAGAACAAGTCGTCGATTCGTAGACGGATTTCACCTAACAAACTGTCTTGTATGATATTTTTTTGTATGTTTCGTTGCCATGGAAAAGGATCGAAAGACCAATTTTGGGCTAAAATAGCTCCTTTTGCAGTTACACTCCCACGATTTATTGTAAAAGCAATAAACTAAGATGTCTGTCTCCTCAAAACACTCAAGGCTTAGGTGGTTGACATATTTAATGTTAAACCAATGGTGAAAATACGTCAATTACCACTCTTCAAAAATCGAAAACGTTACATCCATTTTTGCAAAAAATCAGTTTCAGTCCTACATCTATATAATCCCCACAAACAGACGAACCATTTTTTTGCGTATAATTAGGACTCGTAAATAAGCTATTTTTCTTCACTCTTTTTGTTGTTAGGAAACGAGCTAAAAACAATGTAGGCATATTTTAGATAGAATGATTGTAGCAGTTGCAATCCCATAACATATTATCTAAAACTGTTATTTAAAATGCGTATGAACTAATCTTAAACGTCATTGGGTAATTTTAAGATTTAGTTGAATCGGAAATATAGCCATTTGACTAAAAACATCAACAACAAAAAACAACCAAACAACCAACAAACAAAAACATTAATGCCATTTTCAAAAATCTTTTAATAATGCTTTTAATTTTAGACGACAAACATGTGTACTCAATTATAAAGATAATTTGTATATACTATCACGATACTTGAAACTTAGTTTTGTCTGAATTTCATTTAACACGTTCGTCACGCGTTAAACCCGAGTTTAGCATCTTTGAAATAACGTTTTATCTGAAGGCGTGAAAAAATTTAATTTTTAATTTTAAACTATGAAAATGGTACATGATTGATTCTTGAACACTTAATCAAAAGGTTGATAAAACTAACTCTAAAACTGAAAGAGACATGTCACTGAAATTAGCCAAAATTCAAAGTCTTTGCAAACAACAATTTAAAGTTAATTCATTTGAAAAATAATCATTCAGTAGGGTAGGAAAGATGGTGGAAAAATAGAAATTGCTTGTTACAAGCAGTTCTTCTTTTTTAAAAATGTTTTTACAGGTATAAAAACACAGGTACGAAAAACTAGTGATCGAACAGAAAAGGGGGTAAGAGCACAGAAACATGAATGCAATTGAAAGAAAGCTAAACGTACCCACTAAATTACATCAGTATTCTTTTTTTAGCTAGCAAAGCGGCAGCGGCAGCTTAGATAGCTCAAGTTAAGAGCCAATTTTGAGGTCCTCTCAGAGTTCAAACGAAAGCAAAAATGCCACTGGAGGCTTAACCACTAAATCCTCAGAATGTCTACGCCAAAAACAGCAGTTCTTGTGTATACTAGAGCATATTGTATTCAAAATGACTGGCCATATGAATTAATTATATTCAAACATTCTCATTCGATTCCGCTTTTAAAGAATCCCCCAAAAGGCTTTTGAAAACATTGTAGACAATTAAGAAATAGATTGTAAAGCAATTTTTTCAGTGTCCACAATGTTTTCTACCCTTCAAATGGCAAAGAAGATTACATAACAAAACAATGCTTTGCTAGCTTACAGTACTTTCAGTACTTTGGTTTCATAATATATAGTCGTTAAAGAAAACATCCCTGAAACTCGATGGTCAGCTTGAATAAGCTATAAAGCCGTCCATGATCGGATTTGACATGAATGTTTTGGGCCAATACTGCACTTCCGGGTCTAAATGAACAATTTGACTTGTCAATCGATTTTTCTCTTCGCTGCAGGTGTTGCCTGTCACGAGAACATTAAAAAGATTTTGTCAAGTATCCGTTTTTAGCTATTAAAGCGGCTCTTGCACAGATTATGTAAGGACGATTTTGGCTCTCAATTTTTAAATTTCTGGCTGGAATGCTTTCAGTCATTTGTAAGAAGTTGATTAAGCTGATTTTGTAATGAAAATGACTGTTCATAACTTTCAAACCGAAAGAAAAGAAGCAAAAACATTTCGTGTTACGAGACGCCATATGAATCGGAGAAGTACAATCCGAATGGAACGGGAATTTTTCGGATAAATAGGTTATCCGTCGATTGCACCAAAAAATGCCTTATTTGTGGTTTCTCTGACGTATCAAGATAGTTATTTTCGACATCAACCGAAAACTAACGACTTCACCAGATAGTTTCCGAGTATGAAACTATGGCATAGGAAATATATCACATCAAATTGAATTTATTGTGAAATGAGTAGATTTAACACGACAAATGACAATAATAACTATTGGTAAAGCAGATGATTTTCCTATATCATATTTTAATGAAAATCTGTTCAAGGGCCGCTTTAAACGAATGTCGTAGTATTCTTGTGCTAAAGGGGTCCCAGTCTCACTGATATTTATATGTTAGATACGTACAGTTTTACTTGCAAAATTCTTTCTCTCTAGCTCCAATATCCCTGTTTGGGTGATCAGTGAGTCAGTTTGTGAGACATAAGGGAGGTATTTTCAGAGATTGAATTGTAAAACATGATTGGCGTACCTTAGTTACTCTCAAACACACACTTACTGACAGCCTGGGAGACAGGCTACTCTAAGCCTAACACATCTTCATATGTGTCCGATGCATCATTATGGTGAATTTCACTTTTCAAGCTAACTCGTCCATTTTGATCGGAACGAGATGAAAGAAATAAGAACAATGAAAAAATTCTAAACAAGTTTCATTCACCTATATATAATCGCTTAGCCCGTTTCTACAGAATGATACCTTGCCCCTTAAGAAAAAAGACTTTGGAAGACATGTTTGAAAATGAAGAAATTGGTTTTCTTTTCTATCCAAGTTAACAATTTTTTTTAAAAATTCAATCAAGTAAAAATTGTCGTCTTCAACTTCTCTAAATATGGACCAGTCTAAATCTTTGTCATCTAGTAATTGGTTAAGTAAAGGGATGAGTCATATCATTTATGTAGTGTATAAATATACGGCCTGTTATCGATAGTTTGGAATGTCAACATCTCTTTGTTTATTGAAGACGTAATCAAACAAGAGAACGTGAGCTGTGTTCCGGGCAATAAGTGGCAGATGGCCCCACCCCTTGACAAAACACATCATCGACTTTGACAAAACAGCTTGTCAGCCCGATTAGCTCAGTTGGTAGAGCACTTGACTTCAAACCTCAAGATCGTGGGTTCGAGCCCTGGGCTGACCATATCAACTCACACACTAATTGTCTTTCGGATGAGACGTTAATCCGAGGCCCGTATGACGCTGCTATCCACCGGTACGTTAAAGAATCGGCTGGAGCTCTCAGCAGTTTCGTCCTGTATCCCTGCACCATCCTCCGTAACATCTAACCTTCATTTGCGGACGTCGCTCTTATGGGCATGTGCTACGGTAGCGACGATAAACAATCAGAAATACACACACAACGCAACTTGAAATTCTGAGCCCATTACCATTAAACAAAATTTAGACTTGTCCAAATTGAAAGAAGTTGCAGACGATGAATTAAGATTGGTGGAATTTTAAAATTCTTTGTCTGTTACGGAAGAAAACATTGTGGTCATTGAAGAAATTGCTCGTTAAAAGCAAATTTCTTCATTTCCGATAAAGTTTTCAAATATTTTTTTTTATTCTTGAAAGGCGTAAATAGCAGGATTATGTGGGAATGGGTTCAAATGTCGAATTATGTTAAGACTGCATTGATCGATTTGCGATTATACATTCATTATGATAAATCCTTTGTGCATGAGAAAGGGAGAATCTTATTAAGGAGCTCCCTTTTAGGAGACAGATCTAATACATTAAATTTTGTTTCAAGCGACCACACATGGGGCGACCAAAATGTGGTCGCTTTAAAGAATGGTCGCTTAATACATTTTATTGTGAAAGATATGAGGGATTGATTCAATAACATAAATGAATTATTACAGAATTCTCACTTAATCATATTTTGTTTAGACTTATTAAAACCGTCTCGTTTAGACGATTCTAACGAGTTCCAACAATACAGAATTCTGTTACGATTTTACTTTTAAAAAAATGCTTCCACTTTTTAAGATATTTTGCTTTTTAAATTGGGATTTCGATCGTGGTCGCTTAATGGAAGTGTCCACTTAATGGACGTGGTCGCTTAATGGACGTGGTCGCACGAGCGAGATCGACTATACATGTAAACAAAAGATGTGTCTCTCACAAACCGGTTGTCTGTCGACAGTTGTGTAATACAAGCACAGATGTAAATAATATGGAAATTTATACAGTTAAAGAAGAAACATAAGGCCTTTCTTGTCATAGAACAGCTAAAACATATTTCCAATAATAGGTCACTTCGTTCTCTCGAACTGAACTTTTGGTGTCTTTGCTGCTTCATGAGAGCCTTTCCTTTATTTTGAAAAAAAAAAAAAATGAATAAATGCTCCAAAAAGAATAAAATTGAGAAAAAGTGTTGATTTTAAATAGCTTAGACTGAAACGTTGGAACTCTATTTTCATACAATCGAAGGATCGCGAATGTCTGTCAATCAATGAATCAATCGACCAATCAAATCATTCATATAGACTAGAATTGCACTGTGAACTCCAACCTTGGTAGACAATTATCTGCGATAATGTATCCCTCTTCCTTAACAGATTATCAGAAAGAGGGCTGCGATATCGCGGTTAGCAGACAATGTGTGAAGCACTTCTGTTGGGTTGTATTTTATTTGAAACTTATACACCGAATCGTCTATTTATAATGAGAAAATATTGACGATTAAGTACATAAAATTCCGTAATATCGAAGGCATTACAGTTTAATACGAAATCACATTTTATTATGATTCATAAGATGTCTTTATGAATGTTGCCTAGGTTACAGACGGGCGGTGATATGTTTTGATATGTTTGCCATTAAGGATTGCAATACCATATATTAATTAACACATGTCTACAAAGATAAAGTTTAAGGGAGTGACATAGATTTAAACCTATTTTCCCACTTAATGACGCGTTCTTGGACGCCCATAAAGAACAATGTTTTGGAAAACATTGTTGAAAATGAAGAAATTGCTTGTAACAAGCAATTTCCTCATTACCAACAATGTTTTCAAGCTCAAAATGATAAGATTTTTAAAATCCCCTCAACTTAATATTTTCGTCTGCAACTTCTTTCAATTTGACCGGTCTAAAAATTCGATCCCCAGCGGCGGCATATATTCTTTCCAACATTTGTCTCTCACCAATGGGTTGATAATCGTAAACCTAAGTGGGATAGCAGCTTGAGGCTAGGAGAGGATGTAGTGGTAGTACTGGTGTGAGTGAGAAATACCAGGAATCCATTGTTAGGTGCTCTAGCCTCCGCGATATGACTGAAATACTGTTAAAAGTGGCGTTTAACTACATTCAATCAATCAATATATTTTTCAATCTGATATTGTTTCATTTTAACATTCGGGAGGTCGATGGACATAGCCAGCGAACCGTCAATTCTATATTTAGATGGTATATTTACTTGTCCTCTAAAGTCAGCCCTATTAGCTCAGTATGTAGAGCATTTAACTCCAAACCCCAAGATCACGGGTTCGAGCCCTGGGCTGACCAAACTAACATTTGTCTAACAATTACCTGTCGGATGAGATTTTAAACCAAGTTTCGTCATGTATCCTTGCACTTGGGTAGAATAATAGGAGGCATGGGCTGATTCTAATATTTGCCCATGAATTAGGTTAGCCTTATAGGGCCTAACACCCTCCAGTTGTAGTCAATTTCGTCCCACTCTTATTGTTAGTTTCGGTGTCGTCAACACCTTTACCATTGGAAAATGACAATTTTCCTGACCCTGTTCGCCTGATTTCACCTCTGTCATCTATTCGATGGTAGTAATTCGTCTCTCGTTGACCTCAGACAACACCCAGTGGTCAGAAGAAATGTAATGAGAAACTTAACATGTCACAACAAATTCAAATCAATTTTCAAGTTGATATCTTTTGTATGATTTTGTTTCTATCTACATTAAAAAAATATTTCTATTTCTATCAGTTTAAAAGTAGAAATGTCTTTTTTTTCTTAATCACTACGTTAAAATTAACGGATCGCTGAACCACCTACTCGATCGATCAATCGCTGGCCCCGCCCACTTACTCTATTGGTCCCGCCCATTGACCCCGACAGGAAGTCCCTCTTCGATATTTCACGGGGTTATTTTGCAAAATTTACAGCCATTTGCATGTTAACTAAAAAGGAAACTGGTTTGCTGACGACCTAAACGTCATAACTATAGCTTGGATAGGCTGTTGTTACGACGTTTAAGTCGCCAAACAAAAGAAAAGGTTAACAATAATGGCGGCCAATGACGGAGTTGAAAGGTCAGGTCCCGGATGAATAAATGATTTGATTAGTCGGTTGATTCCTTGATTAACAGCCGTGATTGATCAATTATATAATAAATGATGGTAATAAATCTACCTACTGTTGAAGTTTGGAAGACACGACGAAATTTTAGACTTGTATAAAGAGGTCAAAGACGAACTCAATTGTATTCTTAAATTTAAAAAATAAGTAATATTTCTAGTTGAAAACGATGTAAAAAAACCAAAAACCAACAATATTTCATTAAAAAGAAATGTATCATTTTTTTCAACAATTCTTTTCATAAATAAATGTTTTCAGTGGGTCGAAGTGCCGAACTGTTTGGTAATAAAATGATATATGGCAAATCGGAAAGGATAAATGAATCAGAAATATAAACGAGGGGCTTTCATTTTCTAGAACATTTGTCTGCAAAGTAATGTGAAGCTATCTAATAAATCTTTACCTCTGGAATAGACTTTCGATTTGTTTGAATATGGGTATATACTCCAGCATATAGAGTATTCAAAAAGCCTTTGCAGATCGAGGGTTAAGTGCGATACTGTTCTTAGTGTCTATACAATGTATAGACATTTACAGCAGTATTGCAGTTAACCCTCGAGCTGCTATAATCATACATTGATCATGTGTTTGTATTTCATTTTTGACGTTTCCTCTTTGGTCGAAATTGTACCGTCTTTCTGAATTCTTCAGAATAATACAAGACAAAGCATTAAACCAAGAAAAGATTATCGGAGACTACTTCAAAATAGTGTCAAGAAGTCGCGGCTTCTATATGGTTGTTGTTGAGTCGCCCGGTTTCTTAAGCAATCAGGCTATCATAAAAATCGTTCTCGATAATGGGAATGTTTCCAGCATATAACAATTTCGATCATATAGCGTACCACTTTTTATTAAAAAGATCTATTCATACTATATATTATTTAGAGTAGTTGTTTTTTGAGATATAGATGTCTGTCCTGTCTGATAAAGTATTCTAAAGACGCTTATCATTCTAAAACAGTATATTTATATCCTTGGAATTTATACTATGAAAACATATGGGTCTTTGTCAAAATTCCAAAGCCATCTTTCCAATTTTGATAATTTTGGGAAACAATGTGAATTTGCTTTAGGTTACAAGATCTAGTTCTAGTTCAAGGTCACGAAGGAATTTTATACTTATTGTGCAACTCTGTGTATAATTAGGAAGAAAATCAACAAACCTTGATACTACCACTTTTAAGACAAAACAGTACCTCGGAATTCTAAAGGCTGTACAATTGGTTTTTGTCTTGTAGCCTGTTCATGTGTTTGTATTCGTAATATCTCGAACTAGTTCGATACTGGGTTGAAAAGACTCTATGATTACATAGACAAGTTCGATATCGGATAACTTAGGGGGAAAATAGGCAACCTGGTTTAAATCTTAAAAAAACTGTAGATTCAACAAGATGCATTTTCTAGCTCAAACGTCTTGTAACGTACCCGGAATATTTGTCTTAGGCGAGATATATTCGTCTGGGGTCAGAACGTGTTTACTATAGCTTTTATATAAGACGATTTTCGGGACAATCGGTCCTTTGATTTCATGTTATATTTATTGATCAACCAAGTAATCATTTGACCAATTACTACATCTATTTAGACCAGGAGTGACATTCAATTTCCTACATTTATGTTAAGTATTTGTTGGCCTGTAGACCTAAACCTCGTAACTAAAGCTTATTCAATCTGTAGTTACGACGATTAGGTCGCCAACCAACTATTTCATTTTTTTGTTACATGTTACTCAGTATAAAATTTGTGATTAACACCGTTAATATCTAAGTCGGACTGCCTCTCGTAGGCAAATGGGCGCGGCCAGCGATCGGAGTGGCCGGCGATCCATCTTTTGGAAAATTTCAACAAAGTCTTTAAACACGAATATTTCCCGAAGCGGAATGAATTTGCCCTTTCAAGATGGATTTCTTTAGAGTGATTTGGTTGTTTCTAGATTTGAATAAACTATCGTAGCCAGTCTTAGTTCTAATTAAATCTACGGCTAGTGATATTCGATATCACAGGAGTCTCCGGCTTGTTGCGTTGATGGCGTTTAATCAATCCTTAATTTTTTTGTGGTCATTTAATGTCCCAGTTACGCTTAGACAATTTTAATCCTTGTCATGCTGAATAAATCCTATACAGAATTACATATAAAGATCAAAGGGCTAAAAAGACTGGAATCACGAATTATTGATTATTTATTTTTAATTTATTTCGAAAATTTATCTTCTGAACATTTCTGGCTTAAAAGGGACAATCGTGTGGTGTAGAATAAGATCAGACTGCACGTATGTGCAGGCTGATCTTGGTCTTTACCTCCTGCCAAAACAGGAACATTTCGGAGTTAGGACACAAACAAATAGATGTAGTCTCCAAAAGGTGATTTATTTCGAGTTTTTAAATTCAATTTTTAGCAATCTATCTAATCAGGTATTCGGCCCGAACACTTCATATCTATTTGTAATTCGGGTTTAGATCACGTGAATTTTCAGGTGTTAAAATTCATATATATTTGATTCATTTCGATCCAATGCAATCGGTAAGAGATGAAACTATTCAGTTTTTAGTGCATTATATTCGAATTATTCTGTTCGAAATGAAGTTTCACTGAGACTGTAGCTGTAATCGTATTTTTTGCGACGGTTCTTTTTTTTTTTTTTCACGGCAGATGGTTTAGACCGAGCAAATTATTTGGTGAACTTTCAGACGACAGTTGTACTTGTGCGTGAATGGCAGACACTGCGCAGCCTGGAAAGCCACGTAATGCTTTGATTATTTCAAAACTATTGTAGTCATTATCTATAAAATCCATTGTCGGGACATTGATCAGTCTATATGAATAAATGCAGACCTGAGTCTTAATTAGGCACAAAAGTTTAAGTGAAATGTCACTCACGGGGCTCAAAATCTAAGTATCGTTTGCGGTATTAAAACACTGGAAAAAACAAACAGCTGTTTTATATAATTTTCCTTATAGCGCTTTTAAAATGTCCAAAATTTATTGTAAAGAAACCCGGTTGACATTAACAGCATAACTTTTTAACTGAATAATCATTCATTTTTATCTGTTCGAATGATAGATTTGCACGTTACCCGTTCATCATTATCTGTTATAGGAATGCCTAAAATACGATTCAAATCTTAAGATATAGCTACTCAATAATGAATATTGTAAGAACTTGTTGGTATCTGATTGATTGATTATGTTTTAATGCCACTTTTGACAGTATTTCCGTCATACCTCAGCGGCTGGAGCACCAAACAATGGAGTCCTGGTATATCTCGCACCAGTACTACCATTACATCCTTTCCTAGCCTCCAGCTGCTATCCCACTTAGGTTTACGATTATCCACCCATTGGTGAGAGACAAAATGTCTGAAATAATAACGGATGATGAAGGTCCATCATGTACAAAAGAACCACTCCAGACTGAAAATCACGTGCACGCACTGTTTACTTAAAATGGTGCTCAGATTGGACTTCAAATGTCGAGATCTCGGGTTCGATCTCCGGGTTGACCAAACTAACAAACTAATCATCTTTCGAATTATACGTCAAACCGAGGTCACTTGTGACGGTGCTAACTGTCGAGCATGTTTAAGAACCAGGCGGAGCTTACTGCAGTTTCGTCCTGTTTTCTTGCACTATTCCCCGTAACATTTAACCGTCTTCTAGAGGTGTCGCTCATACTGGCATGTGCTACGGTAGCGACGATGAATGAACGGAAATACAGACATAGTCAAATAAAATTGATTAATAGATTATTCGAGTAAAGAAGCAAGAGACTTACAGATGTAAAAAGGGTCCGTCGTATTGAAATTTAGACTGGTCCAAATTCAATGACGTTGTAGACGATAATATTAAGTTGACAGTATTTTAGAATCTTTGTCTCTCTGGGTAGAAGACACTATTGGAAATGAAGAAATTGCTTGTTTTCTGTTCCACAATGCTTTAATAAGATTTATTCTTGAAGGAAATAAAAAGCGGGATTGTGTGGGAACGGTTTAACCATTGTATAGTACTTTATGTATATAGCAGTAAACACGAGATAGGGATTGTGTCCAGGTTTCTTGATTATTTATTTGTATACAAGGCCAACAGTGGTATAGACGAGCAGGACTGATGAGAATAGAACGGCATATTTATTCTTTATTTTGGACCAGATAGGGGATTTTCTTGTAAAACCAACACTTTGTCTGGTGCTATTTCTGAAACTTATCGCACAGTGTCGATGAATGTCTTCGACATTTTGCCAAAATCAATAGAGAAAATATGTGATTTTCCTCCTCATAAAAAGCCAGCAATTGCTATCGCATTAACGCTATTTAATCTTAAACTGGTAAATCGTTCAATGTTTGCCTCTACGAAGAGTCTGCTTTTAGGTCTAGGATCCGTTCGTCCAATTGTATGAAAACAATTCTCTACAACTCTTAACCGAATAATTTTATATATGGACTCCTTCTGGAATAGATTCTCGAATATTAAGTTTGGTCATGGAAAGAAGTTTGATAATGCGTTTTACACGTTTGTTTATTTTACATTTTATTTTTTTCTTCTCGGGTTCTCAAGATAGAAAGCTAGAATTGGCATTTAGGCTACTTATAGCGAGACCCCCGAAATGAGGAACGTCGGTACAAATAATTGTAGCGGTATATCAGATTTCAGAGTACTTACAATTTACCGGTTCAGGAGGTAACTTTTAGATCACACTTCCGAGCCCTGTATCCACTAGGCGATGGTGGTGGTACTAACACCAGAAAAATCCTTCTTTCCCACATATGCGGTATTTATTTATTTTCTTATCACATGTTTACCTCCCCATGTCGTCGTGTAGTGACGCGCATTTATAGATTTTATATCAGCGCATGCGTGACATTTCCAACCATTACACATGTACGCCAAGTAAAGACGCAGATCAGTCTGTGCATCCGCACAGTCTGATCAGAGTCTTCACCCTGCGCTCTGTAGATAGATTTTGACCTAAAGCTTCTTTAAACAATCAGCGAATATTCTATTTGCCCCGAAGGGCTGTCCAGGGTGCTCAATGTGTGCGAGTCACGCACATGCGAAATGGTTGGAAATGTCACGCATAGGTTCATATGTTATGTAGAATCTATATCTACATTCTTTGAAAATTCACACGATTAACTCCAAACGCACTTTTGAAACTATTCTGTTTATACCGTTCACTTCTCTGTCTGTTGAATTGGGTTCCTTAATTTCCGCCTATCTTTGTAACAATATCGGCCTTTATTGATATAACATTGATTGGTAATAATATGCTTGCATATTTTCGGACATCATGTATATTTTACTTGAGAAATGTTAGCTTCGACAGAGATAGGAATTTAGCCTTTTCATTATTGATATTGACCCCTTATGGGTCAAACAAGGTCCCATATTCGAAACCCCGGTCCTACACATATGGAACCCTAATGGCTTAATTTGCCCGGCGGCTATTTACGTTCTTAACTAGAGTATCAATGAAGCAATATTTGGTTAAGGTTATCAGATTTAATGGAAGTCCCTGTTTATTGGTTATCAAGTTGAAAACTCTTTCACTAATACAGTACAATGTGTAGAAGTACAGCTTTCCTCAACGGTATTTTGTCTACATCATATGTAGGAAAGTTATCAGTTTTATAACCCACCATGAACAAATGAAGTGCAAAAGAAGAAATACACGTGTAGTAAATTTTGTGTAGATCATGTTTGAGTTGTCATTAACATCTAAGAATGGCACATTTGCCATTTGTTCTGCTAGTGATTTTTTTTTACAGGCAATGTGTTCGGGGAGCACAACTCGTCTCTGTCAGCTATCGTTAATCATTTGGCGGTCAAGATCTATATGGTAAAAGAAACATTACAAGATCAGTGTATAATCAATTTATTTCCACAAAAAATAATATGATTTTGAATCATACTCAACTAAGGTCAAAAGAGATAAAAACAGAGTATTTCTCACGAAACTTAGACTATCTGACCACAACTTTCAAACAGAAAGGTTTATAAACCTAATGTAATCTTCTAGTAAAAAGACTAGGAATAAGTTTTCGATATATTTAATTGAAAAAATGAAAATCGGGAATATATTGAATAAAGCTTAAACCCAATTTCACATTATAACGTAGTTTGCAACTGCATCTTCAAATGGATTAAGTTTTAAATTTCTTTGGGTTGTTCCATGAATGTAAACATATAATCATGTAAAAGTTTATTTGGCCAAAGGCACAAACAAGTGCAAAACACCATCGCCAAAGATGATAGTCGGAGACAGTTTCATTTTCTCAATCTAAAAGATATAAAAGAATAAAAAATGACGATGTAGTTTATAATAAACACAATGTCTATATATCTATGTAAATAAATGTAGTTGATAACACATATATTCAGCTGTAAGTGACTCTCTATTTACAGAAATGATCTAGGCCAAGATAAAAAAAGCAAGAAAAAAACGTTGATTGGAAATTTATCGTGGCACGAAATCAGACTATATACAAAATAGATTCCGAATATGTGCCTAAAGACAAACAATATTGGATTTCGGTAAACAGGGAAGATCCTCTTTCTTTATAAAAACAACAACAATAAAATAAGATTCTATAAGTATTTCAAAATGGCAATATCATAATCCATTTTGGAGCTTTTGCTGACACACTTCTGCGAAATTATGTCAAAACAAATGAATTCATATTTCTAGTACACAAAACCAGCTACATGGTTTTTTGTTTGAAGCTTCGCCAGTAAGTAAGTAAGTAACTATTTTATTTAAGTGACATGTGTATACATACAGTAAACTACAATTTTTAACGATTGAAAGATGAATAACACCCGGCTCAATGGGCCTATATGTCACTGGTTCTTAAAACTTATAAGATGGTCAAAAATGGTTTAACGTATACTTTTTGTAGACGGTACATAAAATGTTGTAAATTATTAATTTGTGCCACATCTCTATTAACCATTTATTACAGTAAGGGTTAATTACTTTTAACATTGATGCAGCACTAATACTTGATTTATACTCACTGAGACTAGAAATTCTTGAACGAAACGAAATTCAAACATTTCACTCTCTCTGTATCATGTATATACGTTTTAATTTGCTGTATCATGTGAATGTATTATTTATAAATAAGGTTGTAGAAAATACCGTGAAAAGACATTATAATGTAATACGTAGTAATAATTCAAGAGTGCAACCTGAAAAACTCACAACTACAGTTTTAGTCAAACTGCAGCTGTGAGTTATCAGAACAAAATCGATGTACTAACGATTAAAATATTTTATTTGTTATTGAAAATGCGTATTTATATGGTATAACCCACTGACAAATCGATGGCTCAGTGCGAAACAGTTGTAACCACCTATAAACATATAGCCAGTTACAACCGTTCCACTGCGAGCCAATGAAATGATAAATGGAAAATAATTATTTCTGTTTAAAGAAACGATTAATTGAAAATAAAATAAAAATGATAATAAAAAAATCTTAACTCAAGCAATTTCTTCTCACCAGACAAAGAGTTCTTCCATTTTTATTTTAGCTAGTGAGCCTCTTTTTTACGTGCATTTAGAATGTATGAAACTTTAATATACCTTCATTGCGAAGAGCTATTATAAATAGCAGTTCTTCTTTTAGAATAAGCCTTGTCTAAAAACTTTGAGAGTTTTCGAGCATGATTTCTCATAAGATATACAAGCTTTTGTTCCGATGTTAATGATACAAAGTCTTCTTTCATCTGAATAACACCGAATATCTCTCCACGTAAACTGTTATAAAACTCACAATTGATATAAAAGTGAACTTCATGTTCAAATTGTTGGGTGTTTATATCTATTTGGTCAAAAATGCATGCATTTCGATTTCGACGTGTCGATTATTACTCGCCATTTCTTACACCATGCGTTAAGAGTATCTAAAATTGTTTGTAAGTCGTTTTCTGATTTCGCTATGTAAACAATATCATCTGCGTAGAGAAGTAGTATAATATTTCTTTCTGCAACGCAGTTACCAAGTTCAAGCTTATTGATTTAGGCAATAAGGTCATTAACAAATACGGCACACATTGTTGGAGACAAACAATCACCCTGTTTAGCGCCCACCGTACAAGGGTACCACTCCGTTAACCTGTTGTTTAAACGAACAGACGATTCTGACATAACGTAACACGATTTTAAGGTATTATATATTTTCCCGTCGACGCTGTTCAGCAAAAGTTTGTATAACAATAAATCTCTGACCACAAAATCAAAGGCCCTTTTTAAGTCTATGAAAGCTGTAAAAACATGCTCATTGTTTCTAATGATACTGTTCAAGCCAAAGATATGATCCTCACATGACCTTTTTTGCCCTAAAACCATTTTGTTCATCTGCCAATAAACCATCGCGTTCTAAGTTAGACATTAAATGTTTATTAATTACATTACTATAAAGTTTACTTATACACAATAGGCTTATTCCGCGATAGTTCAGTGGAATGCGTTTGTCCGAGTTTTGATCTTTCAGTAAGGGGCAGATGATAGATCTTCTCCATTCCTCTGGAAAAATACCAGAATCGAATATTAGTTGAAATAAACTATGTAGAACGGCTATTACACCGGGAAACTTTAGGACCGCATATGGGATCGTGTCTTATCCAGGAGATGACTTCGATTTTGCGGACATTATATAACTCTTGTACCTTCCTCAATAGTAACGTCGCTGTTAAGATCGGCGTTGGAAATATACAATGGTCAAACACATTCGATTCTAATGTCTCTTGGTGTATTTTAGCAATGTCATAGTGGTTATTGTCAAAATCATGTAATTCTACATTATAAAGATTCGAAAACTCGTTTCTCCAATTATCAATCAAAGCGCTGAAAGCGCTGAAAGCCTGAGATATGTATATAGAAGATATATAATCTGGGCAGTAAAAGTTTGATGGTCGGAATATCGGAGATGCCACTTTCTACCAAAATCTACTGTCGATTATGCGCAGATCTGCCAATTTGTGCGCTAGGGGACACAATCTGCCCGCAATAGTTTTCATCCCGTTGAGGTATTGTAACGATATATTTACATGTATATATTATAACATATTTTTCACCCGATCAAAATGCTTTGAAGGGATCTGATAAAGGACACCCAAGGATCCTTCCTGTGAATTTTGGTTGAGTTTGTTTGATTTATGTTCAGTACTTTCTGAGAAGAAGATTTTTAAAGTAAAAGTGGACGGACGGACGGACGGACGACGGACACCACATCATGACAAAAGCTCGTTGGCTTTCAGCCATTGGAGCTAGCGAGAGAGAGCTAGAGAGTGAGATAGATGGGTAGCCAGGTTCGAACTAGGAGACTCTTGCTTGCGATGTGAGTATTCTACCACACAGACCAATTTCGTTATGTAAATATGCGCTTTATAATCTTCGGATAAAGAGAACGAGAGAGGGCGGGCGGTCGTTTACCAGGTTAACATAATTATGTACACCTCTCAAAATCGGTATGTAGACGTTGCATGATTGGAGTAGAATTCGGAGGTAAAAATATATAGACACAAAGTCCCAGCACGACTAAACTGTTTTCAGACAGTGCGAATATGATCCTATGAATAACCAATTAATTTGTTAAACAAAACATTCCAATCGTGCGTAAAACCTACAGCTTCACTTATCAGCTTTATACAGCAACTTCGTCTAACCGGACCGTTTTAATATTGCTACTCTAGAATAAGTAATATTATTTTAGTATGAAACAAACACCTTATTTTTTCTTAATAATATGATATGATTATATATGTTTAATAATTTCCAATGTATTATATATCTGCTTTCTTTCTTTCCATTCACTCGTCAAGTTTTGATAATTTTGCCAAATTCAGAACACTCGCACGAAAGTACTGTACATCGAGCCGAAAGCTTTCAATGAGTCATATCTCGACTTCGTCCTTCTCGCCTCAATCGGGCGTATTAATTTATGGTCAGATCCGACCTACTTTTCAAGCGACAGAAGATCACATTGATTGAGATAGATGTTTTTACATTATGTTTTCACAATAAACTCTGCATGGGTTTGAACTTTAGCCTCAGATTGCTTACGCAATCTCAGGCTAAAAACACATTGGTCGTCTGTTGACACATTTCCATTTCTATCAATTATCTCCATTGGAATCGATGTTGATTTACGGGGACCTAGTGTTTTAATCTTAGACCAGAAGTCATTCGGATTGTTTGAGGCAAGTTTTTCTATATCAGATGATACATCTCTCCGGTTAGCTAGCATGGTATAAAATGCGTTAACCCTTGTCATGCTGAACCTGGAATATTCCTGCTTTGGCAGGAGGTATAGACAAAGATCAGTTTGCACATAAGTGCAGGCTGATCTTTGTCAGTACCACCAGCTTGTGCCTTTTAAAAAGGAGTTGTTTACAGAATTTAAATTTCAAAATAGATATTAATCCACAACTAGTACTTCTTGAGCTTTCAGCCCTTTGATTTTCATGCAATTTTGAAAATGATTATATTCGGCGTGACAAGGGTTAATATGCAAAAAATGTAAACCTTTCTAAACAATTTTTTTGTTCCATTTACTTTGAACGCATATTTCTCAAAATATTTTACAGATGTCTTGACAAAACCAATTTTTACATTGGTTATTTCCATTTCTGATTGGTCTTTATTGAGTCACAATGGTCAAATTTCAGAGATAAGGGGAGAGAGGGAGAGAGGAGAGAGAGAGAGAGAGAGAGAGAGAGAGAGAGAGAGAGAGAGAGAGAGAGAGAGAGAGAGAGAGACAG